>OZ037995.1:39241090-39281090 GCA_964035705.1 Porites rus
TATCCCTATAATTTTCGGATCACTAGACTTTCAGCTAGGAAATTCGAATAGATGAAAAATTTTTAGGGGATAAAAATATGCCTATATCTACCGTTTAAATGATAAAATACGTTTAACAATGCTACGTTTAAGTGGTTTTGAACTATATTCTCGTTGGGTGCCCCACCCTAAATAGCCGTATTTAGCGGTACATAGCCCTACAGAGCCATACATTGCCCTACACAGCCGTACACAGCCCTAGATACTAGACAACCCTACACAACCCAACACAGCCTACATAGCCTTAAATGGCCCTACACAAGCCTACATAGCCCTACATAACCCTACACGGCCCCACACAGCCATACATAGCCCTACACAACTCTACATAGCCCTACATAACCGTACACAGCCCTACACAGCCATACATAGCCGTACACAGCACTACATAGCCCTACCCAACCCGACACAGCCCTACAATAGCCCTACACAACCCTAAATAGCTCTACATATCCCTACACAGCCCTTCGCTCAACGGCTTGTTTTATATTCGGGAAACACAGCTTCCGCTACCAAAAATTTTATAACCATAAGAGGAAGAACAAGGAAAATCATGCCGTCTTGACTTATACTATTGCCACATATTAGATTAAATTTTTTCTATACAACTCGAAGTGAGCAGAAGCAGGTAAGAGTAAACACATAATATTTTCTTCTTTCTCCGACTCCGCCATCTTGATCAACACACGGTACAGAACTTGAGCCCGCAATACAAATGGTAAAAAAGTCGCAGCAAAACTCGCAGCAAAAGTCGCAGAAAAATTAAACTCGCAGCAAAACTCGCAGCAAATTTAAACTCGCAGCAAAAATCGCAGCAAAATTAAACTCGCAGCAAAAGTCGCAGCAAAATTAAACTCGCAGTAAAACTCGTAGCGAAAGTCGTAGCCAGGAGAAAAGTATCGGGTTTTCCGGATGTCACCTCAGAGCCACCGTAGAATACTGATCAAGCTGCTCCAGAGTAGGTTTACTTGCAGTTATTTTACGTGTAAAAGCCAGATCAGTTGAGAACCCAAGGAAAACTCTTAAAGGGGCTAATAAGTCATGATGACATTGCTGTTAAGTTTTATGTGACACTATAACGGTCATAAACTTGTACCTTTACCCATATACAAAATGCTGTTGTAGATTTATGACAACGTCAAACAAATTTCTTCAGGGAACACTTCAAATAATAATGTTTTGGTGATTTTTACTGGCCCAACATTAAAACAAAATATTGGCCCACTGTTTGCAAATTGCAATCCATGTCCATCCTTGTCACCAGTAGCAAAGGATGAATTCAAAGTAAACAGTTTTAATGCATCAAACATGACAAGACCATTGGATTTCAATAGACGTTAAAACCATTTAGCTTTTTATAAGGATAGCACGCATTATCACCTTGGCATAAAGAGAAAGCTGGACCAAGGTTTACACCTGGGCCATGATGGCAATAGGTAAGGACTTTCAACACCAGGCTTGTAACCAAAGAATGTCTGATGTTTTGCACTTTTAAGTAAAATATGCCATTTTGAAAGTAAAGGGAAAAGTCTACTGGCCACAATACAAACTACTGGGCTCAGCAGTGATAGACCTTTATCACGCAGCAGCCATTTTGTCTCAGGAGATTTAAAAAGCTTTGTTTATTCACGAGTAGCCTTGTTCTCTCTAATGGCCACCGTGTGACAAAGGTCTATTGTGTAAACGTTACAGGTCAAAATGATCTTCAGGTCGATTCTCAATTTTCTTCGTCTTCTAGCCCTAATTCATGAATAATATTAGGGCTAGGAGACAGAGGAAAGCGAGAATCAACCTATTAAATTGAGGTTGAAAAAAAATTAACCTAAATTTAATTTTGACCTGTAACATAAACACTCTAGTACAAAGTCGTTTTTTATTTTATTTAACATGAGAAAACCAGAATGATGTGAAAATCGACATCTGAAAAGTTAGTGAATCACCATAAACTTCAGAAACTAGACAAAAGATTATTTATGTCCAAGTCAGAGAGATCTACTGTAAGCTTGTGGGTAACAGAGCTTGTACATGTGCGCAACTCTTTCTTTCCTGTTCTTCATACATTGATCTGTAACACCAGTCCTGTCAATTCTACAGTAAACTTTTCACAGATCAACGTAAAACTTTGTACAGATGTTGTAAGCCCAGAAATTGTACCCCTCAAATTCTAACATAAGTTCCATCTTTCATCATTTTGTGAAGTTAACAATTCATCACCATTTCAGATACAATTTGTTTGAAGGAACTTGACTTCAGATTCTCAGGAAATCCCATGCCAACAATCATTGAACTTCACGACCAATGTACATTGTAATGATGCTGAATTGAACTCTGTTTGTGGTAATAATATTCCCAGTCTCTAAAACAAACTTGTCATCCAATATGGATAATAGTTACAATAATAACAATGGATTGTATTCCGCACATGTGAAATGCAACTTCTGAATCAAATGTCGAACCTAAGTTGAATCTTTTATTGTTTCAGTCATTTTTAATTTGAAACTGTCAAATTTTATTGATTCAGAGGATGCATCTCACATGCAGGAACCGAGTCAAATTTAGAAGGATTTGTATGGAGTCATCAGAGCATAACTGGGCTAATATCTCAGAGCCAATTTCCCCCGAAATGCTAGTTTTTGGCAAGTAGGCTTCCTGGATGTAGTTCTTTTAGAATATCCTGACAAATCCCATGATTTCACAAATTAAATTTTTCATGATGTCACACTTTGGAACTATTATTGCCTTTTTTGCCCACTATACAAAATGCCCCAGTAGAGAGATGAAGATATCAAACAAAATTTAATTTCACCACGGAGCACTAACCACAATAATTTTTTTGGTGATCTTTGCAGAAAGGGTGTTAAAACTTGAAAACATTGCCCAGTTTTTTCGAGTTTCCACCCACGTCCATCCTTGTCATCGTTGCAACAGATGACAGGAAACAGATGCAGTGCTTAAATACAGTCTCTTAGTAAAATCCAACTAGTAGTCTATTATCAATGTTACGTTCTGATTGGCTGAGCTACTACTAGACTATATGTTATAGCCCACTAGTAGCAAAAAGCACCAGCTTTTTGGTGGCAAAAAGGGATAAAAGTCCTACTTTAACTAGCTAAAGTTGTTTTGTCTTGATATTTTTGACCAACTAGTTGAATTTTACTATTATTATTCCTCTCACCCTCATGGGCTATTGACTCAGAGCCCATTCGGGCTCGAGGAACAATAAATTGTTAAAGATAACAACACTACAGGGTTGTCACTGAGATTTCAAGTTGCCACGTAAATACTGTAAGTATGCAGGGGATCAAACAGCTAGGGATTTCTTTTGGTTCTATTTTCCTTCAATTTTCCAATGAAAGTAACCGGGGACCACATTCATAGTAGCTGGTGGAAATGGGCGATTCCAGAAAATATCCATACCATACCACGGACGGCTTTTAGGATTTCCGAAGGGGAGGGGGGGTTCACGATTATGGAATTCTGAGGGCATGGGGGGTATTTACGATTGGAAATCCGAAGGCATGGGGGAATTCCACAGGTGGGATTTCTGGAGTAGAAAGTGTAGAGTGAGTTCCTTGAAAACGCTATTGTTGTGGACTTTTGTAGTTCGTAAATAAACCACGAACGTATGACCGCGGAAGCAGAAGACAAGCATCAATAGATCAGACACGTGTTTACCCTCATAACTTATAGAAGTGAACAGTAAAACGTGTGTTTCACATTAACCTTGATGAATTTCTTGTCACATGAAAAAAAAAAACGGAATATGTATCTTACTGCTTGCAAGTTTCTTGTTACCCCGCATTCTCGTCCCCAGAGCCGCTTGGCCCTCTTAACCGTCGGAGACTGAGCACGAGGGCCGAAGGGCTCTGGGGACACAGAATTTGATTGGCTAGTTTCCTTGAATATCTGCATCCGATACAGAGTCACCACAACGAATTATCAACGTTTTAACATTCAAATTGTCAAGCTTTATTATCTGATCTCTCATGAGTGCGTTTAATGGTGAAACAACCAAAATGAAAGAACCATTCGTATAAAGCCAAGAGTCAAACACAAATGGTAACATCTGAAAAATCAAAGATTTTCCAAAACCTGTAGGCAAAACAACTAAAACGTCTTTCTTTCTCACAACAACGTTTTTTACCGCGTTTTCCTGCTCTTTTCGAAGTGTTAATGTCCCCAGATTTAGACAACGTAAAGCTGTTAACAAGGATTCCTTGAATTTAATGTCTGCTGAGGCCGCCATTATGATTTGTCGAGCTTGCGCAGAACGACCGGAACTCCTAAATTCTAGGACTTCCGGATTCTGTGTCCCCAGAGCCCTTCGGCCCTCGTGCTCAGTCTCCGACGGTTAAGAGGGTCAAGCGGCTCTGGGGACGAGAATGGTTACCCCGGCGATGAACAGTAAAAAAACTCGCACCAGTCCCTGGCTTCCAAGGAACGCCTGTCAGATTAGAACACTTTTCGTGCACACTACATGACGTATAAAAGGACGCAACACGACTCAACGGTATATTTGACCGCCGAAAGATTTTAACAGTCTGAATTTGAGTATTTTGCTTTGTAAACGTCAAAAGAGCACAAGAAAACAAAGAGGAGTAAAATTGCCGTTAGTGGTGTTTATTTTTATAGCCAAATTCGGACCTAAAAAGGAGTTTGCACAGCCTGGCTACTAGCGGTAGGTTAGAGTAAAGCTTGTCGCCTGGCACCGCTAGATCACAGCCTTGAGGAGGCATAAATTCATGTTCGTTTGTTCATATAGGCGTTGCTAAGTCGAAAATGTACTTCCAAAAAAACGGAAATTCTGAAGGGGAGGGGGGGTTCACGATTATGGAATTCTGAGGGCATGGGGGGGTAACACATTTTGGAATTTCCGAAGGCAAGGGGGGGATAAAACATGGAAGCCGTCCGTGGTTGGGTATGGATATTTTCTGGAATTGCCCAATCGCCGCCCCAGCTCTTCATGACAGCCCGGAAGACTACTACACCATTACTTTTGGCATTCAATTGATGTGAAAAACGTTTGCTTTCAAAAGAGACAGCAAACAGAATCGCATAGCCCCCTTTAAGGCATTTATCACATTTAATGGATACAAACATCTCAGAGGTCTTGTCTACTCACCAGCACATTGAAACGATGTTTGCTTCCAACAAGGTGAGGGAACTTCAAGTTGTGATCAAATTTGGAGTCACACAGCTCGCAGTGGTACCTCGGGCTCTGTCCTATAACCTGGATTTCTGTAACATACTCCAGGCCTACAGCAACAGAACAAGTGGTATAACACTCCAGATTGTGAAAAGGTGAAAATGTACCACAAAGAGTGAGCATTTACACCTAAACAACTGCAAGACATCTTGCCATGCACTTTGACATCAGCTACATGTATCAACTTACTTTAGTCAAGTTACTGTATTTGCCTGTGTATAATGTTTTCTTTCTCCTTAATCTTGACTCAGAATTTTTGCTACCATGTTTTACATGATTATACACAGCTTAATACAGTAATAACTATCATCAAACATTCTGGAGTGTATCAGTCTTTCACAGGATAAGCACGTTCAGTTCTTCCTGTTACCATCTACCCCTTGGGCACATCCCTGAGCAGGGATTAAATCAAGTCTTAGCTTTGTTTGAGTGTTACTGGTACAGCCTACATGCATTCTACCTCTTGAGCTTAGCAGAGCCATTCATGGTTATACCAGCCATGTAGGCTACTGTACAATCACTTTTTTAGAAATGCATGTAGTACTGTTCTACTCTTGTACCAAGTTTAGAGTGGTACATTAAATAATGGTGAATATGGCTCCCATATAACACACAAGAAACTAATGCTAGTTATGTTCTGGGCATCCTTAGCCCCAACCCTATGATTACCAGGTTGGGCTTGGCTTGGGGTATGGTAACAGCAAAACTGAATAAGCGACTACTGTAGTTATTAGTGCAGTGAGACTTTTGTACAGTCATGTACTTTAGAAAAGCACACATGCATGTACAAAAACCACTTTTTCAGGATGACAAGGTATCTTTATTACCAACCAACATAGTCAGCATTTCCACATACAGTGGATTACAACAGAATCCATCATGAAAATAAGCAATTTTAATTTTCAGAGGACAAAAACCTTGTCCTAGAATAATTTAAACAATATCACATTATAATTTTTCTCATTTTTCAAGGGTAAAATTTGACATTTATTTTCTCGGGCTCCCATAATAAATTTTCTTTGATGTTTATAACTAATTATTAGTTATCTGTCAAACATCAAAGAAAAATTTATTATGGGAGCCCAAGAAAATAAATGTCAAATTTCACAAAATGACATCTTACACATGAAATTTTCAAAATTTTACCTGTGTTTTCACAATTCTTGTGAAATTTGAGGCTGTCATGAGAAATAGTCTTTGGTGTTATTACAGATAACTAATTATATCTATAGCCCTTGAAAGATATAAAAAAAATGCGATATTGTTTAAATTATTCTGGTACTAGGTTTTCGTCTACTGAAAGATGAAATTGCTCAATTTCCTGATGGATTCCATCCTAAATTCATTTTAAAGTACATGTAATTGGTTATTTCTTCTAATCAGCTTTACATAGGCACAGACCAGCCTGATGGGAATGGACAAGCAAAGTGCTGTCTCTACCCAGTCCCAAAATCAATACAGGGGTTTCAATAAGCACTGACGGCCGACAAAATGTGTCGGCTACTTGGCTGATAGAGGTCAGCTACTTTCTTCTAGAAAGAAGAAGCAACTAGTTTAATTAGCATTGTAAACAAAAAAAATATCACAAAATCTGAATAAAACATAATTATGATGTTTTTTCATGAAGGCCCACTGGTTTTACATTGCTTTAGTCACGTGAACCCTATATTTTAGTCATTTTTCCACAAGTTTCTTTATAAATTATGTTTACACAGAATTTGTTTACATGCAAAAGTATGTAATTTAGTTTTCATCATCAGGAATTGATTGTGAAACTGACAAATTGAAAGATTTACATTTTCTTGAATGAAACACACACTCTTTTGTCCTCAAATTTAGTCCCCAGAACGCTGAAAATTGCATTTTAGGACTTTGAAATTTTAAAATTTTCTGGGGTAGAATATGCCCAGACCTCCTCCTCACCCCCCTAAAAAGGGGGGGCTAATGGCCCCTTGTTGATACTGTCAGTTACTCTATTCAAACCTCACCCCCCTAAAAAGGGGGGGCTAATGGCCCCTTATTGATACTGTCGGTTACTCTATTCAAACCTGCTGGCTACTTCAATTTTTATTGAAAACCCTGCAGATAGCCACCAAGGATGGTCACTGTCTGCCAGAGATTGCTTGTACAGTAAGAGAGGCATCCAGAACATGTAAAATATTGTTATGCTACATGCAATGATGACTAACAAAGACAAAGTTCAAATTTGAACTATTCACATTACATGTATATAGCATTGAATACACAATGAACATACAGTGTACTGTAATTGAATGCTCAATGGAAATTGCAGGGCTTAAAAAAACTCAATTCCAGCTTGTCCTTTGGAGAAGCTGTTTTCATGTTTAGCTTTCCCCAGGTCATTGAATTGCATGCTTTTGTTTGTTACAGTATTTAGTAGAATATGATCTGCCTGAACCTGGGCAGGTGAGTATGCAGAATCACTTGCCAGGCAGGGAAATCTAGTAGTCTAGGACTACCAAACAGCACTTTTTTTCAAGCCCTGCATTTGGTTTGAACTCAGGAGTTATTATTTTCACAAGTAAGTGGATTATAACTCTCCAGGTGGGCGTACTCCTGAATAGGACTGTGTTGACAGTGATGGACTAACAACCTGTATGGTAGTCACTGACTCTGATGATCACTACTGGAAGGGTGGTTGAAAAAAGTTAGTCCCTGTCAACATCAGTCCTATTCAGGACTACCCTCACCCAGACAATCATACATTGCATTCCACCTACTCAAATACATGTATCCTGGTTGCCCAAGGGAAAAAGTAAAATAATTATTGCCAAAGACCATTGGACACTACTACGTAGAGCATAGCCCTGAATTGGTATGATTTACAGGGTATATCATATAAGAAAATTAAGCTGGTCTCTACTTGATGACAACTGTAATCATTAAAGCAACAAGCTACATGTAGTGCTTGTTACCATTATAATTTTACTTTTGAGCAAAGTATTGCAATACCGAGTTGCTGCAGAAATTATACATAACTCACCTATAAGGGGCTCTGGGTAGGTAGCAAAGTCTCTTGCACCAATCGGACCACTGGGGCTTGGTTGTTGCACAGCATGCATAGGCTTCTCATAGGGTTTACGCATGTGTCCAGGATTATAGGATCCTCCTTTTATGGGGCCCACACCACCACCTCTCCCAGGAGCCCCTCTCCCAGCACCCCGGCCAAATCCAGTATTCATATTGTTGAACAACATGCTTTTTTCTTGAGCTTTTTGCAGGGCTCTCTCTGCCCCTTGTTTCTCAAGCAGCTGAAAATGCAACAAATGATATTGTATAAGTTTAATCATTGAAAGGGTGCCTAGAAAAATAAAAAAAAAAACAACTTAATAATTAATTAGAGAAGAATCTGTAGGATTTCATTCTAAGCAACCCTTAGTGGTCACTAAAGAAAGATAATTGTTAAATAAAATAAAAAAACAAAAGCAACCAACCAAACAAAAAGAAGAGAATCACTGTAAAAAAAGACTGAGATTTATGCAGTCTAATAACAACAATGATAACAAAATATTTATTGTTGGTTCAGACTGAGTCTTTCACAAGAATGTGAAGAAATTCCTTATTCTTTGAATTGAATCAATGATGGATGGTGAAATAGCAGGCAGAGCAAGAGTAGTGACAATGATTGGCGAGTTAATAATTAAAAATGTTAGAAAATATGCAAGGCCCAATCTTTACCCTAATGGTCAACTATGGTTGTGAAATTACAACTTTACAACAAATTAGAACTTTAACTGTATTTTATGTACCTTTCTATGCTTTTGCCCAAGAAGATGAGAGTTCCAAGCAGTGTCACTGTTGCATGTCACAAGGCACACCTAGAATGCATTATTAAAATAATACAAAATTATTGAAATAATTCAAATACAGAGATCATGATGGAACACTTTAGAAAGTGGAAAATTTATGTGCTAATAATAATCAAAAGAATTCTAATTTGAGAACATGGCATGGCTTAATAATAATAACAATAATAATAATAATAATAACAATGTTACACCTGCTAAAGCTGAAATTCCAATTAGCATGATTGAGTGACAATAAATAACAAAAATTAACGTTGATTAATTTTTCTTAGTTACTTTTTGAACAAAGAATTCCAATAAAGCATAAACTTGTTATCTGCATAGTTATTGTTAATTTTCTATCCAAAAAATCAAGGAAATCATTTTTTTATAAAACTGAAAAGTGTATCTACCAAAACTCTTGCATGAGGATTTACATGTACATAACTGTACATGTATGTTTCTAGCATGATACAATAAGAACAATAATTTTTATCATTGTTGTTCTAACTTTGGAGACGGTTAATTCTTTTTCTCACACTTAACTCTAAAGTAAAAATGGTACAATACATGTCTCTACAAAAAATCTCTGAAAAGAAAGAATTGAACTTCATTGAGCCCCTCTGAAGTAGTGGTGGCTTTAAAGGTGGAATTCAAGTGGAAAAATAATGTACATGTACAACAGAAAACAAAGCACCATGAAAAGGCAATGCTAAAGAAACTGAGTCAGAAGCCAGTAATATTGCTGCCTTCACTTGTAGAAAATTATTTGCCATTTACCGGTACTTAACACTCAAGGTTTAGTCATATTAAAAGCAAAGTCATTTTGTCCTTCATTGTAAAACAATACTTGACTTTAAACTGAATCTTTATTGATTCATTACTAAATAGAAGTTGGTTTTAAGACTCAAGAGTAGGATCTCAATTGCATGTCTCCACCATCTCCTTGGAATAAAATGGTGCATTAAATTAATATTGTGCAAGCTTAGAAGATTTATTAACCTGACAGTGAAATTCAGGAGGTGGTTTCTTTTCTTCTTTTTCTTCCAATCTCTTTGGTAATTTGATGTTGAACTCTTCAATAGCTCGTTTAATATGTCGTGGACTCATACAGTGATGTTGAAACACCTAAGAGGAACGAATAATACATCAATTCTAACAAACAAGACCCAAATGTAAAAAATGTTACTCGTCTTGGTTTCTGTGTGATAGACCTATTTACCATTTTTTCTTTGAGGGTCAATTTGTTAGTGATTGCCATGATTCAGCAGTTATCTACAGATCTTAATCAGGAAATAGTTTGATTGGCAGGGTGTAGGGCGAGGTACACTGTCAAGTACATTCTAAAACAAACAGAAAGCATTTGCTAATTAAAGTTGCAGCGTAAATCTATGTTAAGTTTTTTTGGGGACAGAAATTCAGTGCCAAACCCATGTTTCATATATTTATGCAAGCTATAGCCAGCTAGCAAGTGAGACACAATAAACAAATTATTTTCTTTTCCCAACCACAAGTTGGTGTATATCACCTTGGTCTAGGCAATTAAGACCCAAAGAATCGAACCACAAAGAGAGTTGCTTTTATTTATAACTATGGAGTCACCTTAATAATTATTATTATGACTAATCCATGGAACTAGAACTGGGTTCTAGCATAGCACACGAGGGATCACGGTTAGGGGGTTTGATATAGTGACCGTTTAGCTATGCGTGTCATTCTACGGTCAGCCTCACCGCATCAACTTGCTTTGTTTAGTTTAGTTTTCACTTATTATGTTAGCCTTAATTTCGTTACCATCTGTACTGGTCCCTCTGTCTCTTAGCTATTTTATGTAGCATCTCGTTTTCTGCTCGTCTTCATATTATTAGGCTTTATTTTATTAGTTTTGCCTTATAACCCCAAAGGAGATACCATAGCATGGGTTGGGGTTACACGACCCCTATTATTCCAATAGCTGGTTTTTTCGGGTTTACTTGTCCGGCTGTAGCATGTTCTTAGAATCACTGTAACAGTGGAGTTTTTCACGTGAGTTAATAGGAAGCTTAAGCAACAGCGTTTTTGAGCGACGGACGACAACCGGAAGTGGACTTTTTGCATCATTGGGGAGCGGTTTGGTTGAAACTCTCGGGTAAATCCTCTTTAAAAGAGAAAAGAAACTCAGCAATACAAGTTTGTTAGCGTCAAGGCATATAAAAAGGGAGAAGGCCTCACTTCCGGTTGACGTGCGTCGCTCAAAAACGTCTTTGCTTAAGGTCCCTAATAAAGTATATCATGGCCCTGGCTGACCAACGTGCCCATGCCTCCAAGTGTTGTTTTGTTTGTTCGGTTGTGTAGTGGAGGCAAAATAAAACAACTCTCTTATTATTCTGTCTCTTCTTTACACAAAATTAATTAAGGAGCAACTTCCCTAAATAAATACCACATTATGATCCTTTTCCTTTCAGCAAAAATCTTTAAAATCTTTATATTTTCAGTTCTACATGATTGTTGATAACTCACTCTGTACTTAAGTAAAAGAAGTGAACTTGTCTCTACACAAAAATTAACAAGCTAAAATGAAAGATTTCCCAGAATGCACCAACCTCCATGGACTCCATATTGAAGTCACAAAGCTTACAATAGTAAGGTTTTGTCGAGTCTTTGTTTATCCATTGTTGGCGAGGATCTACCTTTCGCACTACTTGACTATCTGGTTTAATTCCATCTCCTCCCAATTGTGAATCAGTCGGCAAAACTGGAGGAACATCGCTTGCGAAGTCCATGTACAGGTGCTGTTGATTATCTGATTTCACAGGGATTTCTGAAGCGTTTTGAGTTGTCTCTGTAGAGGTTGAATTCGTAGGAACGCTAGTGGAGGCTGGTTCAAGTTCTGACATTGTGAATTATCGTCTAAAACAGACACAAGGTAAGGTTTTGTCATAAACTTTTTTACATCAATGCAGACCATGCAGACATCAATGTTTAACCATCTTCTGCCAGCTTCCGTGTGCACGTCTTCACCAGATGACCAAGACGTCATGTAAGACATACGTATAACGTCCCGACGGCTGTCGCTATTGCGCATAAACTAAAATTGAATACCACTGAACATTTTACAGGTCTCACAGGTTCCCCACCTTCAAGAAAATTCTCGGCCATTTTTAATATCCCCGCACATGAGAGACTATTTCTTGATCTTTCTTGATCTGTTGATATTAAAATGTTTATTGGGAAGGCGAAAACAAAACTGACTTTCAATAACTTCTAGGTCATAACGGTTGTTAAAAGTTCCGTGTCAACCTGGGATGGGTATCCTGTGGGGGATCAATGAAATCCAATATGGCCGAAAAACAAAGACTGGAATGGCGGGCAAAACACAGTAAAGAAAGAGTGGTCTGTTGATTGATAAGAGCATAGAGACGAGTGAATTGTTACATTTATTGCTGCAGGGATCTTTTGGTTTTGTTTTGTTAATCCAAAATGGTTCTTTTCGCGATGATCACTCGGGTGTCGGACGGAATGGCGCTGTCGGCTTCCACGGATCTCGATATGCACTTTGAACTAAAAGAAAGCAAGAAGTACGCCAAGACGCTGGCTAGAAAAGCAAATCAGTACCCTACCAGATGTACCATGAAATGTGGAAATCACTCAATATAGTAAGATCTTTTGACTTTCTTAATGACTGAAGTACATGTGTGCATATTTTATGTGTGGGGTAAATACGAAATCTTGTTCGTAAACAATTTCATGAATTTTATTTTTTTAATTGAGCTCATACTCTCTGTAATAGTTATTACTAGCAATAGTATAGAGATATTTCTTGTTTGTAAACATTGTTTTTGTTATTCAAATGTGCCAACCAATGAAACAAAAGAACCCATTGTTTGAAGATCAGAGCTAATAATCTCCTTGTTAGAAAATAGGAAGTGTCTAGATACCCGGCAGCCGGGAACTGTTTTCAAAGAACTTACCAGGCAGTCAGAAATTTTGACCAATTTTCGTGAAATAGCTTGTTTAATTCCTCTAATAACATAAGATATTATTTTGTTCAGGCATCTGAAGTAATTGTATAAATAAAGCCTTGGGTTAAAAGTAGAAGCGACTGTCGAGCTTGGGCATAGAGTGAAATCTCAGTGTTTTCGACACTTAGAAAATATTCAAGTTCTGACACACTGAGTCAACTCCCGACGAACATCCACAGAAACTATCGATGAAACCTCACCGGAGTATTTAGTGTTTGTTAAGAAATGCCAAGCGATTGTAAAGGTTTCGTATAATTTGTTGTGGACAAATTCTCCGAGCTTGCATTAATTTAAGCATAGAATCATGGGTACGGTTTTCAAAACACTTGATGCCTGGCAGTCGGAAATTCATGTACAATTTGCACGAAATATCTTATTTAATTTGTGTAAAAGCATCAGGAAGTTGTTAAATTAGAAAACTCAAGCGATTTCAAACACTGCTCTGGGCTTGAAGGAGAGGCATGTTGGTGGGCTTCTGCTAGCTTGGTGTTTTCGGTCATTTTATGTAGCTTTATTTGTACCATTATCTCAAAATTTGCATCATAATAAATATTATATTAATTTTTTTTCTCGGTAATACAATGCTCAAGCTGGCATTGTTTGGCCTCAATAATAACTTAAAAAGTGACTTAACTTCCATCTCATCTTTTGTAAAGAAAAAATATTTGTGCAAAAAATGCAATGCAATTCCAAACAGAGGAAGAACCAGTTATTTGATGAACAGTAAAACCTTTTTAGTCATTCATCTTTTCCCCCTCTTCTCATGCTCCTAACATTTTAAGAACTAAAATTCATTGCATAATTTTTAGTAACATAATCATTTGTAACATGTATTTATTGGTGCTTTCCTTTCAGTTTTGTTAAAGCAGTTGGAGTTTGTTTTATGGCTGTTTGCGAAGGATCATACCCTGCCGTTTTAGTGTTTAGTTTTCTTGAGGAGCTTCAGCGTGAATTCACTATAACATTTCAGAGCCATGATGTCCAGAAAGCAAGGCGGCCTTATTCATTTGTGGAGTTTGGTAAGCATTTTTTTTATTTTACAGACTTGTTAAATTACTTACTAAATATTATTTCACTTTTTTGTTTATCTTTTCTCAGACTCATTCATCCAAAGAACCAAACAAAGATACAATAACACGAGAACATTGACCTCACGGCTCAACTTAAGTGAGATGAGCGAAGACCTACACAATAATCCTCCATTTCAAATTTCACAAACAGAACTGGGACCAGATAACAGTGCAGATATAAAGACCTATAAAACGGGAGGTATGATCATGCTTTACTTTTATTTGATGACAAATTGATTTATTCTTACTTTGATGTGCAGCAATGTTATATCACCTTTGACAAAGGCAAAGACATTCTGTGTTATCTGAGACCATAATGGCAAAGGTATTAGTAAGAGCAGCCTTTACCATGCCTGATGTTAATTTATGCACCGCTAGCTAAAACCAGCAACAAAATTGTTGAGAAACTGTCCTCAAATGTGGTAACTACAGCTGTAGGATAAGAGTCCACATTCACACTGGCATAACGTTGCGTGGAGGGGGTTGGGGAGGGATAGCTTCATTCCCTTTTTGAAGTCAGCAAAATGTCAGAAAGGCCTTTTAATTGAGGGCAAAGCGTACAGTTTCTTCGCCGATCATAGATAAAAGGGCATTAAATACCAGCATGAATAAATGAAAATTTCTTGCAGGACCATCAAGGCGGCTGGAACCCTTGACTTGGCAGAGTCTTATGATCTGTGTCTTAGCAGGCATCTGTGCACTACTTAACTTTCTTAGATGCATCCCATTTTTAAATGTTATTGTTATTGATGAAGAGGTAAGAATATGCAGTAAAGTTTATAGAAATTATGTGTGTACGGTATATGTACACGAGTTGTTGACGTATCTGAAGAGTGAGTGAGGTTTCTGCAGTGAATGAGTAGGAGTGGGTGAATATACTGTACAAAGTACTTTCCATGTGGATTTGTGTTTATTATGTACATACTGAGACATTCAACATTTTGTTAGTCTTTTATCTCAAGTCCTTCCAAAATGGTAAAATATCCCACTGCACACCACAAAACAACATAGAACTGAAAACAAAGTAAATCATTAAAAACCTTTGTAAAAATTATAATTAATGAGGGTTAGGAAATGAGGTAATCCAGGAATTACAATTTATGTTAACTTTTGTTCTCAATGTACAATTAAAAATGAATGAATTTGATTGAAAGGGCCAGATGGAATATAAACAGGGGACAAAATAGCTGCTATAAAGAGTACAACTTAACATTAGCTTACCTCTCATTCTGTTTTTTTTTTCCCATTCCATTGTTAATTTAGTTCCCTGTTATCTACAATTTCTTCATTGACAGTGAAATAAAAGAAAATTAACTGTTCAACTCCAATTTCCAAGATTTTAGTTTGTTGTTTTAATATTTTTTTTAGGCAGATGATACATGGTTCTCAGCCTCTGGGTTTTTTCTGGCTGGCATTCTCAATTGTTGTCAGGTACAAACTGTAGTTCATATGCCAACATTTGCAAGGGATTGCAAATTGCAAGAAACTGTTTCAACCCACTTTGTAACCTTTTTAATGGGTGCAAGAAAGTATGGGCGCGCGCGAGGGAGACATGTGTAGGAAGAGGGACACGTGTCTCCCACGTGTGAGCGCGCGCGAGGGAGACACGCATAGGAAGAGGGACACGTGTCTCCCATGTGTGTGCCTGTTCTTTCTTGCACCATTATTTCCTAGCATCTGCTACACAGGCTACACGGTGGGTTGAAACAGTTTAATTCTTGTAATTTAACCAAATTCAACCATTAAGATCACTGCTGTGAAATTGAATCAAACGTCCATTGAAATTAGTTGTTTTTAAAATATTTAATTAACACAGCAAGTGCTCAAGAAGGTGTGAAAAGGATTTTTATCAGCAGTAGTCAGTGTTTTGAAAGCTACTCAACCTGTCACTTTTTAAAGTTTTACATGTTGATAAATAAAGGTAGACTGGGCCATTGACAAAAGCTGGATCAGACAGACCAGATCAAACACTGTAACCCTATCCCTAAACTTTTGTTATTTAATGAGTTACAAGGAATGATCCAGCATTTGTCGCAGACACCGCGACAGAGAGCTTTAGAGAGGGGGGTAAAGGGGGGGGGGGGTGGGGGTGCTACGCACGTATCCCGGACTTTAAAAAGTACAAATAACGCATCACGGTGAATAAAAATCCGTGTTCACGTGTCACGCTTTTTTCGAAAATTCATTTCATCTTTATTGTCGTCGTTGTTTATCGCATAAGCTTTGCTCGCTTCTGCGGACTTTTCTAACAGAGTTTTATTTCAGTCGGGAATCCTAGACCACGCTTTTCTCAATGATGGGCCGCTTAAGAGCTTCAAGGGATGGATACTTACTGTTTAAGGGTATTCGAATTCCTTCTTTACCTCCAAGAAAACCCATGGGATCTACATAATTTACTACTCCCTCTAAAAAACTTGGCTCATGTCACTGTTGTCCATTGCACCCGAGATCTCCACGCAAACCCCAGGCGTCTTAGCTCCACAAAAATATAAGAGCTGACTTATGATTGATTCAAAAAATTCTAACGTCACGGAAATTGTTTCCCAGCTCGGGATCGCAAGCGCCCTTTTCTCAGCAGGTGAAACAAGAGCCAAAAAAAGCAGGGGCGGCGCCGGGAATTTTTACTTGGTGGTGCATAACTGGGAAAATGTGTATCTCAGTTATTGACGCGATAGCGTCAATGGTGTAGCCTGCGTGGCAGGCGCAAAAAGGGGAGGGAGAGAGGGAGGGAGAAAAGCACGAAAGACGGGAGAGGGAAGGGAGGGTCTCTTCCCCTCTCTCCCCTACCCCTCTCCCTTTTTCCCTTTTTCCCTATCCCCTACCCCTTTCGACGCCTGTTACGCAGGCTACATTGGTGAGTGCCGAAGGTACGAGAAACTAGGGGGGTCCGTGGGCATGTTCCCCAGGGAAATTTTGAAAATTTAAGTACATTAGGATGCAACCTAGTGCAATCTGAACGCTAGAATTTGGCAAGCAACAGGATTTCATTGCCGTCAACAAAGTAAGAAAATACGAACATTAACCACAATGGACTGTTGATGTCTTGCAAAGTTTATTTTCACGTAGAACGACCAGCATTGCAGTATTCTGCTTGCAGAATGTAATATGTCTTCGAAGTAAGAAAAATTTAATGACCTTTTCCAGCTGAACAAAAAACTTCTTACTTTCATAGAAAATTATCAATTGTCAGTTTATTTTAGCGTTCAATACATGGTTTGAGAAAGTTTTAATTGACATCAAATTTTTAGCCTGCGAGCAAGCTCTCCATTTGGATATCGTGAAAAGTAATACTCATCGAGTGGATAGCATTTTATAGCGCTATCCAACTTTTGAACAACCGGAGCCTGGATTAGACAGCCAGCTATCTGTAATTTGTTTCTACGATTGTACACATTATTGTTGTCTAATCATTTTATTTCTTTTAATTTACAGCTTTACCTTCTTCTATTCTCAGTGAGATGGAGAATGTTATTAGCCAGGTTATCCCTAGTCTTGTTGCTGCTATGTATCTATTGGCTGCGAGGTCTTCGTAACATCTGGCAGATTCTCTTTCATGTGACCGTCGCTTCTATTGTGTTATATCAAACAAGCAAAAGGCAACTACAAGAAAAGCCCGCGGACTATAATGTTTGAAAGAATTAGCAAAATATATGGAACATTTTAATATAAAAAGATCTAATATCAATACATGTACAACTTTAAGCCCAGATAAGGGTACTTGGATGTGATGGTGGTTAGGGTGTATAAATGTAGCTGCAAAGCCGGCAGTCCAATTTTTTGTGGGGGCGTGTGCAAACAAACTAAGCTGGACGGTCGTTCTGGCGTTTGCTGACGTCATAACAAATATTTTTTCGGGATCCATAGGTTTCCATTTTCTATAGCTTCGTATTTTTAGCGTCTCTCCCCAGTCTCGGTCTCTGTTTTCAGCCTCGTTCCAGACCTTTTGTTTGACTGCTCGCGCGTACTTGAATACGTAAAAATAAGGACTATTTTGCAGTCTAGCTTTGCCGCTAATTTGTTTGCACGTTCGCAAAAAAAAAAAACAGCTGCAAAGGCTACTAAATTGTTTATTTGATGCCTCCTGCCCCATAAGTCTCACGAGTTAGGTTGAGACAAAGACCAGAAAAGTTTTTAATGATCCAAGAGGTAATCCAAAATATATCCTCTTTTTCTCTGCATAACAATCAGTTCACCCAACAAAAGTCGCCACAAATTTTCTAATCATCAATAAGTCCTCGAATGATAAACCTCCCTGTCATTATTACACAACTTTCAAGGTGATTTGCTAGCAGGGGGTGGGTTTTTTTGACTGCATAGCCATATTTTGTGACGCTACAGGGGTCACCTTCTTTGAGAAGCCGGGGGTGGTCTTGGATCTGGGTGGATGCTCCCCCAGAAAAGGTTTGAAAAATAGGCTATTTCGGAGTTGCCCCAAACCTCTTTTTCAAAACGAGGCTAGCTGTAAAGCCATTGATATGAAAATGACTATTGATTTCATTCTCATGCAAAGAACAATCAACACTTGCACTTAACCTCGTTTTGGAAGTGAGACTTTTGGAACTCGGAAATGACCTATTGAAGCAGCTAATAGGTGTTTCCTTTATTCTGAGTGGGAATGTGACCCTCTGAAAGTAAGTATTTAGATCTCAGATTTTTCTTTTAACTGATCAAATATCAACTCTTTCCTAACAGTCTGACTTATATAGACGTGATATTAACATGAAAACACTGAACAACTGGAGTTTGTTGATCTTTGTTCTACATCCCGTAATCCCGACCCAAAACTTTGGGTAATCCCGAGGGTTATTTTTGTCATTTCACCTCCCGCGCATACTTTCAATCCCGAATCTCGCCACGATTTCGGGGATAAGGGGAATCCCGTGTCCTGAAAATCCTATGAGGACCTTCTATCATCAGCGATGGTTCATGTCATAGTTCCAAGTAGCTTTCTTGGCACTGGCCAACAAATCTGCAGGTGGTTCAGGACTCTTTGATTGCAAGAAGAGAGGCAATGGTACCATCAAGCTGAAGCGAAAACGTTTCACAGGGCGAAGCAATAAATACTTGCAATTAAGTGGGGGTTTTGCGTTTCTAGGCGATCGCTATGATAAAAAATAATTAAAAGAAAACTTTTGGCTAAAGAAACGACCACGGTAGAGCTTTGTGGTTTACCATTTATCACAAATTCCGAGAAAAATTTCGGAAATGGTAAACGTTTTTTGGTTCGTTCCACTGAAAAATTTCCGGGACAAACGGAAATTCTGAAAAGGTAGTCTCGTTTTCCCGGTTGGGACGTTCCGAATGGAGTTTCATGTGGTAACTAGAATGCAGTCAAGCGCGGCACGGCAATCCGGAAATTTTAGACAAATGGTAAACGACACGTACCGTTCTTACCGAGCGAAAATTCCCAACCAAAATTTCCGGCAGTTTTTTATAAATGGTAAACAACCCTTATTCACGATACCCACCATCTTTGCACTCGCTTAAGGACTGATGGGAAAGCAGCGATTTCACGTAGTTTCTTAGGGGGGACAAACATGGAAGAAATCACAGTTGAGTTTGTTTAACCTAGACAATAGAAAATGAAGATCTTTTCATGTTTAAAAAGACGATAATGTCAAAATATGGGTGGAAGTGATCATTGTCACTTTTTTGCATGCAGTAGCGACCGTAGACGTCCTCATGGCAAACAGTAATGACGTAAATCTTGCCAAACCTCGATATGCACAATTTACATGACTATGAGATCGTTATAGTCATGTATGATTACTCGTGCTGGCAAATTTTATCACTTGTTTGCCCCCTGAAATACCACGTGACATAGCTTTTATCCCATCGATCCTAGAGCGCGTGCAAAGATGGCAGGTATCGTGAATGAAGTCTATTGGACTACAGTTAGCTAACTTTTTGTCGGAAATTTCGTGTTTACAAGTGAGACCCCCTCATCATTTATGTGTATCGTCTCCAAGTTTCATTTTCACATGAACAGCAATAACTAACAATGCATTTGAAACTGTGCAGAAATGTTAGCTAGTGTTGCCTTGGAGACATTACACCTCAGGACCTCAGTTTACATGCAGGTGGGGGACCCCAGACAAGTGAGGTAACATGTGGTGGGTCACGGTTAACCCCACTTATCATGTAAACGTGCTTCAATTTGAAATGAGAGATCGTTCCTAGTAGGGCATTGTAACTCTGATCATAGTAAATACATATTCATCTTAAGGTAATGCAGCTGTGGTATTGGCCCTAAAAAACCCATTGAGCCAGCTTAAGGTCTCTAGAATGCTTGGGACGAGCGAGGAAACTCAACAGGTGCACATCAACTGGAAGTACCACAGGCATCATCTGACTAATTTCGGATACACTCAGTGAATGGAACATCTTAGGTCACTAATCCGTTAATCTGGATTTTGATTCTTCGGATTTCAAATCCAATAAATCCTTTTTCAAAAAGGATTCACCGGATCAAAAAAACCCGGATTTGGACTTTCCGAAAAGAACCCGAAATCCGTTTGAAGATCTAAAATCTGTCAATATTTTGGATTTACCGAAAGGAACACAACCTTAGTCAGCCGGTTCCATCCGAATCCTGGACGAGCGCGGTATGCGGGACAACTTTTCCCGCGAAACAAGACGAAGTGATGTCATTTGTATGACTTTAAGACGAAGGCGTGACGTGGACGCAGACAACCTCGTCCCCAGGGCTTTTCCCTTGAAAATGGGTGGGGCGGGAAAAGGCCCTGGCATCGGCTGGTCACGTGTCCCCTCGTACACCCTAAAATCCTGGGTGTAATAAATTAGCGCTATGTGGAAAGCTAAAATTATGCGTAACTTCACACCGCGCGATCTTGGGCGGCCTCTTATGGCTCTTAACGATTAACGAAAGGTTTTGCAAGATTTCCTTTTTGTCACAGATACTGGCCTTGGTAATTTTTTGCTTTCCTTCAATTTCTATGAAGGGGACAGCGAGTAACATTTGTAAAACTTCTGTTTATAGAGCGGTATAAATGACAAACAAGCCAGCTATCGTACATGCATAAAGTATGTACTGGAAAAGTCCGCTTTCTCGACTCTTCAGATTTTTTTCTTTCATTTCTTGCGAAGACGGCTGCCGTACACAGCCTAGTTCTATTCACCTTAACTCTCAGTCATATCACAGCGACAAGCTTGATTGACCTCTGCGATCAAACGACTGGCAACAAAGAAAGACTTGGGTGCATTTAAAATTGACAGAGCTATAGTTGATTCCAATCGATCAGTTTACCTTCCCTTTGATATAAGGAAAATCCTTTCTATTTATCCTCGAAAAGAGAAAAGATATCAGAGGTCTTCAAATGTTTCAGATCGTTGACCTGTCATCGTTCCTGGCTGGTGGGCTGACTTGCATCTGGCGCGGAGATTTGTTTGTTTCATGGTCGGGCTGTAGAGAAGACCAGAATCCATAAAGCATTTTGATGAACAATTCTATTTCAATCAAGTTCAATCCTGGAGGCAAAGGCCCGCATTGTTGTTTGACATTGGACAAAATCACACTTACGACTCCATGAAGTTCGGTCAAAGTACTAGTCAATAACAGCTTGTCTCAACTCTGAAGCATTTGATATATTTTGTACGTGACAACGTAGAGCCGGTACGCCTTTCATAAACTTATAGCATTTGAATAATGCACAATTAAATGGATCTTCAGCTTTTTAATCGCACACACGCGAAAATATTGACATAGTTTTCTATGCTAGTATTTTTCATTGTTACTCCCTTCGACTTCTGTCAGCGCAAAACCAGCGGGTTGCATATAAATTAGCTTCTCAGGAATATTTAGGCTGTGCACGTGACCAGCCGATGCCAGGGCCTTTTCCCGCCCCACCCATTTTTTAAGGGAAAAGCCCTGGGGACGAGGTTGGGACGCAGATGCTTGCTGGAAATGTAAACGGTCGCTCGCAGTGGTTTCTCTCACCAGACCCCTCCCAGCGTTCGGCATGGAGAAACCACTGCCCGTAGGGTATTATTGAATCGCCTATATATGTATACATGGTTAACCAGGGTATTCGTGACTGATGCAGCCTGTTTAATATTCTGAACGCGCGCTTCGAAAAAGTGCAAAACAGGTGGGTCCGAAAGCGATTTTACTACGTTTGTAGTGTGTTTTAGGAACCCATTATAGAAGGTGAAAACTCAAAAATACAAAGGCCAAAAATGCGTTTAATCAGAGAAGAAAATATTTTACAAAAGATCCTCTCTGCGGGATAAACCATTTTCAAAATAATGTATGCTAAGCGTATGCGTAATATATTTATAAGCTTTTTAAAAACCATAATATAATATCCCTTAAACAATAATGTTTTACGTTGTCGTGTGAAACATAAGATTTTATCTTAAGGTTTATAAGTTACATACAAATTTCATAATCTTGTGAATGCATTTTTTGCAATAAATAATGATTACAATATGAAAATGAAATTTTCGGTAAAGACCTTATACCAGCGTCAAAACAATTATTTTAGGTAATTTATAAATATTTTCTGGCTCCTTAGAAAAATTCCTTTACTAAAACATTATCCACATGAGTAATGGTTATAAAATTGTAAGTGGATATTTAAAAGGTTTACTCCTTCAATTAAAATTAAACGAGAAGTGTATATACCATGCGTTCTGGTTGGAGAGAAATCTCCTTGTCTTCGACCTGTGCTGTGAAGACAGCAAATTGAAGTTTCGTTTCGAAACTTCGCACATAGCAACTATCTACAGGAAGAGAATAACAAACTCAGTCATGTCAACACTAAATATGCGTTAGCGTAAAGATCTATCCAGTAGATAAGCAACACCATTCAACTCTCTCTACTAACTATCAGCAGTAAAACCGAGGATTACAGCTAGGGAGCACAGTAGAGAGAAGTGTGACGTCACGTTACCATGGTAGCAAAATTTTTGGATCACAACAATGAGGAGTTTACAGTGTAAGCATGACGCTTTTTTGTAACTTTCTTAGCCGTCGTTGCGCGAATGCCACATGAAACGTTCCAATTTCACGCTTCCTTTTTACGGAGTAGGTAAAAACAACACAAGAAGTTACTTTTTCTTTTTCTGAACTTAAATACGGTCCTTTTGGATTCAACCTCAGACAATTTCGCCAACATTTGACAAATTAATTGCAAATCAATCAGGTTTATGAAGTCTGAAACAGCACAAATTCACTTTTTAAGTGACGTTTACCCACAAATTTTGCTACCATGGCAACCTGACGTAACGACTTCTCCTCTCTGTGCCGGCTCACTTATTGCGCCGAAGCAACTTTATACTGAAAGAATGTCTTCAAGATGAAAACAGCACCAACCAAAGACAAGAACAGTAAAATACGAATATTCTTGGGAAGCTACATGCCTCCACCGAAATGTGCAAGCTAGTATAACTGTCTTTGTTCAAGAATTCGTTTAATTGCGTTTACTTTTCTACCTTAAATATCCCGCGGAAAAAGATTAAGCCAAACCTCTTAGACGAATAATAACCGGTTTTTTGGCTGTTGAGTAAGGTTGTATTCGAATATATATTTTTAACAAGCTATCTCGACAGTCAATATTTCACTCCTTTCAGAATGTAGATGTTCGTCATTCTGTATGGGTCTCGCTGCTTCAGTTCAAACACTCCTTCCTTGTGTAGAGCTAAAAAGAAAAAATATTTTGTTAAGCAACCAATCTTTTTTTTCCTGCTTAATAGCACACGACCTTTTTCCTGACATTACTATTCGGGACAGCCTTTACAAATGCGCCAAAGAATCATTCACGGTATCAGTATAGGTAACAGAACGATTTGTAGTGATATTTAGCATAAATACCACGAGTGATATTTCGAAATTGTTACACGTAATTGAGCCGATCTTGAAATATCAGGAGTGGTATTTATACCAATATCACGTACAAATCATGCTATCATTTGTTTATACTACAACCCGCAAACGGTTTGTAATTTTCACACGTTGGTATTTCAAATTAAGCTGAAATATCACTGCTCTAAGCCAATCAAATTGCAGCAATTTCTCATAATAGAGAATACTGCACCAATAAGACTTCGTTCACACCTGCACTCGTGTGAACGAACGGGGACGGGTACAAAATGGTGCTTTGCATTTGTCCACACTCTGAGTACTCAAATTATCTTTCGTCCACTTTACTGCGTCAGCAGACGCCGTTTTTGCAAAAGGGCGTAGCAAGGAGTTATGGGTATGCGAATAAGTTGATTGTAGGTAAAGCTGCCTCGGAATCAATGGAAAACACGTGTACACAGGGACCCGTCCATGCCCAGATTCTGGCGTGGGTACTTAAAAACAGTGGTGTTCTCATTACTGGCCAGTGAGTATCGTTCTCGGGCACCAAGTGTGAGCGCACCAATTCTTGGTCTGGTGATCCTTGTTTTTATTGATTTGTGTCTTCAAATTTTAGCCAACACTACTTAAATGTGTATTTGAGTTTTATCGTTAAAGATGGGTGCTTTTTGTTTTTTTAGATGTGTGAAAAAGCTGAGGACGATGTTTTAGCTGACAGCAAATAAAGCAGAGCGAATCTTCAGAAAGTCACTCACCTAACAGATGGAAAAAAGTCGTTGCTGCAGTTTTTCTCGAAGGTGTACGTTGACGCCATAAGTTACTGAACACAAGAGGGCCATCAGTGTCTCTAAGAGCTTTGGTGACCAAACTGAATAGTGAAACTTTAGTCAAACAGATGTATGCAGCATTGCAAGCGAATGCATGTGACATGGCAAGCAGATGCATACCACATTGCAATCGAATGAATGCAACATTGCCTAACTATACGTATTATAATGCAAACAGTTGATTTCAACATTGCAAGCGATAAGCGATGTTACATACATTAGTGTCAATATTACAACATTTCAGACAGATGGTACTACAACAGTAGCATTGGCAAGTGAATGTTGGGTCACAGTATTTGGGAAGATTTCGTGAATTTCACGATCTGTAATAGGTCATAGCCAAGAGTAGTTCATACAATGATCAAAGCACGTCAAAAATAATTGCAAGTCTCATATAGAAGAATCATAGGTCACAAGAGCAATAAAAGTGAAAAATGGCAAGGCTGTCTGTTTCAAGTTTGCCTAAATGTAACCGGCGTTAATTTCAAGAAACTATGGGACTGCCAGAAGTCTGATCTCAATGACTACACACCTCAAAGTTTCATTGGTCTTCTCTTCTAGTAGCGTGATTTCAGGCCGCTCCGTAAGAGTGGGCAGATCACCTGGGTGTTCGATTGAATAGCAAAAATATTATTTGAAAATGGACCCTCTCTTAACCCGATTAAACAATTGCTTTAAAACAAGTCCTCGCTTTCTTGTTTTGCTTTCTTTCTTGTTTTCTTTCTTTATTTATGACAACTGAATTATAGCAACTTGGTTTTGTATAAAAATAGATGGTAAGAAAGAATGAAAAAAATATATCCAACGGCGAAAAAGTCAATCCACAGGACTGATACCCTAACAAGGTATCAGTCTCATCAGGGGTCTAGATTTACGGAAAAGTAGGTGATCATAACAGATACACACTTGCTTATTTATCCAGCTACTAATCAACGTGGACGTTTGACCAAAATTTATAATAATAATCGAAAATTTTTCATTTGCACATAACACTCCTTCACTTTTCGGGATGACTGAATATAAATTTATAGGTGGTAGTATCTTTTACAACCTTTTTGGAACAGCCAAGGAAAGGTCGATACCCTCCCGTCAATGGACGCTATAGCGACACGAGTTGACAACAGAGCGTGTGCATGCGTGTCTGCCTTAAAGTTCAAGCTTCTAAATCATGGAATTCCTTATAAAAAAGCGCGATGCGATTTCTCTGATCGACTTCGCTGTGCAGCCAAATTAAATACTTGTTTCGCCCTGGGGACGAGTTAAGGGCGGATACGGTTTCAACATTCCTTCGTAACGCACTTCTTAGTTATTTCTCACCAATATCCATGTATTCGTCCAGATCGGATGGTTCCTGTACAGGTGGTTCCAGTATCGGCGACAAATACCCAATGGACGGGTGAAGTATTGAAGAAGATCTGAAATAAGACGTCAGGTAAGTAAGCTGAGATGTTGTTGGAGCACCATTTAGTCTAAATGGAAAAGCACGCTTATTCTCATTACAGTTAAGTTTCCACAGGTTCGAATGGTGGCTGGTGACGCAGAAATGAATACTTAGCAACGGCGAGTTTCAGCGGTTCATTTAGACAACAGGCATCCCACGCTCACGTTACGAGGGCTTCGCAGGCGACCGTTAAGTTGTTGTATGGGAAATATAATACTGAGGTTTTTGAACGTTAAATCATATTGTTACATTCTGCCGTTTGTTTAATACAACGAATAAAGACGACTTACTTTTGATATATTCCTGTGTTTTTTGGTGTGAATTCATCGATTTAGTCGATGTTTGGCTTCATTGCGTAACCCCATGTAACTCCATTCATAAGACGATATATTTAAATATCGGTAAAACGTTTGCACACCTCAATATTTTATTTCTCATACAAAGACTCGTCGGTCGCCTGTGACGCGACAACGACTCACTTGTGTCACAGAACGTAAATTACATTCCACCCTCGTAAACCTTGAGACACCTTTTTTTAGACAATAGTAACTGGAACTGAATTCCGTTGTGGAATCTCCAGATGTATGAAAATCACCGTCTTCGGGATTCTTCACGATACACAACTCACTTTGACTCTGACAATGACAACCGCATAGGTTGTTAAGGAGTCCATCACCATCGAATGAGAAACAGTCATTTTCAGGAAGACACTAACCGGATCCGAACGATCATATCGCACCTATGTATGACGTGACTCCTGGGTTTAAACAATCAAGAAATATATGGTAATATATGAGTCAGAGCGTTCGTACCATTTTAAGCCGTATGAGTTTCGATAAACATAAAGCTATGCAACAGCTGAAACGTTTAATAGAGACGGAATAGAAAAAAGATCGAGGGTTGCTCTAATCCAGCTGTTGCTGTTCGTACACAGGAAGAATAACCCACTTCCCACAACGCGTTATTTACAAGGCACGACTCACAACGCACGGTCCACGGCGCACGACTCACCCACCAACGCCAAATACACAATCTCAGGAAGATCTGACAACACACCTTCCTCGTGGAGCAGTGGGTTCCAAGTCCAGTTCTGCTTTTTTGCCTTGTTCACTACTCAGTGAAAGGTCCCTTTTAAGACCACTGTCTAAAAGAGAAGAAGGACAAAAACAAGTATGAAAACTAATGATAAGGCTTTTTTAGTTCTCTTGTTTTTATATTTGGAATCGTCTTAAGGCATGTCAATCATGGCAAAAGGCGCAGCCGATCTGAAAGTTTCGATTTAGTAGTCTCTCAAGGGAAATATGACTTTACAATCATCATGATAAAGTTTATTTCATATTTCATATTTCTCCAATCTGTACTCTTCCTTTGCCAGTTTTTCTGTCAGCGGCTTCTCTAATCAGTAATGAACGACAAAGGGTTTGATCTATGAAGTGAAAATGTGAGACATTCCCCATGCGGAGCTGTGTCAGATCGAAAGTCTGAGTGAAACAGTAAATTGGCATGTTAAATAAACAACGTGGCTTTACTTTACATCACTGTAAAGAGGATAAAAGAACTAATATTTTAACTGTCAGTTGTCCGTCATGCGCAGTAGTCATTTACCTTGTAGATCTGGCGTAAAGTCAGCACTTATGGACGAACGTTCAAACAACCCAGATCCCTCTGCCGCTGCTCTTGGTAGCTCCCTCTCGGACGGGGTTTCAATTCTGCGGGCAAGCTTTGAACAGAGAGAGGAATATGTTAACACATAAAAGCAAAACAAAAGCAATGATGTCGGAGTGTAGTGTTTGTGACACCGACGAATTATCATTTTACTGAATTCGCCTCATTAAAAGCCCCTTTGGGGAGGTAACAATAAAGTATGTAAGTATGCATTAAAGTTATCAACAAGGTTGTTACGTGTTATTTTTAGGTACTTTAGAAAGGGACAGGGACGAATGAAGTATTGGCTCGTTACCGACTGACAAAGTATGGCAGATCAGGAGCAAGAGCCCATGAGCAGGAGATAGCAATTTCCATGTACAAGTAACAGGGAATTCTAAAATAGAAAAATTGAAAAGGGAAATAGCTGAGTTATATTCCGCCGCATTTTATTCATGAGATTAAGAAGAAGATTATGATGTCATCGGCGTTAATGTATTCCTGCCCCAGCCTCGTCCTTAGTAGTCCTCGGCGATCATCACCGGTCAAGTTTGTCGGGAGAATTCGCCAAGGACGCCTGGCAAACAATGGCAAATCCAAAATGGCGGCCAAGTCTCCCACCATAGCCAAATTCTCAAAGCAAAAAAAAGAGTGTCGAAAAGAGGTTGGGATTCTTTTATCCAAGTTTGCCAGCAAACAAACAGAGTTATCGAATAATTTTCTTTTAAGGAATCGATGGTCGAGAAATTTCTTGACCATCGATACCTTAAAATCGTGGAGGGATAGCGCGAACTGACCCGGGGAAGAGACAGTTCCTGCCCTCCTTAATGGAATTCCTGGTGAAAAATTGGGTCTAACCCGTCCCTCCTGTACTACTTGGATGAGCTCAAACATGGAGCGAAGCTGTCATCTTCTAAAATGTATCTGGAAAACAACCCGGACAGTGAAAACGCCGCGACAAAGCCCTAGTGTGGGAGTTAATTGCTTTAGGTTATAGATCCTTGGATAGATATTTTCCACAATTTGCTTTATCGTCCACGTTAACGGATCAAACCATGCTCAAGTAAATTGTTTCAGGAGATAATTCAATAGACATCCGACGTAACAGGAGAGTTTCAAAGATAATCCATCCAAAGCTTCCTTAATATGTGAGAGTGATTGCAAGAGAGACTCGACTACATTTGCGGTCGCAGACGTATTTGCGGTCGTCCCTTTTCTCCACCCGCAGGCTATATTTGCGAGTCCTAAACTATTTTTCAGCGTTGCCTTAACGGCTCTTGCGATAGCGAATGCTCACCTCAATACTTTCACCAAGTGGCGACCTAGGAAGAGCTGGGCTTCCCTCACCCGACTCTTCAGGTTCACTTGAATGATACTCTTCAGGGGTGGTGACAGCATTTCTTTTCCATAATTCCAATAACGGCTGGCTACCGAGTGCTAGATGAATACAAAAATGAGCCAATGAAAATAATCTAACAAAAGAGTTAAAGCGTTGGCATGACCATGAAAATACTTCATATCTTTCCATATTGTAAGAAGCTCTAAGCTGCAACAGTTTTCGATTTCTCTGTTTTTAAATCTTTTCATATTAAGATTAGTATACTTTAAATAAGATAGACTGATCGTTTTCCAAACGTAAAAATAAAAACGATTGATGAAAATATTAGAGAAACAGGGTTTCTGGCTTCGCTGGCTTCGATAAAGGCAAATAAAGAGGTTTACGACAATTTACAAGCCGTCTGTTTGGCTTAAATCATCTCAAAGTTTACTTTATTATAATTTAAGTAAAGACTGATTGTTGAAATTGTTCTGTTTAGTACAGTTCCCTCTTAAACGTCTCACCTGCTGTAGTTGGATCCATAAACACGTCCTTCGCTGATTTTAAGTAATGTTCATCAAGTTTCTGATGAGAAAAAAAAAGACATAAAAAACCTGATTTTTTTACTTACATTAAAAGAAAATTAGTCAACTCACACAAGTAAGGACTCAAGTCAAAATGAACCTTCTTCATTAACAGAGTTAGGAGCAAAATAACCAAAAACTATCAAACTGCAAAACCTAAAGTGTAGATTCGAGATGTGTGAGCCGAGTCAACAATTTGCGTATAAAACCTGAGTGCAGTTTCTTATTTTTTTCTTCACAGACACAGGCTATTTTTCTATGTTCGCATTATACCAGACAGCTTATCGTGCCGACACAAAAAGGTATCCGGCATATTACATGCGTGAACAGCAATGGCCGGAACAACTCGTTCACACACACCGAACATTGTGTTGGCGCAGTTGGCCGGGAGGGTTTTGTGCACTAAACCCCAGTCCTCACTCCCGAATGTTTACTTCCGTTTCGGTGGGTTCGATTCTTCGTTCCTTCGTATTAGAGAGCTTAAGATCCTACGACGGCGACGGCAGCGAAAACGCTGCTTAAAAAGTGATATTGCGTTCTTTCAATCTCTATCGCGTTTACTCCAACTCATTTACCATGTCAAATGCAAGCGAACTCTTTTTGAGCCGAATTTGTAAAAACCATATTCCAGTTCAGAAAGAGAAAGAAAATTTAGCCGTCCCTTGTTTACGTCCTCCATAAAACGTGAAAGCATTTTCCTGTCGTAGTCGTGCAGTGACGGGTAGAGAAATGTACAACAAAGCGTGATGTACGTGTAGAGTTGTTGTTTTGCCTATTCAACCTATTGGTTTTTGACGTTCTCCTTGTCGTCGCCGTCGTGACATCTTAAAGTTCCTATTAGAGCGGTTTTCATTTGAGTGTCGAAAAGTAATTGGTTTTGCACTTTCTACACGATACGATTGGCTTAAAAGATTCGCGCCACCTTTTCATCCAATCAGAAGTAAAACCAAAGCCAATTGTGACGCGCTCGCATGCATTTTCCCGCGCTTTGCGTCAGCCACATGTAATTACTTCGAGTTTTGATTGGTTCAATGTATTGTCTGTGTCCTATGTGATTGGCCAGAGTAATTACTTTGGTTTTGGTTTTACGACACTCGAACGAAAACCACTCTAATAGGTATTCACACAGCACCAAAGTATGACACAGAAACTATCCGATATGTGACGCTCCACTTTCGTGGTGCAGCTTCGCTCCGTCACAGAAATCGCGACGACATCACCGTTGTTGTGTGTGAACAGAGGCCCTATCCGGTTTTCGCGCCTGCGCAAAAGCTATCTGGTATAGCATGAACATAGCCTAATACTCCCCAGTTCCTTGCGTCTCGCGGCGCTGCAGTTTGCCAACATCAAAACGGCCAATGAGATGTCTTTTCAGGTACTCCAGTTTACTCACCCGTTCAGAAAGTGTTTCGCGTCCTCCAGTATCAAAGTTCCTTTTGAAAACTTCCTTACTAAGTGTAATAACGTTGTCAATAGCCATTCTTCTCCTCTTCTTTGGCGGGGAGGGTGTAGTTGCAACGACCACTCCCCCGGGGGTAACAAAACCCTGGGGGACAGCCAACTGAAGAGGAAAGAATTTGTCATTCATTGAGTAAAGGGTTTATATGGACCACTCACTGGTGATGAAGGTATCAAACTATGAGTTATGTACCACTGGAAGCCCAAACGTTACTGTTGGTGGATTCGGGTTTAAGAGGACATTTAGTCTATGTTTATTGATATTGATGAGAGGTTTTCTTTTATTTGGGTTCAGACAATACCCATAGACTAAATGACCCCTAAAGTGCGAATCCACGGCTAGTACGCTTGGGTTGCCTGTGGCTGATACCCTAGATGATACGGACGCAACACCTCCCAACATTGTTGGGGGCTTAGGGGCGATTTAACCGCCTATAGCTCTACTAGGAAACGATGCATAATTGGACTTCTTTACGGGAAGTAAATTCAATGTGTTGCAGATGCATTCTGCGTTTTCGCACGTATAATAACTATAGTTATGATTCTCCTAGTACCTAGCTGCATAATTCCGGATTTTGGGGGCGAATTTAAGACATCGAAAATACTTTTAGAAAATCGCACAAATTTTAGAACGAAAGTGACAAATTCAAGAATCTTAGAGCAATTTGAACATTCACCGACATTTTGGCAATATGTCACAGGCAAAAACGTTGACAAAACGTTTTTTTGTTGTTGTTGTATTCCTTCCTACCAAGAGAGGGCTCAGTCCGATCACATGCTTCAGCGGTGTCTAGAGCACTGTCTACTGAGCACAACAAATCAGTGGGTTTTATTTTCTCAATCCTCTACACTACAACTTATCAGCGGTTATTCACCAAAAGGGGCCTCACTATAAAAAAAAAAAAAAAAAAAAAAAAAAAAAACGAAATTTCTGAGAATTTTTGGGAATTTTAGAGAGTTTTTGGAGAATTTTTTTGATATTTCTAAAATAATTTAGAGCTTTATTCGGGGAAATTCCGGAAAGAATTATAGGCCGTATTTCGGGAATCATATCGCTAAGCCTTTACTCTTCTTACCTCATCTGACTCCCTATCTGAAGTAGGCAAATCCGGAAGATCTGGTTCTGTAAAAAAATAACAAGATCAGGAAATCTGAAGCAACGGATCATTTTGAAGCAGGTTGAGGAACTTCACATGTACGGTGTACAAAACTGATGCTGACAAGCCACAACAACACATTCTGCTCATAAGCGATAGATTCAGCATCAAAAAACGGCTCATGTTTTTTTAAAACACTGCTAAAAGTATAGGTGGGGCTGAAATACGTCTTTTGGTTTTAGGAAGCATGAAAATATTCTTATTAGGTTCTCTTGGTAGTATTTTAATTAGTGTCCCCTGTTAGTAGGCCTTACCAGGCCAGCTAGAAGACTAGACAATAATAATAATAATAATCATCATCATCTTTATTGAGGAAACTTTTTCATAAAAGATATGGTTTTCAAAAAGGACCTCAAAACTAGATATATATTATAAAAACAAAAAAAGCTATAAAATTGCAAAGGGATTAAAAAGATACAAAAAATGCATAAAAAATTAAAAATAAGTATAAGTAAAAATTAAACGTAAGTAGCTATATCAAAAACTTAAAAACATTACGTTTAAAACTATTTACATTCCTTGAGTCTTTGATCGTCTGACTGAGGGAGTTAAAATCGGAAACGGCATGATATTGTGTTCTTTGCTTCCCCCAATTTCTTTTGACACGTGGTAATCTAAAATTACCTTTGTTACGTGTATTATGCCTATGAAGTACGTCTTGTCTAATCAAGTCCATATCGTGATTAATTAGGCCATTGATGCATTTGTATACGTGTACACACCTTCTTTGAAATCGCCTTTTCTCTAGAGGCAGCCACTTGAGAACGGCTAATGCCTCAGTGGAGGATGAGTACAATGGTCTATTTAAAATAACTTTAGCGGCCTTATTTTGCAAAACTTGCAAACTAAACATAAGGGTAATATTATGTTTATCGCCCCATACTAGATCAGCATATTCAAAAAGGGGCATAACAAGACTTTTATAGAAAAGTAGACGCGCCCTGAAAGGCAATAAATGCTTTATACGCTTGAGAAGCCCAAGCCTCTGATTGATTTTCCCAGTTAGGTGTTCAATATGATCAGTCCATGTGAAATCCGAAGATATATGTATACCGAGGTATTTAAAGCTGCGAACATTACTTATACTATGATCTAAAATTGAAACAGTCAAATCTACTTTGCTTTCGCGTTTCCTATTACTACCGATGAGCATGCATTTAGTTTTGTCCAAATTTAAAGTCAGTTTGTGATCATGAAGCCATTTCGCCACACCCAATAGATCGTTATTTAACTTATCACTCAACTCCTTTGAGGATGTACCATAGCAATAAATTACAGTGTCGTCTGCATAAAGTGACGCGTTGCAGGAGTTAAGCACATTTGGCAAGTTATTTATGTAAATCACAAACAACAGAGGCCCTAGAATGCTACCCTGTGGCACCCCATGCGTGACTGGAAGTTCCTCAGATAACTCATTTCCACATGATGTGCGCTGTTGTCTACCAATTAAGTAAGAACGGAACCAATGAAGAGCTGTTTCAGAAAGGCCGATCTCGGATAGCTTGCATAACATTATTTGATGGTCTACCGTGTCAAATGCCTTGGTTAGATCGATGAACACGGCCCCGCAAAGCTTTCCTTGTTCCATGTTTAAGAGCACTTCATCAGCAAATGAGGTCAAAGCTGTTGTAGTTGAGAAACCCTTCCGGAAAGCAAACTGCTTGTTGGACAATAGATTATTGGTAATCAAGTAATGATACAACTGCAAGTGTACTGCTCTCTCCAAAATCTTGCTTAGTGTAGGGAGGATTGAGATGGGGCGGTAGTTGGAAACGTTGGTCCTGTCACCTGACTTAAACAATGCCGTGATTTTCGCGCATTTCCACAAGTTGGGAAATTGACTAGTGCGAATTGAAAGATTCAAAAGTTTAACAACAGATGGTGCAATTGTGTGAGCTGAGATTTTAAGAAGTCTCGCGCTAATTTTGTCAAGACCAATCGCTTTGTTTGCTTTCAATGACAAAAGCTGCTCAAGCACAAATGATTGATCCAATTCAGTCAACTCGAACTGGAAAAGCGGGTGTTTTGAAATGGAATTTAAATTCAAGACGGAAGTCTGTATTCTACTTGCTAGAATTCGGCCAATGGAAGCAAAGAAGCTATTCATTGAAGAAGCAATGGATTGGGATGTTACACCTTAATTAAGTTCGTCATCAACATTATCAGTTAAATACCTCCAGAAAACTGATTTTCTTGGCTAGAGATTCACGATTCAGGAGTGTTCACTGGTTGCCTTCTATTTATTACAATGCACATAGCTCCTAACGACAAAGTTGACATAATACATTCCATCCTTACCCTCAGGTGTAACCAACTCTCCGGTTCTCTCATCCATCATCAGCACTCTAGCCGCGGAAGGCTCTTCGTCTAGATGTTCTACTCCAGGTCTATGAGGTGGGGCTTCGCTGGGTATGAAGGTCAGTGAACATGGTTAGTAAAATAAAAATGTGTGAAAATGTTTGTGACTTTAAGTATATTTGAATTTATATTTGCAGTAATATGTTAGTCGCTCGTAATGTTCCAAGGGGGTTACAAGTTAGTTGGGAAGTGACATCGCACAAAAATAGAGAGGCAGCGGGTGAGCTATTTAGGCAATGCAGATCGTGGAATAGACGAAAAATGGTTGATTTCAAACGCCTTGCTAAGACAAAATAGACGAATAACTGGCATGCAAAGATAGCAAAAATGCGCACAAAAGATAGAAAGATCACTTCTAGAAACACTGTCGATATCTTAGAACTGCTGAGGAACTGACAAAGAAAAAGAAAGAAGAAATTCTTTGGGGGGGTAAGCATATTACAAGCTTGGAAAAATGTTGAATGAATAATAAACGAACACCTTAAAACCAGTATGCCTTTTTCCATATCATACACAATAATTGTTATGTCAACTTACGGTTCTGTTGTTACTGGTGGCTGTTCAAACCTCGGTCGAGAAGGAGAACGGAGACGAGGAGAGCGATCACGAGGCGAACGTGGTTGTCGGGATCGCGGAGATTGCGCACGGCGGCGAGGTGAAAGGGACCTTCGGCGAGGAGACCTGGAACGACGTCGAGGAGACCTGGAACGGCGTCGAGGTGACTTGGAACGAGCCCGAGGAGAGCGGGAACGGCGCCGAGGTGAACGGGACCGTCGGCGAGGAGACCTTGAACGACGTCGAGGCGACCTGGAACGAACCCGAGGAGAGCGGGAACGGCGCCGAGGTGACCTGGAACGACGTCGAGGGGACCTGGACGGAGCACGAGGAGATCTGGAACGAGGGCGTGGAGAACGCTGGCTAGCATCTGGGCGAGGCTGAGATTGATCAGGCGTGGGAGGGTGAGAAATGTTGATATCATGTGGAGGTAATTCTCCTGTTATGTCTATCTCATCTGGAATCTATCGAAAAAGATTGAACTCTAGTAAATAAAATATCATACAAGGTTCTAGGTTTTCGTATTTGTATAAAGTCTGAGAATAAATTTATCCAAGACGAAATGAATTATTGCTAAGGCAATATGTCCAGTATCTGGACGTAATAGGTTCAAGTTTCTTCGAACAGCCAAACTCAGTTTGCATTTTAAATAAGTTGTCTTTACATCATACTTCAAGTGTCCATTTTCCCCGGTCTAGTAATTCATATCCACGAAACAATTTGGCAAGCACCGCTAAGGCGTGATTGGTATAATACTTACCTGAATGGGTTCATCTCGCCGCGTACGAATGTGGTCGACCTCAGGTATTCTTATATCGGCTGGTCTAGCAAGATAAGGGCTATGTTGAAAATCTGAACCCGAGGGCGCACGCCCTTCCCGAAGAAAATCTGGGCTTTCGTGTTGAACGGGAGTCCGTGGTAAACTTGGGGGACTGAAATCTCCGTCCGTAGGCTGGGGTGATACCGAGCTTTGATATCCTTGACCATTTACGGTGAAGTAGTCCTCCTAATTAATAGAAGGATAACATTACTGCAGTCCTCTCAAATATAACTCCCTATCCCTTCCATCCGTATCCACACACACTTGATTAACAATTGACATACATGAAGTCCGTTTCCGCCCGCAAATAGCTATATAGCAGGTGCTAGTCGAGGCGGGCAGGGATAAAGGGGTACAACATGGTCACAGGGCTCGACGTTGCGACCTGTGGGGTCGCCAATGCGACCAGCTTTTACGGATTGGCACGCCTGGTCACATCAATCAGTGTCATTCGTGTAACCGGAACGTTGTTATACGAAACCCTTCTCAGATAAAGATCTTTTTTCTCTTTGGTTTTCATTGTGCAAGTGCATTCTCATGTCCTGATAGGGCCGTTTTTATTCAAGGCAGAGAAGTCAGATGTTTGTCGCCATTTTGAGAACCACTGACCTCAACCCTCGGGTAGTCCACCTAAAGGGGGGTCGGGGGTTTTCGCACAAGGTTGAATTCCCATGCTGTTAAATTTTATCAGGCTCCTGATTTTAGCTATAACATTTTCTTTCTAGGATGTTTTACAAGGCTTAAAAGATATTAGAACTTTTTGTAATTTCCATACGCCGCTAAAAATTTAATCAAGTTGCCCCCAAAATCAAAAGTTGCCCCAAATAGCAAAAGTTGCCAGAGAGTAGCTCCAAATAACAAAAGGTGCTATTAAGGTGCTCCAGATATAGCAAAAGTTACCAAAAAGGTGCTAAGTAACTTGTGGCTGAAGCGACCTATGTCGCACACAGCTATCGATATTGAACGGTCCTATGGTAGAAAAAAGCACGCCGATAGCCAGCAACAAAGGGCGAAAACGTTCTTGTGATTTTTCACGTGGGCAAACGGCAAACAGCGCATTCAAGTTGAGAATTTCTCAAAATGAGAATGAGTAAATAAAAACGGTTCAAAACAGTTCTTATGGATAAAAAAATTGCGTGAAACTACTAATTTAAGTGTAGAAATAATGAACAGTAAACGACAAGTTAGGGAGACACTTGGTACAATTTCCCGTTTGCCGTTTGACGTAAACTTGACGCTTAACCTATCTATTGTTACTGCTTACCGGCCCAAAAATGGCTATTGGGTGAACATCCAAGTCCAATCGAAACGTCTCAGTTGAGAAATCCAAGGGATCTGTTACAGCTTCTTCTCTAGTAACAGACACAAACATCTTTCAAATATGACAACAAAACTGCTTGACAGGATCCCGCCAACTTTATCTTTAAATCGGGAGCTTAAGTAACAACCATGCACGGCGACGGCTACGAAAGCGTCACTTAAAAAGAGAAGTCGCGCTACTTCAAACTTTATCGCGCTTATTCCAACTTGTACAATTTGTCAAATGTTGGCAAATTTCTCTGAAGTTGAATTCTAAAAGACTGTATCAAAGTTCAGGAAAAGAAAAAGAAAGTCGTTGTCTTGTGTTCACGTCCACTACAAAACGTGAAATAAGGCATTTTCACGTTGAGTCGTGCAGCGACGCCAAAAAAATGTACGAAAAAGCGTGATACCCGTGCAAAGTTGTTGTTTTGTCAATCTAAACCTATTTCTTTTCTGCCGTTCTTGTTGCTGTCGCTTTCGCCGTTGCTTAAGCTCCCCAATAATTAATAAATATCAAGCACCTGCTCGTGTGGCTAAGCATTTAGGGCCAGTGGTGGAACTGCTTTAACTGACAGGAGAAGGGACCAAGGTCGAGCATCTCCATGGGGGTTATATACAACCCGTAAGCAGTTGATGATTTGACTTACTTTGCTTCCAATATCCCCTTAGTATCCATCGCAGCCATTTTTAGTGTCGTCACCGTCAAGCAACGCTCTTGTAGGGAGGAGCGTTGCGCAACGACACTAAAAACGGCTGCGAGGGAGAGTAATATCCCCTGCAATCTATTCCTTTCGGGTGAGATCAGAAAGCGCATCGGCAAACAGCACCTGCATGTAAAGACTGTCGAAAAGTGTGTGGAGAAACGTTAAGCCGACTTCAAATACCAAGATCATGGTATACAATGTCTGTGTATTGGATGCGCTTCGCTGTAACAGCGAAACCTGGACAGTTTATTCTCGACAGGAATGCTGCCTTAACAGTTCCCATCTACATTGCCTGAGGGACATAATGGGTATTAAGCCAACAAGGTTTTCCGAAAGGGGCACACACTCCAAGAATACATGTATTCGCGTTGCTGTCCACGAGACGATTGCGCTGACTCAGCCATTTTCGGCGCATAAAGGACAGGCACCTCTTAAGGGATGTACTTTATGGCGAACGTACGTCAGTATGATGACCAGTGGTTCGCCCAATGCTAAGTTGCAAGGACGTGTACAATAGGGACATTAAGTCCAGCAAGATAGACCCTGACTCATGGGAATCATTTGAGTGTCGAATGATTTCGGCATTAAGCCTTGTTTTGTTCGGGCATGTGCAAAGAGAGCTCAGGCCAAGCGGGAACAGCTGTGTGACTACAAAGGGAACAACAAAGAGGGGTAGCTGCTGCCCCACCCTCACTAAGTACAGCTTACATATGTGGCAACTGACTGGAACAGACTGTCACTCAAGAATTGGTACTTTCAGTGACACTATACCCTACTTTAAAGTAAGGAATTTGGTTTTCCGGCGCATTCCACTGTCTTTCGAGACAGAAGGAAAGAACAATCAGAGAAGGGGGGGAACGGATGTTCAAATTATCCTTGAAGTGGTTGGTCCTGTATCTATACTGTAATGTTAGATCGTTGGGGTGAGGACCTTGTTGAGTGAGAAGATGTTACCGAGAGTCACTTTGCTGAAAAATGGCTCTTAACTGGGTCATAACTGGCCAAATAATTTGAGCCGCACAAATCACACAACATGACATAACATAACTTAACGTAACAAAATATTACGTAACTTGCGTGAAATAACTAAGGGAAATAAAAGTTTAACGTAGCGTAACGTTAGACGACATAGATGTCAATTCTTTAAATACGATGCGTTTAACGTAAATATTTCCTTGTAGGCTCTTGTTAATCTAACCGAAAACAAAAAATCACAACGGATATCGGATAAAATATTTTTAGTATTTACAGAGGAAAAAGTCAAAGGAATTTTTTCCTACCTTAGCGATGGATTGACCAAGTCAATACTGCTGACTCTCAGTTCAGATGCAGTTTTCAAATTCTTCAATATATTTACTACTTCGGCTACAAAATAAAAAGAAATTAGACAGACACATTATTTGAAGAAATATGGAGCGATTTTCGTATGACCTTCAATGAAAACGCGCGTACAAAACAGAAACAACAAACGAACTAAAATAGGACGATTTGATTGGTTTATCGAACGGATACAAACGCGCGTGGCTTTTGGTTGTTTAAGAGAACGCTCGGGTGAAAAAACGTTATACCAGAGAACTTTCTAGAAAACAACGATACTTCGCTTTGACGTGATACTGCAACAAGATTGGCCAATTGAACAATGTCTTCTCCATATTAGGGTTTTTTTTGGCGGGAAACGAAGAGTCCATGTTTGCTCTTTTCATCATTGGATGATAAAACAAATAACGAACACTTCCTGAAACCATTTTTCAAGATCATACGAAAATCGCTCTAATTTTTCTGCTGTCAAAATGAGAAAACCTTGTACGCCTGAATTATTTCAGGAATAATAACGGCTAGTGGTAAACTTTGTGGATTGGAGCGGACAACAAAGCCAAGAAACTTACAGGG
>OZ037995.1:39286090-39363590 GCA_964035705.1 Porites rus
GCTGTTGCATCGCATGAGAAGTGTCTGTAGTTAACAGACTGGTGTGTTGTGGTTCACTTGACGCGTGAAAAGTAACATAAGCTTTTATTATCTATAGTGACAATTTTCATACGAGTCATAGACATAGACATTTCATTTTGCGTGGCGAATATGCTTAGTTATATGGCTACAGATAACCCACGGGTAAATTAAGGCAGAAAGTAAAATACAAGAGTAATGTTCAGAGTTTGAATCACTAATTGCTAAGATTATGAATGAACTATGATAAAATTTGAAATACCTTAACCTGAAATTATGATTTAATGACAAAAGTCATTAAAAGATCTTAAATCTTTAACAATCTAAAAAAAAAATCTTAAACTTTAAACCACAAACCCTGTTGCTAAATTCCTTAGTTCCAGCTAACGCATGCAAATCAAAATGACACTGTGCTACAATCGGGAGCAGACACTTTGCCAATATTTGGCGCAGTTTAGAGTTAAGTTCAGGAAGTAGAAGAGTACGTGTGTGTTGCTGACAGAAATTAATGAGCATAAGATTCAATCTGGGTTACAGTCCTGGTTACCTCTCACCAGCAAGGTTTCCCCATCAAAGAACCCTGAGCATTTCTCAAGTCAGGATTAGTCATATCCGGCATCTAATGTCATGTGGGAGTTTATTTAATTTACAGTACACACGAGAGGAACATGATTTTTACTTCAAAGAATAGTATATCATTGATGGCAACTCTTCCGGATAATATGAGAAACTCCAGATTTTGGACTGTATCTCCTGGTCTCAAGATTACAGTGTGAAATGTCTCGGATAATCAACAAAGGTTGCCATTTCTTCATTTCTGTAGACTCGACTTTCCGAAAATATTAAAAATTTCAACTATTTTGCATTGTTTGAGCTATTTTAATGTTAATACTGAATATTTCCTCATAAACCACATGGTTAATGCCATGGTAACTTGATAATAATGTGATTTGTGGGAAGTAAACCAATCAGGTCACATGTTACTATGCCAACAACATCTTTTTCACGTGTTTTGTGCCATCTCAAATTTGTGGTGATTGGTTGCACAAATGAGGTCATCTGCTGTGCATTATGACGAGATCAATTATCGCTTCCCTTAGTTCCCTATCAATTCTCAATATTTGAAGATGTGGGGGGTTGACAGCTGTGGTATAAATAAAGTCTCCTCCGTCATTTTCTTCAATATATTCCCCTGAATCAGGCGAAACATCAAAGAAAGCAAGTTACAGTAGCGCAGTGTTATGCTGAACTGAATTGTATTGTAATCAGCATTGGACAAGGAAGGAAGAAAAGAAAATTATACATAATTCCCAAGACAGAAACTGAAAATAATGAAGTTGTCTTTTACATGTAGGTTTACAGCTTGCCAAATCACTCCATTAGTTAGTTGGTGTTTACATGGCTTACTGCGTGTACATCAGTCCCTTGTAATATACATGTATTGTCCATAGTTAAAAGAATGGTTCGTTGCAGTTCACTTGTAAAATAAAGTTAAGTTGAATTTCCAAATGTTATGAGTGTCTTTCTGATGTCTGCTTTTATGCTGTGCTTTAGAGTTTGAAACCACGTTTTGCCCAAGTGACTGGAGGTGGTAGAGCAGAGCTGCAACTTACTCGGAAGAGGCAAACATAATAATTAAAAGTCCTCAGACTTCTGGACAATTGTACATTTCAAAGAAGCCAGGTGAGGCAGAAGCGAAAGCCAAGAGTGAAGTGAACCAATCTTCTAGGGCATTTGAACTTCAGTTTGGCAGATTCAAGGGCAAGACCTTCAAATGGCTCTTGGTCACGTGGCATGGATTGTGAACAGCATGTGGAGCAAGACAGCTACGAGTTCTCCCTTGTCAGTAAATAAGCACTCCTTTGTGGAATATTTTAAGTCCTTGCCCAAAGGTAGAGAGGCCTTGGCATTAAAGAAAGCAAAAGCAAAAGAGCAAACAGCTTCGAGAAAGCAAATTTATGGATTTACTGATGCTGTGCTGAGGATTTTGATTTTTTAAATCATTCCAGAAAAGAAAAGAGGTCATACAAAATAATAAAATTTGTGACACTTCACAAATTTGCATGTCAGGCATTTCTAAGAATATTAAGTTAACCAATGAGCACTGTGCTCATCAAAATGTTGACCAATCAGATGCATGGAAGTTTCCAAAACTTCCAATTTTCCAAGTCTTATTGCTCAAGTTCTGTTGCTTTGCATGAGTAGTGTCAGTTGAGTTTAGAGATTCGTTTGTTTCTGTTCACTTGACTTGTGAAAAGTAAGATATAAGGTTTTGTTATTAATGGTCACAATTTTCATAAGAGTCATCTGAATGAAAATGAAAATGTGCCACAGTATGGGACAGACACTTTGCCTCAAAGGGCCTTTCTGAAGTTTTACCAACTTCAAAAAGAAAAACGAAGCTTTCCCTCCCCACCACCTCATAACAATGTGTGCTGCAATTCGAGCTAGTAACCTGTTAGAACCAACAAGCACTCCAACTTTGAATGGAAGGAAGGGGGTGGGGGGGAGGGGTGGATTGTTTTGTTTTCTGAGGTTATCTCATTCGAGGACTGTGTCTCAACAATTTTGTTGCCAATTTTCTTACTCATAAAAGTGACTGTACTGCAAACTTCTGCTTGTAAACCTTGGGCTCATACATCTTCGTAAGGGGTTTCAGGAGAGGTTTCAAACAGAGGCACTATCATCTGAGGAGCTAGGCTTATAATCAGAAGAAAAAAAAGTGCTTTGAAGCAGGCTATTACAGTGCTGATCTAAATATGTTTTGCATTTACTGGGTTTTAATTAAGCTCAACACATCACAATAAATCAAATTCATTTCATTTTCATAGTGCTGGGATGTCAAAGCCTTGGTGGCTTTTTTTTTGTAATGATTTAGCTCATCATACCGATTATCAATAATTTAGAACAGTAGAATACTGCAATTCAGTACATACATACGTGACATTTTGTGTCTTGCTTTGTGTACAGAAAGGTGGTAACGTGACATTGTGGTGGATGCTAATTGGAAATGCATACAGGAGAGCATTACAGAAGCTGTGTTCAATAATGCCCACATGGTGTAGCAGAATGGTATTCAGCTAGCTGAAACATGGATTTTAATAGGGTGAAGTTACAATATACAGACCCTGTAGACGTTCATAACCTTACGTATATAAGACAAGCTGTGTTCCTCAAAGTCGTCCTCTTTAACATGCTCTGCGAATTCGATCCTCCTTCTCCCATACTCCACCTTTTTCTTTATGGTGCTTTATTTACTCTAGGTATCTTTTTTTTTCGTTTGCTCACCTTTACTAGAGCTTAAAAAATCAAATTAATCTTACTAATTAATTTTGTTTGAAGATGCAATATTTGATCAATAAATCAGCCATCTTGTGTGGCTAAGAATTTTTCCAAATACTTCGTTGTTACTAATTTCTTTGAGCGCTCTGGCAAACCAAGCTTGACTGATGACCCCAAAATTTAGCTAAAGGTAATCTCTAAGGGTATATACAACAAGCAGGCAAGGAGGCATAAACTATTGTGTAATACTAATTTAACTAAAATTTGTTGTAAAAGTTTTTGAAGAAAATGGTTTGTACAACAGTATGACATGCAATTTCCATGTGACCTTTTTTCACCTTATTTAGGCATTTCAATTACATTTTTTTTTATGGGTTAAGAAATGTAATTATCCAGCCATACCTGAAAAAAAGATTTTGTCTTAAAAACTTTACAGGGTGGTACACCACAACTGCTGATTGTTCACTTCTATTCATGATGTAATGGAATTTGTCTTGTTATTTTGGTAAGTTTGACTAAATTTGTAAGCACACTAAATATTCCATCTATTGGACTATAATATACATGATCCAGGGCTTAATTTTTAGCTGTTAGGGGGATACATATGTCCCTAGTCAGAAATTCAAATACGGTCGTTAAAATGTTTTGAGAAGTAGGCCATGTCCGTGCTGGTATTTAGCCCATCTTTATGTCATTTGTTGCCATTTCATTGAGTCTTACGTCACTATTTCAAGGCCATGTTGCTTGTCCGAATTTTACCCTAATGAGGCTTCTTTTATGGCCTACATGTACATTACTGTGGTGATTGTCCTGTTTCTGAATCAACAGAAGACTAAAAAGAAAATTGCTTGATATGGCAGAGTCATAATGCCTTTGCTGACTTCTTTGTTGGCTGGAGGGACTCCCCTTTATCAAGAAGCATCTCAACTGGAATCCCCATGAGAGAACTTCAGAGCATCTGGCAAGCAACCCAAATAACCTTTAATCTGCTCCACCAGCTTCAACTTATAAAGGGCAGATTTAAAACTGCCAAGACATGTACTTTTGTTTGTAGCACTAGCAGTACAAAGAGGTGCATCTTGGTGGCAGAATAGCTTGGTTCACTTTTATTTACTGTCAAATGGCCAGGATTTGTTTAATCTACTATTGTTCAGTTCTTTGGAGACATTTAAAGGTCACTGTCAATCCACCATTTCTTCGTAAGTGCTGAAAGTATTTATGAATGTACACTACACAAATAAAACCATAAAAGTTCTTTACGATGATATGCATTTCCTTTATGCTTGCTCAATTAAAAGGTTAGATCCATCTTTCTTGGAAAGTGGTGTTGACTGCTTTACGGATATTTAAGAGTATTTTTAAAGCATACATGAAGGTGGCCATACATGTAGAACAAAGTCCTCTTCTTATTTTTTCATCTATAAAGGTAACAGATTCTTTTGGAGCAGTATATTTAGTATTGTGGGGTGAAAGTGAGAAGAATACATGTACATAGTCATTCACTTGAGACTTGCCAATCTGATGACATTTGTACATAGATAGAAACTACTTTAATCTGCAGCTATACTTTATTTTGAGTGGTCATGATCTAGACGATCCATATAGTTTGTTTTTGCTGGTGGCCAACTCTCTGCGGGGGTCACCTTTTCATGACGGCCGCTTATTTTTGTCTCCAACAGTGTGTATGTTCATCCTTGATTTAACTGCTCTTCCCCCTCCGACATGTGCAATTAGGCTGTACCAGAGGGTTAGCAGGGATATCTGAATGCTGCAAATATTTTTCTAGAACAAAAATGTATAATACATACCATGCTCTGCAAATGTTGACTTTTCTGTATTCACGATGTGTCATCCCTCTTTTTGTTTCCCCATAAATAGCAGCAAGCCTTTAGATGAAAAAAACATTTAGGCAAGAAATAAATCATGTTGTTTAGTAAATTAATGTAAACAGTTGGTAGTCTGTGGAACTGGGTACGGTTGCACTGGGAATACAGAATAAAGTACAAGTGTGAACATGCCGGACTGAATCTTGTGTGCTGTTATTTAAGCCTAGCTAGCCTGCATCAAAGACAAGCTAAACTCTGCTTAAGTCTGTCTGTGTAACAGCTCTGAAATCCTTGTTCTGGGCCCCACCTGTATACCAGGATTTGGATATGCACCATGATTGGCTTGTTGAAAAAGCCATTGTTGATTTGCCAATCAAGATGAAAGGAAATAATATTGGAAACCCACTTCCCATAATTTTTTGAGCCTTTCGGGGGCCATGAACAAGGATATAAATTATGTCTGCCATGCTATATTTAGCCAGAGTCCTTTTCCATCTAGGACTTAGTCTGGTGTGCCGATAGTACATGGTGCCATAGTTTTCACATGTTTTACCTCAAATTTCACTGTTTGAGGTTCATGTATGGTCTCACAGGCTCATATTGTTTGCAACTCTGGTAAGTCCATCAATAAACACGGTAAAAGAGTTATACACAATGGTACTAACAATGTTGCCGGTTCACTAAACAAACAAACAAAACAAATCAAAAACCGACAACACTCTTAAAGGAACAAGACTTGGAATACTGTATCAGGTACAGTGGTTTTTAGCAAGGGCGGATCCAGGATTCTTTTAGTGGGGGGTCCAATCTTCGATTCAGAAAACACTGTTGAAATTTTGTTTGTGGCAAATAATCCCCCATACTATGATACCCCAGCTCCCCTCACCCCCGCCCCCTTCTTCCCGTGAATGCCGTATCTTGCTGCAGATCAGGATCAGCAGTGTAGAATAACCCTTGAAATATTGAAGGCAAGGCTGATCGGGCTGATATGGATGGGTGATTTATTTGTCTAAGCGAAATACTGGGCAAACAAATCACCAATCCGAAGTACGATCAGCCTTGCCTTCCATTTTAAGCTCATAAGGCTAAATAAATTAACAAATGCCTTACGACGCAAAAGAAAGATGCTGGTAGTACTAGTTTAAATATATGATTAGTAAACTTTACTAACAAAATAACGCTTACCATATGAGACCAAGCCTTCCTTTTCGTGATAAAATATCAACGGAGTAAAACATTTCCCTACCAAAACAAAAAAGAAAAGAACTGTAAGCTTAAGTATTATCATTTAGACCCAGCATGCAAAACTGCGACACATTTGAGGGACGATCGTATCGGTATGTTCGAAGTATGATGGATGACCTATTAAAGTCTAAGCTAGAGCCAAGGCTAAAAGTGAAAGTCAAACACGTACACACAAACAACTGTTTTAATTAGCTTACTTACAGGAATGATATGATAGTACTATCAAATAAAAAAACTTTTCCTTTACGTTTAAGCTCGCTGAAGATCGCATCCCGTAGAAAACGGTCATAAAAAATCCTTAAACTTAACTGAGGCTTCAAAATCCGGTAGGTAATTCAAAGCTTCTGCGCTTAGAGCGAGACGTGTTGGATGCGGTGACTCGAAAAGAATGTTATAAGAACTTGTCAAATACTCATCCCACTGTAAAACCTTACCTGGATTTTTTTCTTTTTCGCAGTCGATAAGGACTCAATTTGTGGCTTTCTATTCTAGCTGGTAGTTAACGGGAAGACTTCCTACACACCTTTGCGATCAACTGCTCGACGATACAACGCTGTCCGAACAGTCAATCGTGTTTCATTCATTCAGCGCAAATAAACCAATGAAAACCCGTGGGCGGTAAATTTTCCCGCGAAATTTGACCCAATCAGGATTTTGTGTGGAGGAGGTATTTTTCTGGTGTTCCGAAAAGAAAATACACTTTTAATCTCTCTTTTTGTTTTAATTACCCTATGCAGACCCATTTCTGCAGCTTTCATAAAATCAAGAAATCACACTCGAGCATCAATTGAGGTCCTCGGCATTTATGTTTGTTGCAAGGGGGCTACTAGGAGTACGCCTAGAATAAAAAATATCCGAGTTTTTTCTTTATGTTTCAGTCTTGGTCCAGGACATTTTTTCGACCGCAGTCGTATGCTTGGTTGCTCATTAACCCAGATGCGGTCCCACCTAGGCTTTTGTTGATTATGCTTTTCATGCTTTTGTATCCCCACCAGGAAAGAATGATTTCGCGCGCCCCGCGTGGTTCAGAGGAACAAAGGACGACCGCTCGCGGTCTAACACTTTACACAAGCAGAAACTCATAACAGTTTCTCCAAAAGAATAATCCTCTACACGACTTTTTTGAACTTATCTTTTCTCTGTAAAAATATGTCAATTTTAAGTTTGTCAGAGGAAAAAAATTCCGGGGAAAATGCCCCTAAAATACTTCAAAAAATGTGTAAGCCTCGGGTCCCAGACAGACGCGGTCGAAGAAATAGACGCGGTTACAATTCGTAGCGTCACTTGAGTTTGAGACGACCCAGCATTCGCCAACAAAAATAAACCATCGACAAAATGGCTTTGGTACGTTTGGTTGGCCTTTTGCTCGCATTATTTTACTTCTCGCATTGGAGAGAAGTAGCTGGAACGATGACTGGAGGAATATCAGAAGTAGGTCCGTCGCCGGAAGAGGGAGTTATGTGTGACATCGACAAAGGAGTAGACATTTATTTGAAGAACGAAACTGAAGATGGCGCTGACTTTATATACAAGAAAATCTGTGGAACTTTGCGTGCGTCCTGCCAAGTAGTACAGGGAAGTATGTATCGTGTTGCGTTCGAGATGGTACCTGTGGAGAAATCTTTTTCATCTAGTGACTGCATTACAAAGGATACTTTAAAGAAGTTGCCATTTTTAGAGCGGGGCAAAGTAAAGCTTGGTTGTTTCACAATATGGTCAAGACCTTGGATGGAGGAAAAGAGTGAACGGTTTATAGTTACGAAGAAGGATTCCAACGATTACAGATCGTGCTTAGAAGTGAACAACTAGTGAAAGTTTGACTTTGGACATAGAGAAGCTCCAAGCATCTAAAAATATATTTCTGCATTGGAACCAGGTGTCCTTGTTAAGCGGACTCAGAAGAGGCAGGTACAAAAGTCGGACTAGCCTCCCACGCAGGCGTTTTTAGGGGAGCTCGTTTTTCATCCCTCCCCACAAACCCCTGCTCAACCGAAGACAACATTCCTTTCCCATACTTAGCCAATCATATGCTACTTTCCAAATTCTGGAAAGTTGACCTTGACCGCAAGGTACCGGTAATCTGATAATTACTCGATCTGCTTGAAACACTGGAAAAACTTTCTAACCTTCAATAAATGTTAGATTCAGAGCAGCAAAAATAAGATTTAATCAAATTTCTAGAATACTCCATGCACTTCATAACCTTAACAAAGGAAAGAAAAGAAGGAAAAAGGTAACTGTAGGGTCACGTTTTAGTCGCGTTTAGCCTGTCAACACTTTATTGCACAACTGTTTATTGGTCACTTACCACGCAAATAAAACAATGGGAAAGGATTGTTGTTTTCGGTCGAGCAGGCGTTTGTGGGGAGGGATGAAAAACGTACTTCCCTAAAAACGCCTGCGTGGGAGGGTAAAGTGGGACCGGATCAACTCAGACCACCAGTCCGGGTTGATCGACTCGGATCGACTCTCACCAACTCGGATTGAATAAAAAAATAAAAATAAAATAAAACTGGACTCGGATCAACTCGGATCAACAACAAAAAAATAATTAAATTAGCAAACTGAAAATTTAACCCATTTGGAGGGTAAAAAAGGCCAGATAATCCTTTCTTTTTCTCCGTGGCTATCGGGCGCCATTTTGTTTTACTAGTGGTAGTTCCTCTTGGATCATGTTACGAACTCGTTTTTGCGTTACACGATGAGCGTGTTCTGTTTCAAGGACACAGATATAGATGTCCTTGAGGAAGGTAAAATCTCGACTATTTGCTTCATTCGAAAGAAAATCATAGTTTCATTCGCCTAGAATGTATATATTTGCTTATTTTTTAGTGTACTGAATTATTTATGAAAAAAGCATCAAAAGCCTGCTCTGTTGATTGCATTTAGATAGTTACAGAAGAGGGTTCTCATTCCTGTTTGTTTTTTTCTGCAGGACTTCTGAAACTTAATTTTAATGATACACTAGTGAGCAGCACACATACATCTCCACTGAACATTTTCAACTTAGAAGGAGGAGAAACCATGCTCGCCTGGCAAGAATTGAACTCGCGACCCTCTGGTTCAGTGGTTGGAATGTCCGATATAGTATTCAGAGGGTCCTGAGTTCGATTCTTGGCCGGGGTAAGAAAATTTTCGTTGTTCCGGGCGCGCATGGTTTCTCCCCCCTGCAAGTTGAAAATGTTCACCGGAAGTGTATGTGTGCTGCTCACTAGTGTATCATTAACATTAATAAGAATAAAAATAAAGTTAATTTCCGCAACCATGAGTTCATGAGAAAAAAACAAAATGGCGGGTAAAAGGTAAGTGATGCCGGCTGACTTTATTTTTCTTTTTATGATCCGAGTTGATCCGAGTCCAATTTTATTTATTTATTTATTTTTTTTTGAGTTAGATCAAGTCGATTCGAGTTGATCCGGACTGGCGGTCCGAGTTGATCTAGTCTGACTTTTGTACCTGCCTGACTCTGAAGCATATATGCTCCTGGTGGACTCTAAAAATGTCACGGACATATGATTTATTGATATTATTACTAAAACAGACAAAGAGGAAGAAAGCTAGTACCAAAGACTGCAGTATAAAGCCAAGGGAATGACACTTGAGAAGAACTTGTTGTTGGCTTCAATGCAAGAGCACATGATAGCGAACATGTCTACTCTTTTAGAAATCTGTCATCATTTTAACAGAGTACAATGTCGACAATTAGCTTGATAGTGACAATGAAAATAGACAGTGGGCAGGTAATTAGTGTTTGTAAAGTGGGGTTGATGATATATAAGGGTTTGTGACTGTCAGCAAAAATTGCATGTGTGTGAGTATTTACAAGAACATTATGTGACATGGCATAGCATAATATACTTTATTTGTTATTGCAGGTTGAAATGGGGCAGCCAAAGGCTGACATGACCTGCAATAGAGAGAGAAAATTTTTACTTAAAAAGCGTACCTTGATTATCCTGAACCCCTTCTAGAATGCTGAAGGACCTGAAGTTAAGGTGACTCGACCCAGTTTTTTTGCGGGGGTACCATCCTACTTTGAAGCTCTCTGGTATCCCCACCTTTACTTTTATCGTAAGTCTAACACATAGAATGGATAACATATAGATCGATCTACAATATAACATAAAATTTTTGGCGATCGGAGTAAATGTCATGTGGTTATAATGCCACGCCCCTTTGAGGTCTGAGTCGAAAATCTGCTGTTGCCGGCATTTTTTCATGAAAATCTCTTGGCTACACATAGTGCGCATTAGTGCCTTACACTGAACAGAGTTTCACCAAAATCGCAAAGACCCAATTCGAGAAATTCAGCGGTTTCCAAATTTAGGTCATAATTTATGCGAAAATGATAAGCAAACTTTACACGGATTATATCTATAAACTATGAGATTCATCTCTTTATTTTGGGCATCGTTATAACAGATGGGTCCTTGCAAGTCAGCAAAACGCTTTAGGGCCTTGTAAATGCACGCGATTTCGAGCAAAGCAAACATATAGAAATTATAGTTTTCGCTATTTGTTGACGTTTGTCAGCGTTTAAGAGTCCTTCTCACGAAAAAAGCATTTTCTTAAAAATTCGTAGTTTTTTTTCCTTCAAATTTTTTCAGGGCCACAATTGATTAACTAACTACCCGGACTCTGAATTTCATGGCCATTGAAAAACTGTGACATTATCTTCTATAAGCCCAAACTTTAGTAAACATTGAAGATTTTTAGCATTTTGGCCGAGTTTGTGCTTTGGGAGTTGTCTATTGTTTCTAGTCTGTCATTATACAGCATTCTTGTTCAGCACGCGTGCAATGACCGCGCTTGGCTGACTTCTGTAGATTGATCTATATGTTATCCATTCTACGTGTTAGACTTACAATAAAAGTAAAGGTGGGGATACCAGAGAGCTTCAAAGTAGGATGGTACCCCCCAAAAAAAACTGGGTCGAGTCACCTTAATCAGTGATCTGGTCTGGAAAGTATGTAATGAATTTTAGGTCAGGTCTAATCACGGTCAATCTTTTTGGAAATAAAGATTATCATCAATACTTAAGTTGTGTTCTTATTAGAGAGCAAATATGATTTTTTGCGGAAATTAATGTTTTCCACAAGATTGGGTTTTCTCTTAAGTATTTCTTGGAAGATTATGTTCTAATGTTAGGAGGAATTAAGCTGTAGACTAAGGGAGGATGTTAACAAATAAGTGCCCCTATATCTATACTGATAGAATTGCTGCATATGGAGGAGTTAAACCTGGATATATTTTACCACAGTGAACGGTATTTCTTTTGCTTTGACAAAGGTTGTTTATGAACTGAAGGCATTTGTTTATAAATTTTACTGAAGGGTGGAAAGTGTGGTCTTTGGACTTCTAGGCTGGGCAAGTCATAATTCTAGCCACTCTGATGCTGTTAACTAGGGTATGGTTTGGTCTAGAATTTGTGTGGATATTTTGTTTTACTTTTATACATCTCTTGAAAATTGCCCTTTGAGTAATTTGAACCTAAAATGATGATGCTAATTTTGCAGCTGTTTGGTTGCTGGGGACATCTCTCATGCACCCTGCCAAAGTCTGGTCTGAAACAGGGTACAGTAAAAACCCGCATATAAGAACCTAAAATTTAAGAACCTGTTAGGCTAAAATTTTCATTTTAAACCCCCTTTTCAAAAGAACTTATTTTGCCTAAAATTTTCAATAGATTCTTATTTTACAAAAATGAAGACACAGATGACAATTATACAGAAATTAAAAATTTAGTCTAGGTTTCAGTCAGTAAGATTCGAAGACATGAGCTAAAATGAAAACCATATCATGTCTTCTCCAACACAGCATTTTATGGACACTGTAGCATGAAAGACATGCATGCCAGTAGTTTGGAAAGATAGACTTACTGTATGGTTATCACCTTAACTGTATTCTAGGTGATTACATATTTAATACAGCAATATATTCCATATTACATATGCCCAGTAGTACTTATCTGTGTTGGTTCTAGTGCCCCTATCAAATTAAGAACCTAAGTAGCCTAAAATCCCACTAAATACCATTTCTATAAGAACCTATTTAGGCTAAGATGGAAAAGTCTAGATTCTTATATGCGGGTTTTTACTGCATCAAAGTAAAATAATAGGTCAGGTCTGAAGCAGGGTATTACAAATTACACATTTTGATCTAGAGTAAGTGTTTCAAGGAGTGTGATGTACAAGCCCACCCAAATTGTCTGGGAGTAACCCCTGAGTTGGACACCAGACTGCAGAGCAGTAAGTGGCACTGGGGATGATGCCGACAGAAAATAGCCTTCAACTTTGATCCCAGGGTTCTCTCCTCCTCGTCCCCAAGGGCTAGAGAGAGAAAGACAGTCCCTGCTTGGGTCTGATTGGCTCCAGAACAAAATCAATCCAAATGGAGGAGTCCCTTTTTCTTTTTTTTTTTTAATTTTTTTTTTCTTTTCAGGACCATTGATCCAAGCTTTTGCTTCCACTGTTCTTGCCAGGGCAAGCTAGATTTGCTAACCCCATAACAAGTTCTGTTCAGTTCAGTTTATTGTTTGCCATAATGATGTATAAAAAAATATAAATATTTAAAAAGCTAATGGCAAGGAAGCCCAAGGGAAGCCACCCGGATTATAAGGAATGGGCTCTCTCAGTTAAATTTTTACAACAAAATATCAGCAGAATTTTACACTACAACTAAAACCATGAAAAAAAAAAAGAGAGATTTGAACAGAACTGTCACAAGAAAAACAAGTGAGCTCCAGGGAACAAGTTGGAAAGAAGACAGGGGATTGAGGTTGCATGGTGTTAGTAACTTACTTAGATCTGAGTCTTGGGGGCGGGCGGGGGGGTGGGGGGGGACTCCCTTTAATGGCCTACAGGGAGAGGCTTCACCCAAAATGGGTACCTTTTTAAGGCTTCGGGTATATGAAAAGGTAGGGATTTTATAACTTGAAGCATATGGAAGGGAAGAAAACTCTGTCACTTCATTCTGTAAAAAGGCCCAAGACGGCTAATAATGCACTTTTTGGCTGTGAAAAAGTTGAAGAAACGCTTCGGTTTTTTGATTAATTCATATCTTAAAGACAGTGAAGTTATGCAAAGTTCTCAACTAGGTATGTCAAAGGAGTGCCATTTTTCAGTACAAGGTATATGAAACGGGTTCCTTTTCCGTATAAAATGGTAAAAAAAAGGGGAGCTTTAAGTTTGTGTTAAGATTCATCCGTTTAAAGTTTGTGTTTTGGCCGCGGCATCATAGGCTTGTAAGGGTCTGTATTCTTTATTTTCAAATCCCCAATATGCCCTCTGGGACCATGCTCTGCTGTGGAGAAAATGTCAGACTACCGCTCAGTTCGTCTGACTCGCCGACGTTTTTTTTGGCCTTTTTCCCCAACTGCGGAGCGTGGTCACAGGGTAATTGTCCCCAAATTTACATAAGCTGTTGGGTGCAAATCGTGAGTACTGCATATTTCCAAGCGCATTTGAAAACAACAACTGAGGAAAACAAAGTGCATTATGGGGGATTTGAAGACAGTCGGTCAGGGCCAATTTTAACGCAGCCACATAAGTGAATAAATCATTATATATACGAAAGCTGCTTAAATTTGGCCTGATCCCAGATTAACACAGACTTAAGAGCTCTAGCCAGTACCCTAGACAACAGTACAACAAGCAGTAACAAGACAGAATCACTGTAAATAGCGCTTGCATTTTAATGTTCACACTGTAGGATTTTGTGCAAAGATTGAATTTAGGGACAACACATCAGGTTTGTATCTTATGAGGTTAGAGAGAGCACTGAGATTTATAATTTCAATTTCATTTATTACTATCGTTATATTAATAGATTTCAGGTGGGACTATTTAAATACTAAAATACAATAAAATGTCGCATGAATTAAAATAGTTAACCAAAATTAAGCGCTGGTAATACACAAATGGCATATTTCTTCCACCTTACTTTGTGGATTCTTAAATCAAGAAACGAACACCACATGCGTATTTTGTTTTCAGTTGCACAGCAATCTGGGAATTTTCTTTACAAACGTGTTTAGCACTTACAAGCAATAAATCATAAATCTAATACGTATATTAACCTACAGAAAAGCAAAATACATGTATAATCTTTAAACCCGAGCTAACTTAGGAGCTGTTTGCCTCGAGGAAATTATCCCAGCACAAGAGAGAATGCACTAGAAAGATCCAAAAAAGCCGAACAACTTTCTTTCTTTATTCTACCAAATTTTTCTTTTTTGCACACATTTTTGGGCGAACTTCAAGACCGTATTTTTCTGCTAGATTATCTCCATGTAGTCTTTAGTTCCTAGTACACTCCTTCTCCCAGGGATTGACGTAAGGGGGAGCATACTACATCTCCCTCGGCTGTTTGCCTCGCTCGCTCGCATGTTGACCGCGCGACAACCTTAGGGGCATGCCAAGAAAAGTCTGTTCGTTTCTCTCGGCTGGCTAGGCTAGGAAGATCCTAGACCTAGTAAGAGGTGTTTTAATTTTAAGCCCAAATGCAACCCCTTTGTATCTTAACTAAAAACACACATGGTACGAGGATGAAACGTCTTCTAGCACTTTCTCTCTCTAGAAACATTTAGCCCCTTAATATTTCTTTAACACAACAAAACAACAAATTTCAGTCTTTTTAGATCTTAGTAGGAAATCCACCTTTGCAACTACAGTTTACATTTAACGAGCCGGCAATGATTTTCGCGGTCACAAAGAAGGAATTTGTCACTTTCATGATCGGTTTTACAGTGGAGAGTCATCCAAATTTAACTATTACATTTACTTCCTAAGCTGCTACACAACGAATGTAAAATGAAATCATATTTACGGACTTGGCTCGTCTTAGAAGGAAGTTTGTCTGGAAATACTACTTTCACTCTGAAGAATGCAAAGATCCGAAAACTGGAAAATTGGCCGAGAACAACAACAACCAAACAAAGAAACGACTGTTTTTTAGTGAATGATGAGCAAATAGTCATCAAGTGAATGTACTGTGAAGGGAGTTTACATTTGATCTGCAACATGACAGGGGTTTGTCTACTCAGATAATCAAAAGTTTACAAAACTACAAATAATATCTTCTTAACTAAGGAAGTGAAAAATTAAGGATGGAAAAAAGTCTTGCATTGTACTATAATCCGCCTAAAATTCTCAACCGAAACTAATAATTTTCAGGGACAAAAAAAAATTACAAAGCCGTTACGATTTGACGTCTAAAGTGAACAATAAACACGGCTTTTTCCGTCCACGGGGAATTTTTAGTATCACATTTTCGTGTCATTTAACCGACAGTATTGAAATGAACAAGCTCGAGACAAAGATACTCGTCCTTTCAAAGATTCACACTGAACGGCATCTTTGTGATATGACGAGTTTTCTGTCGTTATATTAAATTCACTAATTAATTCATGCAATGGTTTCGTTCCTTAGTCTAAAGAATTACCTTCTACAGTTACCTTTGAATAGCCCTGTCCCCTCAAAAGAGATTACTGAAAATAATGGCTTGTGTTATTTGTTACAAATTTACCAATGGCTATACAATTACTTCTTAAAGAACTTACTGTTATATTGTTCACTATACATGTGGTAAATCGGACAACTGCTCATCTTTTTTTATTACAAAAAGATTATCAACGAACTTACGTACCTTTGGCGGGTGTGTAAATTCTTATTATCAAAATATTATTTTATATGTGTGGTTTGTTCTAAGCTGGCTACAAAATATCATTTTGCACGAACTGCGCAAGGCGGGACTTTTCACACGGCTGAGTGTTTTCTCAGGTTTAGACATCTTTAACGTCTTTTTCATTATTATTTTTAGTAATTTACGATTAATAATGTCAAAAATTGGCACCAGAACGGCATAAAATTATTGTAGGCTCCGTTTCTGTCGCTCTCTCAAGTTCGATCTTTGTCCTTTAAAATTATGATGTTTAAGAATCTTATGAACGACCATGAAGGGAAAAAAGTCAATTCAAGTATTATTTATAAATCTGATAAAATGTAATTTTTCAAATGCAACTGTTTATGGCCACTTAATCCAAAAAGTAAGGAAAATTAAAATAATAACCGGATGTATACGGGAAATCTTCAGAAGGCGTTTAAGAAACCTTTTTGTGTTTTATCAAACCTAAAACTACTCAGATTTTTCGCTTGATAAAACTTTTGCTCGTCTTTAGAGTTATATAACTCATGTACGGGGCTATTCACTGATATTTATAACTACAACTTTCATGTACTATTTGCAATTTTCGTCTATATATAACCCAACCTTTTTTTTCTGAACAAAGAGCTACAGGGTACCACATGACAGCACTTTTGTCTTTATTCTAACTACATGAACGAGTCGGATGCTTCTGATGAGGCTTGACTGTAATAGCTTTCTCTCCGTAGTTTCACAATTTGATTGATGTAGGCTTTCATCAGCTTGGCAATCTCAATGACCTATAGACCACAGAGCAAAAACGTCATTCAACAGAGTCACTTTCACTGAATTGCACAACGTGACTGGTCAGCTGCAAAAAAGATCGTTCTCACATGACATCACGGCGGCCATTTTGTACAAAAGACACAATGACAAGGCAGCCATGTTTGTGTACCAAAAAAAATCCTGAGGGAATTGTTCTCATGTAAAAACGTTCTTTTTTCCCCCAAAGAATTTGCACAGCTGCTGGCCACGTCAGGGAAAAGGATGTATTCCTATTCTTTGTGATTGGCAAAAAAAAAAAAATCACGTGCAACTTTTTCACCCAATCAGAAGAAAACTAAATTAAGAAAAGATCGTTAACATATGATAACTAATGATAGCTTCGATCGATCTCTAGGACTAGATAAAAAAGTTCAGCGGTCGCACCACTACTGCTTTGATAGCGATGTTAATCACTGTCGCGGTTTCGGCCTTCGGCCAACACAGACACCGAAATATCCCGCGGGGAGAGCCTATGGTATCCAGAGTTTTAAAAAGGAAAAAACTCTTCAACGAACGAAGCGACAGTTGCAACGAAGAAGCTAAGATAGACTTGAGCGGTATTTTAAGGCTGGTTTCCATATGATCACTACAACAGCTCAGATCGCTGGACTTTATTCAGTGATCGCAGCCGGATGTAATGAAAACCAGGCTTAACTCCCTCGTCACTGAAGCATTGAAAAGTAACCACAGCTTGCAACAAGCTTTGCAACTCTGTGAAATGTACAAGGATTTGCAGAATACAACGAATATAATCTAGCTACATACCTGAGAAGTCTCAAATAGCATTGGATCTCTACCATCCACAATGATTTTGTATACATTAGCAGCGGGAGCTCCGAATGATAAAATACTGTAAAGGGAAAAAAAAAGCATTAAGACCATTAGCTGAGAGTTTGAAGTTATTTTCTGTTTTGGCAGGTGTCCTAAAATCTAAAAGACTATAGCAATACGAAGACGTTTCAGTCTACAGACAAAAGAGAAAGAAATCTTACAACTCTATTACATACAGAGGCCACATCAGTAAAACATCCTGGCTTTTTCAATTTGAAGATCTCAATATATTTCAATTTACCTTTATGTTTAAAGTTGTCAAATCAACTCTCTTAACAACGTCAAAGGTTTGAGGGGAGGAGGCGGCTGTACACAGGCTAAACAAACACCTTCATTAAGAGGACACCTCAAAGAAACAGGAACCTAGAGTTGTCTGTCTGAATCCTCATTTCCCTATGACCGCTACGATCACAGCAATTATCTGAAATACAGTCGAACGGCCACCTCTCCTGGCGGACAATCCATACATTCTCTCTTGTTTCAACCTCTCTACAACGGCCGCCTCTCTACAATGGCCACTTTCTTCTGTCTTGAAGGTGTCCGTTGTAGAGAAGTTCAACTGTAACTCTTTAACGTTGACACAATATTAGGTACTCTGAGCAAAAATCGGTATCAACATAATCATAACTTCTTCATTAGTGGAGTGTTCCATTTAGCCATCGGTCAGGTACGTTACCATTCAACGAGGCCAAATATTGGGATAGCTGGACGTTTTTCATAGCGGCCGCGGCGTTTATATGTAGACCACAACTTGAAAGACAGAGTTGGCTGAGGTTAAGTTAATAACTTACTTTTCATAACTGAACTGACACTGTGGTCTGACGTCTCCTCGCTTGTACAAAGCCACACCCTTGAAACTCACACCGAGCCAAAGTTCAGAATTAAGATTGAGATCTTTCGTCTAAAAAAGAGATGACAGTAATAATAATGTTGATGATGATGATGATGATGTTGAGGAGGAAGAGGAGGAGGAAGAGGGGGAGGAGGCAGATAGGGTTAGGAGGAGGAGGGGGAGGAGGAAGAAGAGGAGGAGGAGAGGGAGAGGAAGGGGAGGAGAAGGAGGAGGATAGGGTTAGGAGGAGGAGGGGGATAGGATGAGGAAGAGGGTGCCACAAAAATATCCTGTTGTGTTTACAGGTCAACCGATTACAAATTTTTAGGGTCGACGTGGCAGACCTTCCCCGAGTCGAAATACAGAATTATCTTCTCAACGTTCCTCAGCCCTGAACCTTGACTTATAGGTAGTACTTTAGAAGGGGCTTAATCAGCCCTTTTTAGAGCCATTCCCAATGACGTTACCATGGCCATGACAGCTTCTTCAAATCTTTATACGAGCTACAATTTTGGGTTGTCTAACAGGTACTATTTGTTACCTCTACATCAAACAGGGTTGACCCATATCCCGGCCAGCTTCTCAATATTTCCATGTACTGCTTCTGAGCTTGCTCTTGGTCCATACCCTGAGAAACGAAACAGTCGACTTATTGTCTTAGGACATTGCTTTCTTTTATAAAACTCTACGCTGCTAAATTACCCGCACCTGTTCGGATGAAATAAGCCGGCGCTCGAAGAAAAACCATAGCAGCTAACAATACAAGAAACAAATGCCCTACTTTTGCGAATTACTCGCTATGAAACAAAACGTTTATTGCAAGGAAGGAGTTTCTTTAAGAACAAAATCACAGATTTATGATAGACAAAACAATTTAATTCGAAGCTAACAATACGAGAATAAACTTTGGGAAACTAATAGGCTGAACACATTTAAAACATTGAAATCTCTTTTAAATTACTTAATCTTCAGCATTTGCTGTATCAAACAACTAAATGTTCCTAGGATGAGGAAAGCGATTTTCTTCACTCAAGTTTGTGTTAGTTCCTAGTGTCTGAATTTGGCAGAATTGTGCGACGTATCTTCTGAAATACAACCGGATTTTCTTAAATGAACAGGCCCCTCGCGGCTCGGAGATACGCATCTCGTGAAAAAATTTTGGGATAAAACCAAGAGAGAAATACCTAAGATTCACAGATCATTATACAATTGATGCGTTTGATAATTTTCCGGCTTTAAACTTTTAACACTGCGATCTTATGGTGGTTTGCCTTCCAGAGAAAAATGCTACATCTAGCAGCAGGAATGTTTTCATACAAAAGTCGGAAAATTTTGAAGACGCTTCAACACCAATAAAATCTTAGTCTTTAGTATCAATCACCTCAAAATTGGCCTTCGAACTACTATTCTAATACTCATTCCATCTTTGGTATTGCCTAATACAGAAGTTACTGTCATAATATCATGCTATTCCTACCCCGATTCTCTTCCACTGTTCGCATATGGAACTCTTGATGAAGGACAGTTCTTCTTCAGTAGCTTTCTTAGTATTCTCGGTTTCATTTTCGGCTCCTCCTGCTAAATAACAATTGAACAGAAAGCGTTTAAGGAGGACACTTTAGGGGGAGAATAGATAAATCATTTTTGACAGAGGGAGTAGGGGTGCATACTAGTGAACACTGTTGAAATTGTTCTGTATTAGTACTTTAGCTACTTATTACGTGATTGTGGAAGAAGGGAGACTGCGGACCCGCTACACCTCATCCATTACCAGCCAATGCGCTTTGAAATTGAACGCTGCTTATACACAAACCAACTTCAATAGAGCCTATAGTGGAGTGAGCGGGAAAAGACATTGCAGAACAGATGGTTTAAGTCGAAAGCAACTCTATTGTCGGCCAAGAATCCATCGCTAAAAAAGCCCGAAAGTAGAATAACTGCGTTTAACCAATGACTTATTCCATCTCAAGAGAGGATGAGCTTGTCAATCTCGAATGGTTGTCACTCTAGATAATCAATAACAATAGAAAAATACTAGGATTGAAATGCGTATGTCATTTAGGAGCACTTACCGGATCTAAATGGGGACACTGCCTTCCTTATTGTGCCCTATGAGAATAAAATTCAACAGCTCGTCACAAAAAAAATTGCACCACAGAAGCATTTTCAGGTAGTATCCTTTTTCCATAATAGATTCTATAACACAACTAACACCTCAAATTAGGGTACGTAAGCAACCATAATCGCGCCGGCGAGCCTCAGAGATGATGTTACATACGACGATTCGCAACAACGATTTTTAGCGGAACACAGCGTTGCAACCTTGTAATGTTGCGAAATTGTTTCGAATGTTTGCTACATTGTTCCAACATTGCAACACTGTGTTGCGGTTAAAATCGTCGATGCGAGTCGTCCAGTGTGACATAACCTATCCCATAACCCCAAACTTATGATAGAGAGATAAACAGTCACGTTTACGGCAACCGGCAAAAGTGAATTTTTGCTACGTGACCAAGTTTTTCTTATCCTTGTCTTTAACTGTTCTTTTCCTCTACAAAAAATAAGCAGTTTCATGTTATTTTCATCCATAAGAACTGTTTTAGACTGTTTTCATCAGGGCTGCTCATTTTCTATTTTGGTGAAATTCACAACCTGAGTCTGCCTTTGCCGAATGCCGTAAACGTGACCCTTATGCTACGTGCAAACGGACATAAAATCGTTGTCCAACTATTCCCGGCATTGGCGGATGTTGCGTCCGTTTGCACACCCCGTTGCATATTGTTGCGTGTTATTAGGAGTTGTTGCACAAAGTTTCAAAAAGGTCAAACTTTAAGCTACGTGCAAACGGAAGCAACAACTCCCAGTTGATGTTGGGAGTTGTTGGCCAACAATGTTGCGTCCGTTTGCACGGGGCTTTAATCTCTAGTTTAGTGACTTCATCACTTCTTTTCTCTATGGTCGTTGTAAAGAGGTACGAGTGTAAATATGTAGCTGTTTGTTCAAAAATCATTGAAAACGGCTAAAGAAATACCGTAAAATTCCGAAAATAGGCCCCGGGGCTTATATTTTTCAAAGACCCTTTTTGAGGGGCTTATATATTCGGAGGGGCTTATCTACGGAGGGAATTTTGCGTTTCGAAATCGATTGGGCTAGCCTTATAGTCGGACGTAAATTTACCGTCTTTGCTTTGTTTTACTTTGTATTTGAGGGCAATTTTCCACGTACAAGCCCCCGGGGGGCTTATATTTGGAGGGCCGATTTAACGGAGGAATTTTTTGCATTTGGGGGGGCTCATATTTGGAGGGGCTTATACATTCGGAATTTTACGGTGAGCAAACATAATTTGATCTAAACAGGTACGATCTTCACATACCCATATCACCTATCAAAAAAAGAAAACTTGAAAAAAGAAAAAAATGCGAAGATTTGCCGCGTGAATTCGTAAGCATTTTATTTTTAGTCGTATCACTTTGATAGAATTTGCAGACGGATAACTTAGCTGATGTTAATGTCCTAAATATACCTTGAGGCTGAAGGTGCGGTCCCTTGCTATAGAGTTGTTTTCTTTCTTAACTTTCTGCTTTAGTTTTCCAGGAGGATAGACGGAGTCTAGATCAGACCTACAAAAGAGCAGCAGCATTTCAAATATAGCTGGGTTGTAACCCCTTATCCATGAACTTTGCTTTACCTTAACGGAACGGAGGCGAGTTGGGGTGACTGTGCGCCAAAGCATTTAAACACCCGTGTAAACCCAGAGTGAAAATTTTGCAATTCGTGGTAATTTTCGCATACGCTTCAAACAAGGGACTTTTCCCCTTTCATAAATCATTGACAATCGCGCGACGAAGCCGCGACTCACCAAGGAGCTTTGTCAAACCGTGGAAGCGATTTATATTTCGTCCTAGATATTATAAAAACCGTCTTTGGAGGCAGGGTTATTTCGCCCCAACAATTGCACATTGGCAAATCGCTGAATCTGATAGTAGCGAATGAAGTTCACTTCGTCATGCGTAATTCTGATCAATTTGCTTTATTTTCGTGTCTTAGGAAGAACTAGTTTGATCAGACCAAAAATTAATTCTGATTGGTTAAAAAAATGGGGAGACGTAATTTAAACCAATCAGAAACCACAGCATTTGAAGACTGAAGTAACTGCCAAACTCCTTTTCCAATAGACTGGGAGATGAACTCTAATAAAGATTTTCATACTTACACCCAGGCCCCCGGTTTGTAGTCTCCTTCATTAAACTGAAGTCGGAGTGCAGCCAGTAAGTAGAGTGTGGTATCCGGAGCAGGGTATTTACCAAGAATAATGGAGTCACAAGCCTAATTAGAAACAAAGGGACAAGCATTAAACGTTAAGGCGGCACTATCTACGTACAAATTCTCAAGACCGATTTCCTTATATTTCCTTAAACCTGTCTCCTCCTCCTCCTCCTCAGGAGCTTCGTTTTCCCTTTTTTGCGCAGAGGCAAGCGCAAAACGCAAAGGACTATGGGAAGGAAAAAGACGGGAGGCGAAGCGACGTCTCGCCCGTTTTCTCCTCTCCCCACCCACCCATTCCTTTACGCGCAAATTTTCATCGAGAGAGAGAGAGAGAGAGAGAAGTCTGGGTACGAGGCAGTCCATAAATAATTACTTGAGGGGATTTTATAAAAGACCAAAACATTTTCCAAATAGAGATGATTTTATTAATTTTCATAACCTTTTCGATTGATGACGTATTGAAACTGTTTGGAGAAAACTGATGTTTGTCATACTTGGGCCCCGCTAATAAGATAAAGTTACATTTTACGCAAACAAGAGTCGCAGCTCCAAGAGAAAGGGCTGAGAGAAATTCTGAAAAGAACTAGGTTGAATACTTGTTCAGTCGAACCTCCACTAACGGCCACCTCTCTACAACGGCGACGTTTTTTGGCGGACAGTCCATAAACTAGTCTCCCTCGCAGCCGTTTTTTGGATGTCACGCAACGCTCCAAACGGCTGCGAGGGAGACTATCTATAAACTGACTCTTGTTTAAACCTCTCTACAAAGGTCTTTTTCTTCTGTCCCTAAGGTGGCCGTTGCGGAGAGGCCATTCAACTGTATAACCTGAAAAAGGAATTTTACCTGTAACAGTAAAGAAGTGTATACCCAACAAATCACAAACGTTAACACACATAACGACGAAACCGAAAGCCTTACTTGTTCATAAAGAAATCCGTATTCAACACTGTCTGGTTCCACTGATTCTGGTTCAAGAAAGCAAAAAATCTTGAAGAACAGCTTCCATGTGTGCCCAGCTTCCGTTAAACCTAGCGCCTTATACCTGAAATCAGAAACGATAATCAGTGAGCTGAATCCATCGTTAGTAGCCTGCGAGAAAGTTCTGCATTACGAGTGGCGTGCGAAGCAATCCGAGAGTGAAGGCGAAAGAACGTCTCCTTTCGCGTGCCACTCGCGCGTGACTTCTCACGATATCCCCTAAATAGAGAGCTTGCTCCCAGGCTACTCGACAGTGCGCGCACTTTTACCAAATTCAATCATTAGAAACTGGAATCTAAATTAAGTGAAATATAAAATGATCACTTAAGACACTGAAGGATCAATTCAGTAACACAGAGAAAACTGTAGAAGACACGGATGGAAATAAATGAAGGATTCAATTACGGTTTTGGAGAAACTCTTCAGCCTAACGGTTTTTACAAGTTTCTCTCTCCCTTGCTTTGAGTGATAGCGGTCAGAAGATAAATATTTGGTCGCAGTTAATGCAAAGTAAGTAGCAAGTGGCAAGTAGCCGGCAAAACTAAACGAAGTTGACTAGTACGGCGCTGATAGCTACAGCTGTAACTATATACTCACTTTTCAAACTTCGACAAAACATCTGCGAGGACAGTTCTGTCTTCAATGTTTTTCTCTATTGTACCACACTGCTTAAAAAGACTGAATATGTTGTGTTTCTGAGGAATGTTCAATCCCTTGCAAAGTTTCTCCACAACCTAAGGAAGCAAAGCCAGTTTCTAATGTGAGAAATAAAACTGTAAAAGGTTAAATTCACCACCATTCGAGCAGCCTCGTTCTCAGGAGGAGATAGCCCTGGTAACAAGGTCCCCTTCGAGTCATGAAAATGTTGGTGAAATGCACCTGTAGCATATTGGGACAGATTGACATCGAACAGGGCCGATCATTTTGGAATGTTTTGGTCAGTCCAACATAATCGGTTCAAATAATAGGTGATGCTAGCTGAAATGTTTGTGTTCAACAGTATTATGTGCTATAATCATTACGTGTGTTGTCACTCGTCATAGTCATAGAACAAACAAGACAGACTGTACGGCCCAAACGTCAAATTTTTCCAGGCTTGTCTGGATCTTAAGGAGTTAAGCAACGACGACGGCGACGTGAACGAGAACGGCAAAAAAAAAGAAATAAGTTAAGAATGGAAAAACAACAACTTTGCACCTCCATCACGCCTTGTTTTACATTTGTTTGCCGTCACTGGATGACTACGACGTGAAAATACCTAATTTCACGTTTTGTGGAGGACGAGAACACAAGACAACGACTTTCTTTTCCTTTTCCTGATCTTCGATAAAGTCTTTGAGAATTCGACTCCAGAAAAAATTGCCAACGTTTGACGAATTGAACGAGATGGAATCAGCGCGATAAATTTTGAAATAGCGCGACTTCACTTTTTAAGTGACGTTTTCGTAACCGTCGCCGTCGTTGTTGCTTAAGCTCCTTATTAGCGTAGCGCACGCCTGATTGGTCGAGTTTCAAATACGTTAAGTATAAAACTATTTTTACCTCGCCAGCAGTAGTAGCAGAGTTGATTGTTATTTTGCAGGATCCTCCGCCATAACAGTGTACAACTGCGGAAAGTTCACGACGGCCCTGCAAATAAAGTAAAAAAAAAACACGTAAATTTTTGTTAAGAATAATGAAGGCAAAAAGTAGGATTCAGAAAGAAAAAAAGGACTATACTTCATCAACACGATGTAGCATACATAGTAGTAATATTCTATTTACCAATAGCGAGATTATTTCTTCCCTCGACGGTGGAAACTCTCTGGAATTTCAAAAAGCATTTACAAGTGCATAGGTAAGTAATTAAACTAGTCAAGTAACAGGCTGCAAAATTCTGAACATAAACCCCCCTCCCTCAAATTCGAAACGCAAAAACACCTCCTACAGTATTAGCCCTTCCCAGTTCTCCACTTCGGAAACTCCAGGAGAATGGGTACAAGATTTGGCTGCAGTGATTTCTGGGATCGTGTGGGATAACAGGCGTTAGGGGCTGTTTAGATGGAGAGAAGAAGGTCCTTGTACCAGGAAGATCCTAGAAGGCGGATCATCCTAGCACCACATGTTTTTTGTATTCAGTTTACATGCAAAGGGTTGTACTTGTCCCTTGCGCTAGGATCTTCGTAGCTGAGAGGTTGGAAGTATAACCGTACCAATGAAAATGTCCTAAACATTTCCTAAAACATTTTACCGTCATCTAATATTTAATTGTGTAGTTGTCAAGTCATTGCTTACCTTGGCCTTGTTCTCTTGATACATTCTAAAGCATAAGCTGCAAATCTCGCCATTTCTGTGTTGGGGTGTTTTTCTCGATTCCTGAGTAAGACGAAGAAACATAACCATTGAATGAACAAGAGCCTTTCAAATTTCCGAAAGTTATTTAGCTACATCTCTGCTTTTAACTGCTCGGCAAATCTTACTAGTTCCCAAGCAAGGCAATTTGGCCGTTCATCGCCTTTTTCAAGAAAATGCCTCTTTAACGGTCAAACGGCTTTTCAAGGCGGTTGTACTATGTGAAGGAAACGAAATAGTTATGTAGAGATCTAATCTACAGAAACTATTTTATAAGCTGAAGTGGACAGATGAGCGCAGAGATTTCAAGGCTACTTGAGCAACCCGTCAACCAAGAACATTTACACCAATCTGAATGTTCCGCGGAAGTTTACAACGTCGTTACGAGAATGAACTTCTGCCTTGGCTTTAGGGCAAAATAAGTGGTAACAAATCCACTTAACGAAATATTGGGCTTGATGTAAACTCAGTCAAGGAAGGGCAAATACAAGCTGAAGAAGGATATTTGATAGAAATATGTGTACTTTACCTTTTTAAGTGAAATCTCAGGTAGCGCAAGTATTTTCTCGATGGAACAAATGTGCAACACATACAAACCAGAACCTTAAAACAAAAGGAACACAGTCATTGCTCCTATAAGGTCAAAGGACGCAATACAAAAGATGGAGAAGGGATGAAGTTAAACGCAATCTGCTTACCCATAAAATATATATATATATATCTAGCCGAATTTTTGAAAACATACCTCAAAATGGACCAGAATATTCGCACAGAAAGCTGGCAATAGCCAGCTTTCTGGTCACTGTGGTGCCAAAAAACATAGGGGGCTTGCTGTCCTGGTTGGTCTCATTGACAAGTTCAGTCCCTGAGCTAACTCGCCATGGGTTGGAAAGGGGCCTCCATGTCAATCCCTAGGGGGGTAGGGTGCTAAAGAAGCGTTGTACCTTCCGTTAGTCCTGGTCTGGGAGAGTCAGTGCACTGCTCATGTCTGCCTTTAGTCAGTCATGTCAAATTCTTGTAACGTTTGAGGCCCATTGGCCAATGAAAGCATTCCCCTTAAGCACGTGCTAGGCTGGGGGGGTGGAGGAAGTCAGGGGGGGGGGTGATTTAACCTTGAATTTCTCTGCTTAGAACTTGCTTAAGTCTCAAGCGTCCTCCGTCATTCAGGGCCTTTAAGCAGCTAGAGTGTATGGACAAGTCCAGAGTGTCTTTTTGATGGACTGGAATGTTTCTTTTGCTAATCAGGAGCCAAGAGGAGAGTCAACTTAAGAGAACCATGGGTAAGAGCTGAGTGTCTTGGCCATATTTACTTTAGTTGAGTCAGTTTAAGCTGTGTGGGCTGCTGGTGTCCGATGGTACGGTTTTCATAAATCCGGCTAGATGATGTCGTTGAATGCTGTCTGGAGGGGAGAAATGGGGCCAAACTGGGTCGGGAGGAGACAGATTTGGCCCGAGGTGACCTCCTTCTTGGAAAAGACAGCATTTGTCGTCAACAATGTCGTTGAATGCTGTCTGGAGGGGAGAAATGGGGCCAAACTGGGTCGGGAGGAGACAGATTTGGCCCGAGGTGACCTCCTTCTTGGAAAAGACAGCATTTGTCGTCAACATCTAGCCGAATTTTTGAAAACATACCTCAAAATGGACCAGAATATTCGCACAGAAAGCTGGCAATAGCCAGCTTTCTGGTCACTGTGGTGCCAAAAAACATAGGGGGCTTGCTGTCCTGGTTGGTCTCATTGACAAGTTCAGTCCCTGAGCTAACTCGCCATGGGTTGGAAAGGGGCCTCCATATCAATCCCTAGGGGGGTAGGGTGCTAAAGAAGCGTTGTACCTTCCGTTAGTCCTGGTCTGGGAGAGTCAGTGCACTGCTCATGTCTGCCTTTAGTCTGTCATGTCAAATTCTTGTAACGTTTGAGGCCCATTGGCCAATGAAAGCATTCCCCTTAAGCACGTGCTAGGCTGGGGGGGTGGAGGAAGTCAGGGGGGGGTGATTTAACCTTGAATTTCTCTGCTTAGAACTTGCTTAAGTCTCAAGCGTCCTCCGTCATTCAGGGCCTTTAAGCAGCTAGAGTGTATGGACAAGTCCAGAGTGTCTTTTTGATGGACTGGAATGTTTCTTTTGCTAATCAGGAGCCAAGAGGAGAGTCAACTTAAGAGAACCATGGGTAAGAGCTGAGTGTCTTGGCCATATTTACTTTAGTTGAGTCAGTTTAAGCTGTGTGGGCTGCTGGTGTCCGATGGTACGGTTTTCATAAATCCGGCTAGATGATGTCGTTGAATGCTGTCTGGAGGGGAGAAATGGGGCCAAACTGGGTCGGGAGGAGACAGATTTGGCCCGAGGTGACCTCCTTCTTGGAAAAGACAGCATTTGTCGTCAACATCTAGCCGAATTTTTGAAAACATACCTCAAAATGGACCAGAATATTCGCACAGAAAGCTGGCAATAGCCAGCTTTCTGGTCACTGTGGTGCCAAAAAACATAGGGGGCTTGCTGTCCTGGTTGGTCTCATTGACAAGTTCAGTCCCTGAGCTAACTCGCCATGGGTTGGAAAGGGGCCTCCATATCAATCCCTAGGGGGGTAGGGTGCTAAAGAAGCGTTGTACCTTCCGTTAGTCCTGGTCTGGGAGAGTCAGTGCACTGCTCATGTCTGCCTTTAGTCTGTCATGTCAAATTCTTGTAACGTTTGAGGCCCATTGGCCAATGAAAGCATTCCCCTTAAGCACGTGCTAGGCTGGGGGGGTGGAGGAAGTCAGGGGGGGGTGATTTAACCTTGAATTTCTCTGCTTAGAACTTGCTTAAGTCTCAAGCGTCCTCCGTCATTCAGGGCCTTTAAGCAGCTAGAGTGTATGGACAAGTCCAGAGTGTCTTTTTGATGGACTGGAATGTTTCTTTTGCTAATCAGGAGCCAAGAGGAGAGTCAACTTAAGAGAACCATGGGTAAGAGCTGAGTGTCTTGGCCATATTTACTTTAGTTGAGTCAGTTTAAGCTGTGTGGGCTGCTGGTGTCCGATGGTACGGTTTTCATAAATCCGGCTAGATGATGTCGTTGAATGCTGTCTGGAGGGGAGAAATGGGGCCAAACTGGGTCGGGAGGAGACAGATTTGGCCCGAGGTGACCTCCTTCTTGGAAAAGACAGCATTTGTCGTCAACATCTAGCCGAATTTTTGAAAACATACCTCAAAATGGACCAGAATATTCGCACAGAAAGCTGGCAATAGCCAGCTTTCTGGTCACTGTGGTGCCAAAAAACATAGGGGGCTTGCTGTCCTGGTTGGTCTCATTGACAAGTTCAGTCCCTGAGCTAACTCGCCATGGGTTGGAAAGGGGCCTCCATATCAATCCCTAGGGGGGTAGGGTGCTAAAGAAGCGTTGTACCTTCCGTTAGTCCTGGTCTGGGAGAGTCAGTGCACTGCTCATGTCTGCCTTTAGTCTGTCATGTCAAATTCTTGTAACGTTTGAGGCCCATTGGCCAATGAAAGCATTCCCCTTAAGCACGTGCTAGGCTGGGGGGGTGGAGGAAGTCAGGGGGGGGTGATTTAACCTTGAATTTCTCTGCTTAGAACTTGCTTAAGTCTCAAGCGTCCTCCGTCATTCAGGGCCTTTAAGCAGCTAGAGTGTATGGACAAGTCCAGAGTGTCTTTTTGATGGACTGGAATGTTTCTTTTGCTAATCAGGAGCCAAGAGGAGAGTCAACTTAAGAGAACCATGGGTAAGAGCTGAGTGTCTTGGCCATATTTACTTTAGTTGAGTCAGTTTAAGCTGTGTGGGCTGCTGGTGTCCGATGGTACGGTTTTCATAAATCCGGCTAGATGATGTCGTTGAATGCTGTCTGGAGGGGAGAAATGGGGCCAAACTGGGTCGGGAGGAGACAGATTTGGCCCGAGGTGACCTCCTTCTTGGAAAAGACAGCATTTGTCGTCAACATCTAGCCGAATTTTTGAAAACATACCTCAAAATGGACCAGAATATTCGCACAGAAAGCTGGCAATAGCCAGCTTTCTGGTCACTGTGGTGCCAAAAAACATAGGGGGCTTGCTGTCCTGGTTGGTCTCATTGACAAGTTCAGTCCCTGAGCTAACTCGCCATGGGTTGGAAAGGGGCCTCCATGTCAATCCCTAGGGGGGTAGGGTGCTAAAGAAGCGTTGTACCTTCCGTTAGTCCTGGTCTGGGAGAGTCAGTGCACTGCTCATGTCTGCCTTTAGTCAGTCATGTCAAATTCTTGTAACGTTTGAGGCCCATTGGCCAATGAAAGCATTCCCCTTAAGCACGTGCTAGGCTGGGGGGGTGGAGGAAGTCAGGGGGGGGGGTGATTTAACCTTGAATTTCTCTGCTTAGAACTTGCTTAAGTCTCAAGCGTCCTCCGTCATTCAGGGCCTTTAAGCAGCTAGAGTGTATGGACAAGTCCAGAGTGTCTTTTTGATGGACTGGAATGTTTCTTTTGCTAATCAGGAGCCAAGAGGAGAGTCAACTTAAGAGAACCATGGGTAAGAGCTGAGTGTCTTGGCCATATTTACTTTAGTTGAGTCAGTTTAAGCTGTGTGGGCTGCTGGTGTCCGATGGTACGGTTTTCATAAATCCGGCTAGATGATGTCGTTGAATGCTGTCTGGAGGGGAGAAATGGGGGCCAAACTGGGTCGGGAGGAGGCAGATTTGGCCCGAGGTGACCTCCTTCTTGGAAAAGACAGCATTTGTCGTCAACATCTAGCCGAATTTTTGAAAACATACCTCAAAATGGACCAGAATATTCGCACAGAAAGCTGGCAATAGCCAGCTTTCTGGTCACTGTGGTGCCAAAAAACATAGGGGGCTTGCTGTCCTGGTTGGTCTCATTGACAAGTTCAGTCCCTGAGCTAACTCGCCATGGGTTGGAAAGGGGCCTCCATGTCAATCCCTAGGGGGGTAGGGTGCTAAAGAAGCGTTGTACCTTCCGTTAGTCCTGGTCTGGGAGAGTCAGTGCACTGCTCATGTCTGCCTTTAGTCAGTCATGTCAAATTCTTGTAACGTTTGAGGCCCATTGGCCAATGAAAGCATTCCCCTTAAGCACGTGCTAGGCTGGGGGGGTGGAGGAAGTCAGGGGGGGTGATTTAACCTTGAATTTCTCTGCTTAGAACTTGCTTAAGTCTCAAGCGTCCTCCGTCATTCAGGGCCTTTAAGCAGCTAGAGTGTATGGACAAGTCCAGAGTGTCTTTTTGATGGACTGGAATGTTTCTTTTGCTAATCAGGAGCCAAGAGGAGAGTCAACTTAAGAGAACCATGGGTAAGAGCTGAGTGTCTTGGCCATATTTACTTTAGTTGAGTCAGTTTAAGCTGTGTGGGCTGCTGGTGTCCGATGGTACGGTTTTCATAAATCCGGCTAGATGATGTCGTTGAATGCTGTCTGGAGGGGAGAAATGGGGCCAAACTGGGTCGGGAGGAGACAGATTTGGCCCGAGGTGACCTCCTTCTTGGAAAAGACAGCATTTGTCGTCAACATCTAGCCGAATTTTTGAAAACATACCTCAAAATGGACCAGAATATTCGCACAGAAAGCTGGCAATAGCCAGCTTTCTGGTCACTGTGGTGCCAAAAAACATAGGGGGCTTGCTGTCCTGGTTGGTCTCATTGACAAGTTCAGTCCCTGAGCTAACTCGCCATGGGTTGGAAAGGGGCCTCCATATCAATCCCTAGGGGGGTAGGGTGCTAAAGAAGCGTTGTACCTTCCGTTAGTCCTGGTCTGGGAGAGTCAGTGCACTGCTCATGTCTGCCTTTAGTCAGTCATGTCAAATTCTTGTAACGTTTGAGGCCCATTGGCCAATGAAAGCATTCCCCTTAAGCACGTGCTAGGCTGGGGGGGTGGAGGAAGTCAGGGGGGGGGGTGATTTAACCTTGAATTTCTCTGCTTAGAACTTGCTTAAGTCTCAAGCGTCCTCCGTCATTCAGGGCCTTTAAGCAGCTAGAGTGTATGGACAAGTCCAGAGTGTCTTTTTGATGGACTGGAATGTTTCTTTTGCTAATCAGGAGCCAAGAGGAGAGTCAACTTAAGAGAACCATGGGTAAGAGCTGAGTGTCTTGGCCATATTTACTTTAGTTGAGTCAGTTTAAGCTGTGTGGGCTGCTGGTGTCCGATGGTACGGTTTTCATAAATCCGGCTAGATGATGTCGTTGAATGCTGTCTGGAGGGGAGAAATGGGGCCAAACTGGGTCGGGAGGAGACAGATTTGGCCCGAGGTGACCTCCTTCTTGGAAAAGACAGCATTTGTCGTCAACATCTAGCCGAATTTTTGAAAACATACCTCAAAATGGACCAGAATATTCGCACAGAAAGCTGGCAATAGCCAGCTTTCTGGTCACTGTGGTGCCAAAAAACATAGGGGGCTTGCTGTCCTGGTTGGTCTCATTGACAAGTTCAGTCCCTGAGCTAACTCGCCATGGGTTGGAAAGGGGCCTCCATATCAATCCCTAGGGGGGTAGGGTGCTAAAGAAGCGTTGTACCTTCCGTTAGTCCTGGTCTGGGAGAGTCAGTGCACTGCTCATGTCTGCCTTTAGTCTGTCATGTCAAATTCTTGTAACGTTTGAGGCCCATTGGCCAATGAAAGCATTCCCCTTAAGCACGTGCTAGGCTGGGGGGGTGGAGGAAGTCAGGGGGGGGGTGATTTAACCTTGAATTTCTCTGCTTAGAACTTGCTTAAGTCTCAAGCGTCCTCCGTCATTCAGGGCCTTTAAGCAGCTAGAGTGTATGGACAAGTCCAGAGTGTCTTTTTGATGGACTGGAATGTTTCTTTTGCTAATCAGGAGCCAAGAGGAGAGTCAACTTAAGAGAACCATGGGTAAGAGCTGAGTGTCTTGGCCATATTTACTTTAGTTGAGTCAGTTTAAGCTGTGTGGGCTGCTGGTGTCCGATGGTACGGTTTTCATAAATCCGGCTAGATGATGTCGTTGAATGCTGTCTGGAGGGGAGAAATGGGGCCAAACTGGGTCGGGAGGAGACAGATTTGGCCCGAGGTGACCTCCTTCTTGGAAAAGACAGCATTTGTCGTCAACATCTAGCCGAATTTTTGAAAACATACCTCAAAATGGACCAGAATATTCGCACAGAAAGCTGGCAATAGCCAGCTTTCTGGTCACTGTGGTGCCAAAAAACATAGGGGGCTTGCTGTCCTGGTTGGTCTCATTGACAAGTTCAGTCCCTGAGCTAACTCGCCATGGGTTGGAAAGGGGCCTCCATGTCAATCCCTAGGGGGGTAGGGTGCTAAAGAAGCGTTGTACCTTCCGTTAGTCCTGGTCTGGGAGAGTCAGTGCACTGCTCATGTCTGCCTTTAGTCAGTCATGTCAAATTCTTGTAACGTTTGAGGCCCATTGGCCAATGAAAGCATTCCCCTTAAGCACGTGCTAGGCTGGGGGGGTGGAGGAAGTCAGGGGGGGGGGTGATTTAACCTTGAATTTCTCTGCTTAGAACTTGCTTAAGTCTCAAGCGTCCTCCGTCATTCAGGGCCTTTAAGCAGCTAGAGTGTATGGACAAGTCCAGAGTGTCTTTTTGATGGACTGGAATGTTTCTTTTGCTAATCAGGAGCCAAGAGGAGAGTCAACTTAAGAGAACCATGGGTAAGAGCTGAGTGTCTTGGCCATATTTACTTTAGTTGAGTCAGTTTAAGCTGTGTGGGCTGCTGGTGTCCGATGGTACGGTTTTCATAAATCCGGCTAGATGATGTCGTTGAATGCTGTCTGGAGGGGAGAAATGGGGGCCAAACTGGGTCGGGAGGAGGCAGATTTGGCCCGAGGTGACCTCCTTCTTGGAAAAGACAGCATTTGTCGTCAACATCTAGCCGAATTTTTGAAAACATACCTCAAAATGGACCAGAATATTCGCACAGAAAGCTGGCAATAGCCAGCTTTCTGGTCACTGTGGTGCCAAAAAACATAGGGGGCTTGCTGTCCTGGTTGGTCTCATTGACAAGTTCAGTCCCTGAGCTAACTCGCCATGGGTTGGAAAGGGGCCTCCATGTCAATCCCTAGGGGGGTAGGGTGCTAAAGAAGCGTTGTACCTTCCGTTAGTCCTGGTCTGGGAGAGTCAGTGCACTGCTCATGTCTGCCTTTAGTCAGTCATGTCAAATTCTTGTAACGTTTGAGGCCCATTGGCCAATGAAAGCATTCCCCTTAAGCACGTGCTAGGCTGGGGGGGTGGAGGAAGTCAGGGGGGGTGATTTAACCTTGAATTTCTCTGCTTAGAACTTGCTTAAGTCTCAAGCGTCCTCCGTCATTCAGGGCCTTTAAGCAGCTAGAGTGTATGGACAAGTCCAGAGTGTCTTTTTGATGGACTGGAATGTTTCTTTTGCTAATCAGGAGCCAAGAGGAGAGTCAACTTAAGAGAACCATGGGTAAGAGCTGAGTGTCTTGGCCATATTTACTTTAGTTGAGTAAGTTTAAGCTGTGTGGGCTGCTGGTGTCCGATGGTACGGTTTTCATAAATCCGGCTAGATGATGTCGTTGAATGCTGTCTGGAGGGGAGAAATGGGGCCAAACTGGGTCGGGAGGAGACAGATTTGGCCCGAGGTGACCTCCTTCTTGGAAAAGACAGCATTTGTCGTCAACATCTAGCCGAATTTTTGAAAACATACCTCAAAATGGACCAGAATATTCGCACAGAAAGCTGGCAATAGCCAGCTTTCTGGTCACTGTGGTGCCAAAAAACATAGGGGGCTTGCTGTCCTGGTTGGTCTCATTGACAAGTTCAGTCCCTGAGCTAACTCGCCATGGGTTGGAAAGGGGCCTCCATGTCAATCCCTAGGGGGGTAGGGTGCTAAAGAAGCGTTGTACCTTCCGTTAGTCCTGGTCTGGGAGAGTCAGTGCACTGCTCATGTCTGCCTTTAGTCAGTCATGTCAAATTCTTGTAACGTTTGAGGCCCATTGGCCAATGAAAGCATTCCCCTTAAGCACGTGCTAGGCTGGGGGGGTGGAGGAAGTCAGGGGGGGGTGATTTAACCTTGAATTTCTCTGCTTAGAACTTGCTTAAGTCTCAAGCGTCCTCCGTCATTCAGGGCCTTTAAGCAGCTAGAGTGTATGGACAAGTCCAGAGTGTCTTTTTGATGGACTGGAATGTTTCTTTTGCTAATCAGGAGCCAAGAGGAGAGTCAACTTAAGAGAACCATGGGTAAGAGCTGAGTGTCTTGGCCATATTTACTTTAGTTGAGTCAGTTTAAGCTGTGTGGGCTGCTGGTGTCCGATGGTACGGTTTTCATAAATCCGGCTAGATGATGTCGTTGAATGCTGTCTGGAGGGGAGAAATGGGGGCCAAACTGGGTCGGGAGGAGGCAGATTTGGCCCGAGGTGACCTCCTTCTTGGAAAAGACAGCATTTGTCGTCAACATCTAGCCGAATTTTTGAAAACATACCTCAAAATGGACCAGAATATTCGCACAGAAAGCTGGCAATAGCCAGCTTTCTGGTCACTGTGGTGCCAAAAAACATAGGGGGCTTGCTGTCCTGGTTGGTCTCATTGACAAGTTCAGTCCCTGAGCTAACTCGCCATGGGTTGGAAAGGGGCCTCCATGTCAATCCCTAGGGGGGTAGGGTGCTAAAGAAGCGTTGTACCTTCCGTTAGTCCTGGTCTGGGAGAGTCAGTGCACTGCTCATGTCTGCCTTTAGTCAGTCATGTCAAATTCTTGTAACGTTTGAGGCCCATTGGCCAATGAAAGCATTCCCCTTAAGCACGTGCTAGGCTGGGGGGGTGGAGGAAGTCAGGGGGGGTGATTTAACCTTGAATTTCTCTGCTTAGAACTTGCTTAAGTCTCAAGCGTCCTCCGTCATTCAGGGCCTTTAAGCAGCTAGAGTGTATGGACAAGTCCAGAGTGTCTTTTTGATGGACTGGAATGTTTCTTTTGCTAATCAGGAGCCAAGAGGAGAGTCAACTTAAGAGAACCATGGGTAAGAGCTGAGTGTCTTGGCCATATTTACTTTAGTTGAGTCAGTTTAAGCTGTGTGGGCTGCTGGTGTCCGATGGTACGGTTTTCATAAATCCGGCTAGATGATGTCGTTGAATGCTGTCTGGAGGGGAGAAATGGGGCCAAACTGGGTCGGGAGGAGACAGATTTGGCCCGAGGTGACCTCCTTCTTGGAAAAGACAGCATTTGTCGTCAACATCTAGCCGAATTTTTGAAAACATACCTCAAAATGGACCAGAATATTCGCACAGAAAGCTGGCAATAGCCAGCTTTCTGGTCACTGTGGTGCCAAAAAACATAGGGGGCTTGCTGTCCTGGTTGGTCTCATTGACAAGTTCAGTCCCTGAGCTAACTCGCCATGGGTTGGAAAGGGGCCTCCATATCAATCCCTAGGGGGGTAGGGTGCTAAAGAAGCGTTGTACCTTCCGTTAGTCCTGGTCTGGGAGAGTCAGTGCACTGCTCATGTCTGCCTTTAGTCTGTCATGTCAAATTCTTGTAACGTTTGAGGCCCATTGGCCAATGAAAGCATTCCCCTTAAGCACGTGCTAGGCTGGGGGGGTGGAGGAAGTCAGGGGGGGGTGATTTAACCTTGAATTTCTCTGCTTAGAACTTGCTTAAGTCTCAAGCGTCCTCCGTCATTCAGGGCCTTTAAGCAGCTAGAGTGTATGGACAAGTCCAGAGTGTCTTTTTGATGGACTGGAATGTTTCTTTTGCTAATCAGGAGCCAAGAGGAGAGTCAACTTAAGAGAACCATGGGTAAGAGCTGAGTGTCTTGGCCATATTTACTTTAGTTGAGTCAGTTTAAGCTGTGTGGGCTGCTGGTGTCCGATGGTACGGTTTTCATAAATCCGGCTAGATGATGTCGTTGAATGCTGTCTGGAGGGGAGAAATGGGGCCAAACTGGGTCGGGAGGAGACAGATTTGGCCCGAGGTGACCTCCTTCTTGGAAAAGACAGCATTTGTCGTCAACATCTAGCCGAATTTTTGAAAACATACCTCAAAATGGACCAGAATATTCGCACAGAAAGCTGGCAATAGCCAGCTTTCTGGTCACTGTGGTGCCAAAAAACATAGGGGGCTTGCTGTCCTGGTTGGTCTCATTGACAAGTTCAGTCCCTGAGCTAACTCGCCATGGGTTGGAAAGGGGCCTCCATATCAATCCCTAGGGGGGTAGGGTGCTAAAGAAGCGTTGTACCTTCCGTTAGTCCTGGTCTGGGAGAGTCAGTGCACTGCTCATGTCTGCCTTTAGTCTGTCATGTCAAATTCTTGTAACGTTTGAGGCCCATTGGCCAATGAAAGCATTCCCCTTAAGCACGTGCTAGGCTGGGGGGGTGGAGGAAGTCAGGGGGGGGTGATTTAACCTTGAATTTCTCTGCTTAGAACTTGCTTAAGTCTCAAGCGTCCTCCGTCATTCAGGGCCTTTAAGCAGCTAGAGTGTATGGACAAGTCCAGAGTGTCTTTTTGATGGACTGGAATGTTTCTTTTGCTAATCAGGAGCCAAGAGGAGAGTCAACTTAAGAGAACCATGGGTAAGAGCTGAGTGTCTTGGCCATATTTACTTTAGTTGAGTCAGTTTAAGCTGTGTGGGCTGCTGGTGTCCGATGGTACGGTTTTCATAAATCCGGCTAGATGATGTCGTTGAATGCTGTCTGGAGGGGAGAAATGGGGCCAAACTGGGTCGGGAGGAGACAGATTTGGCCCGAGGTGACCTCCTTCTTGGAAAAGACAGCATTTGTCGTCAACATCTAGCCGAATTTTTGAAAACATACCTCAAAATGGACCAGAATATTCGCACAGAAAGCTGGCAATAGCCAGCTTTCTGGTCACTGTGGTGCCAAAAAACATAGGGGGCTTGCTGTCCTGGTTGGTCTCATTGACAAGTTCAGTCCCTGAGCTAACTCGCCATGGGTTGGAAAGGGGCCTCCATGTCAATCCCTAGGGGGGTAGGGTGCTAAAGAAGCGTTGTACCTTCCGTTAGTCCTGGTCTGGGAGAGTCAGTGCACTGCTCATGTCTGCCTTTAGTCAGTCATGTCAAATTCTTGTAACGTTTGAGGCCCATTGGCCAATGAAAGCATTCCCCTTAAGCACGTGCTAGGCTGGGGGGGTGGAGGAAGTCAGGGGGGGGGGTGATTTAACCTTGAATTTCTCTGCTTAGAACTTGCTTAAGTCTCAAGCGTCCTCCGTCATTCAGGGCCTTTAAGCAGCTAGAGTGTATGGACAAGTCCAGAGTGTCTTTTTGATGGACTGGAATGTTTCTTTTGCTAATCAGGAGCCAAGAGGAGAGTCAACTTAAGAGAACCATGGGTAAGAGCTGAGTGTCTTGGCCATATTTACTTTAGTTGAGTCAGTTTAAGCTGTGTGGGCTGCTGGTGTCCGATGGTACGGTTTTCATAAATCCGGCTAGATGATGTCGTTGAATGCTGTCTGGAGGGGAGAAATGGGGGCCAAACTGGGTCGGGAGGAGGCAGATTTGGCCCGAGGTGACCTCCTTCTTGGAAAAGACAGCATTTGTCGTCAACATCTAGCCGAATTTTTGAAAACATACCTCAAAATGGACCAGAATATTCGCACAGAAAGCTGGCAATAGCCAGCTTTCTGGTCACTGTGGTGCCAAAAAACATAGGGGGCTTGCTGTCCTGGTTGGTCTCATTGACAAGTTCAGTCCCTGAGCTAACTCGCCATGGGTTGGAAAGGGGCCTCCATGTCAATCCCTAGGGGGGTAGGGTGCTAAAGAAGCGTTGTACCTTCCGTTAGTCCTGGTCTGGGAGAGTCAGTGCACTGCTCATGTCTGCCTTTAGTCAGTCATGTCAAATTCTTGTAACGTTTGAGGCCCATTGGCCAATGAAAGCATTCCCCTTAAGCACGTGCTAGGCTGGGGGGGTGGAGGAAGTCAGGGGGGGTGATTTAACCTTGAATTTCTCTGCTTAGAACTTGCTTAAGTCTCAAGCGTCCTCCGTCATTCAGGGCCTTTAAGCAGCTAGAGTGTATGGACAAGTCCAGAGTGTCTTTTTGATGGACTGGAATGTTTCTTTTGCTAATCAGGAGCCAAGAGGAGAGTCAACTTAAGAGAACCATGGGTAAGAGCTGAGTGTCTTGGCCATATTTACTTTAGTTGAGTCAGTTTAAGCTGTGTGGGCTGCTGGTGTCCGATGGTACGGTTTTCATAAATCCGGCTAGATGATGTCGTTGAATGCTGTCTGGAGGGGAGAAATGGGGGCCAAACTGGGTCGGGAGGAGGCAGATTTGGCCCGAGGTGACCTCCTTCTTGGAAAAGACAGCATTTGTCGTCAACATCTAGCCGAATTTTTGAAAACATACCTCAAAATGGACCAGAATATTCGCACAGAAAGCTGGCAATAGCCAGCTTTCTGGTCACTGTGGTGCCAAAAAACATAGGGGGCTTGCTGTCCTGGTTGGTCTCATTGACAAGTTCAGTCCCTGAGCTAACTCGCCATGGGTTGGAAAGGGGCCTCCATGTCAATCCCTAGGGGGGTAGGGTGCTAAAGAAGCGTTGTACCTTCCGTTAGTCCTGGTCTGGGAGAGTCAGTGCACTGCTCATGTCTGCCTTTAGTCAGTCATGTCAAATTCTTGTAACGTTTGAGGCCCATTGGCCAATGAAAGCATTCCCCTTAAGCACGTGCTAGGCTGGGGGGGTGGAGGAAGTCAGGGGGGGTGATTTAACCTTGAATTTCTCTGCTTAGAACTTGCTTAAGTCTCAAGCGTCCTCCGTCATTCAGGGCCTTTAAGCAGCTAGAGTGTATGGACAAGTCCAGAGTGTCTTTTTGATGGACTGGAATGTTTCTTTTGCTAATCAGGAGCCAAGAGGAGAGTCAACTTAAGAGAACCATGGGTAAGAGCTGAGTGTCTTGGCCATATTTACTTTAGTTGAGTCAGTTTAAGCTGTGTGGGCTGCTGGTGTCCGATGGTACGGTTTTCATAAATCCGGCTAGATGATGTCGTTGAATGCTGTCTGGAGGGGAGAAATGGGGGCCAAACTGGGTCGGGAGGAGGCAGATTTGGCCCGAGGTGACCTCCTTCTTGGAAAAGACAGCATTTGTCGTCAACATCTAGCCGAATTTTTGAAAACATACCTCAAAATGGACCAGAATATTCGCACAGAAAGCTGGCAATAGCCAGCTTTCTGGTCACTGTGGTGCCAAAAAACATAGGGGGCTTGCTGTCCTGGTTGGTCTCATTGACAAGTTCAGTCCCTGAGCTAACTCGCCATGGGTTGGAAAGGGGCCTCCATGTCAATCCCTAGGGGGGTAGGGTGCTAAAGAAGCGTTGTACCTTCCGTTAGTCCTGGTCTGGGAGAGTCAGTGCACTGCTCATGTCTGCCTTTAGTCAGTCATGTCAAATTCTTGTAACGTTTGAGGCCCATTGGCCAATGAAAGCATTCCCCTTAAGCACGTGCTAGGCTGGGGGGGTGGAGGAAGTCAGGGGGGGTGATTTAACCTTGAATTTCTCTGCTTAGAACTTGCTTAAGTCTCAAGCGTCCTCCGTCATTCAGGGCCTTTAAGCAGCTAGAGTGTATGGACAAGTCCAGAGTGTCTTTTTGATGGACTGGAATGTTTCTTTTGCTAATCAGGAGCCAAGAGGAGAGTCAACTTAAGAGAACCATGGGTAAGAGCTGAGTGTCTTGGCCATATTTACTTTAGTTGAGTCAGTTTAAGCTGTGTGGGCTGCTGGTGTCCGATGGTACGGTTTTCATAAATCCGGCTAGATGATGTCGTTGAATGCTGTCTGGAGGGGAGAAATGGGGCCAAACTGGGTCGGGAGGAGACAGATTTGGCCCGAGGTGACCTCCTTCTTGGAAAAGACAGCATTTGTCGTCAACATCTAGCCGAATTTTTGAAAACATACCTCAAAATGGACCAGAATATTCGCACAGAAAGCTGGCAATAGCCAGCTTTCTGGTCACTGTGGTGCCAAAAAACATAGGGGGCTTGCTGTCCTGGTTGGTCTCATTGACAAGTTCAGTCCCTGAGCTAACTCGCCATGGGTTGGAAAGGGGCCTCCATATCAATCCCTAGGGGGGTAGGGTGCTAAAGAAGCGTTGTACCTTCCGTTAGTCCTGGTCTGGGAGAGTCAGTGCACTGCTCATGTCTGCCTTTAGTCAGTCATGTCAAATTCTTGTAACGTTTGAGGCCCATTGGCCAATGAAAGCATTCCCCTTAAGCACGTGCTAGGCTGGGGGGGTGGAGGAAGTCAGGGGGGGGGGTGATTTAACCTTGAATTTCTCTGCTTAGAACTTGCTTAAGTCTCAAGCGTCCTCCGTCATTCAGGGCCTTTAAGCAGCTAGAGTGTATGGACAAGTCCAGAGTGTCTTTTTGATGGACTGGAATGTTTCTTTTGCTAATCAGGAGCCAAGAGGAGAGTCAACTTAAGAGAACCATGGGTAAGAGCTGAGTGTCTTGGCCATATTTACTTTAGTTGAGTCAGTTTAAGCTGTGTGGGCTGCTGGTGTCCGATGGTACGGTTTTCATAAATCCGGCTAGATGATGTCGTTGAATGCTGTCTGGAGGGGAGAAATGGGGGCCAAACTGGGTCGGGAGGAGGCAGATTTGGCCCGAGGTGACCTCCTTCTTGGAAAAGACAGCATTTGTCGTCAACATCTAGCCGAATTTTTGAAAACATACCTCAAAATGGACCAGAATATTCGCACAGAAAGCTGGCAATAGCCAGCTTTCTGGTCACTGTGGTGCCAAAAAACATAGGGGGCTTGCTGTCCTGGTTGGTCTCATTGACAAGTTCAGTCCCTGAGCTAACTCGCCATGGGTTGGAAAGGGGCCTCCATGTCAATCCCTAGGGGGGTAGGGTGCTAAAGAAGCGTTGTACCTTCCGTTAGTCCTGGTCTGGGAGAGTCAGTGCACTGCTCATGTCTGCCTTTAGTCAGTCATGTCAAATTCTTGTAACGTTTGAGGCCCATTGGCCAATGAAAGCATTCCCCTTAAGCACGTGCTAGGCTGGGGGGGTGGAGGAAGTCAGGGGGGGTGATTTAACCTTGAATTTCTCTGCTTAGAACTTGCTTAAGTCTCAAGCGTCCTCCGTCATTCAGGGCCTTTAAGCAGCTAGAGTGTATGGACAAGTCCAGAGTGTCTTTTTGATGGACTGGAATGTTTCTTTTGCTAATCAGGAGCCAAGAGGAGAGTCAACTTAAGAGAACCATGGGTAAGAGCTGAGTGTCTTGGCCATATTTACTTTAGTTGAGTCAGTTTAAGCTGTGTGGGCTGCTGGTGTCCGATGGTACGGTTTTCATAAATCCGGCTAGATGATGTCGTTGAATGCTGTCTGGAGGGGAGAAATGGGGGCCAAACTGGGTCGGGAGGAGGCAGATTTGGCCCGAGGTGACCTCCTTCTTGGAAAAGACAGCATTTGTCGTCAACATCTAGCCGAATTTTTGAAAACATACCTCAAAATGGACCAGAATATTCGCACAGAAAGCTGGCAATAGCCAGCTTTCTGGTCACTGTGGTGCCAAAAAACATAGGGGGCTTGCTGTCCTGGTTGGTCTCATTGACAAGTTCAGTCCCTGAGCTAACTCGCCATGGGTTGGAAAGGGGCCTCCATGTCAATCCCTAGGGGGGTAGGGTGCTAAAGAAGCGTTGTACCTTCCGTTAGTCCTGGTCTGGGAGAGTCAGTGCACTGCTCATGTCTGCCTTTAGTCAGTCATGTCAAATTCTTGTAACGTTTGAGGCCCATTGGCCAATGAAAGCATTCCCCTTAAGCACGTGCTAGGCTGGGGGGGTGGAGGAAGTCAGGGGGGGTGATTTAACCTTGAATTTCTCTGCTTAGAACTTGCTTAAGTCTCAAGCGTCCTCCGTCATTCAGGGCCTTTAAGCAGCTAGAGTGTATGGACAAGTCCAGAGTGTCTTTTTGATGGACTGGAATGTTTCTTTTGCTAATCAGGAGCCAAGAGGAGAGTCAACTTAAGAGAACCATGGGTAAGAGCTGAGTGTCTTGGCCATATTTACTTTAGTTGAGTCAGTTTAAGCTGTGTGGGCTGCTGGTGTCCGATGGTACGGTTTTCATAAATCCGGCTAGATGATGTCGTTGAATGCTGTCTGGAGGGGAGAAATGGGGGCCAAACTGGGTCGGGAGGAGGCAGATTTGGCCCGAGGTGACCTCCTTCTTGGAAAAGACAGCATTTGTCGTCAACATCTAGCCGAATTTTTGAAAACATACCTCAAAATGGACCAGAATATTCGCACAGAAAGCTGGCAATAGCCAGCTTTCTGGTCACTGTGGTGCCAAAAAACATAGGGGGCTTGCTGTCCTGGTTGGTCTCATTGACAAGTTCAGTCCCTGAGCTAACTCGCCATGGGTTGGAAAGGGGCCTCCATGTCAATCCCTAGGGGGGTAGGGTGCTAAAGAAGCGTTGTACCTTCCGTTAGTCCTGGTCTGGGAGAGTCAGTGCACTGCTCATGTCTGCCTTTAGTCAGTCATGTCAAATTCTTGTAACGTTTGAGGCCCATTGGCCAATGAAAGCATTCCCCTTAAGCACGTGCTAGGCTGGGGGGGTGGAGGAAGTCAGGGGGGGTGATTTAACCTTGAATTTCTCTGCTTAGAACTTGCTTAAGTCTCAAGCGTCCTCCGTCATTCAGGGCCTTTAAGCAGCTAGAGTGTATGGACAAGTCCAGAGTGTCTTTTTGATGGACTGGAATGTTTCTTTTGCTAATCAGGAGCCAAGAGGAGAGTCAACTTAAGAGAACCATGGGTAAGAGCTGAGTGTCTTGGCCATATTTACTTTAGTTGAGTCAGTTTAAGCTGTGTGGGCTGCTGGTGTCCGATGGTACGGTTTTCATAAATCCGGCTAGATGATGTCGTTGAATGCTGTCTGGAGGGGAGAAATGGGGCCAAACTGGGTCGGGAGGAGACAGATTTGGCCCGAGGTGACCTCCTTCTTGGAAAAGACAGCATTTGTCGTCAACATCTAGCCGAATTTTTGAAAACATACCTCAAAATGGACCAGAATATTCGCACAGAAAGCTGGCAATAGCCAGCTTTCTGGTCACTGTGGTGCCAAAAAACATAGGGGGCTTGCTGTCCTGGTTGGTCTCATTGACAAGTTCAGTCCCTGAGCTAACTCGCCATGGGTTGGAAAGGGGCCTCCATATCAATCCCTAGGGGGGTAGGGTGCTAAAGAAGCGTTGTACCTTCCGTTAGTCCTGGTCTGGGAGAGTCAGTGCACTGCTCATGTCTGCCTTTAGTCAGTCATGTCAAATTCTTGTAACGTTTGAGGCCCATTGGCCAATGAAAGCATTCCCCTTAAGCACGTGCTAGGCTGGGGGGGTGGAGGAAGTCAGGGGGGGGGGTGATTTAACCTTGAATTTCTCTGCTTAGAACTTGCTTAAGTCTCAAGCGTCCTCCGTCATTCAGGGCCTTTAAGCAGCTAGAGTGTATGGACAAGTCCAGAGTGTCTTTTTGATGGACTGGAATGTTTCTTTTGCTAATCAGGAGCCAAGAGGAGAGTCAACTTAAGAGAACCATGGGTAAGAGCTGAGTGTCTTGGCCATATTTACTTTAGTTGAGTCAGTTTAAGCTGTGTGGGCTGCTGGTGTCCGATGGTACGGTTTTCATAAATCCGGCTAGATGATGTCGTTGAATGCTGTCTGGAGGGGAGAAATGGGGGCCAAACTGGGTCGGGAGGAGGCAGATTTGGCCCGAGGTGACCTCCTTCTTGGAAAAGACAGCATTTGTCGTCAACATCTAGCCGAATTTTTGAAAACATACCTCAAAATGGACCAGAATATTCGCACAGAAAGCTGGCAATAGCCAGCTTTCTGGTCACTGTGGTGCCAAAAAACATAGGGGGCTTGCTGTCCTGGTTGGTCTCATTGACAAGTTCAGTCCCTGAGCTAACTCGCCATGGGTTGGAAAGGGGCCTCCATGTCAATCCCTAGGGGGGTAGGGTGCTAAAGAAGCGTTGTACCTTCCGTTAGTCCTGGTCTGGGAGAGTCAGTGCACTGCTCATGTCTGCCTTTAGTCAGTCATGTCAAATTCTTGTAACGTTTGAGGCCCATTGGCCAATGAAAGCATTCCCCTTAAGCACGTGCTAGGCTGGGGGGGTGGAGGAAGTCAGGGGGGGTGATTTAACCTTGAATTTCTCTGCTTAGAACTTGCTTAAGTCTCAAGCGTCCTCCGTCATTCAGGGCCTTTAAGCAGCTAGAGTGTATGGACAAGTCCAGAGTGTCTTTTTGATGGACTGGAATGTTTCTTTTGCTAATCAGGAGCCAAGAGGAGAGTCAACTTAAGAGAACCATGGGTAAGAGCTGAGTGTCTTGGCCATATTTACTTTAGTTGAGTCAGTTTAAGCTGTGTGGGCTGCTGGTGTCCGATGGTACGGTTTTCATAAATCCGGCTAGATGATGTCGTTGAATGCTGTCTGGAGGGGAGAAATGGGGCCAAACTGGGTCGGGAGGAGACAGATTTGGCCCGAGGTGACCTCCTTCTTGGAAAAGACAGCATTTGTCGTCAACATCTAGCCGAATTTTTGAAAACATACCTCAAAATGGACCAGAATATTCGCACAGAAAGCTGGCAATAGCCAGCTTTCTGGTCACTGTGGTGCCAAAAAACATAGGGGGCTTGCTGTCCTGGTTGGTCTCATTGACAAGTTCAGTCCCTGAGCTAACTCGCCATGGGTTGGAAAGGGGCCTCCATATCAATCCCTAGGGGGGTAGGGTGCTAAAGAAGCGTTGTACCTTCCGTTAGTCCTGGTCTGGGAGAGTCAGTGCACTGCTCATGTCTGCCTTTAGTCTGTCATGTCAAATTCTTGTAACGTTTGAGGCCCATTGGCCAATGAAAGCATTCCCCTTAAGCACGTGCTAGGCTGGGGGGGTGGAGGAAGTCAGGGGGGGGTGATTTAACCTTGAATTTCTCTGCTTAGAACTTGCTTAAGTCTCAAGCGTCCTCCGTCATTCAGGGCCTTTAAGCAGCTAGAGTGTATGGACAAGTCCAGAGTGTCTTTTTGATGGACTGGAATGTTTCTTTTGCTAATCAGGAGCCAAGAGGAGAGTCAACTTAAGAGAACCATGGGTAAGAGCTGAGTGTCTTGGCCATATTTACTTTAGTTGAGTCAGTTTAAGCTGTGTGGGCTGCTGGTGTCCGATGGTACGGTTTTCATAAATCCGGCTAGATGATGTCGTTGAATGCTGTCTGGAGGGGAGAAATGGGGCCAAACTGGGTCGGGAGGAGACAGATTTGGCCCGAGGTGACCTCCTTCTTGGAAAAGACAGCATTTGTCGTCAACATCTAGCCGAATTTTTGAAAACATACCTCAAAATGGACCAGAATATTCGCACAGAAAGCTGGCAATAGCCAGCTTTCTGGTCACTGTGGTGCCAAAAAACATAGGGGGCTTGCTGTCCTGGTTGGTCTCATTGACAAGTTCAGTCCCTGAGCTAACTCGCCATGGGTTGGAAAGGGGCCTCCATGTCAATCCCTAGGGGGGTAGGGTGCTAAAGAAGCGTTGTACCTTCCGTTAGTCCTGGTCTGGGAGAGTCAGTGCACTGCTCATGTCTGCCTTTAGTCAGTCATGTCAAATTCTTGTAACGTTTGAGGCCCATTGGCCAATGAAAGCATTCCCCTTAAGCACGTGCTAGGCTGGGGGGGTGGAGGAAGTCAGGGGGGGGGGTGATTTAACCTTGAATTTCTCTGCTTAGAACTTGCTTAAGTCTCAAGCGTCCTCCGTCATTCAGGGCCTTTAAGCAGCTAGAGTGTATGGACAAGTCCAGAGTGTCTTTTTGATGGACTGGAATGTTTCTTTTGCTAATCAGGAGCCAAGAGGAGAGTCAACTTAAGAGAACCATGGGTAAGAGCTGAGTGTCTTGGCCATATTTACTTTAGTTGAGTCAGTTTAAGCTGTGTGGGCTGCTGGTGTCCGATGGTACGGTTTTCATAAATCCGGCTAGATGATGTCGTTGAATGCTGTCTGGAGGGGAGAAATGGGGGCCAAACTGGGTCGGGAGGAGGCAGATTTGGCCCGAGGTGACCTCCTTCTTGGAAAAGACAGCATTTGTCGTCAACATCTAGCCGAATTTTTGAAAACATACCTCAAAATGGACCAGAATATTCGCACAGAAAGCTGGCAATAGCCAGCTTTCTGGTCACTGTGGTGCCAAAAAACATAGGGGGCTTGCTGTCCTGGTTGGTCTCATTGACAAGTTCAGTCCCTGAGCTAACTCGCCATGGGTTGGAAAGGGGCCTCCATGTCAGTCCCTAGGGGGGTAGGGTGCTAAAGAAGCGTTGTACCTTCCGTTAGTCCTGGTCTGGGAGAGTCAGTGCACTGCTCATGTCTGCCTTTAGTCAGTCATGTCAAATTCTTGTAACGTTTGAGGCCCATTGGCCAATGAAAGCATTCCCCTTAAGCACGTGCTAGGCTGGGGGGGTGGAGGAAGTCAGGGGGGGTGATTTAACCTTGAATTTCTCTGCTTAGAACTTGCTTAAGTCTCAAGCGTCCTCCGTCATTCAGGGCCTTTAAGCAGCTAGAGTGTATGGACAAGTCCAGAGTGTCTTTTTGATGGACTGGAATGTTTCTTTTGCTAATCAGGAGCCAAGAGGAGAGTCAACTTAAGAGAACCATGGGTAAGAGCTGAGTGTCTTGGCCATATTTACTTTAGTTGAGTCAGTTTAAGCTGTGTGGGCTGCTGGTGTCCGATGGTACGGTTTTCATAAATCCGGCTAGATATATATATATATATATATATATATATATATATATAACACCTTACACAAGAGCTCGCCATTAAGTATTTCTCAATTTCAATACCTGCATGTTTCTTAAGTTTCCAATGGAGTCTGGACTTGGATGGTGGGTAGTCTGTTTTATCAGCTGACAGAAAACCTAGTGAAAATAACGAAAAAGACAGTAATGTTAACGCAAGCAAGTTTCAACCGGGACAAAAATATTTAACTACGTATCTCATAATTAAGGTCACATAGAATTACCTCGTCTCGTAAAGGTTTTAGGTCCTGGCAGGTCTGGAGAATTCCCTGCAAGCCAAAGATACAATGACAGTATTTAATCAAAGCTGTATTCATTGCATGTCCATACACAAACTGTTCGCAACACCTAAATCCTGAACGGAACCTTTCTTTAAAAAAATAGAGAAAAAAATAAGGTAATGTGAAAGGTAAGGCAACAGGAAATGTTAACCACGGTATCGACACGGTAAATTTATGGAAAAGATAAAAGGTTAGTACAGCTGAACCGCCATTAAGCGGCCACCCTTGGGGTACCGGTAAGTGGCCGCTTAATCAAGGTTGGGTACTCATAGAGGTTGGTCAGTAAATCAGCATAATCTTTAGCAGAAACAATGCTCTATCCTTCAAACAAACGCGCAACGGTAGCAGCATTACTGGTCCACAATCGGTCGCCACCTTCTGCCTCGGACTTTGTTTGGTTTCACCATATTCTTGAATTATAGCCAAAGTGAGTGTATCAAGGGCTTGATGGCCGCTAAATAGGGGTGAAAACAATGGGAGAGCTGTTGTTGGGACGGCCAAGAGGTAGCCGCGGCCGCTTAATAGAGGTGCCTGCATAATAGAGGTTTAATTCTCCATTCTTTCCTAAAATTATTTCGGGGCTTTGGTTACTGCCCGCTTAACAGAGGCTGGCCGCTTACTGAAGGCTCGACTGTAGTTATAAGTTAAACAGGCCACTGTTTCTAGGTTGCCTCATAGTCTCCTATGAAACCGTCGTCACGCAACGCTCTTTCCCGATGATAAGTGACACCCAAGAACTGGTTGCGTGAGGACCAGTAATTTGCACGCACGAACTCTATGCAACGGCTGGTTCCGTGAGAAGGCAAGGTGAAGCAAACCCTCTGTTCTGATTGGCTACCCGAGTGCGCAAGATGGGTCCTTCTTGCCCTTTGGTATTTCCCGTTTGGGGCCCGCAAAAGAGGTTATTTTGTCCGTTTAAAAAAATCCATTTGATCATGACTGCTAAGGCAAGATGGCTGGGCTGGATATTGGCCTACCATCCTGACCTCACGATTGGTTAACAGCGCATATTGATTGGTGTCTCAGAATACTACGACGACAACGGGCAACGGGAGCAATAACGTTAAAAAAGCAATACTGCAGCAAGCAAGCAAAACAACAACTCTGCACGAGCAGCACGCTTTTCTGTTATTTCCCGTCCTTGCCAACAAACCAAACTTCGTCAAGTTTCTTGAGTACACATGAACAGGAAGGCGATAAATTTTACCGGATCTATCTGAGCTCGGGAGTAATCCTCTTCCTTCAGCTCCAACTTAATTTCCCAGCTATCAACAAAAATGACTAAAAGTTTGAAAGGATGCGAAGTCAATTTTTCAGTGACATGACGCGTTTGAAGATCGTTTGAAAACCTGTACTCAAAATCCCCTTTGTCACGGTGATGGTTAACTTCATGTAAGAAGCGAGAGTAAACTTACTTGAATAACCGGAATAGGATCTGCAATAGATTCTTGTTCCAGTAGAGAGCTAAAAACTCGGACAGCCTCTTCGTGAAAGGTTCCATAACCTTTACCCTTTGCACCTTAAAGACCAATAATAATAACTATTATTATTATCAATATCATTGTTATGTACCTGAAATTTTTTCCAACAGCGCTAGCTCTCAAATTTTTTACTTCGTGGTTACATGACATCTACAATAAAAATGTTTCCCGCAAAAAGTCACTGAGCGGGTAACATGGCAACATCTATGGTAAAAGTGCATTCTACTACCCACGAATGTTGACAGATCGCTAAGATTTACGGTCACAAATTCTTGCATGTAGAAATTTTTCTTCGTGGGCTCGAGGAATTGATTGCTTTCCTTCTTTCCTTGGACACCTCATTCAGTTAAAACTTAAAAGCGTAAGTTTGTATGGGTTTGCAAACTTTAATTAGCTCATGCGAACATGGCCTCAACCTTGATTGATTAACTCACGTGATGACTGTGATTGTCCGTAAGGGAGGGGTAGGAGGGGGGCCTTGAGTGGTATCTTGGAGTACTTCAACACTGGATTGGTACGATACACCTGGTCCGTCTCATTTTCTGTCGTGGTGTTCTGTAAATACAAAAAAAAAGATCAGTGGTAAAGTTTTCTCTTAAGATTATATTATTGTCATTAAATCCAAACACCTACTGGTTTATTAAGCCACAAATGATGACCACAACTCTTGCCATACAAGTTCCCCCTAACAGAGGCTGAAAATTAGAATTCACTATTTTCACAAAGACCACAATGCACCCTGTTTATCCCCCAAAATTTTGCCAATCCGTTGTCTTCGATTTTCTCTTGGAATAAATGTAATATCCAGGAGAAATTAGAAACAATGGTTATGCAAAATTTTGGGAGGTAGACAACGTGCGTTATGATCTATGTGAAAAAGGTGAATATTCTTTACCTTTAACTCCGCTACCAATTTCTCAAATGGAGTTTCTACCGGTGGTTTAGTGTCGATCACCTGCAAAAGACAAATATTTAGTATTAGGATCAAAAGTCTACCTCATGGCAAATAAATAGCTTAGAAGAATAAAAAATTTTAAAAGAAAGACTAAGCTCGAGTCACTGGTAACAAACGCCGAAGCCAAAATGCCAACCATCTAAATTAACCAGCTATGCGAAATTTTGAAAAACATGAAAACAGTTCTAAATGCATTCGCACTCCTAACAAGTCTTTAAAAAATTCCCAAGCAGTGATAAAACTCAATGATACACGAAATGACCGCGTGCAGTACACCTCTACCCAGTCCAAGCGCGCTTCTCTCTTTAACTTTTACTTATAATCCTTTAAACCCTAACACCAAAATTTAAATTCTCATTTGTCCCTATACATTGTCTATAGAAATATTGGGGAGAAGTTGTTGAAGTATTTCAAAGTAGATTCATTATTCTCATTACCACGCCGTTTTACAAAGCATTGATAGTACGAAGAGCAACTTCATCCTGATCACTCGTAGGGCTGAAAGGGTCTAACTCAGTGTCTTACCTGGACCAATAAAAAAAAACTACACATCTAAGCTCAAACACATAATTCTTTTTAACACAGTAACACACACCTCCTGGATGGCATTAGCCCAGCGAATTGCCTCCTCTTGAAGCTTTGCATGGAGAACGTATGATCGTTTTCTCCCATTCACAATAAACGTCCAGTCACCTAAAAACCCAGGCAAGTACATGAGTTTACAGAATGTTCAAGGAATGAAGACTATAAAAAAGAGAACATGGAAACCTTAAGACCGTGGCGAGCCTTAAGCCTTTTTTTAAAAGTGACTTTTCGGCCACTTTTAAAAAAAGGTTAGTGGTACTTGGACATTTTAGTCACGGCTCTGGTAGTAGTAATATGAATTACGAGGCAAGGAAGGATATTGCTCTTACCAGGTTCCCTTTCTTCCGGTGATACAACAGAACAGAGGCTATTCAACACAATGGAGCCAAATTTGGGGCTGTTCTTTACATATGACTTGTAGTAATCAAGCGAGTTTCCGGTCAAAACACACCATCTGCCAACCAAATAGAGGAAAATATAATTTAACTACAGTAAGTGCTGCAAAATTGAAATGACTGCGGGATGAGAAATTCAAAGAGTCAAATTGTAATTGTAATTTGCAAATTGCAAATTTCTTACCCACGGACATGACAACTCGTTGAAACGTGTCCATAAAATCCAGATCGAATTGGAATTCGGAAATGTTGGTTTTTAAGGAGAGGGGAAAACCGGAGTACCCGGAGAAAAACCTCTCGGAGCAAGGGAGAGAAGCAACAACAAACTCAAATGAGCTGGAAGTGGTGTCAAGCAAATGATAAAATAAGAAAAATACAAACCAAACTGGACAAAAATATGTTTTTAAAACTGTGAACAGAAAATGAAGTTAATAGCTGAGGAGAATACAGGTCGCAAGCTTAACATTTTTCAAGTGACTGGCTCTTGTCACCATTGAAGGGTGTGTTTCGCAAAATCCTCCACGGGAAAGTATAACATAATCAACATGGCCAACATGATCTCTCTGAAATTCTTCGAGAAGGGAGTTTCATTTAGACTCAGCATAAGCAAGAGGTTAGAGCGCTGGAATTGTAACCCGAAGGCTCCGAGTTAGCTACCACGCTTACTGGATTTGCTCTCGGTAGTTCCGAGTTTAACTCCTCGATCACACATGTAAATAGCAAATTGGTTTGCGACTTTCTACTTGCGATTCTTACCCTTGTGGGCCACAATGAAAACTACTGGTTAACCAACAATTGTCTTACCCCTATTTATGAAATAACTAAGATAGTACTTGCGTTCTGATTGGCCGAGAGACGGCCGATGACAGTACGTAAACATCATCGTGACGTCAAGATATTTTGTTTTTCGCGCGTTTTGCCACTCTGTGGCGTAATCGCAAGGTTGATATGACGGAAATTTACGACTTGCCTCTTTCGTCTGGAGTCGTCATTAGCACCCTCTTTGATAAGCCAACCCTTTTCAATAACATCAGCAAAACCCTCATCAACTTCATGTTCTTTGCTCGTCTGAATAGCTGTTAAACAAACACGAAGAACTCAGCAGATGATAGAAGAACTACAAACAACAGTCGGTCATCCGACAAAGGGGGCTTAAGCAACGACGACGACGACGGCAGCGAGGACGTCAAAAATGCAAAAGGTTGAGACGCCGTTTACAGGGTTGCGGACAAATATTTGAACGGACGAATTTTTCGCTTGTGTAAACAGTTTACACCGAACCATACAAACTCTGTCACAGATTCTAGGACTGTTTGCCGATAAAAAACTTGCACGATTCCGCGGGTCCCGTGAAAACGAAAGGTGGATTCGTGCAAATTTTTCTTAGATTAGCAAAACAACGACTTTGTACGTACATCACGCGCACGCTTTTTCGTACTTTTTTGACCGTCGTTGCACGACTAACCACGACGTGAAACTGCCTAATTTCACGTTTTCTTAGGACGTGGGCACAACACGACGGTTCTTTAATTTTTTTTTTAACTTAGATACAATCCTTAAGCTTCAGCATTTAACGTCAGACAAATTCAACAAGGTTTGATAAGTTGCACGACATAGAGAGCAATGAATTTCGAAACAACGTGAATTCACTTTTTCAGAGACGTTTGCGCCACCGTCGTCGTTGCTTAAGCTCGCTAATGTCTGACTAAAATCGGCCAAAGGCCGATGAAATTCCCCCCTGTGTCCCAACATGATGACCGGATAGATCACATACCAAAAACTAACAATTTGTAGCCGAAGATTTGTGTAGTACCTAAAAGTCCACACAACGTTTGTCCGACTGAAAAGGTGAAAGGGCCGGAAAACGTCACGGTATCTTATCCGATTGATCGAAGTGAACGTTAAACGCCTTCTTAGTTTGGCGGAGTGTGAGTTTCACGTCCTACATTTCTGGGCTTCTTTTCTAAATATGCGATTGTTCCATTTCATTTAACCGCCTCTTTCAACAACTTTCTCCACAATAAATCCTTGATATAGCGAACATGCTAACATTCAAAACTCTGTTCTCCGCAGAACTGGAGACAGTATTACACTACCTAGATTGGATCTCATTCCACGGAAACAACCGGTTTCGCAACTTGTCGCCGTTCGCTACTTCCTAGTTGGCAACACGTTCGCTACATGTTACTTTCTGTAAACCACTGAAAATAAATCCTTAATTGCCACAGGAAAAAAAAAACTTAAATCTATTTTCCGTCCTTTAAGCTTCCCCCTGAAGGTACAAACTTTGGACTTGGCCAATAGGTAGCACTGGCCTAGAATGCAGGTGGCGAACTCGACGAAACGAAATGACAAGTAGCGAAACTGGTGCAACACTGCAGGTTTTGCTAAACCTCAATACATGTAACTCCATACCTTCAACCCAGCCATTGACGTCTTCAGGAGAGTCTGCTATGAAGTTCATAACACGATTTGCCGTGATCAGCGTGAAGGAGTTGGGTCTGCAAAGAAAAGGATAGACAATTTAGGCGAACGTTTGTACGATACAAGCAGCAAGGCAAATAATTACAAATAAAAATTGACACTCATATCAAGGTAAACCTGTTTACACTGTAAGAAGAAAGTTAGATTCAGAATAAATGTAATTTGTCCGAAAAACGAACGTCTTAAAGTGTACAGCATTTTCTCCTTTAGGTCTCGACTAGGATATGACTCGCGCAATTTGTCGCCTAAACCCTTTTTATCGTGAAACAAGCTTCCTTGGTAATGACCAATATTCAAGCCTTGTCTTACTTGTTCGCTACTCCTCCAGGAGTACAGGACTCGATCATGGCCACATCGATGGTTCCCTAAACAAAGAAAAAGGAGAAGTTAAAAGGAAATTTACTGATGCGTGTTTAATGATCCACAAACATAGCCAGATTGCGCTTGTAAAACACTAAGATCTTACCGCTGCGTGTTTGACGTTCGCAGATTCCTCGCGCATTCCCTTCAGTTCTTCGTCATTTGCTCTGTGCACTCGATTCAGAATGTTGAACCATTGGCTGAAGAAAATGTAAATTGCACAAAAATGCACCGTAAGAAAAAAGTTGTTTTAGGCTTATGAAGACAAATATAAAAACAGAACAGAAAATTGTAGCTAAATGATAAATTTGAGGCCTACACAAAAACAAATAATTGTTTCGCTCTTTCATTGCCTCATCAACATATATGGTGCGACCTTACACTTCTACCAAAACAACACGATGAAATTCCTCGCCCTTCAATTTGTGAACCAAATTGCCAAATTCCCTGTTCTTCGGGCGAAGCAGAGTCAAATGCCTGGGTTATGCCTAGGGTATTGGAACTACGATATGATCGTTACACATACAAAAGCCTTTTAGCCTTCCCCGTCCCTAGCTTTCCAATTAGGAACCTTAAGATCCGAGGACGGCGGATGTCTGCACGGCGGGTAGCCTGCGTGGCAGGCGTTTGAAAGGGAAGGGAAAGGGAGTTTTAGGTGCGTTTCCCTCGAGCTCAAAACCCCCTTTCCCTTTCCATTCAAACGCCTGCCACGCAGGCTAGCACGACGGGCGGAAGTTTGAATGCGTGTTTACCTACTTCCGGTAGCCGTCCCAAGTAACAAAACGTGAGTACATTACTTTGTTTTCATAAAATATCTTTTACAATTTTCGAATATTTCGCGCATTATGGAGTCAATAATATTGCAAATTCGCTTGCCTGCTCTTCTGGGACCTCATTTTCGAGAAAAAACATGTTTTTTTTCTTCTCCACTGAACACGATCCCGATATAGGAAACACCAGGGGTCAATTTAATGAAACTTTTACAAGTGTAATTTTCAAGTGTCGCTAATTGTTAATTGATTTTCCATCCCTCTTGCACTTCGTTTCATCGGGGTTTAACTTTTGCAATGAGACATTTTTCAATTCATGAAGATCCCTCTCCAATTAAGTCCTACAAAAAATTGTAACTTCTTACAGTGCTCGTCAGAAACAACGAACCCTGACAAATACACAGGAAAGAACTGACCAATTTCTGATAACCTTACCGGACAAAGCCGATGGGAATGTGTACCGGTAATTTTCAAACTTAAGTACAGCCGAATTTTCCCTAACGGCCACCTCTCTACAACGGCCACGTTTTTTGGCGTACAGCCCATACATTGACTCTCATTTGAACTTCTCTACAACAGCCACCTCTTTACAGCGGCCACTTTTTTCTGTCCCAAAGGTGACCGTTGTGGAGAGGTTCGACAGCAGCGCTACTCACTTCCAGTCGTTCGTGTTTTCTGCGATTATATGGTAGGTCCTGTTCTCTGTGATAATGCTGAATCCGTTTTCTTTAACGCCATCGTCGACAATGCGTCTATAAAAAGGCACATACAGGTTACAACAGTTATCAGTCTGCATATCTTTTAAACAAGAAAATATTTGACCACATTCTCAACTTCAATAACAGCTTTTCAAACAGCGGTAGAAAAACCTGCTAACCAAGGCTGAAAAAATATTCCAAAATGCTAAATTATGTCACTTATGTAGGCTCCAGAAGCACCGTTTCATCAAAGTGTGTCTCACGTTGGGACATTATAACATAAAGCAAAACTTTGGTAACAACTAATTCGAGGCATACGCTTTATAGAGGAATATTATGTGGCAATATTTGTTTTCCAAAAAGTGCGTTTAATATAAAATATTTAGCCAAAGACAATGGCAAAACAATACCAATGGTGGAAATCAGGACAAAATGTTCTTAGGAGAACGCAAATCAGTGGAGCGACGCTGTAGATTTTACGTTCACTCTTAACTTACACTGCATTTCTGATATCAATGGTTCCAAGTGATTTGGCTCCATCCATGTCTGTCTCGTGATAAGTCAAAACGTTGTCTTTCAGAACAAACCATCGACGTTTCCAATTTCGTCTGAAAGAAAAAGTGTTCATAGCAAGATGGAGATAATGATGATAATAAGCATATAGATAACGGAGCGATTCAAGAAGAAAGTGCTGTTATTATGAACAACCGATCGTTCAGTTAATTTGTGTCAAACCCCGCCTGAAAGAATTGCACGAAGTGTAGTATCTCAGGACCAAAAGAAATGTTGGTATTGGACAGGTGCAGAGGCTCCGCTATAATGCCCCAGCCAACATTGGTTGTGGACTAACATTGTCCGCAATAACACTTCAAACCTGGCTCTTTCTTTTCACCTTCATATCGCGTCTGTAATGACTGACAAAGACTGCACGTTTGATCCTACCTTGAAAGAGTTGTTGTTCCTCCACCTTTCTTCATCAACCAGCCACATTTAAGAGCGTCCTGTATTATTTAAAAAGGTGTATTAGATCAAATTAACTTCAAAACCCCCGGTGAAAAGCAGTATATACTAATAACGGCATTTTCGTCTTTGCAAAAATGTACATCTCTTAACTTAAGTGCACAACTAGTAAAAAAAGAGTAGAAGTTCAACTTCAAGAAATAACGGCTTTCTCGGCTGGGTTTCTAAGATCTGCAGCATGATAAATAATCTATTTTTAGAGTGTTATTTTACCAAAACAAATCCAAACACACCTGTTTTCCTCTGAACCACATGAATGTGTCATCTCGTAGAACACACCAATGTTTTTTCCACAAACTTAATAGCCCACCTAAAATGCGCAAAATAATAAGAATAATAAACACAACAACGTAACAAACTTCAACCTTACGAGGATGAAAGGGGACAAAATGGCAAATTGACAGCGAATATACATCCCCGTACCACTGACCTCTCATCATAAGGTACCCCTCCCTGAGTGGCAGATCTTGAGTATCGTAGAGACTGGGCGGTCTGTCCCAGGCCTCTTCGGTGTCTTCTTCTTCTTCGTCGCTATCTTCCAGCTAAAAACGATAAGTGCATGTACGTGAACTAAAGAAGCTCAAAACATTTTCTCTCTTTAAAAAAGAACTGTTTAATACGTAGTGTTCAAATCAAGTTCAAATAAATTAAACGGCAACTGTAGTGAGCTATCACTGTGGTTTTAAATTAAGAAAAGAAAGATCTGTCACAGGAGTAGGATTAGAAGAGTGGGGGACTTTATCCTTGCGTTATTAAAGAAACACACTATCATATCTACAGTACCTTAAGCTGTCTGTCCAATTCAGCAATTTGTGCAGCTGCTTCAGCTTCAGCCTCCTTCCGCAGTCTTTCTTCTTCTTCTGCCTTCTTTCTGTTTATTTAACAGCATTTAAGATTTAGCAATTATTGAATTCGGCTTTCGTATCATCTGAAGAATTGTGACTATCTCGGATGGTCGACAGTACGTTTTCATTTTTTTTTGGGGGGGGGGGGATGTCCTCAAGACCTCGCCATCGAGTTGAATCTGACCACCCTTATTGACACAAATAGGTTGAAAATTGCAATAAATGATCACCCTACACTATTTTAAGCCAAATATACCCACCTTTTAAAACTAAGGTCATGCATGCCCTCTAAACTTTATTTAACCTGAATAACGGTTTCTGAAACGGTTTTCTGAATCATTTCAAACGCTCTTTATTCGATGAAAAAGTTCCCAAACCTAACGACAGTTATCATGAAACCGAATGTGCTTATACAGTACTCAATCCGGCACTGAAGTATTACCTTGCTTCCTCCTCCTCGCGGCGTTTCCTCTCTTCTTCCTCCTTCAAACAAACAACACTTTATATTAACGTCTAAATGAAGAGCGACTGCACATTTAGGAGAAAGTGTAGGTAAAAGAAACTAAGGTTTTGTTGTTCAGGCACGGCAAACCTCAAAGTGAACAATATGCGCAACGCACGTCTGGACTGGTAGAAAACAAACTCTGATGCGACACCATTGTTTTTACCTTTCTGCGAGCCTCTTCTTCTGCTTTTTTCTTGGCTTCCTCTAGTCGTCTGGCTTCTTCAAGTGCTCGAGCCTTCGCAAGTACCGCTTGTCTCTGTTCTTCTTCTTTTCTTAGTCTTTCCTCTTCCTCTTCTCTCTTTATACGAGCTTCTTCCTCAGCCTGTTATCAACAACACCTAGCATCAGACTTAAGACCCACAGTGTGACACAGTAACATGTAATATAAAAGAACAACTAGTATTAAACTAATAACATACAATGCGACAGTTAAAAAATGTGTATTTACATGAAAGAAAGTAAGATCCGCTCCCTTCGACACCTGTGCAAAACTTGTTTTAGAAGCAACAAACTTTATAACAAAAGATAAGCAAGCCTTCCAAGTTCCTAATGCGGGTTGGCAATATAAACTTTCTGGTCTGTCTTATAAGGTTTGTGGACATTTTGACTTCAGGTCCATACCTTACGGCGCAGTTCCTCGAGCTCCTTCATCTTTCTTTCCTGCTCCAGTCTCTCCATTTCTCTGTAACAAGACGACACATTAGTCTAGTAACTGACGCCCCTTAGGAAAATATTTTTAATTGGGACACAAGAACCAAACGAAGTAACATATGCTTCACCTAAATGCAAAAGAAAGAGAAATAAGATCGTAATGAAATCACTGGTAAACAGTTCGGGTTCTTCATAAATATGAACAGTGCGGCTTCGCTTTTCGCAATGGATAAATGATAAACCACGATATAAAACACAACACCAAAATAAACTGTATGCAGTATCACTCTATTGCGAGTGTTGTACATATTGCTAACACGGTACGGTATGATGTGTGTCAAAGGCATACTAGCTAAAGCACGGAACTACATTGCATGCCGCAAAAAAGAAGTCATAAAGTTTTCAATACCGTATAAAACATCTTGGCTCCAAATGCTTTGAAATGAGACCAGATTCAAAAGTAACAGAAAAAGCAACAAAGGCAGAAATGCAAAATATGCCCTTCTACTTAAACATGGATTATATCCTAAAGTGCAATAGTGCAGAGTTAGAGCAATAAAGCCTTCGTGTCTTCTTCAATCAACCTGCTAATTTTTACCCCTTCCTGGCTATTCTCTAATTGTTAACATTTACGCCGCTTCTAAATCATTTCGTGCTTGTATTCCTGTACCTTCTTCTTTCTTCTTCTTTCCTCCTTTCCTCTTCCTCGCGTTCCCTTCGTATTCGTTCCTCTTCAATTCGTTTCTCTTCCAGCAGCCGTTTGAGAAGTGCTCTTGCAGTTCTACCTCTCTCGAACTAAAGAAAGTTTAAGATATTTAAGGTGGAAGATCGCTGCAGTGCATAGACAAACATACTGTTCAGAAGAAATAGAAAGTGGCTAGATAGAACGTGGCACGCGATTTTGCGGTACCATGCTTACGATTATTTGGGTAATCCATAAAAGTCGAAACTCTGCGGGTCGCTTATTTAAACGAGGTCTAACTAAGACCGCGGTTTAAGAAATCATTGGACCTCCAGATCTCTTCTTTAGTGGGTCAATTTAAGGAGATAAATGCTTTTCTAGTCAACACTATATGCTTTTATGAAACTGTTCGCGACAAATGGTGCTTAGATAAAAGCGTTGGGCAAACTGAAAATGACTTAGAACGCGGTTTTGTTAAACACTGGTTAAACTCCGTTAAAATAACCAGCCCTTAAGTTTTTTGTTATTAGATATACATAATCAGCACAACAATGACTAACCTTCTGAATAATAATCGCTGCCGAGCGTTTCTTCAGGTATTGTCTGTAATAGTAATGAGCCTAAAAAGAAATTATACACTGACTGATGGAGACCATAAATAAATAAGTCCCTGATAGTCAAAGCACAGAGTAGGGAAAAAAATAAATACGCTAAAAAATAACAGCATGTGTGTATGTACCTTGTAGTTCTTTTGAATTGTAATAATGTCATTGCGAATCTTCAAATACTTTTTCCGTTGTAGGTATCCCATAATCCTCTTCTTAATCAGCATTGCGACAGCTTCGAGCTCAGCGTTCCTTTTGCGTTCAACAATGTATTCTAATTTGTCTTTCATAAAAACCTGTTGTAAAGAGGAGAAATGAAAAGTGAACCATTGTGGTTATTTTGAAATTTACTTGAAAGCAAAATCTCTTAGAAGACTGCATACTCGTAACAAAAAGGACAAATTTAGGCACGTTTTCCTCTTTTTTTTTAAGCCTGATTAGCGTTCCCTGAGTGCCAGAGAATTTTTATGCGCGGTTATCGGTTTCGGTACAAGTCTTTATAGTGATCCGCCCGAAAAGCTTTTTCCCGCGGCCTCTTCGGCTGCCGACCCCGAAGCATCTTCGTTACACTCAATCGTCGCACGCGAGAAAAAACTTCTGGAACCCGAGTAGCTTAGCTTCACTTCTAAAGGTGATGTTACACAGGACGATTCACAACAACGATTTTTAGCACAACACAGGGCTGCAATGTTGGAACAATGTTGCAACCATTCGACACAATGTCCCAACAATGTTGCAACGCTGTGTTGCGCTAAAAATCGTCGTTGCGAATCGCCTAGTGTAACATCACCTTCCGTAGCTTGCACAAGGACTAAAACAAATACCTGCAACTGTGATAAATGTGTGCCCTGAAATTAGTGGAAACGACAACGACAACGCAAATAGCCTTCGTAGCAGGCGGTTTTTTATGAATATGTTTTTCGTTTACGGTTCGTATGGTAAGAGTTAAGGCCGCACGAAAGCTGCGCCGAGGTCAAACAAGAAAACGACGGAGAAACGGGTGAGGAAGAAGGCCCCTTGTAACCCCACCCCCTCTCGTTTTGCTGTTTGACCTCGGTTGGCGGCCATATCTTTAACTTCACCATCTATAAACGAAAAGCACATAAAAAAAAACACTGCTACGAAGTGTACAGAGAAAATACCTTTGTTTTTCCAAGTTTAAAGGACTTCTTCTCAGAATCAAATTCTTGGAGTATCAGTGTACAATCGCTGTTGTCTCCCGAAAGCGTTTTGCCGCGGAACAGCACCTTGTACCTGCAGGATGAACAAGGTTACAGAAACGTTCACAAATACGTTAAGTAAACACCATTATATTGATGCATTGTTTTTAAAAACCTTTCTTTTTACGGTAGATCTATGCCTAAACTGTACTTGCGCAGAAACTAATCAAATTAAAAAAATTTTAATAGCTCGTTGAATTAGAGAGAGGCTAAGTGCGACGTCTAGAGGGGGCCATAATTTCCTATTAATAACTAAGGTATGAAGCCGAAAAAACCAAGTACCTGAACAAGAAGTCTTCATATGTTCGTCTGACAGGAAAACCTGCACGACGAATCCTGACCGTTTCCAACATTCCTGAATATCTCAGCTGGCTGAGGACTACCTTCGGGTTGAAGGACTGGGGAAGCTGAAAAAAAATTGATATACTGTAAGAGGTCTTTTTTAGACCAACTTTAAACCTGTCAACTACAGAGAAATGTTAAGTACTGATACTATCTAAATCGATACAAAACACGGCCCAAAATTTCATTTCGTTACCGTTGTTACCAAATAGGACATTTTCTCACAGTGATAACGGTCATTTTCGGGTCCATTGCGGCGCACTCAAGTCCAGGAGCTAAACTAACAAACGCAGTGACTGCTGGGCATACCTTTTTCTCGTTAGGTTTAACACAGCGAACAAAATACGGATGAGACTGTCCCAGTGTTGTCATTAGCGATGCCAGAGATGTCTGAAAGGAAACAAAAAAAAAGAGGAGAACAAGAATTGGTCACAGCACATTGTACTCTATGACATTATTTGCACATACATGAAAAACGTTTACACCTAATTCGCCACTTTAGACAAGAGAAGGGCGGTGGAACCAAAATGTGGGCCGCAATTGTTTCCGGGATCGTTACTAGGGAGGCGCCGTGTCTCTGACAACAGTCCCAGACGTCTTCGCGAAAGTCAACTCGACCCAGCTCCCTTCTCAGTTTTCTAAAGTGGCGAATTGCAATTGTCTTCGATAAAAGCTAAAAAGAAAAAGAAAAACAGGAGAAAAAGCCAAATAGGAATTGATTAGTCTTACTAATAAACGTCCAATTGCAGCACGGTTGGAATTTTGCAGTTGCAAATGTGACGGCTATACGAGTCTGTTACAAATGAATTCAACCTAGAGTGGTTAACTTGTAAGCGAAATTAATTCCTATTTGCCTTTCTACATTTTTCGTTTTTCCTTTAAGCATTTTTCTATGACAAAGTTATTGCAATTGGGTGTATGTCTATCATGGAGTTTTTGACCACAGCAAGGCAGATAGCAAATTCAGAGAACAGTGTTACTTTGTCTTAGTCTCCGAAGAGATCAAAGAGTAGCTTCAAAAAGTTTTCCAGGACTTATTTATCAAGGCGGTTCCTCTACCATTCCTTGATTAGGGCCAGCACTGTATAGCACCAAAATGCTCCTGACCACTGTTTTGCCGACAATGAAAACAACTCTTCCCTACGAACCGCGTAACTGGTATGAGCACACCAACGCGAAGTAACGATGGATAATGATGAAAAGGGACAAAGTCTACAATGTCAAATACGTCATGAAGAACTCGCATGTAGCAGAAGAAACAAAAAACAATGTAGACTCACCTTGAACTGTGAGCTTACAGTGGGTCGTTTTCTCGAGGATTTTTTTGTTCCTGCTGTTGGCGCTGACGGTTTCATATGTTCAACTATGTCATAAATGAAATCTGACCTGAAGATAATAACATCCGTGTTTGAGCAAATAGATCTCACAGTGACTGGCGACATTCTAATAAGAAAATGTTAAATTTGAGACAAATCACTTTTAACAAAAACTCTTACCTGCTTTCCATCAGTACATTTAGAATCTCATCACGGAAGGAATCTCTAAACGAAGAAAAGTAAAAGGGATTAATTTGGAGAACGTTTACACCAGCAAAACGTTACTAGTGCCATAAGAATCGTCCGTTTCTATAATTTAGTATTTCACTTCCATGTCTCTTAGTGATGTGTTATGACATCAACATCACTTTAAGTATCACTGTCACAATTTTCATCATATTCAAAGTCAGCATCACTCATCATCATCTTAATCAAGATCATTACAATCACTACCACCATCACCGTCACCATGAACCTCATTATTATCACCACTATTCCCAAAATTGCTACCATCATTGTCACCATCAGCGTCATGTCCATCACGATCATTACCAACACTGATGGCATGACCGCATCGCTATCGCCATGATCGTTATCTCCACCACGATTGTCACCAGCACTGCTACCATCAATGTCACCATCAGCAACATCTCCAAAACAACCACTACCAACACTGCTCGCGTCATAGTCAACTTCACTGTCACCTCCATCACGACCATTACCAACACTGTTGCTAACACTATCGCCATGATCATCATCACCAAACCGACTATTACCAACAATGCTACCATCATTGTCACAACCATTGTCACCATCATCGTCACCTCTACCACTACCATTACCAACATTTCTACCAATGTCAGCACAACCTTAAACAACTTTGCTGTCATCATTGCTACCAACATCATGGACCAAACACCACATTATTGTCATCATCATTTTTTTATGAAGATTGCAAAGTAAACCTTTACCTGTTCTTTTCCAGAAAACCCTTGGTGCTGTAAAAGACCTAGAGAATTATAAAACAAGTTAACAAAAAATAAGCGACCAGAGTTTCAAAGGACAAACCCTAGGTGGAAACAAGACAGCAAAGATCGCAAAAGATTCTTTTACCTCGCCAGCATAATGCTTGATTCCAAATTTTGAGTTTGCAACACGTGGCTTGATGTAAAATGTGTTACCCTGTCCAAAAGACAAAAATGTTAACCTTGCTAAATACGTCTAGGTCCCTGAAGACATGTTGAGCGTATCAAATATTGTACAACTTTGTGGAAAGCCAGCTTTTTTTCAACACTACTAGAAAGTAGTATAGTAGGTACCAAAACAACCTTTTTTGGGCAAATTTATGTAACATTTGCAGACACTGTTTTTCCGTCCGTATGGAATAATTCCGTGCCGCAAAATAGTAAACCGGAATCAGTACAATACTCATTTGCAATGAACAACCAGCATAACAAAGAAAATTTTTGAGCATCCCAATATGGCTCGACCTTCATTCTATTGAGACAACCTTTCTCGAATCCCGCATTAAAAAATCGCCAAATGCCATGTCCCTACTTGGTAAAAGCTAAGCGATTATTTCAAATGACGTAACTAAATGATCTTCTTGAAGTCTGTAACGGAATTACTAAGTTTTAACTTGCAATCTTAATTCGTTCCACAAGAAAACATCGCGATATTTAAGGCTACGCAGAATCCTGGCTGTGTGACTAAGTGGAACATTTAACAGCTCAAAATTACGGAACTTTTGAAGTCAAATCAAGGATTTCGAAAACTCCACTGAGGAAACTCTGTTGCGTGGAAATAGGGACTCTACGACTCAAAACATTACACGAAATGAGACATGCAAAGCAGCCACTTCGGGCATGTATAACACAGATAGTATAAGAATGAATCATAACAAACCTCGTGACTTGAATGCAGCTTGCTCAGCATGGATTCATCTGTTCCTTTGGGAAAATTGCTTTCTTCGTCAATCAGTGCCAGTACCCCTAATTTCTAGAGAAGGTTTGCAAAACTGAGTTCAAAATCTTGCGGTCGAACACAGGAAAAAACGTTGCTACACACTATTCGCTACCTTTTCAATGAGATCCAAGCATTCTCCGTTGTCCATCCAATCAATATCCGACCACTCCAAACCCTCTCTGAAGACAGCGAAACACAAACAAACACAGAAAAAGAAACAGTCATAAGCCGGGTTTTCATAAGTCGGAAAAATCCAGACGATCGGGGATTTTAGTGTTTCCTGACCGTCAAAGAATTTGCTGATTAATGAAAACTCGAAATCGCAAATATCTTAGATCGTCTGAGGGGGTCGGGCGATAAATCGGAAGAATCGGGAAGATTTCTATTTTCCCTTCGGTTATTCCCGACATATGGAGACTAAAATTTGTACCTTGGGGATGTCACGGATCGAGGTGCGATCGTTTTTGCTGGGTGCCAATCCTCTAGGCCACTTTTACTGACATCTCGGGAAAATCTTGGACCACCGGGAAAAAGTGAAATCCCCGATCTTTTAAAATTTTTCCCTAACGTATGAAAACCAGGTTTAAAAATTTGTAAGTGTCTTCTGTTAAGGGAGCGCCTCTATTCCAGATTCATTCCTTTATTCCAAATCATAGTCACTTTTAAATAAATGACGATTTCAAAGTCAGTAAAAGAAATGATTTCTCATTTTCAGTGACAAAGAGTCAGAGATTGTAGTTCATCTCTCCAAGCAAAATGGCCTACGCTGTACTGCTTCCTTTTTATTCTTCCGTTACTAACAGGTAAGGAAGTACAAAAGTCACAGTCTAATTTTTCTACGGAACTTCCCGGAGCCAAAATATTAGATCATCAAGAAACTTCACAAGGTCCTTAAAACAGAAGTCACATTAGATTCTGAATCATGAGGGCTGAATCACTCCTGCTAAGTTTAATTGATGTAGAGGTTTTATGAAAAGGGTAAAAATGGTAGAAAACGTTCGAGATTAATGTCAACCTTCCGACAATGCCAATATTGACGAATACATTTACCGCGAAACCGGGTTCAAGTTTTTTCTTCCCCTAGGGCAACTTATCGGTGTGTAACCGCAAACATGAAAGGTCTTAGTCAACCCAAGGTGTTTCCCCGAGGGGATCTTTGGGGAAAGGGCTTGTGTAAGCGTACCCATTTTATGTGCGCAATCCCAGTAACGTTAGAAATGATGGTTGAAAGTTATTTTGGACTCCAAATGCCATACACAAAACTATATCAAACGGACCAACACTTCATTCAATCACAGAAGGTAGACAGTTCGAGAACAGCTAACAAAAAGTGAGTGCAGCTTTAAAAAGAAAAACGTTTGGTAGTTTTGCGATAAAACACCTAATTGAATTATTTATTTCATTTTTGACTAAACTGATACTGTGAAAGGTTTGAACACAGGAGTCATTTCATAAGTAGCTCGAGTTTGATCGTCCGGGTGAACGAAGTCTTGAATAGGACCGATGTTGTTGACAGTGACTGACGTTTCGAAAACCTGTGCGGTAGTCATCTTCAGAGTCAAAGTGAGTTGTATCACGTCAGTTGATGGTATTGTACTCTGGTTATTGACCTGATTGGTCAATTACGTCGCGATGTTATTGGTCGTCTATCAGTTAAGCCGTGATGTTATTGGCTATGAAAACTCGTAATGTCATTGGTGCGTTTCGATCCGTCTATTGTCTATTAAAATATACTGCATGCAGTGTTTATTTCATCTGTTGGACTTTTCTACAGCCTGGGTTCGAATCAGTGCTTATGTGAGGTGTTTGACAGCTATTTGTGGCTGATACAAAGTGGTTAGAAGTGCAGTGTATTTCTTACCAAATTGAACCGCAGTAACAAGCTAGAAGTAATTGCCATTAGTTTCCGTTAACGCCAATTGTGATAAGGGTTTACGGTAAAGTCGCCCGAGAGTCATCTCGCGCAAGATTATGCCGCCCGAAACCGGAGTTACGTCGCCCAAAATTTTTCTACCAAGTCGCCCGAAAATTTATCCTGCTCAACAACATCCCGACATCATTATCGCGCTTGTTTTGTCTCATCAAATCTTAAGTAAGGAGATATATTACATAACTCATTTCTATCGAAACGACTTGACCGGTTACCGTGATAAAAAAAAGTTATGCATACTATTACATGTACCTGTTGTATTCAAGCTGCTCCAGTGAAAAGATGTGTTTGTTAAAATACTGCTGAAGCTTCTCATTGGCATAGTTAATATTGAACTGTTCAAATCTGTTAACCTGTTAATAAAAGAATGCGAGATAAGTTGGTAACGTTGTTTATTTCTTGGGCCTTTTACGAAGGAAAATCTGCAAAGGATGTTGTCACTACGCCCATGATAGTAATCATAACAAATATATAATTTGAAAATTATGGGCCCCATTCATAAGCATACTCTTATTTTATATTAACCCAAAAAATGTCTAATGGAATCACAGGATACCTGCTGCGATCTATGGACCTTAGAATGCACAGAAAATGTTCTACTACTTCGATGATCTCCGGTTTAGACATTTGGCTTTCTTAACCGCCGCTACGTACATAAGGCCGTTCCATGACTTACATCAAAGTTTTCAAATCCAAAAATGTCAAGAACTCCAATGGATGAGAAGCTGTCATTTCCTTTGATTCTTTGGTTAATTTTGTTGATAAGCCATTTGAATGTACAAGCATAAAGATTCATGGCCATGGAATCTCTAGAGTCCAATGCCTAGAAGAGAAAATATTTTTAGCAAGTGAAAAATTTGATGGGCAGTTATTTCATAAATACATAAACAAGGCAAAATACGAGTAACAGTAAAGGAAATTCTACATAAAATCCCTCACATTATCATGCATTGTGCTCACTATCTGTCTTCTCATTGGCTAAGAGCCTACAGTTAATTTTGAAAATCTGTGCAACAAACAGATGAGGGAGTTATCTGCTAGTAGATAAATGACTTATCTGTAGCTTGTGAGCGTCATACATTATTTCCAAGAGTAATGTCAGTGTTCCAAGCAATTCTGTTCTGTTGCTTTTTTCTTCAGTACAATGTATAATAAAACACTAATTATAATTACATTCCTTTTTTTTATATCTGGAGTAATCAAGTCCTCATTAAGTGTTATCAGCCTCGTCCTTTAACACTTACCTTGACCAAGCGAATTTCGGGTATCACAAAAATTTCATCCAATAATCATTTATAACTAGGAGTAATTGGAGCTTAGGAGAGTGCGTTCGATATGTTTGCTAGGCGTACAGGTAGCAGTTGAGGGGAAAGGGTGGATGGTTCTTGCGAAAGATAACTATTATTATGAACGTAATCGCACACCTGTTCTACAGACAATGGTGACAGTATTTCTTCTCCTCGGAGAATCATTGACTTCTGTGTTAAAGCATCACTCAGCTCATAAATATCCACACGTAAAAGGTTTGCTACATTCTCCAAGACTGTTGAAAAAGGAGACGCATTAGACAGACAGCGGAAAACAACAATGGTCGTCAACTGGAAAAAAATATTTTGTAGCCTCAATTGACCAAATGAAGGGCTGTGAGGCCCTCTCGTCGGAGTTACGTATGTCCATTGTCTGTCATTTCATGTATATTGAGGAGGTAGCCATGTTGCTGTCGGTATTTTACTGTCGGAGTTTCAACCTCTCTTTGCGTCGTTTGTCGCTATTTCTGCTGTCTTAAGTCCCTGTTTCAAGGCCATTTCGATTGTTGGAATTTTACCCTAACTGGGCCTTGGCTGTGGCCATGCATGGCCATCATGTTTCGTTGGGACCAGTATTGGTATTAAATCATCAAAACATTTTCAAGAGAACTGATGTTAACATACTACTTTTCTCAGCAATCTGAGCACCCCCTGCAGCCATAAAATGAACGTTGCCAAGCTGAAGGACTCCAGAAATGACCTGCAGGACATCGGAAATCTCTTCATCGGTGAGGCACATAACTTTCATGGCATTCTGGAAAAAAAATTAAATTTAGTTTAGGAACCATCTTGCTCCCTGATGCACTTGTACTGCAGACAATTCTTTCAAAAAGTTAAAAAATTGATTGAAGTATGTACTGTTAAAATATATTGCAATAAAGCTCAATTATTCAACATACCAAAACATTGTTGAAATCCTCCTTGTCATTGATTGATGGATCTCCGTAGCAACCGCTCTGCTTAAGGTAGTGATATTTTTCTGGTGCATTCAGGAGGAATAAATCTATAAGCAGAACAGAAGAAATAATTAATGTACTTTTATAATATTTAATTATCAGTCTTAAAAGAAAAAATATATCTATTTTAATCTGTCAAGAAGAAATGGGCAATTGCAGGTATCAAACCTGGTACCTTTGCTACAAAGGTTGCGCATTAACATGTGCGTTACAGGAACAATATAAATGGACTTAGGGACTTAGACAGACGTTGACATAAATTATGGGTACTGGGCATAAGCCAGTAAAATAGTAAATGAGGATGTTGAGATAGCACATTCTCATAGGTGCACCAAAGAAGTGCCATAGAGATACGCTAAAAAACAACAATGCCTGCAGCATTTATTTATGATCCCAAGCATTGGATTGCTAAGGCTGTCTACAGAAATGCTTGGCTCATAACCATCCACCATGCCACCAGCTTATTTGATGCTAACCGCCAAGCCACTCTGGAGGAAAGGAGGCTGAGGCAGAAAAACCTTGTATAGGTTGTATTCACTTCGAACCAGACATCCCTCTATAGCTGCTGCAGAAGAACCTGCCAGTCTCAAATCAGTCCCTTCAGCCAACAGGATGCCTGCTCCAAGAAAGGACAGAATTGACTTGACCTCAATCAATCTTCTGCTGTTAAGTGCATACCAACATGACCACCACATACACAAACACAGCAGTTCTTTGTCTACCATTTCTGATCAAATTAGAATACTGTTATTGTTGTTGCCACCATACTTGCAATGAAAAATTTACTGCTCAAAGTCAAGATACTCACTTCTTTGATCTTCAGAAGCGCCCGCCAAAAGAGAATAAAAAATGTGATAGTTTCTTTCCCCTGGATTTTGTCTCACAACTCGATTCTAAAAATAAAAAAAATTGAAATTGCCAGTTCAGTCCAGCCCAATTCAAAAGATCAAAGCAGGATAAAAAACAGCCCATGAAACAGTGTCCTAGATTACTTATAACCATTGATAAGCAGAGAAGGATCAACTCCTGAGCACTTGAATGGTTACACATTGGAATTACATTCAAATTCAGATTGAAACTAATTTAAACTTCCAGAAAGAGGTTCGTATTTTTAAGTGCAAAAATAATTTACTTTCACAAAATTGAATGCAACATGTAGATATTACCATCATCTTTTCATCCAATGAACAATAAATGATACCCTTTAAAGTTTACATGCTTATACATAAATATATATTATAAATTTTTCACATAAATTTATGTGATAGTGAGGCAAGCATAAGTGAATATTACGCTCAGATAACTACACAATAAAATACAGTACAAGAATTTCAGTTTACCTTCTCCAGTAAAACTGTTTTGTTTCCAGATATAAGTCAGGTTATCCAGTCAAGGTTGTAACATATACATATTGAGTAACATAACTGCAGGTTTTTGTCTGATATTTTATGATCTAATGGATAGTGGACAATGAACTTGCGGTAAAGAACATTTAACACAGTAAGCAACGAATTGATGAAAGCCCTAAAATCAAACTTTTGCACAGATGTGTCAAGGATAGAGCCTCCTTTTTATACAATAACGAAGGTGAGATAGCCTGAAAATCAAATTCCTTGAGTAACCTGCATGTTATGCAAAGCTATGTTGGATATCCTGTGTGAGCATTCCTCAATGTACATTGTGGTTCAACTTGTTCCTTGCCATACATGTATGGCTTAATTTTTACTTTCCTTTGTTTCAAACTCCTCAACATGTAAACAAAGAACTGACTACAAGTATTAAACACTGTTAAAAAGAGGATACAATCCTGAATTGAACCTCCATCCATTCGTCCTTTGGAGTTAAATTTGAGGTGAATAAACTTTCCAAATCTACTTGAGTTGTTGTTGTAAACAGTTTTTGCATTGCCAAATGCTTCCATGATGGGGCTAAACAAATCAAAGTGTCTATGAGCCACTACATGTAACTTAGAAAATGGTGATAATAGGGTATAATGTTTGGAAAACATGTCTATGTATGCATTTTTCCACAATTCCCCCTAATTCTCCCGCTTCCCACCCACCCTTTTAGAACTCGGACCACCTCCCAACCTTTCCTCCGCCATCTCAGGCACCCTTCCCACCCCCTATTCTCCTGGGCCCCCACCTCCCTGTCTCCCCCTAGGCAAGACTTCTAGGACTACCATGTGATCAAAGATATCCTCTGCAGGCTTGGAAGCCCTTCTGTTGCTTTGACTCCAGAATGTGAGTTCAATATTATTGTTTGTTCTCAATGAAGCTCACAAATTGTCAAATGTTCTTAGCCTATGATGGGGTTGTATTTTATGAAGTTAAATGAAATTTAACACAGTTAACAACAAGGAGCACCATTTCTTGTTAGCGGTCAGCAGTCAGATCTGGTGGCTGAAGCAGTCAGCCATATGCTTGCATCAACTCCATGTGCTCATGCAGCACACTATAAATCCTGGCAGTCACTCACTTCATTTAACCTTTGGATCATGTATTTACCTACCACACCCTCCCTTTCACTTTTCCACTGATAAATCGGTGTGACAGGTGCTTCCGTCTGTTGGCATGGGGGCTCATGGCTGGAAGGCACAGGTTTACCAGCTTATGTAGTCATAACTCTTACCATCTAGGAGATGGCTTTGCCATTAGTGAAAACCCTTGGACATCCCAGGAACCCACCTCCATTAAACAGCCCATTGTTAATACTTTGTAGAAAGGGAAGACACCAGTGCTGTACCACTAATTTACAATATCACAATGCCAAAAGTTAGTACCTGCTCTGAATGATAGCATCCTCAACTTTTGGCATGTTTTCTGTTTCACCTGTTCCTCGGCTTACGTCTGATAAATACTTCAAAATAAATTTTGTGGACTCTGTTTTCCCTGCACCTGATTCTCCACTACAAAAAAAAACAAGAAATGGTCCCACAAAACTTCCATACATTATTTTATTAAAAAAAGAGGAATAAAAAACCTCCTGTTAATGCAGCCATGGTATAAAACCCCAATTGAAATAACAGTGCAATGGCACTCCTATCATAACACCCACCACCCAGGTACATTTGAAAGTGAGCCCCAGAGTGCAAAAGAAGGCAAAATAGGACCCTACATGATATAGTCTATTCACCAGCTATCACAGAGATGCCAGCCTCTCAAAATCTAAAATCTGGAGACTCTCTCTTTTACATTACCCCCCTTCGCCCCCTGCCCCCTTCCGAATATTCGGGAGATTTGGTGACCTGTACTGGAGACTGGGAGACTAATGTCGTATCCGGGAGACTCCCAGATAACCCGAGAGAGTTGGCATATTTGCTATCAGCACACATCATACCTTATAAGTACACATTGACTTTCTCCTTTCTTCCACATTGAGTAATAGCACTCATTTGCAATAGCAAAGATATGTGGTGGAAGTTCACCGATGTGCTTCTCTCTGTATGAATTCATGACTGATACATCATACAGACCTTCAACTACGTAATATGGATTTACTGCACACAGGATTGACCCAATGTAAGTCTGAGGGCAAGAAAAGAAAGACAATCAGCTGAAATTACAAACTGGTTGAGATTTGCCTTCCTTCCATGTTATAATTGTATATTAGAACTCCCACTTTATATTCAACCCATTTATACGAAGCCACATTCTTCATTTGAAAACTTTGTTAACCCAGATCATTAAACACTTCTGGGAAACTGCCCACCTACTTCCCTCCTAAGTCAACATTAACACTTACTTCTCACTTAGGGCAAAATGTTGGCTTAGGGGAGGGGTAGGTGGGCAGATTCCCAGAAACATATAATGATCTTTACACTCTTTCACTCCTAGAAGTGGCCAAAGATAAAATTTTACAAAACTTTCTAAATTTCGTTGGCAAAACCCATAGAAACAAATATTAAGGGGTTAAGGGTACACCTATCATCGATTATAATTGATCGTTGATTGAAATCATTATGAGACATGATAATCAATTATGAAAAATGATAAACTAATCATTGCAGAAAAAATAAATTCTCTTGTTGGCAAATAAACATATTAATAACTTGCGTGTTGTCTGAGTGGCATTTATGTCTCGAAAAAAGACAAAATGGCTGACACTTAACCATGAGGATTTTGTGTGTCTGGTCCCTCCTACAAAGGGATGATTACTTGACTTTTCGGGGAAGGGCGATATTCATTTCAGATATAATTACAAACAGACTTGAAACTTTTAAACTATGTAATAGGCCACATTATAGCTCCGCTGGCAGACTAATGTACCCCTCTGTGGTAGTCTTGTCAGCTCGAGAAGAAAGCGTAGAAAAAATTCTGAACTCTAGGTGAGAATCAAGCTCACAACCCTCCACATTCTATATTGGATGCTCTAAGTTTACAGCACATGCACTTTGACTTGCACAAAGATGAAAAACAAAAGGAAGAGAAAAAAGAGATTTTTCTGATTATAATCAATGATCAGTCTGGTGGGTCAATCCAAAAATTATTTCTGATGATCGATTATGAAATCTCAGCTGATTCCCAACCATAGTAACTTGTGAAAAAAACTGCTGAAAAGAATTCCAATAGATGGGAACTCCATAAAAATTTCAACCAGACTCTAACAGTTGAAGCCCAGTTAAAATGATCAACCTAAAAAAAAGGACAACTTTTCTTATGAATAAGAATAAATATTAAATCACAGCTTACTAAGAGTAACTTACATAGATCTTGTCATTTTTGTATCTGAGATGAAGATTATGAAGAATGGCAGCATCATGAAGGTCACCTAAGTTAGCCATATCATCCACTCCATCCACACTTGTTTGATGCATCGGAGTGACTTTCTGTCTGTTAAGAGAGTCTTTGGCAATGCTGTAGGTCTATATAAAGGCAAATATAGAGTTTAACTTCCATAAATTGTTCAATATTTAGCCTAAAGAGTTTGAGGGGTATGTTAGAAAAATCAAATGTAAAGCTCCAAAAAGAAGTCACTAAATTTTTGCAGACAAGGGGGGCACAAACATGCCCCCCCCCCCCCGGCCCCCCACCAAATAAATGTTTGTAACAATTAGTAACGCTGAGGACTTCCAGCAGTGTCAATTGTAGCCTGAGGTAACAGCCACCATGTTATGATGCCACAGTTGAATGTGATGTCTGAGGAACAAGTAACCTGCGTTGCAAAAGTGCATGTCATCTAACCCCAGTTAGTAACGTCTGCGAAGCAGGGCCAATAGTCTTGTTCCCTCTAATGGACTTAACAAATTACTGGAAATGCCTTTTATATTTCCCTTCAACCTGACAAGCAAATCAACAATGGGATTTTTAACAGACCAATCATGGTGGGTATTCCAATCCTGGTACACAGTTGGAAGACCAGAACAAGGATTTCCACGCAGTTTTGCAGACAGACTTAACCAGAAGTTTAGCTCTGTCTGTGGCTCTGGCTAAGGAACAAGATTGGAGCAGAAATTCTGTATTGATGGTGTCACTACCAAATCTGGGTAGTGCTTCTGACTGGTTGAAAATTTGCTTATGGAATTTCTGCAGTCAGTCTCCTCAGATGTCATTTTGCACAGGTACCCCTGGGGGCTAGTCTCAACAAAGTTTTTTACAGGGAGGCTTCACCCCCTGGGCAAACCCCTTGCCCCTTTTTATACCATTTTTGACAGATGAGGTAACCCCTTTCATTTACCTTCCATTCAAAAATGGTAACCCTTTAGCAACTTTTCTTAAAGGATAAATCGCTAAAACAGTCGCTAAAAGTCCTCATGGAATTCTTGTGTACCACTTGGTAAATTAGAATGATATAGCCACAGAGTGTATCTTTTCAAAAAAAAATTAATTGAAGGCCGTTAAATACTTACTTGATAGATTTTCCTACCCTGTCAGGCCATATTGCCAACAGATTCCACTAACTTATCTACGCAACAGGACGGGGAGGAAGGGCGACAGCAAACCTTAGGTGGCAAGCATGCAACAATTTTGTTTGAAAAAACCTTTTGCCAAACTTCACATTCCTTTAAACAGATCTTTTTGTAGAAGAGCAAAAAACATCAATGTTAAGTGAATTCCCGACAAAACATGCAAATTGTAGCCCTGTCACGTTTGTCACACTCAAACAATTTGCCGTCCTCTTCTTTCCGCCACCCTGTTGTGCAAACTCAGTATTATTCTACATTTACTGGACTGACGAACTTTTACACTGCCCACAACTGAAAATATTTTACTGATGGTGCTGTCTAGTTGTCTCTAAAAGAGTTCATGGAAGGGAAAAAAGGTCAGGGTCACTTAAGTCACTGTCATCTAATTTCATGCCCCTAGGCTGCATCACAGACATTTTATTTAACCACAATCAGTGACATCTGCGAAGCAGCACCGAGATCCTTGTTCTGGGACCCCAACAGACTCAACAAATTACCGGTACCAGAAATGCGTTTCAAATTTCCTTTCATCCTGATTGGCAAATTGACAATGGATTTTTTAACAGGCCAACCATGGCGCATGGTAAAATCCTGGTACACAGGTTGGGGCCTAGAACAAGGATTTGGGTACTGTTTCGTGGCGCGGACTTAACCAGAGTTTAGTTTCGTCTGTGGCACAGGCTACCTACACCCCCTTCCCCCGCGATCTTCTTGTACTTGTGCTACAAAACAATTCACTTCTTCAGTCAAGCCAGGTCAAGCATACTTCCAAGATTCAATTAACAAATTGATAATTTGGAAGTTAAATTTGTTAGCTGTGGTAGATATCTGATTCATCCCTGCATTTCTGCATGGGCATGTATAATAGACAGTGAATTTACATCTCACATAGTGCCAACCGTATCCATTCCAAGATCTTTCCATCCAACTAAATAACATGAAGTTTTAGTCTAAAATTCACCACTTCTTATGCATGCACACATACAGATAATCTGATTATAGTTGTGGCAAGGACTAACAGATTTACTTTTCATCAATAAATAATTTATGGATAAAATCTATCAGGATAGGCTGTACATTTAGTAGGTTTGACCTGGCATGACTGTGTGTTTAGAAAGAAAATACAGTCAACTCTTGCTTCCTGACAAGTAACAACAACAAATACCCTGGAAATACAGACAGTAACTTGATCGCGATATATATCCCTGCCAAAAATAAATTACAGACTTTTTAGCATTTTGTTTTCTGCTAGATGAGCACCATTGTTGCAGTTCAATTTATTCTTGGTTTAAATTTTATTTTTCTTTGTTTTGAGGGTATGGTAATATATAACGTTGACACAAAGGAAAATAAAATGTAAACCAAGGTTAAATTGAATCACAACGTATTAAAATTACCTTACTCAGTCAGTATAAAATTACAATTTTTGTAAAAGGACAAAGGTGACCTAAAGCCAGTATTGTTCTAAGCTGAAAAATCTCCTTTGGTCAATTTGTCAGGGGCACCCTACATGCCTACTACATATCCTAGTTTAGGACTCGATATATGTCGAGTTAGTCTTTCGAGGTATATATTCCGCCGGATACTCATCACACATGAGCTTATATTTTAGATAAGTAGGTGTTTACTAATGGCCAAAAAATGTCAAAAAGAAATTTATTGTATTAATCGTCAATCGGATTTTTTGCAGAAAGAAAAGAAAAGAAGAAGAGAAATGCAAAGAATAGATTTATTATTATAAAATTCAAACTGAGATAGTTATTTTAATCCTCTTTAGCTTACGGTGACGTTCATTGTATTTTCGGCAACCTGACAGGGCCGGTGCAAAATGAAGTACGGTATGTAAAGTAAACTAAAGATTTCATGCCTAATTATCAACAATAATTAAACAAACCACATTCGAGAATTCACGGTAAGAATCCTCAAACTTGTTTAATTGTTTGTTTTGAATTTTTTCCCCTGCAAGTTATAGCATTCAATGCCGCGCTTAATGCCATTAAATTAGCAAAGACAGAGTGACAATTTGACGCGACTTTTGATTTCTTTACCTTATCATATTCTGTACGAAAGGTAACTTCCGCTCCTTTAGACTCTGTCACTGTGGCGGGGACCCAATCTTTTCCCTCAAGAAGCCATACTCGAGATCCCTGGAAAATAAAAAGATCGATGTTATAGGAATTCGAGTTCATTCCAATACATAAACAGCTGCGATCGAAGCCGCAAATCACTGATCATTTGTATACAAATTAAATACCAGTTAACAACACAATAAAGACTCACCACTTCATAAAATGACTCCATGGCTAAATTACCGAATAATTTACTGCTCTTTTAACAACGAATCACGAGTTTGGCTTCATTTCTCCCTGTTGAAATTAAAAAGAAATCGGAAGTCGACGAGTATACTGCATGTCGATCGCGCCTTCTTGTCCGGATTGCGGGCTCAGGGGTTTATCTCAGGAAAGACTCAGGAAGGGAGGAGGTCTTGCGTAAATTATTTCTATAGATTGTTTTATACGAC
>OZ037995.1:39368590-39376090 GCA_964035705.1 Porites rus
AAGTTATACTTTTTCTCTTTTTTGAAAGGGTCAGTTTTAAAAGAAAGACTGATGCTGAGTCCAGGCGGGGAGTGAAATCGTACAATTTTTTTCAACAGAGTTTATTAGTAATGGTAACAGGACTGAGTGGAGTCCAATTCGGTCTGTAATCATACGAGTGATTAACAAAATCGGACGACCGCGTAGCGGGAGTCCGATTTGTTTAATCACGAGTATGATTACAGACTGAATTGGACGACACGAACTTCTGTTACCAGTTAATCATAACTTTAACAAAATTTGTGATACAATAGGCTATTTTTTAAACCAAAACATAAGAAATTCGAAATTTTGTTTTGCAAGCAGTGAAAAAAAAGCCATTTAAGCACGCGCGTGATGGCGCGTACTGTCCAATTACTTAGGCATGACGCGTACTGTCCTATTAAACTGTCCAATTAAGGCTGAAATCAGGGCAGTTGAGAGCCAATCAGATTTGACAATTTTGTTATAGTTTTGATTAGTAATGGTAACAGGACTGAGTGGAGTCCAATTCGGTCTGTAATCATACGAGTGATTAACAAAATCGGACGACCGCGTAGCGGGAGTCCGATTTGTTTAATCACGAGTATGATTACAGACCGAATTGGACGACACGAAGTTCTGTTACCAATTAATAATAACTTTAACAAAATTTGTGATATATAGGGCTCTTTTTAAATCAAAACACAAGAAATTCCAAGATTTTTTCGCTAGCTATGAAAAAAAAGCCATTTAAGCGCGCGCGTGATGGCGCGTACTGTCCAATTACTTAGGCATGACACGTACTGTCCTATTAAGGCTGAAATCAGGGCAGTTGAGAACCAATCAGATTTGAGAATTTTGTTATAGTTATGATTAAACAGGATATTGTCGTTTCTGGTCAATTCTGCGTTAAAATCGTTACTCAGTGCCCTTAGCCATACACAAAATACTCCTGTAGAGTTATGAAAACAAATATGAAACAAGTTCTCAGGGCTAACAATTAATTATTTCGGTCATTTTTACAGGTTTAGCATATGAACTTGAAAAAGTTTGCACAATTTTCTTTAAAGGCTTAATTCACGACTATCCTTGCCACGACAAAATTGGGGCTTATTAAAAAGATAGCAAATAGCTTGACGTAGCCCCTTTAAGTGCAATCCTGTTAAAAGATTCAAAAGTTGACGTTTTGAGCCGCGCTGGCCTCTAAATTGCGCTCTACAAATTTTGTGTTTCAACCGGTGTCCTCCTGCATTCATTTTTTAAATTCTGTTTATTGAAGAAAATATTCTTTATCCCGGACTCTTTTTCGGCTCCTTCCCCCGCCCTCTCAAAAAGATACTTTCGAAATTCTTGTGCTCCGTGAAAATGCTGCGTGACTGCGTGACATTGCGTTACAGCAAAGAGTGACTGGTGGTCAGCTGTTGTCCCCTCACTAGTTACGTAAAGCATGTAAAGGTCACACAAAAGTTAGAGTTTGGAAGTACTGCATTTTTCGCTTTTATAATTTCTGATATGTCAACTTGTGCCAGGTTGAAGAGCAAACTTCTTTTCAGTCCTCTATCAGCTGTATACAAGGTAAAGTAGGTTATCCGAGACGTGACCGTGGACATGCGTTTTTCCTCAGCTGTTACTCTGTTTTTCAAAGCTTGCTTCACAGTATTGAAGTACACATAACTTGAACAAGCCTTTTTCTCGATCATCGCCTTGTAAAAATCGATTTAAAGATTTATTGCATCTTGAAATTGTTATTATTATATAAGAATTTGGTTAAAAATGAGAAAAATTCTCATACACGAGAGTTAAACCATTATCCATGGTTAAACGTAAATTGTTTAATTGTGTTCTCAACTATGTGGACATGATGTTGAGGTAAAGTGAAGGTAAAGAGTCGGAGTCGCAGTCATAATCAGAAGCGTAGAACTTTACGATCTAGAGAAAACAGCATTCTGATTTCGCTTACAACTCCGTCATTTACGATCAAGTGGCTAGGTTGTAGGAGTCGCAAGCCGAAGAACTAACCAATAACAAAGCATGGGAATGTGCACTGCGATTGGTTTATCCTTCCGCTTCTGCTTCCGACTCCGACAATCTTCACTAAATCGTATATAAGTGACGGATTTAGCCAGGGCTAAAAGCGAAGCTCTCGATAATATTTATAGTTGTATCAAACAAAATATAAACGGTGAAAAAACAACAATAGGTCTAATTAGCAAAAAAGCAACTTTGCAAGTGCAGCACACTTTTTTGTCAGGAGCCGATTTTGTATATTTCTTTGCCGTTGTTTTGCAGAACAACGTGAAACTTCCAGAAACTTCCTGGTTACACGTTTTACGGAGGAACTGTCGTATGTGTTCTGTTCATTTTTTTTTTCACTGCCGCTCATTTTCACCTTCGTGGCCGCTAGCTTTTCTTGTTTTCCCACCACCGTTACAAAATTTCATGTTGTTCTACCAAAAAAAATGTCTTCTCTGTCTTTTCGGTGATTTGATAAATTCAAATTTATAAACATGAAAATTAATCTAAGCTTAAAGTGCCCATCACCTAAAATTTTTTTTTTTTTATCTGAAACTATACCTTATTAAAATAACTTCTGCGAAAAAATTTTGCCATTTCATTTGAAGTCCACATTTTTGCGGTACACCCGTGCCGCTGATCACGCAAAATAGCAGGTTCATATATGACGTCATGTGACGTAAATTAAGGAACTCGCATTACCCTTCCTTCACCAGCTGTACACAAAAAAGATCAATTACAAGTAAAGATTGAATCACAATGTCTTCGCAAGAAAAAAGTTTTTCTGAAACAGAAAAACCTACCAGAACTTTTAATGTTTCCTGTAGATAAAGTCATGTGTTCCTTAAAGTACGTCATACCCCGAAAGAAGACTAAGACGAATGGTGTGCCAAAATGGCGGCAAATTTGAACGTTTTTAAAAAATTCTAAAAAAATCGTCTTTGGTTCAAATCGCAAATTTCTTTCGCAGAAGTTATTTTAATAACGTGTAGTTTCAGATAAGAAAATAAAAATTTTAGGTGATAGGCACTTTAATACTTTAGACAACACGGAAAACAACTTCTGCTTTATTGCCTCTTAATAGTTGTCTCTGCTTTACAAGATGCGAGTGGCTAAGAGAATTTCCCGCCAAAATAACCTCAAGATACAATACCTATATGTTGGTCGAGTTATTTTACATTGGTATGCCTGTGATGCGGACGGACGGTCGGTCGGTCGGGCGGGTTGGCGTACGGTCACGTGACTACCAAAATTTCTCAGATGCATAGGTAACCAAATTTTCTTACCCATGGTGCTCCTCTGCGAGCGCTTTGCGCGCGAGAGAGCTCCGCTATAAGCGTAAAATAAGAGACTATAAAGGGGACAGAGAGGCCATCCCCCATATACACCCTATTCTATAGGTAATTCGTCTCGAGTTATTTTTAACACCACAGATCTCGAGGGGGATTAAACAACAGCCAATCACATAGCGCGAATGTGTTCCGCGTGGATGACGCACGCTGAGAGCCACGCGTCCTTCACGAAATGACGCAGAACGAAATGGGGGAAGACGCGGAGAGCGATTTTGCTATTCCTTTTGTCGACGAAGACGACTACAGCGAGATTTCTGCGAAAGCTGTGTCAGCGAAACCGAAATTAAAAAAGAATCGCCCTTCCTCTCTTGTATAGAGCTAACAGTAGAGCAGGGAAATCCTTAACACACTGAATATTCTCTCAGGATCATTTATAATTTACAGTTTGAAGAGAGCAATTTCTGGTTTGATGTTTATTTTTTTCAGTCTTTATAGCGATTATTCCTACCCACCTACTTTGTCAACTGTAGGCGAACCCTCCTAAAGCTGAATTTCAAGGGACCATATTCAAGCTCAGAAAGAGAAATAAAATTTCGTCGTTGCTTATTTACGTCCTCCATAAAACGCGAAATTAGGCATTTTCACGTCGTAGTCGTGCAAAAACGGGAAAGAAATGAACAAAAAAGTGTGTTGCACGTGCGAAGTTGTTTTTTTGCTAATTAAACCTATTGTTTTTTTTATGTTCTAGTTGTCGTCCGCGTCGTTGGATCTTAAACTCCCTAAATTGTAAAAACGACCGGTTTCAATAGACCGGCGAAATTTCTCATTTTATTAAAGCACTGAGGTTACGACAACTTCGAGTTAAACTGATTTCACGGGTTGTCAAAGAGTCCAGCGATTCCTTTTTCCCAGGTGAGCGCCGACTCATTTCGCTTCAATATTCAGGAATGCTCTCGATCTTTTTACGCTTTCATTGCCTCTCGCCCGACATGTTTTGCACGGCGTTTGGTCATGCGAAACCTCCACGAAATATCCACGCCTCGCGCGAGGTAACTTTATTCCGATTCTAAAAATAACTCGACGCGAATTACCTATGGAATAGGGTGTATATGGGGGATGGCCTCTCTGTCCCCTTTATAGTCTCTTGGCGTAAAGACACTAAGCAATACAAATTTGTCGGGGTCAACGTTTATTAGTAAGGAAAAAGCCTCTCTTCCGGTTGACGTGCGTTGCTCAAAACGCCTTTGCTTGATGCGTTCCCTAATTATGATCTGAATCCGCCACTGCTACCGGTGTCGCTATCTAATGGCGGCCCATAGAAATAGCTTTGTCCTTCAGTGAGCATATGTTAAAGTAAACTTTTAAGAGGCTTTCCGCGTAAGAACCGATAAGGCAAATTTCGGTCTATCACAGATTGCCCCGGTTTTCCCAGTGGAAGATAATTATCCTATCCCATGAAGAAATATCGTATTTATTTGGACCAACTCAATTTTTTCTCTATATTACAAGAAGATTTTCTCGGTTTTTGGTGAAACTTTAGGGCTCTGTCAAACCTACCTTACAAAGCCAATTAAGCTGATTATTTTACACACAAACGTTTTAACTCTGATTAATAGTTTCAAGGTTTAATGGCTGCGTTCTGTGCGAAGTTGGCTGTACAAAGTTCCGTTAATGTTCCAAAATTCGCCATTTTGACAGCAAAGCTGGAATTGTAACGGTCTGCATTGGATCGGCTAATTTCCACAGCTTTAACGTTTCTAGTTATCACCAAATTTCATTAGACCCTTTAAATGTTGGACTTTCGAAAACATGTGAAGAAAACTTGGTAATCGCTTTTTCTTGGGTTTTTTTCGCGTCGATGATGAACATGACTTCATTCTCCGTATGCAAATTAGCCTTAGATGTGTCGTTTCAACAAATTGACAGGGAATATGATACTTGATACTTGTATTTCATATTTTTAAGGGAAAAATATCTCTTCTTTCCAAGGAAAAACACGATATATGACTTAGAATCCCCTTAGTACTGTTTCTTTTACGAGGAAGAAGCAGCAGAAGAAGATATGTTTAGGCGGATTCAAATAATTTATTACTGTAGCCCGTCACGCTTTCCCCCAGAGTGACCGTGTATCGATCAGATCTTTTATCTTTTTTCTGCCCAATCAGAAGGCAGGACGGCGGCGACCGTTTGGAACTGGTCTGGTAAGACATTGTCCTCAGGGGCTCTTCTCGCCGTTCTTTGCTTTTCTTCCTGGCATATTTTTCGGCCAGTTTAGAGTTTCCCTCGCCCCCGCTATCTGCCCCTGGGTCTCCGAGGATGTTAATCACACTAAATTAAGGATCCCTATGTTGTCTATGTTTATTACTGAGCTGATGGAGAAAAGCACGTGCACTCTTGTATGAAAGACGAAAGTTTGTAAATCAGGTCTCCTTTTCTTTCTCTGGATTTGAATGGTATTTCAAAGTGACACAGGATTTTTTTAGCATTACCCAGGGCTGTAGCTAGCTAGCTAGGTTTTTTGTAACGGGGGGCATTATCGCGAGTGCCGAAGGCACGAGCCTTGTAGAGGGGACTGGGGTTATGCTCCCCCCAGAAAATCTTCAAATTTGGAGGCTCCGAAATGCTATTTTCAGCACTTGTCAGGAGATATGTCTCCGCAAAATAGACCTCGAAGATGTAAATGGCAAACAATTGCAAATCACTATAATCAAAATAACGGGGTCTAAAGAAAACAAATCCATCCACAGACTTGATTTGTCTAGCTCAACAGGTCCGGTGGGGTGGGGGGGGGGGGGGGGCGGCTACGGCTCTGTTACTAGTAGGTTGATCTTCCTTTGACATACACATGGGTTGAAAGCTTCTGATTGAGGGTGTTGTGGTCTCAATTACTCTTCAGCGATTCCTGCAACAAGATTTTGCCTTTCGAACACCTCGTCTTCTTGCAGCAGATCTCTGTGGTCAAGATCAATTTATATTCAAGTTCGTTACATTGGTTATTTCGTCCTTATTGTACTTACACTTAGGACTAGAGTCCAACATGGGCTGGCAATAGGTGAGCACGGAATTGGAACGGGGGGGGGGGGAACAACATATGATGGCCTATACGGGGAGGCTTCGCCCGAAAGGGGTATCTTTCTCAGGCTTCAGGTATACGAAAGGGTAGGCATTTCACCAGATGAGGTATATGAAAGGGCAAGTGCGCTTATTGCGGCCTTGGCAGTATCTTTGGCGGTTCTTAAAGAAAAAAGAATATGTTTAAGAATTTAAGGAAAAAGGAGAAGGACTTAATTTTTCAGAAATTAATATACACAGGAGAAATTTCACCCCTTTAATTATAAATGCTTGAAAAGTAGAGGTGGAACCGGGGGGAGAGAGGGTGAATGCTAAAGTAGGTTAAAAACAGAGAGATGAGAGGAACACTTTGATGGAGCACATTGTTCAAGAGGGTATAAATACAAAAAAAAACAGGAATCTGGAGGCATCTTTGAAGACTTAACGAAAACGTTATCAAAACAAGAAAAGCAGAGAAATCTTGTCTAATAAACCTCTCCGGCAAAAGTGTGGACATGTTTGCTGATCAATCGTACTCTTCTTGACCCTTTGGCGTCAAGTTTTTTCACGTTTCTTGCGACAGGAGGAGCAAATCGGCTATACAAAGTTGAACTGAACATTCTGGTACTTTTAAGTCTCACTAATTTTTACAAAACCAGAGACATGTTTTAAACATCGTTTAAGTTGAAAAAATTATTTTTATTGCAAGAATGAAATACCTTTCATACACGTCCCCAGGACATTCCTCTTAGAAAATGCAAGGGGCGGGAAAGCCCTGGGGACGAGGTTGAATCCTGACTCCGTGTAGAAAGTTCTTTCGTTTTTTTACCATTTATTATGCTCTTCAAACAATCATCAGAAAACTATCTTTTACAACACACGCATTAACCTTTATGTATAGTATTTTAAAGGTACGAATTGATTAGGGCAAGATACACGGCTGTCAAAAATAGAAATAAATAAACTATCTTTGCAAGCTCAAATAAACTGCAAACGTCTGAAAACATCTCAAGATAAAATGTTAAATAGAGAAATTAGAATATCTCTGTACGTTTAGAAATTTTTTTGCATGAAGAAGAAAAAAGAATGATACTTACATGATGGAGCAAAACTTTGACTTATTTCGCTGGCTATCTGGAAATTC
>OZ037995.1:39386090-39506090 GCA_964035705.1 Porites rus
ATGATGAAAATCAGTCCCAAAAAAACAAAAATTATGGTTTTTCAGAAAAGTGCGAGAAAAAATGCTGATTTTCACTCTTCTAATAGATAGTCAAATAATTGATGTTGTACAAGAGTACACTTACTTCAGTAGGAACTCGAATGTCCTCATCGGGAAATTTTTCAATGTCACGTGAACATCTCGAGGAGAAAGCTCTTCATGCCCTCTTCAGCTTGAGACGACACACGAATCTTAGCAGACTAAAAGCAGCTCTCGCTTGTAAAATGTTTGATACTATGATCTCCCCTATTCTAACATATAACAGTGAAATTTGGGGTGTGTATGCCAAACCAGATTTTAAGACCTGGGACCGCTAACAAAATCGAGAAGGCACACCTTCAATTTTGTAAACGATACTTGGAGGTAAACAACAAGGCTTCTAATATAGCTTGTAGAGCAGAGCTTGGTCGTTTTCCTTTAAATATCAGAATCAATCAAAAAATTCTCAAATACATTTGGTATATACAGTCTAAAGATGAGGAATCTCTCGTCAAACAAGCTTTTTTAATGTCATTCGACTTACACTGTAATGGCAAAAATAGCTTCCACTCTCATTTAATGAATATGTCAGAATACTTTAAGTTTCCTGACTTTAACCCTGATTTATAAGATATAGCTATGGTAAAAAGCTACGTAAGTTCAATGAAACAAGAATACATCTCATATTGGCAAAAACACCTTTCAACATTCTCAAAAACTTGAATTTTATAGATCTTTTAGAACCGATCATACCTCCTCTAGTTACTTAGACTTAACAAAAGGAACAGCTGGGAGAAGGGCTTTAGTAAACTACGAATAAGCAATCACAAACTAATGATAGAAACAGGCAGATACAATCAATTTAAACTAAGAAGGATAATAGGCATTGCCCTTATTGTGGATGCAATGTGATAGTAGACGAAGTTCATTTTCTTTTTCAATGTCCTACATACTCTATGATTAGGAATAAATTTTACTATAAAGTCAAGACTCTGATTCCAAATATTACCCAGTTACCTATAAACGGTTTGATCAATGAAGTGATGAACTCTTCTAATTACTTTATCAATATACAATTCATAAAATATATTTCAGCTTGTTTCGATGTTAGTGACAAATTATTATCAAAGTAACGTGATTACATGCCCTGGGTTCACGCGATTTAAAACCCAAATAACACGCAATGAATTCACACTCAAACGTTCATTAAATGCTCCGGGGGGGTACTCCCTATAATGGCCTATACAGGGAGGATCCGCCCGAAAGGGGTACCTTTTTCAGGCTTCAGGTATATGAAAGGGTAGGGATTTCACTAGTTGAAGCATACGAAAGGGTAGGAAAATCATTTGGCCCAAAGGGCTAACAAATGAATTTTATGGCTTTATAAAGTTGAGAAAACGTTCTATTTTTGTGACTGATTCCTATTTAAACGACACTGTATTTACAGCAGTTAAATGGGATGCAAAGTTCTAAACAAGGTATGTGGAAGGGGTACCATTTGTCAATAGAAGGTATACGAAAGGGGTACCTTTTTCGTGAAAAATGGTTCGTATATCCTTGAAGGCTAAGAGGTTGGACCTCGAGGCGGAGACTCCCCATATAGAAATTTGTTGAGTACTCCCCCCGAAATTAGATGTTTCTTAAAATGTGTGCCAACACTTATACGCCGTTCTACGATCTCTGAAGAGAACTGATAGAAGGCCTGTTAACAGACTACTTGAACTACGATAAAGAACTATTCTATCGAAGACCTACAGACCTACCTCGAAATGGCCTTTTTGGTTTAATAACAGTTCACATGTTTCCTCACCGGGGAACCTTATTGTCCAATCGTAAGGCAACGACATAGACAGAAGACTATTTTCAACCTTTCGCCAAGGCTGTCAGCTTTAGCGCATGCGTAGATAACATAAACTACCACAACCAAAGTAACGAGGCTACCAACAGCATATCCTGCAATTCTTCCACTGGTGAGTTTTGTTGAATTCTTTACTCTGCTTTTACCTAAACGTTTGAAAAACACTTGTTAAAGTTTTAAACGTTGTAAACACAGACAAATTCAGCCGGGCTGTATGAATTTCAGAAAAAGAAGTCGGCTATGCGCTGGGACATTTTAGAGACGAGACGAGAATTTTCTTTTTTGTGGAGAAAAATCTGCGATGCGTATTAAATAGGACAAAGAACGGAACGAACGACATCACAAGCAACTCCGCTGCGGGGGACACCTACTCATGAATATATTCATAAGGCAAAATTTTGCTTCGGCTACATTTATTAAAACGCTTTTATCTTGGCTGTTTGAGAGGCGATTTAGATAACATTTTACAGAGACATTAGGGACTGATGGATGGTAGAGGAGCTCCTTGCGCGCGCGAAGCGCGTGCGAGCGGAGCACCATAACTAAGATAATTTGGTAAACTATCCATCGGAGAAATTTTGGTTATGACGTCAGCGCACGTCCGTCCATACGGACTTCTGGGTAGTGGAAAGTAGTCCGCATGGACTCTTGGGTGGGGGAAAGTAGAGATTTTTTGGCGGGAAATCGCATGGCGCAACGTCGCGCAATTATATCGCGCAACTGGCTTTGAAAAAAGAAATTTCAAAGCAACTTATTAGCAAAAAGATTTTTCGACAGAGCCTTTATAACTTTTTATTACAACTTGCGAAAGCTTTTATGTCAACAAACGACAACAGAGAGATTTTAGCGTGTAGACGACAGGTTTTAAGCAGAGAGCAAAGAGAACTCAATATTCCGCGCGTATCAAACGCTTTTTAAGATTACTCATCGTTTTAAAACCATTCAATAAAAAAAATTAACACAATAAATTCTTTATTATGTTAATGTTCACTGAAAATTTGGCGCTTGTCAAAAGTGAGAGCCGGCTGGCCGTATAGGTGATTTTGGAATTTTTTTGAACGGTTTTGCTAAAAGCCCACGCGTGCTTCGTACGGTTCTGAATATCGAATGAGTGCAATTTGTCTTGCAAAAATTGAGAAATACTGCATTTTGTCTGAGGTCTGTATGATAAAAACAACGCCTGCTATTACTGTTTCACGTCAGATGTGATGTATACGTATTAAAAGTATGAAATGTTGGTTTACACGCATCCAGAGTTGTTGGCAAGATTTTGTTAAGTAAACTTGTCGAAACAAAAAATTCGGCCTGATTTTTTTTTCCAAGAATTCGTTTTCCAGGCCTAATGTACTGTGATCAAGAGCCATTATGGCTCTTAAGGTGGCTCCGTAATTAATACGGGCGCATCTAGCTGTGACGAAGTTTTCGTCATAACTTTTTCGTTTTTAACGCCATGGCTGAGAAACTTTGCAAAGAACAACAGATATCATTCGGCAATAGTACGAAATATTCCGATTTCATTGATGGTAAATATATTTTGCTAAATTGGGGCTTAAAAGGACCCTTCTGTTCGAAGGAAATCGCGTCTAGTAAAAAAATTTGCTGATATTTTTTACTGAAATTTCTGGTATCGCCTTTAATTGACATAATAAATATGCCAGAGGAATTTCAGAAAAATCGTTGGAGCAGAAGTCCGTAACTAAAAGTCGCTCAAAATTCAACTGATAAATTGTTTTGGAACTTCAAAAATAAATTACTATGAGGTAGAAGGAGCCACCAGTTTGAATTTTCGGTACAAGTAAATTCAGTGTTTGCTAATTCTGAAAGCAAAAGCCGATTGGCTAAAGTGCTATTCTTTAAAAGGTACTTTTTAGTTTTAGAAGCACTATAAATTGCTCCAAACCTTGCTCGGAAGTTGAATGACTTGTTCCTCGAAATTTTTAAAATATCCCTTGGCAGTTTTGGCTCAAACTCCTGCTGCATATATTTTAACGTATATCAATGCATTTTCAACGACTTTCACTGCTGTTCGTTGCTTCCAACTCAGGAAAAAGGTATTGAGATTGGACGCTACCTCGTATCAGAGCTCAGGTAAAACTGTCCAGCACCTTTGTTTATGAATACAAAATGAGCATAAGTGGCAGTTCTGCGAAGAATTCGCACCTCAGCCAGGGGGGACGAACGACAATGATGCCCATGCCTGTGAACCGAATTACATCACAGTGCAAAATAATATTATCGCAAAAATAATGCCCGTGAATAAATTTACAACTCTGAAATTTCTGTTAATCCTTCCTTCAATGAATGGGTAGTGTTTTCTTGATTATTATCTTTTGCTGTGCAATACATGTTTATACAACAGATCGGTTCGCAGACATGGGCATCATTCTCATTCGTCCCCCCCTGGCTGGGGTGCGAATTCCTCGCAGAGCTGCCGCTCGTGCGCATTTTCTGGTCATAAACAAAGGTGCTGGACAGTTCTATCTGAGCTTCGATACAAGGTAGCTTACAATCCCAATACCTTTTTCCTGAATTGGAAGCAACGGTCAGCAGAAAAAGCAATTGAGGAAGCATTGCAATACAACAAAATGTATGTAGCAGGAGTTTGAACCAAAACTGCCGAGAGATATTTTAACAATGTCGAGGAACAAGTCATTCGACGTCAGAGCAAGGTTTGGAGCAATTTATAGTGCTTCTAAAACTAAAAAGTACCTTTTAAAGAATAGCACGATAGGCAATCAGCTTTTGTTTTCATTTTTAGCAAACATTGAATTTACTTGTCCCGAAAATTCAAACTGGTGGCTCCTTCTACCTGACAGTAATTTATTTTTGAAATTCCAAAACAATTTCACAGCTGAATTTTGAGCGACTTTTAGTTACGGACTTCTGCTCAAACGATTTTTCTGAAATTTCTCTGGCATATTTATTATGTCAATGAAAGCCGATACCAGAAATTTCAATAAAAAATATCAGCAAAATTTTTTACTAGACGCGATTTTCTTTGAAAACTAGGGTCCTTTTAAGCGCTAATTTCTCGAGAAATATCTACCATCAATGAAATCGGAATATTTCGTACTATTGCCGAATGATATCTGTTGTTCTTTGCAAAGTTTCTCAGCCATCGCGTTAAAAACGAAAAAGTTATGACGGAAAATTTGTCACAGCTAAATGTTCCAATATTAATGACGGAGCAACCTTAAATGCCAGATCGAAGATGATTGTTATTTTTTGGGTGTGTATTGAGGCTATCAATTCTATGAAAGAATTTTTTTCGCTCTAAAATCACTTAGCCTTAGCTTTCCCTAAAAAGTCACATATGTGCCCTTAAGTTAACTGATTAGGGATTACAAGTTTATTGTTTGATTTAAATTATAAATTTATTAATGGGAGCTTCGCTTTCTGCCCTGGCTAAATCTATATATTAGTTTTGGTAGATGTTAGTTAGTTAGTTTTGGTGTTTTACGGCAATGCTTGTACATAATAGGGAGGAGGGAGAAATCGGGGCGAAAATGTAGGGAGGAGGGAGAAAATGAAATGTTGGGAGTAGGGAGATTACAATGAGAAGGTAATTTTATGGCTTTTCTTTAACTTGCGTCATGATAAGGCCGGATGGAAGACAGAGAAAATGGCGCACACTACAATCCCCTTAGGTCTCCTGGGACTCCCTTGGTCGGACTTAACCAAGAAAGCATGGGATCAAACTTTAACGCATCTCAGGTTATCAGGTTTAAAACTTGGTGACGACAGTTGCAACACACAACTCCTGCACTTAGTTGTTAAGGAAGTTCTCTGTCCTTCAGAGCTTCACTCTAACTAATAGCTGGTCCTTAAAGGATTTTCCCTTGCGATATGATATTCCCTAAAGATTTCTCTTAGCCGTCGTTGGTTTTGTATAAGGTGGATTTTCCCATAGTATTTTCTTCAGTCTAAGTAAAGCCGCTATTTTGTAACAAATGGCAGTGGCTTTTTACGTGCAGATTTGTTGCTTTGTTGAAGGGCTGTTTTCCTGTTGGCGAATTTTAACTCAGAGAGGTACTTTCTCGCAATAGGGACCGGGTAGCCTCCTTTTTACCTGGCGATTTTCGAAATCTTTGATAGTTTCCGCAAAAGTGGTTTGAGCATGAGAGGAACAGACCTTAGACGCTTGAGCGCTTTTTCTTTAATGAAGCATTTCTTCACGCCTGGTGGTTGCCACAAGTACGTGAAAGGTTTCTGTACGTTGGCTCAAGGGCCCCTGGTTGGTTTATGTGTTTGCACGTCAACAGGAGGGCATTTTGTATGCGCATGCGTCAATATGGACTGTGAAGTGCCACAGAGGCATCTGTTGTGAATTGTTTACGTTCGGTACCAGCATTTGCAGGCTGTTTTCTGGAGTTGAATGACTTGTATTGGATGCTACGTTCCACAAACATGTTCTTTAAGGTATCGAGGTATTTCTACGATGAAAGTGAGTTTATTGTAGCCTCGCTGTGGCCCTTGAGAGGACAGTCTTTCCTTTCGTAAAACAGTACATCGAAGACAAGATGGCGGCTGAATGTTCTTACCACCTAACATTTCGCGCACATTTTTTGAGCAGGAGGAAAAGGTCAGTTAGTTTTTTATTAAACAATTATCCTATAGATACTTAATTCTTCTCAATAGTATAACTCTAAAATCGAACTTAATCGTTTCAGGAATACAGTGGTTAATTAAGTGTCCATTCTGCCGTGAAACTGTTTTTCTCTGGCTCGTTTATCTCGAAATCTTACCTTTCTCCGCTTTGATGAAGGCTGTGAAAAATCGCGTTCTGCAGTAATTTTAGCTTTCTTCTCCGGTGCGTCTTCGTTGAGAAATAAAATACACGCACTTCAAATATAAATTTAAATCAATATAATGATGCCAGTAAGATTGTGTTTTGAAAATAAGAATATTCTATCATTTAGTTATACAAAGGAAAAAAATTACAGCAATCGGTTTGAATTCTGATTTTTTCAACCTTATTTTGATGGTACACTGTTTGTTTACATTTCATTATGCAAATAAATATAACATTTTGGCGTTTTAAAGAAAATCTAGCCTAACTCCCCAACCCCAAAATAGCACGAAATGAAACTTCATCAATACACCTTTTAAATAAATCCTGGCTTCTGTTGCAAAAAACTCGCATTTATTCCTGAATGATACCATTTTGTGGATACTACATCTGTTGATATGCTAATTTGTGAGACATTTCATTCACGAAGGATGTTGACTGAGACCAGCTTCTCCTCTGTATCGAACCACATTCTTGTTTAATGCATCAGTTTCTGCTTGATAATTCTTCCATGATGTACAACTTACATAAGGGGTTCATCTGAATACAGTAAAAAGCGCTCAACAGAAACATTAATAACAGACAAATTCATCTGTCCATTTGTGTCATGTTTGTTGTCGCATCCCAGCTCATTTGGGTCCTTTAGCAGAAGTATTTATTTTTGGTGGAAACAGCATTATATGCACCCCTTTAACAAACTTCCTGTCTTATGTTTAAACAGGCTTTGAAGGTGGACAACATCGTCAGTTAGATTTATGGAGTGATGGCCATTCTCTGTTTTGAATGCAGGGTGTCCAGTTCCTATTTTTTCCTATTTTTTCCTATTTTTTGAGCCTCTTCCTATTTTCTCCTATTTTTTAACTAAAACCTCCTATTTTTCCTATTTTTTAGCCGGTGAAGCCAATATTTGTAACAAAATTGAAAATGGAATTATAGTTGTATATGTTTTAGAATGAGATTTATCATAAAACAAGTAGTATGTTGACTTTGATGTTCTAATATTAGCAAACATAATAGTTACATTTTCCTTTCCATGACTTCTATTGCCTTTTGGAGTTCTGCTAACAACTTTGTTATGTTGTTACTTTTTGTATAATTTTTTAGTGCACCTACATGTATTGTATGTAGTTTTAGTGTTCTCATGACTATAATTGAAAATTTAGTAAAATCCAACTGCTTGTCTATTATCAATGCTGTGTTTTGATTGGTTGAGCTACCACGAGGCTAAATTTTATTGCCCATTAGTAGCGCAAAGCGCCGGCTTTAAAAACCAAAACAATAGCGGCTGAATCGCATTTTGCTAACTAAAGTTGTTTTCATGGGCTGTTGACTCAGAGCCCATTCTAGCTCGAGGAATAATTGTATATTGTTAAATTATTATTGTGCATAGCCCACTGAAACTGCATTTCAGAATCTGTACATGTTATATTTTATTTTGAATTGGTCTTGCTCGCTTTTATGTTCATCTTTGAAACTGAAAACAGGATCAAGTTGTCCTCTCACAACAGAGGTCAGATAAATAATCCAACCAGCTTCTTGTTTGAAAAACCAATCACAGGGTTCACACAGTGTTGAAAAGTCCTTGAATTTAAGGGGAAGTCCTTGAAAAGTGCTTGAATTCCATTTGCCTTGAAAAGTCCTTAAATTTCTGCGCAAGTCCTTGAATTTTCTTCAACTTTAAATGTAGTGGCCTGGAAAGTTTTTTTTTGATGCTTTTTGGTTGTCCAAGACAGAATAAAAATCATAGCTCAGAGAATTCAAAGGTTATTTACACAAAGTGCTCAATGTTTTATGCAATAATTAACTATCAATTTAAGACAAGTGAACTGAAAAATGTAGAGAAGTTGGTGAAGCAAACAGTTCAAGCCTTAAAGCCTTATTAGAGTAGACTGGGAATGTGCATTTATGTACTATCTGTGAAATTATATTTTTAGTAGGTGGTCTTTGAAAATCAAATGTGGTCCTTAAAACGTCCTTGAAAAATAGTTGCAATTTTTTGTATGAACCCTGAATCACTAGCTGGATTCTGGATGCTACATGAAAAGATCAGATTCAAGTTTAGTTTACGTCACCAGCTCTCTTGGTGAGCTCATGTTAACAGCTATTCCTAAGCAACTGACGAATGATCCAATATTTTGGTTGCAAAACCGGTCTTGCAGTCATAGCTTAAAGCAGAGTGTTACTTCTTCTTGGAAATTAACCATGACACACTTACAATCTGGTTCCAAACAAATCAGTGTCATTTTGCGTACACCGCGGAAAGCCTGGTTCCGTACTTAAAATTCATGTGGTCTTTGACTCAAACAAGCATATTCTTAACCATCTACCAATTGCAGATTAAAGGAAGGAAAGCTTTCCATGAGACATTTTACTCCTAGTTCGATAAGCTTTTCAAAGATTTGTCGCCAACTTGAAGGGAATTTGCATATGATCACCTTTGATTTTTATAGAACCCCCGATAGAACCCCGCTTGACCTGTAATCAAGCATATCATTCTAATTACAGCGTAACTGGGCCAATAATTAAACTGAATGTTACTGATCACTCCTTCTAAGCCTCGAAAGATGATCTAAATCCTGCGAACGTAGAAGCTGAGGAATCGTAGCCTTTATTACAACCCTGATGGGGTGCAGGGAGTCTATCTTTGTTGACGAAAGTGTTATCGATTTTCCTATTTTTCTCCTACTTTTTAATACAAAGTTTCCTATTTTTCCTATTTTCTCAATCCTGAGTTTCCTATTTTCCTATTTTTTTGAGCAACCATGGCGCTGGACACCCTGTGAATGGATCACTACTATCATCAAATATAAATTAATAACAAGAAATCGATTGCGGAACACAGGAGCTGTTACTCAAGAGTCGCTTCAAAATAGCAGCTTAGGAAAAATCTCTGTATCTTTAGAGTTAAAAAAAAATAAAAGTACTGTTCGTTTTTTCGGAATAATTGTGCATTCGTTTTGTCTGCAACTGAGCTTATGAAATGCTCAAGTGATTATGTACTACATAATCACTTGTAATTGTTGCTGTCTCAAAGTCGATCTATTCTTCATTTCCTATAGAATATTTTTTATAAATTTTTCCGCGAAAACTTTCGAGAAACTGTAAAAACCCCATAGACTTCATGTTTTTGTGGCATATATAAACGCGTGTCTCCGCGATCAGTTTAACATGAGACATCGCGCTAATAAATAAACCTCGCGTGGTAATTTTTTTTTTCGCTTTTTGTCTTAAAGCAGCTGAACATTGCTACGATGCATTTCCTCCCTGATAAGTAAAACCACGAGTTTGGAAATCAAACCATAGAAATGCATTGCTTTGCTAGTGAAAATCAGACTCATTAGTCCATCAGCTGGGGGGGTTGTATGGCTCACTTAAGGGGAACAAACAAAACATGCATAATCTAAATCTTTGAGTAAAAAGCGTCACAAAAATGCATGATAGCAAGGATAGAACGGTAGCTTTCACTTTGTAAATCGAATTTTAAATTTGCCACTTTTGGTCGCCATCTTGGATTTATAAACAAACTTTTGATTCCCTCTTAATTTAAACACACGATTTTTTTAAAGAAGATTTGAACTACTAGGTATCTGAAATATTATTTTAGCATTGTTAAGGTTAGTCAAGATATGACGACATCATATATGACGTCACAGTGACCGCCATTTTGCTTTTAAAATTAGCCCATTCAACTGATATCTCAATCATCTAAATAAGAAATTTGCCATTAACATTAATTACACATTGGAAGTTCTTCTTTTCCACATTACAAACCTGTTTTGTGCTGAAATGGGCAAATTTAACCTTTTTGTGACGAAAAAGGCCAATTTGAATCAAATTGTCAACTTTCTTTAACCCTTTGGTGACGGCCGGCGAGTAGCGAAAAAACCTTATTTTTCACCAAATTCTCTCCTTTGGACTGGTTTTCGGCTAATTAGCATGGCTAAAAGAATGGCTAAAAATAAATGTTGCATAAAAAAAGGCATATTTTCCAACTAATCGCGTAATTAAACAGCTTTTTTGCTTTTCACGCATGCACACAAGCCAAAATTTTGACTTTTTATTTGCGAATCTACTTCGATCTTTCTCTATCACTCTCTTTTTTTCCTTTGCCTTTCTTCTTTATTAGCAGTTTTTTGCCAACTTTATCATCTTTTTTTGCTTAGAATTGTGGCTGGCCGACTTTTTTTTGAAAGGGGAAAATTTAAATCTTCAAAGAGTAGCAGATAAACAGCGACATTAGCAGTGGATTTTTCCTCGAAATGTTACCTTTTTTGTGAGTGTAACGTTGTTAGGGTGTCAAAACGAGATAGCGCTGGAAACCTTTTGTGACGTTGTTGCTTACAGACGTTCAGACGCCGAACTTTTCATGAGCCAAACCTAATTCGAATTAAGGCCAAACCAAACTATTTAGACCGCCTGAATTGAATCTGATGCCGATCTTAATTCCAGCTGAACTAAATTCAAACGGAGAAAAATGCTTATTTTGGTCAAACTGCTTTAAAATTATTTATGCGTTAGGTTCGGTTCATGAAAAGTTCGGCGTCTGAATAAAAGCCGTTCCAAAGTCGTCCCACAGTCGAAATTCCCGGCTGTGCTAGGCATGAAGAACGGCTGAGCCGTTCCAAATTGAAATAGACTTTCCTTACTGTGATTCAGACCTCAAAATTTTTATGTGCTTAATTCAAGTATTAGGTTCGGCTCACGAAAAGATCGGTGTCTGAACCGGGCCTTTTAAGGCCTTTTTAGTTTAAAAACTGAAAGCTAAATGGGTCTAGGAAGGAAAATACGCATGATCATGCATCGTTCCATATGGAGTGACAACAACCAAAGTAGTTGTCGAAGGTTTAAGGTCATCGGAAACACAATGCTAGAAGCACAGGTTGAGAGCTATTTTGACTTCGTTTTCTACGGCAAGTAAAACATACCTCTACCAAGAGGCAATGAGGCACCAATAAGAGCAGATAACGTGCTGCGGGGGGCACTCAAGGGAAGTGTTGGTAGAGCTGTGCCGCCGAGACCTTCAAACCTCGACACTTTTTTAGGATTCTGACATTGGTTTGTTTTGTTTTACATAATGAATCAAATAGTTTTTCAAACTAACATCACGGAAATAGATACTTTGGAAAAAAATATTAGTATTGCAAATGTAAACTGCTCATCGCAAGCCTTCACAGTCTTTTTAAGGCTTCCAGCCCAAAAGGACACTGTTCAAGACACTTCTAAGCGAATTTACTATTAAAATAGAATTTTACTATTAAAATAATAAAATAAATAATTAGAATTTTACTATTAAAATAGTAAAATTCTACACCCTGATACCCGACCTGTGTAAGCCAAACAAGGGCGTGCCTCCCCCCCCGCCCCACCTCGAAACGTGCTCCACTCTTCAGTCTAGAGCTTGTTTTAGAACAAAAGCACTATGACCCCATAACCGACATCTTTCGCACAACACCATTCTTCACTGCCGACATTCGCGTTTGGAAAATTTAACATAAACATTGATTCACATGTACTGCATTTTCTGCTCTAACATCATAAGCTGAAGAAAGGTTCATATGCATGAGTTCCAACTACTCTACCATAAGGTGCCAACAAGGGGAGCAGAACGATGGTTCTTCTTCACATTGAGGCTTGATAATTGCTCCTGTATGTCGAAAAGATGACTCGCATGGTGGCAGATTATCCAGCTTGACCTTCCAGCCTTAAGCTGGGAATGAATCTCGTAGCGGCGCACTATGCTACTTCTTTCCGTACAGTTTACACGGGTGTTTCCGTATCTTGAATTTAAAGTTCTCATTGGATACTGATCACTCTTTCCTGCGATACTTGCCATAAGTCGGACGTACCCTCCACTGGTTGGAGAAGCTGGACTACTTCCCACTTTCCTTTACCAAAGAAGGCAGAGATGTTATCACAGCCTGTCATCGAGTTTACACCTATAAGGGCTCCTCATAAAGCACTGGTTAACATTGCCTGGGTTGAGTTGCATAGAATATTCGCGCCTCTTCTCTTTTTCATGTAGCACTTTTTCAAAGTCAAGTTTTTGCTATGAGCACCAACTGGTCTTCCATTGTAACACGGGGAGTCCATGATCCAGTTCATGATCCCTCTATTGTATAGTGTCAGCGGTAGACATTATTTTCAGTCTTTTGACACTTTTGATCAACACCTCACGCTACACGTCAACTACTACGTCCACGCGCCTGCTGCGCGAAGTTAGTTACTCTAAGTGACCACATTGAACATAGCTCCAGAGGAGATCTACAACTTCTGTAGCCTGCCGTTTCATCCAAACCGCCGGTTATGTTCTCGGCTTGCCGGAATTGTCCCAAAAGTGTCATCCAAGAATGAGAGGAAGTACTAAATCCTTGTTGGGAACCTTATGCACAGCCTTCACCTTGGCTTTCTTCACCGGATCAAAGAAAGCGTGGGATTGGATGAGCAACCGCTCATTACAAAGTCATTCGCTGGCTGCTTTCTCTTGCCCATGGAGGGCAGTCAGTCATCACTCTCTTTTGTGTAGACAAGCTTAGCGAGTTGTCCTCTAAGAAATTGTTCTCAAGAGGAGACTCTATTCAATACTCTTGGAACTTAAAAATATGATTCATTTACTTACTCTTTTCTGAAACATTTTTCTAAACCTTACATTTTTTCTAGTTATTAAACGAATTGCCAACTGCCGGTCCTATTGAGTGACCAATAACGGGCGATGGTGATTTGCATAGGACGTCAGGTAGTTATAATTTAAGCACTAGAATAAACGGAAGTCATGTTTTTAGCTTAAATAATGTTTTAAATCTACGCTAAAACAAGATTTCTTTACGTTAAAGGAATGCAAGCAACTTTTCAGCCTTCCCCGAAATTCAAGATGGCGGCCAAAAAGAGATTATTAGGGGCAAATTTACATTTCGATTTTCAAAGTGAAAGCTACCGTTTTATCCTTGCTATCATGCATTTTTGTGATGCTTAATAGTCAAAGATCAATATGTGACATGTTTCGGCTGTTCCCCTGGAGTGAGCCATAAACCCAAATTTTCGGCTCTCAGCTGATGGACTACATAGAGGAACATGACTTTTTGGCGTTGAGTCTTGAGAGTCTTTACAAGGCCAAGAAACCCTACTGTGAAAAATCTACAAGTGAAAACCCGCGTAGAAAACGTCCGATTTTTGTCATGGAGCATATTTTTTGTTGGAAAGTACGGTATTCAAAGCACGAACGAAATGGCTTTTAAAAGGACTGTAACTTTACGCGCGAGTTTTCGATTTCCCGCCATCAGATTTGATGCGCCCACGCTATTGTCGTTCAGCGGATTCACGCATGCGCATGCAAAATGCCCTTCTGTTTTGCACGTCTAGGATTGGTTCCTTGTTGAATCTAATCCCTTTGTACACTTTTGTGTCCAAGAAAGTGATCTCTGTTTCTTACATCTTAGCCATGAATTTGATAGTATTTGCCTTTTCCACAATTTTAGCTCTTTATTTTGTCTAGGTTCAATAGGGAAAACACATCGTCAATACATCTTTTCCAAAACAGCTGTTCAATTAGCCTGGGTGACCAGAGGCTTCTTATGTGCGGTTTCCGGTTTGGTAAATTAAAGTTGTTTAAAGTGACCCGCGTGAAAAGCTTTTTTTCTTCTGCCTTCGACCAAAGATCTGTTGGTCTGCAGCGACACCGAAGCATCCCGCCGCACCCGAGAAAAATCCTGTGGTGACCAGTGTGTGGTTCAATACAACTCTGCCTCAATATCTGGTCTTCTATTCTGGCCATTAAGATGTTAGCAAAAGCAACGGCTATCTTTGTTAACATGGCTTTTCCATGGGTCTGTAGGTACGGTTGCCACCGCAAAATTGGAATTAGTTTTCGTTATATAAGATAAAGTACTCCTCTTAGATACCTGGTAGGTGCCCCGGAGGTTGTGGGGGGTATTCCCGGGAATTTTTGGTGGGCGTGAGCCGCCCGGTTCTTAAAGTCCTGACCCTATTTCACACTCAAAAAATGTTATTTCCCACACCCGTTTCAGACCCGTCTCTTAAATCCATGCCCATTTTCAGACCTGCTATAGGTAGAATTTAGCCTGGAGCTCAAACGAGATTTCTTGAAATCCATTTCGAATTCGCTTATTACTCTTTCTTTCTGATTCATTTGGGGTTGAAACGACAAATACATCTACATCTACATTTATTAAGTTGGTAAAATCTGTTACAGACATCGCACCAACTATTAAAAGAAACGATCATAAAATATATACAATGCTCGGACAAAAAATTGACAAATAAAATCTGATAATACATATACAAAAATAAGTGAATCATAATAAAGGGCAAAAAGTATGAAAGTAAAAAACGTCTGGTAATTCGTAGCTACGTAGGGGAGTAATTTGAGTTAAAGACAGCCAAGGAGTTTGACTCAACTATCAATCCGCGGGTAGCTTTAGCATAGCCTTATGGTCCATACGTTCATACACTCCCATAGTTTCCTCGAAAACCACACCCAATTCCCAGTGGAGGATCCAGGGGAGGGGCCCGCCCCCCCCCGATTTTACGCTAAAAATTTTCTTTTGGAGATAGACCCCTCCCCCCCTTATCTAAGGGTCTGGATGACCGGGCTCCCCCTTATCTCAAGGACTGGATCTGGCACTGATTCCAGACCAAAAGGACAAAATCTATACCCTTTTAAGACTGAAACGGCGCAAAAACCTTACCCTTTGAGGTGGCACATACCTATATACTAACATACTGTAATGTCGCCTGGTCCTCCACCTACTGTTCCATATTCTCCACATATTTAGTATTAATTCATTTTCTGTCGCTACCTTTATGTATTCTTATCACCATAATCTTTTGCCTAATATCTTTCATGACTTGTTCTTAAGTAGTAATCAAGTCCATCAATACGAAACTCGACTAGCCTCTCAGTATAGACCTCATTTTTGTAGAACAAATATAAAGCAATTCAGTATCCTTTACCGAGGACCTAAAATCAGGAATTTGTTGCCTGTTTCACTAATTAGCTCTCCTTCTATATCTGTTTTTAAAAAAAATTTAAAGAATTATCTCACTGATAGCCGATATGTCGTTTAATTTTCTGATCTTGCTCACTCTGCACTCAGCCATGAACTTAGTTCACTAGGTAGTTGAAGGAAGCCTATTAATATAAGCTTCAAGCTTCGTTAGGCTTCCTTGTCACATTAATTTTATAATTTAATTAACACCTTTTGTTCATGTTGTGTAAGGTTTTGTGAGTGACTAAATAAATAAATAAATAAATAAATAAATATGGCTTATATGAGGGGGTACTCCCCCGGGGGTGGGTGTATGGGCTTTCCCTCCATAAAATCTTCTTATGCATACATATGGTGGTTAGGCCTTCTTCGTGTGGTACAAGCTCTGAAGGTCATTATACTTCCTTTACCACTAAGTGCAGGAGTGGTGTGATGCCCGCCGTTAATTTTTAAACCAAGTTTAGGGAGGAGGGAGATTTACCGTCCTGTACCTCCCCCCTCTTTAAGCAGGGTGGCAAAGGGGTTTTCCGTGACGCCTAATGGGTCACTAATTATCGGCGAGATGCGTGATCGGGCACAAATTAGCCCGTGAGGGGAGATTGCCTGATTGGGCATATGCCTTTTTAGCTGGGTGGTGGTGTTTGTACGAACGAAGACCGGATGGACCGGATGGCAAAAAAATAAAGAAATAAACAAACAAACAAAAAAAGGAAAGAAATCTTTCTTTCAAGTCGCTGTCGCATAGTTGGGCCCTTCATGTACAGTACGCGTGGTCAATAGTTGGCACTGGTAGTTACTGGTTAGTCAAGGTTTTTTCTCAATTCTTTGAACCCTGCAATTCAATTCCTTTCATTAATGTCACAAGGATACTCCGAAACAGAGACAAGGATACTCCGTTTCTCCTCCTTAAAAGCACGCATGCTATGGTGCACTTCTCCTTTGAGTACATAGCCAGGATATAGTGTACTCAACTTACAGAAGAGAAAATATTCTCAGGGCAATCAAATCGAAAATTATTTGTTTGAGCGCCAGTCAAGACAAACAATTGGAGTTTGACTAATGGTCGCAGGTCCAAAGTCGCGGGTGGGGAAAATGATTTGCGTGAAAATTAAGTATGAGTTCGAGGTAACTGAATGAAATGACTGATAATATAAAGGCAAAAATAGTTTTTATGCACGATACTCTTCGGTAGCCAATTTCAGGTTACCAATGTTAGAGTCAATATAAATTAACACTGTCTAAAGAAAGACCTAAAAGAAACAGCTGGCCGAATTTTGTGTTCGCCGTAGGTGTTTTTTTTTTTCTTTTTATCTGGCCCAGTTACCTAGTAATCAGTATTCTTACTAACTTTCGCGAGTATTAAATTTCCCAATTTTCGCGCATAAAATCCCAGGGGGGGAGGGGTACTGCCATATATGGGCTATATAAAATTCGCGAAATTTAATACGCGCAAAGAAAATATTTTAAAATACCATTTTCGAAAACAAAACAATAACAATTTTTAAAATGTCCTGAGTACGGTTGTTTTTTGAACTGTGCACACTTACTGAACATGTTGCGTTTAAAAGCACTGAACCGTACATTGCATCGGCAACATACTCAGCAAACAGTTATATTAGTAATGTCAGATCCCGTATGAAACAGTTAGCTTTGTTTTCCCGAGAGCCCTGATGTTTCCCGAGACGAGGTCAAGGGAAACATCAGGACTCAAGGGAAAACAAAACTCACTGGTTTCCCGAGAGACCTGACATAAAGTTTTTTGTTATATTTCTAGACTTTCACTTCAACAGCAACAAAAGAATAACCGGGGCGAACCAAAACAGTCCAGTCGGTACTTATAACAACACAAATTTAATTCTCAAAACCGCTGAATGAATGATTTATGCATCAGTCAACTCCAGCTGCGCCGGGCATTTGCCAACCCCGGGGCTGTTCCCGAGCTTTTGACACGCACACGGTCTCCTATCAGAATATAACTACACAGAGGATATTACTGGAAAAAAAAGCAGATTAGCTCATCTGTCAAGGACAGATTTTATGCATGCATTTCTTCATTGCTTATCGAGACAGAACTGCATAGCGAAACTCGGGAGCTATCGACGTGAATCAACGTTTTTTGGTTAGTGAATCAAATTTCTGTTGATATTATTTGAAGAACATCCTTTCATATTTATAACCTATTCATAACATATAACTTTACAGCGCTCTATTAATTTTAATGTCAATAATTCTATATCAATATTAAAACCATAAACTGATGCATGTCATCCCTGCGTGAAGTCTTAATTCGAATCCTAGCGCTAGTAGAAAGGAAGACGTTACTTAAAACATAAAATCGCAGAAGTCATTAAAATGCTTAAAACGGCACTATTCGACTGTGAAATCAATGAAAAATGTCGCAGTGTTGACGGAGTACGCGGCATTTGCCCTCCCCACCCCGGGGCATTTGACACCTCAATAGTCCCCACCCCCGGGGAATTTGCCGTCCAAGGCAAAAAAAATACTAATGCCCGGGGGGAGGGGGTCAATTACGCGAAAAATCCAAAGCCGCACAGTTCCTGCCGCACAAACAGCAGTTAACACTCTGCGGTTTGGAGAGTCAGGATCAGTTCGGAAGCGTTCGCACAGAAATAATAGGGAACTTAAGAACCACGACGAAGTTCACGACGACGACGTCTGTTGACTGGGAAAGGACTGGAACGAGAACGTCAGTTTCGGCGGGAAAAAGGAAACTTAAGATGCAGTCGATCGGTAGGTCGACGACGACGACACTGAATGTAAACAAACATGTAGAAGTAGTACAACTGTGATGTTCGTTCGCAACAACGTTTTTTCGCAAAGGCGTCTTTTAAGACGATGCAAGATCTTATTTTATAAGCCGTACGTCTACTTTCATTGACGATGAAGAATTTTTAGTGTTGTCTGACCTTTTCGAATGGAAAAATCTCTGCTTTCCGTACGAAGGTTATTCAACGTTCAACCTGAATGACATGACCGAGTCCGATTGTCTGTCAGAGTTTAGATTTGGAAAAAGAGACATTCCGATGCGATAGCTGTTTTCTATATAAAGTTCATTTTCTCAATATTAAAGATATATGATTTGCCTGACCTAAATACGTACAAATAAATTTGTCACTTACGAGTTCGCTCGCTCGGCCTGCACAGCTCAGTGTTGTCTTCGAAGTAAACACAATTCATCAGTCAAATTTTTCAACATCGCTTGTTAGCAGAAAAAAGAAAGGATACCTGGATTTACGAGGTGAAAAAATACAAAGCCCTTGAAAAATCGCTTAAAAACAGGGAGTTATACTTGCCGAAGCTCGTGGACTGCAGGACGACGTCACTGTACTGTATTTGGCGTCGTCGACGACACCACGACGACGAAATTTGTTAACCGCGCTTGCGCAGTGCACGGTATCTCACTTCCGGTCGTCGTCGACAAAGCCGTCGTCTTGGTTCTTAAGTTCCCTAATAGCATTCTTGACATATTTCAGGTGTTCACGGTTTTTCCGGTCGCACTACCGTATAAAGAAGTAAACCGGCAATCTTATGGAGGTAAATTATTTGGGTAAATTCTAAACGAGTGTAGCTAAATGTCGTGGGTCGTGGGTAGTGGGTAGAGGTCGTGGGTCGTGAGTGTGGGTGTGGGTAAATGTCGTGGGTAAAAAAAGTATGGAAAAAAATGATAAAAAGATAATAATAATAATAATAATAAATAGAAAAAAATTGTAAAATATTTATAAAACGAAAATCTCCAACTCCTTGATTGCCCTTTACGCCATGGCACGGCTTCTTCTTCGTTCTCTTCCGGATATTTCCTTAGACACGTGGGACTTGGCTCCCTTTTCACACCATCACTGCCATACATGTTGCCGATGGAAATTTATACATACCTGAGCTATCGCCGCAAGATAAACGAACCAGACGTAAGTTATACGTACAATTTGTAGAAAGTATGGGATAAAAAGCTCTGACTCGCTGAACGGAAGTGGCTGCTCACTATTAATCTTTATTCGATCTACAGTTCCAACGATCAGCGGAGATTTCTTAACACGATGGAATGCATTCACCGTGGGAAAGGGCAGGGAAAAAGGACAATTTTAAGGTATTTCATATTTTTGCTTAGAAGTCTTTCTTAAAGAAGTTTTAGGCTAGATAATAACTTACGAAGGAACCACCTTCATGCTCACCCTTTCAAGTTAAGGCGCGGACAGTATGTAAATTTTATTGCCTTACGTAAATATAATTTTCTCGATTTTTTTTTTTGTTTTGCGTACAAAATCTTTGCTGTAACGATGTAAATATCATTCCTTTAACTGAAAGGACGTTTCAGTCACGAATGTTGACTTTTTGAGAAAAAGTAGTTCAGTCTCCAGTTTTCTGTAACCTGCTATAGGTTTACATAGTGTACAGAGTTTCTTATTTTAGTGTCTGTTTGTACTAAATGATTCGCTTATTTACTTTGCTGACCGCGGGGAAGGCGGGTAGGACTGGCATGTACACGGATATTTTCGTTTCATGAATTTTACAACGTTTTTCCTTTTGATTTTTTAATTTTAATTTTTTTTTTACCCACGACATTTACCCACACCCACGACCCACGACCTCTACCCACTACCCACGACCCACGACATTTAGCTACACTCATTCTAAACTGACTTGAGCTTTCGAATGTGCTTTTTTTTCACTTTCTTGTAACATTTTTAACACTTGGTGCCTCGTGCCATTTCTGAGATTTCTCCGAAATGACTTACAGTCAAACCAGATCAAGCGTACCCCCCAAGAGTACATTAATGAATTTATTATTCAAAAGTTGAATCCGTTGCTAGTTGTAGATTTCAGATTGATCTCTGCATTCTTGCATGTGTAATGAGCCGTGAATTCACACGCGAGGCAGTTATGAAATTTCTACCAGCTCCATTTTCCTGAAATTGATGTAAATGTCTTCTGAGAAGCTTAATCCATTCAAAGATTTCCAATCTGACCAAATACAGAGAAGTTCTCGTAATCAAATAATCAATTCATTAATAGAATCTTGGGGGGTACGCTTGACTTGGTTTGACTGTAAACCTATCGTATCCAAAGCGCTCTTCGGTCAGTACCAATAGTAATAATAAACCCAACAAAATATCACAATGACTTAATTGTAATGAAAAAAAAAAAAACCTGTCGAGAACCTTTCTCTAAAAAGTCATATACACCTAATTGCAATAAGGTTGTCATAGAAAAAAGCAAAAAGCAAAAAGTTAAATAGGCATTAATTAGCATGTAATTATCATAGATTGCAACATTCACAACACACACGCTTATAGCTGAATATTAATCACGTAATATGAGAGAAATCATTTGCATCAGCCGGCTTCTTGGTGTCACTCTAATGCAATTCGAGGCTGATTCATCCACTGAATTTCAAACTTGCTCGAATTACAAAGGTATATCGGATAACTACTAAAGAAATAATGGCTCCATTTTCTTTCAATAAATATAGCCTGGGGTAAATTCCAGGGACTCAAAGCGTGTTTTAGATTAGTGCTAAATAGAAAAGCCAGTCTGCGTATGGTTTGCAGTGCACAACACCATCTGATCACAATTTTGAAGCAGCAAATCAGGGACGTAGGCAGGACTTTTCATCGCGGAGAGGTTAAGGGGGTCCTCCGCCAGTTCCTCACCTGAGCCACAAACCAAGCTTCGTTTGTCAGGACATAATAAATTGGCGACTGAAAGTGCGACAACTAAGACATAACATTGCTCGCGTCAATTTACCTTTTTCTTTTTCGAATTGTGCGACGTCTGTACATGTTGATGGAGATTGTTGGCTCTAAAATGACTATGGCGCCTGTCTATCTTACAGCGCGGAATTACAGAATTATCTCTTGTTATTGTGAATGAATTCTTAAATAATTGTTAACTACTGAATTAAAATACGCAAATGTAAATCACATGGTTAATTTATTCCTATTTGGCTTTTTGCTTTTTGCTTTTTTCTATGACAACGTTATTGCAATTAGGTGTAAACAGGCCTTTAGGTAAGGAAGAGTAGGTGCAAAATCTGCAATTAACATTCAACAAATCATTGAACGGAACGAACGACATCCCGTTTTAAATACACAGTCATTACACAGATCAGTATCTTGCCTTGTTCATATTTCGCTTGTTCTTTGATCTTGGCTTCATAGCTCAAGGCCAAAGTTTTAGACTCACTTTGTTCATGGTCTTAAATGCATGCAGGAGATTCTGAATTGAGGACATCAAGGAAGAGCTCTTTAAGCTTGTCATAACCTTGAATGACCCAATGAAATATTCTTCCCCGAAGAAAAACGTAGGGAGCACCCAACCACGATTTTTGAAAAATATCTGTTCGGAAGATGATTTGAGATCTAGAATTTTCGGAACATTTGTTGTTAAATTTCTTGCTTGCCTGCCTCTCCTGGGATTTTCGAACCCCTCAAAAATGGTATAATTGCCCATTTTTAATGGATTTTTACCCTAAAAGGTCACCTAGAATTTTCGGGAGCCTTTTTATCTGGCTGGAATTTTCGAAAAGGTAAGTTTTGAGCCCTATATATTTCGAATCACTAGACTTTCAGCTAGGAAATCCGAACAGATGAAAAATTTCTAGGGGATAAAAATATGCCCATATCTACCGTTTAAATACTAATTACTAATAAATAAATGCTAATTTAAGTGGTTTTGTACTATATTCTCGTTGTGTGCCCCTGAAACGTTAGACTGCGTTTTTGCTCTTCATGAAATGGCGAAATAGCTATCTCAGTGCTGACCATTATCTTTCTGTTTACAGCTTACCTTCCACACTGGAGTTGAAACTCCCTCCGTTAGAGCAGCTTTTCTCCAGACAGCTTCGCGTTATTCGAAGTATTGACGAGCAGCTTCCGCCACACCGTTCAATGATTATTCTGTAACGGGTGATTGTTTGAGTACTATTCACGCCACAAGGAGTGGAGCAGGAGCTCCACTCAGACCAAGAGCTCAGCTGACAGTTCACTGATCGACCATAGCACAGCTGTGATTCCTCCATGTTGGGGCATTCTGATCCTCCACAAAGTGGGGCAGTTACTTGCAGTCTTGACCGGTTTTGTAAACCCGGTTGCTCACATCGATTAGCACTACATAAACTCCAAGAAGACCATGGGCTAACCACACAATCGCGTGGAACACATCTGCCGTTAGTGGGTGAGAAACAGATGAACAAAGCGAGAACTGTTACTGCTGCGTAACACTGCATAATGGACGCCTCTTCTTGCTTTAATGCAAGGAAGATAACAACAGACCGTTCTGGTTCATTGCACACGACGTCACTAAAAGAGGGTCTCAATGGGGTGGTGGCTTTTACGGTTATCGGCTAAAATTTTGGCTCTTTTACGGCTATCGGTTAATTTTTTTCAGTTACGGTTAACGAAAAAGTTAAAAATTAACTTCTTTTGTTTCAAAAAGTTAAATATTAATTAACCTGTATTTTTTTAAATAAAGCTCTTCGGATCATCTCGGGATGAAATAAGCTATTCTTTTGAAAAATTTTAACGTTTGATAGATTATACTTTTTATAAAGTATTCCACTTCTAATATTATTTTACACTTAGAAATGTCAACAGTCAATTTAAAAATAATCGTTGTGGAAAAGCAAAAGCAGACACGGGAACGCCCAACTCAAGGTCGGGGCGCGACATTCATTATAACAGAAATGGCCGTTTTCACACTAGAGAAGGATTATTCGTGTGAGACGGGTTGTCCGTTTGATGATTGGCGTCAGATAGGTAATACGTCTTAATTTGAAAATGGAATAGTTTTAAGTTTGAATGAACAATCCGCCTGACTTCTGAAGACGGGATTATCCGTTCCAGATAGCCTGTGTATAGCCACCACCTCCCCTGAGAAAAAAATCGGGGAAGAGGTGTCTGTGGGGAGGACGCGACTGTATACAGGCTAGTCTCAGACGGATGATCCATTTCTAGCTCTAGTGTGAAAACGGCCAATAACAAAATTCCCTTGTCCAGTGTTTTTAATAATAGCGACGGACTGTACGGAACGACTGTCTGCCGTTGCCTTGTCCGTAGGCCGCATTATTCTGCGCGGCTAATGCGTTTCGGGTCACGTGGTCCGAGCGAGTTCGCCACCGAAATGCCTTGACCGAGATTGCGTGGGAAGACGCCGTACAGGGACTAGGCATGGCAATTTCTACCGTAGAGTCAGAGAAAAACAGGAAAATGTTGCTTATCAGCAACGTGTTTTACAAACAGTGACATCTCTGCGTGTTGTTTCACTAGTGTCTCGAGGGCACGACCTCCGGAAAGAAGCCACACTTTCGCTATGGAAAAAATAAGTTCCCCTAGAGAGCGCCGGAAAGAGCCTAGGTCTTGGTTAAGGCGCTTCGCCTAACGTGCGTACAGCTAGAGTCACACTAGCCGGGAAATAAAAAACGCAACCATAAGTGAGTTTAGTACCTTCCTTAAAAGTAGCAAATCTAGGGAACACTTTCTTTTGCGGTTAACTCTTTTTTACCCTATTTACGGCTAACGATTAAATTTTTCACTTTTTACGTCTATCGGCTAAATTTTTGACCGTTTTACGCCTGTCGGTTAACCCCATTGAGACCCTTCGAAAGGGTCATTCGTTTTGCAATTTTGTACTCTTTAATTTTTATGCTTTTGCGCATCCGAACATTTAGGCCCGGTTCAGACGGCGAACTTTTCATAAGCCGAACCTAATACATCGAATTAAGTACATAAAAAGCTCGAGGTCTAAATCAGTTAGGAACGCCTGTTTCAATTTGGAACGGCTCAGCCGTTCTTTTCGCTTAGCCTGGCCGAGAATTTCGCCTTTGGAGTGACTTTCGAACTGCTTTGATTCAGACGCCGAACTTTTCATGTACCGAGCCTAATCATAAATTATTACGACGTATTTTATAAGCAGTTTGACAGAAATGAGCAATTTCTCCTTTTGAACTTAGTTCAGCTGCAATTAAGATCGGCGTCTGAATCAATTCAGCCGGTCTAATTAGGTTCGGCTCATGAAAAGATCGTCGTCTGAACCGGGACTTAGATGGCGGCCGAGAAAGTTCACATGTAGGTTTAAAAGAATTACCAATCTTTTGAGATGTTTCTATCTGCACAGTCCTTGTCTCACAATAAATATTACTTTTTAAAATCTTTATGAGATCTTCAAGCGATGAATTGACTTTCTTGTAGCAAAACTCAAAGACAGACTTTTTTGGGGTTTCCGGCCGCCATGTTTGTGCCACTCAAAGGAAACACCAACATGGCGTCTCCATACAAAGCTTTATAGATTTGGGTAAAACGAATATCCTGCGTCTGAATAATCGCTCGGACCTGATTCTCGGTGAGGCTTTTCTAATATTTATCTCCTTTCATTTCCCAGATTCCGAACGTTATGCATTGAACAGTTTTGATTTTTGCTTTTTATGGCGTGACAGTGAAAACCGTCAACAGCGCCAAAAAACACGTCGGCCGCCAAAAAAGCGGGTCCCATTACTTTTTTGCCCGCGCTCACAAAGCATTCCGACACATGCGGCTTTGCGGCGACTTTTGACTTTCTCAGAGACGTGTTAGATTATCGTTTCCTCGATACAAAGGTTATATGATCAGCAATGATTTAAAAAACTCGCCCAGAGCCTTCGCGTAAAATAACCATTTGTTGCATGTCTTTTTGCAACGAAACGAAATGGTGAGCCCCTACCCTTTTTAATTGCATTGGTGTATTTTTACCCGTTATGGCTACAAGAAAAATGAACTTTAAGGAGAAAAAAATCTGGATAGTAAAACTTGTTTTTGTCTTTTTGAATGAGTAGACGTAAACTCTGCATTTTGAGACACTGATTAGTATGGAATAACTTAAAAATTGTATAATTTTTACAATACATCTAAAATCGGGCAATTTAAAATCGTTTAGCTGAAAAATTGTAGTCCAGACCAACAAACCGGCTCTAGGTTTTGGTGGTATTCATTGTTTTTGTTATATAACATGAAACAGTGTGAAATTCATTTGCCTCTATGCCTAGTTCAAGGTTTTCTCATTAAAATAATAAGTTACCAGAGGCCATGAGGGGAAGAGAAATAATTGTTTTAGTAAAATCCAACTTGTTGGTCAAAAATATCGAGACAAAACAAATTAAGCTAGCACATGGCATTCAGCCGACATTGTTTTGGTTTTCAAAGCCGGCGCTTTTCGCTACTGGTGGGCTATAACGTATAGCCTAGTAGTAGCTCAAGCAATCGGAACGCAGCATTGATAATAGTCCACTAGTTGGATTTCACTAATAAAGAATATACTCAAAGGTCAGCGCTTAATTCGTGCATTCTTGATCTTTAGAAGTTTAAATATACTGTTGCCAGTAACAACGAAAATGGTTAATTTATCACTCTCTTCTGGAACTATTCCTGATACACTCAAGATTGCTGAGCTGCTACCAGCCCTTAAGAAACCTGATGCTGATTTTATGAACTATTCTAATTTTCGTCCGATCTGGAATTTGAAAATGGTGCCCAAAGTCATTGAAAAGTCAGTGGCAGGACAATTAAGTGCCTATATTTCTACCCACCGCCTAGACGAATGGTTCCAGTTAGCTTACAAGCTTCATCACTCTACTGAAACTGCTCTTGTCAGAGTGCAGAATGACATTCTTCGTGCCATTGACAGTAACCATTCAGTGATTCTTTTATTGTTAGATCTTTCTGCGGCTTTCGATACTGTAGATCATTCTATTCGGTTATCTAGATTATCAGACCGATTAAGTGTTAATGGCACTGTCCTCGCTTTGTTTGAGTCCTATTTAAAATCTCGTAAGTACTATGTCCAAGTCGAGGGAAGTAAGTCGACTACGCGTACCGTATTATGTGCGGTTCCTCAAGGGTCGACCTTGGGCCCCCTACTTTATGTATTATACACCGTGTTGAAATGACTATACTCTTTATTCAGATAACAGATAATTTTCCATACAAGACTGATTCCGCCTAAAAGTTGAGATCCATTCCGAGATACTGAAATCCGTTCCGAACTAGATAAAGGCAAACACTGAATGAATGAATGATCCGATTACACATTACGATTACACGCCTATTTGTCACGTGTTCTCGAGCTATCTCGGCCCAGTCCTATCTTGTTTACAACACACCGCGCCTGTTGCTGACATCATTTAGTCTCATAATCTACTGTATCACTTCCATGCTGATGACACAAAATTATACGTCACCTTTAAGACCAACTGTGATGTTGATGCAGGCCTGTCCAGGTCGAGGGTAGAATACTGTGTTGCAGATATGGGACCAAAAAATGCTTCATGTTGTCAATATTTAGAAATCTTTACCCAGTTAAAAATCATTCTGATGGTATAACTGATCCTAAAAAATATAAATATTCAAATCAGACTTTGAATAGACAGTTAAGCGTCACAAAAGCTGCTCGTGACTGCGTGACATTGCGTTACAGCACAAGGGCACTCAGAATGACATGTGGTCAGCTGATGTCCCCTTGCTCGTTACGTACGGCATGTAAAAGTCACTTTGCAGAAGAGCAAGGAAAGTTAGGGTTCGGAATTATTGCTATTTTCTCCATCATAATTTCTGATATGTTGACTTGTGCCAGGTTGAAGAGCAAACTTTTTTTCAGTCCGCTATCAGCTGCATACCAGGTAAACTACTCTAATAGTTTTTCTCGATAAATAATCTGGTTATCCGAAACGTGACTGTGGACATGCCTTGTAATTTTCAGCTTTAATATTTTATCTCAGCTGTTTCTCTGTTTTTCAAAGCTTGCTTGTGTTTAAGCGTACTATCTGCATAGTATTGAAGTTTACATAACTTGAACAAGCCTTTCTCTCATCACCTTAAAGATTTATTGCATCCTGGAATTAGGTCTATAAGTGAAAAGCTTAATTAAATTATTATTATTATTATTATAAAGAATTTGGTTAAAAATGGGAACAAATCTCAAACACAGAGAGTGAAAACCTGGTTGCTCTAGTTATTTCACAACTATGTGCCTCATTATGTGGAGATAAAGAGCAGTTGCCTAGGGGTTTAATAGTTTAGATGATGTCTGGTAATCATACATTGTATGAGTAGTTATCTTTCTCATGAAGCCAATTTGTTGAAGTGGGGTAGGGGTGGTACATACCCCATCTCAACGTTGAAACATCTTGTGTCACAGCAATAGGGGCATTATCAATTTACTGCGAGTAAAATCTCTTATGTTTGGCCTAAAGCGCAATGCCAACAATTTAGTTGTTCACTCATTTGAAAAATTACTGATGTTGCAGTCAATTTTGCTTCCAAATTTAATGCTGTTTTTGATCTAACATCCTCGCTGTCCAATTTTGATTATAACTCAAATGCCAGATTACAGACAAAGATGGACTCCACCCAGTCCTAAACCATTATTGATTAATAAAGTTGGTCATTTAATGTCAAAGGTAGCAGCACAGCGCTTTCTGCACCGAGAACCACTGCATCCAGAATGGAATGAACTGGCCAAGAAACAACTGAAAGGTGCTGATCCTGCGAAGAAACTGACATGGCACACACCAGAGGTAATGAAACCATGATTACTAAAAATTTGTATTTAAATCCCCCTATAAACCACCTTGGGGATTTATTTAACTTTTTATTTGTCAAACTATGTGTATGTATGAGCGTACATGCCATCATAATTTATTGTCATTATCATCACCATCATCATCAACATCATCCTTATCCTCCTCATCACCTTTATTGTCCTTTATTGATCATGATCATGATCATGATCATGATCATCATCATATTTGTCATCTCGATGGTTCTCTGCCACAGAGGGCACCTCCAAATTTACAAGGAAACTTTGACTTGCTTTGTTAGAATGTTCTGATGCTTCTTCAACGTTTTTCGTCCTTGTACGTCTACCCTTCCTTGCAATGTTTACTTCGTGCAGGCTGACCACATGTGTACTGTGGTTTCATGACATGAACTATTCAATTGTGCAGCTGATGCTTGACGTAATAACAATACTTGTTTCCTGGTCAAGAAGTGCTTGTTTAACAGTATTGCTCATTGTAGTTTGACAAATAAAAGTCATTCTCATCAATGCTTAAAACATTAGCGTGAGATTTCTCATTTTGAGGCCAAGCTTGTAGTTATTTACCAGCTTGATATACTCCTTGTGAGCTTGGGGAGTCAAAGAGCAATTGCTGATCTCTTCGTCATTTTAAGCGCCTGGATGAGTAAAAAAGCTTCAAGAGTTCATGAAATTCTGTCTCCAAGTTAGTCTTAGTGCTAATTTCAAACACTTGAAGTCAACATGAAGACAACCTATCGTCCTAAGAAAGCTACAAAATCATAACATTGAAAGCTCTGGGCACAATGCACCCTCAGCAGTTTAATTATCATGGGATCAATCTATGACTATTGTCGTTTTGAAATTGGGTGCTTTCTTGCAGAGCCGACTGATTACGAAAGTGACTACACCTGAGTGACACATCTGCATATCACAGTGCCCACAATGTAACTCGTTCCTATGCTACATGTAAGCCACGAGTCAAAAATGATCATCAAGAAAAAAATTATTGACTTTTAGGTATTTGTGGCTTTTTTATACCACATAATTGATGTTTGTTATCACATTGATATATTATTATTCTCTGTTAACCACCTTTCAGGGCATTGACATCAAGCCTGTTTACACCAGAACTGACACTCAGCATGAAGAAGAAGAGATTCCTGGAAAGTTTCCCTTTACACGGGGTCCCTACCCAACTATGTATACCAACAGACCCTGGACCATTAGACAGGTGTGTTAATTTATCAATTACAGCCTTCCTTGAAAACCATGATGCAGAACTCACAAAGCAGAAGAAAAAGTAATCCTGCTAACTCAGCACCAGCTTTGTTCATGTGAGACCTTTGCTTCGGGACAGAGGTTGCCCCATGTATTACAGTGGAAGATCTAGTGAGCGGACACCCTTGGGACATGAAAAAGGTGTCCGTTTCTGGAGCTGGCCAGTTACGGAGACCTTCCACTGTATGTATAGTCATGATACTTACAGCTGTATTGTATGGTACACTTGAGGGATTCTTTTTGATTTCCGTAATTTAATTTCTATTATGTGCAACTACAACTGTAGAATCCCATTTTCTGAAACGTCCTACTCTGTATAATAAGAACCAAAACTGACTTCCCTTCCCCAGTAGAATACTGTCTGTAATGAGGTTCTTAAGTGATGAAATCATACAAATTAAATTTGCGAAATTATGGGATTTTTCGGGATATTCTAAAAGAAAAACACCCAAAAGGCCTACCTACCAAAAACTAGCGTTTCAAGGCAAATTGTCTCTGAGATATTTTCCCAGTTATGGTCTGATGACTCCGTGCAAATTCTTCTAAATTTCCTTTTGTTCATAATGTTAAGAAACCAATCAAATTTAGAATGATACGTATATAGTCATGTAGTAATAATTTCATCTTTTATAGAACAATGTGAATTACATTGTAGTTGGTTCACAATGAAGTTACCAGTGCATGCTGACATGTATGCAATTAATGGATTTACACATTATTTTTAACAGTATGCAGGATTCAGTACTGTCGAAGAAAGCAACAAGTTTTATCGCGACAACATCAAAGCCGGTCAACAAGGTCTCAGTGTTGCATTTGATTTAGCCACCCATCGAGGGTAAGGACATTGGTCGTGTTTTTTTAGGCACATGAGACCTTCTGCAGTGCAATGGACAATAGATGTATTTAACTTTTGAGCCCTGGATTATTGACTCCTGTTTGAATACTGTAAACTGTAGTAAAGCCATTTTCTGGCTACCTTCTAGAAAACAAAATGCAAAACTGTTTAGAGCATTAATATAAGGGGTATAGAATATTGGTTCCTTGAAATATGTGGGTCTCAGAAAATTTTGGCCCAGTCTCAAAATCTTGGAAGTGTTTAGGTCTCAAAGTCTCATTTTTGGATGATTTTTCAACTGGGAGTCTGGAATTTTGAAACCAGGGTCTCGCAGTCTCACAAAGTCTGGAATTTATGATTTTACATGTATGGTAGCAGATCCAGACCTTCAGATTACAGGGAGGGCCCGGTCATCCTGACCCTGACCCTGACCCTGAACATAAGAACTTTGTCCAAATACATTTACCTACACTACTTTGTATGCTAACAAAAATTATTCTGAAAATAATGTCGAAATGTTGAAGTTAAATGGTGAACAAAAAATCAACATCAACAATGTTGAAGTTGAATGGTGAAAACAATGTTGTTGATGTTTTTCTTTTTTTCGTTTACCATAGGTATGATTCTGACAATCCCAGAGTTCATGGTGATGTCGGAATGGCTGGTGTTGCAGTGGATTCTGTTGAGGACATGAAGGTAAAATTCTGTCAGAACAGTAATTATACCATTGAGAAAGAAATAGTAGGTGTAGACGTGTCAAGGGTGGTACCAGGGTGTAATACGGAAGAGAAGGAATGATGTTGCTAAAAAAACTAAACTTGTGAAATTATGGGATGGGCTACTATATTCAGAAAGGACAAGTTGCATAAAGCTCCCTTGCCAAAACTTAACTTGTTAGTGCAAATTGGTGAGGAGAAGTAAGCAGCGTTATGCTCTGATGACCCTATATAAACCCTCCTAAAATATGCCTGGATCATTAATGTTATGATCCTAGCCAATTTTAGAGGGCTTTGTATGGAGTCATCAAAGCAAACTGGTGCTTATATATATCTCCTCGCCATTTTGCACTAACAAGCTGCTTTTTAGGAAACAGGCTTTTTTCATCTTGTTCTTTCTGAATATGCTAATCAATCCCATAATGTTACAAATATGATTATGTTGTGACTTCACACTTCTCCTCTCTACATGTATATGCTGTTTACTAAATCATACCAAAACTACTGCATGCACTTGTTTTCAATGATTGCTAAGTCAATGAAAGTGCTCTATAACAGTCCCTCCATTGTGGGTTGGTAAGTTGAGGTGTTGGGTTAGTTTGAAGTGTAATGATTATTTTTATTACAAGTTAGTGAAAGTCATTTTGTATCCTTTACTCTTCTTCTATATTGTAGATGCTGTTTGATGGCATACCTTTGGAAAAAATGTCAGTGTCAATGACAATGAATGGTGCTGTGTTACCAGTCTTGGCCATGTACATTGTTGCTGCAGAAGAACAGGTGATATATCAGTCAATATCAATGTAGCCTGCGTAGTAAGCGTTTCCACTTTTTTTCTGCTCTCGTCCCAAGTTTCTCGACGAACTCTTACGGAAAGGTTTGCTACGCAGGCTAATATCAATGGTTCTTAAAAACTTTGCTTTTTTGCTGTAAGTACATTTTTGTTAGCATGGACAGCAAGACATATAGCATACCAATGCCTGATAAAACTTGCACTGATTTGCACTTAACCAGCAATGATAAAACCATTATCTCATTAAGTACACTTAAAGTAATAATCCCAAGAGGGTACTTGCCTAAAATATCCAACTACATGTACAGATTTGTACGCATTGTCTCAATGGCCTTACAGTAGCTCCCATGAGTCTACTGCTACTTAGTGGTACATCTAGAACATCTGGACAAGTAATCAAAGGCCAGGGTAGACCTTTTCTGCCAAAGCCTTCAAACCCCGACCCTGTTTAAGACAAAAATTGCTCATTTTGCAACCCTGTTTAAGACAGGAGACACTACTTTCTGTGCCTGATTTGTTTTGTTTTGCATGCAGAATTAAGTAATTTTTTACACTAAAATCTTGGAAATAGATATTTAGGAAAAAAATTATTTGTATTGCAAATGTAGACCACTCATCGCAAGTCTCCATGCTCTTTGAAAGGCTTCCAGTCCAAAAAGACACCCAGTTCAAGACGCTTAGAAGTGAAATTGTATACCCTGTTTAATACTCGAGACCCTGAAAACCACACCCTGTTCAGTGGCACGTACATGTATTGTATAGGCCAAATATAGGAGTTCCACGCCCAGGGTCATAGGTTTCTCACCTAATAGGAGTACTCAGACTTTTTTTTCTGAGCTGCCTGTGTCACTGACTGAATAACCATCTCTTTCACGTTTGCTCCAATGTGTGCATAGCAAAATAAATACTATCCTTCTGAAATAAGGCCTGGATCCTTCTCAAGCCTTTCCTGTACTGGTCTCCACAACCTCCTCCTCCCAGCCTTACCACAAGGAAAAAGGTCATGCAGGGTCAATAACTCCAATCTACATTCACTGTACTGTTGTCGCTATAAAATTAATGTGTGTAAAAATTTTCATAATAACAGCAATTTAACAACTCTGCGACTGTTTTTTAGGGCGTAAAACAAGAGCAGTTATCTGGGACCATTCAAAATGACATTCTAAAGGAATTCATGGTGCGTAACACGTACATCTTTCCACCGGCGCCTTCCATGAAGCTTATTGGTGATATCTTCTCTTACACATCCAAGGTATTTATGAATTTGTAACTTGAGCAGTTTTTCACATTGCTGCTTTAAGATTATGTTCTTTTAGTAAGAAAGACATGCAGCATAAGCTCTCGTAAGCTGACACTGTAGGGACCCAAAAAAGGTGTCCATTGCTGAAGCTGGCTGCTTACAAGAATTGTTCTCTTAAAACAGTGGCCACTAGAGATGTAAGGGTTGAATGGCTGCTATAAGGGAAAAAATCTTGCCCAACTACAAGTAAACATCGAAAATATAAGCGCTTGGATATGTTACAGGTCAAAATTAAATCCAGGTTAAAATTTTTTAACCTAGGTTGATTCTCAATTTCCTTGTCTCCTAGCCCTAATTCATGAATAGTCAGGGTTGGAAGACAGAGAAAACAGAGAATCAACCTACGTGTGTAAGTTAAAAATTGTTAAGCTGAATGTAATTTTGACCTGTTACAGCTATTCTGTTGTTCTGACAATGTTGTAATTTAGTCACGAGCATAGAATTCAAGAGGTGTTTTGAAGTGTAACTGGGTGTGTATGTGAAGACACGGAAACTGGTGTAAATTAATTGTGACTAACAGCAATATAATATTGATTTATTAAAATTCAATGCTATTCTGAGTGCCACTCTGGTTGTGCTTTTAGAATATGCCTAAATACAACAGTATTTCAATCTCTGGTTACCACATGCAAGAAGCTGGAGCTGATGCAGTGTTAGAAATGGCTTTCACTTTAGCTGATGGATTAGAGTACTGTAGAACAGGTATGGGATAAACAAAAACTACTGAAATTTAGGCCTCTACTTCCTACTACTTTGGTTATGGAACTTTGCAATATTTAGACTGTGAGCGGTTGTTCTTCTTACCTCGAAGCCACGCACGACGAGCAAAAAACTAAAATTATGCAAATTGATGGCAAAAAGAAGCTTTGATGAAAAGGCTTTTGCCGTCGTTCCTTGTGGCTTTGCTGCTTGCCCCTCACACTTGTTCTTGATCTACAGTGACTCAAAAGGAAAATTAGAGACTGCTTGCAGTCTTTATGTGAATTGTCTGTGCTCTGTTATGAAACCCCAGAAATAGGGATGTTGTATTTGGGAGACCAGTAGATGCTGATGGTGACTTTAACCTTTTAAACGTGTTCTTTTTTTTGGCTATCTAAGGCCTTAAAGCAGGTCTGAACATTGACAGCTTTGCACCACGGCTTTCATTCTTCTGGGCCGTTGGAATGAATTTCTATATGGAAATAGCAAAGATGAGAGCAGCACGCAGACTTTGGGCTCACCAAATTGAAAAGAACTTTAAGCCAAAGAATATGAAATCATGTATGTTGAGAACTCACTCACAGACCTCTGGATGGTCACTTACTGAACAGGTAAAAGAGTGTTAAATAAAATTATGTATGTTTATGTTTTAAGACACTTTGTAACACTGAGATGGTGCTTAACAGTTTTGAAATATTTTTATACAATTTGATTTGTTTAGCCAACTCCCACGGAAACTTGTCTCATAAAACCTACCATGGATACACTAGGTTTTATATTAATTTTGTTTTCTTGTTTTTTTTTATTGTGTGTAGGACCCCTACAACAACATTATCAGAACAACAATAGAGGCTATGGCGGCAGTGTTTGGTGGTACCCAGTCCCTCCACACCAACTCATTTGATGAGGCTCTGGCACTACCAACTCGCTTTAGTGCAAGGATTGCTCGTAATACTCAGATCATACTTCAGGAGGAGTCAGGAATACCTAAGGTGATTTTTAAGTATTGCTGACTTTACCAACGTCAAAGCTCCCGTAAACTGAGACCAAAGGGATCCAAGACGTTGTTAAAAGGGCCATGTCACGCTATTTGCTGTCTTTTTAAAAAGCTAGAACTTTTTTTTCGCATCAATTGAATTCCAATAATAGACCAGTTTTGTTATTCAAGGCTATATTAGGTATTGGAACTGTTTCCTGTCTTCTTTTGCAAAGGGTGGCAAGGATGGACATTATCTAAAACTTGAAAAAGTTGGGCCAACTTTTTCAAAGCTCTCGTAGAATTTTTCAAAATCCTATTAAAACGCACCTTTGACAAAAGAAAGCAGAATCACCGTTCTTCCCGGTCTACGCTCATCTACGGGTATGGGTAACGGTTTTTTAACTTTTGACATGTATAAGTTCGGGAAAATCCGTCGACACCACTGGAAAGAGCGCCTTGAAATTAGTTTGAAAGTGATGCGTCTCAAGCGTGCGAAGGTAAAGCTCCGCAAAGCTACGAAAAGTTACAGAAGTATGTGTGGTGGGGGGATGGGAAGGGGGGGGAGGGGGCAAGTTTGTGCCGCCACATTGCGGGCCACAAACGTCCGTGAAATTTCGCGACTTTGAGGAGGTATATCTTCGTTAGTTTTCAACAAAAAGCTTTCAAACTTGGCAATTTTACCAAGTTAAAGGCGCTCTTTCCAGCGGAGGCGATGGATTTTCTCTAACTTGTCCATGTCAAAAGCTGAGAAAAACCGTGGAAGGGTCTATCAGGGCTGTCACCAAGATTTCAAGTTGCCGGGTAAATACAACAAGTAGGCTGGGAATCAAACACTTAGGGGTTTCTTTTGGTTCTATTTTCCTATGAAAGTAGCCAGGGGCCACGTTTATAGTAGCGGAGCCGAAGGAAATTCCCGGCCCCGCCTCTTAATGACAGCCCTGTCTATTTACCCATAGACCTGCGCGGAACCGGTATATCGAAGCGTCTCTAACGTCCGCGTCCGCTTTATATATGAATAACCGCTCGCAGAATGTAAAAATACAGAATTTATATCAGTGTTAGTAGAGTTTTCCTTTTTTCAACGCGGTTCTACATGTAGGTTGAGCTGTCCGCTATCCTGATCTTCAACTGTACATGTACCTGGTAATTTATCGTAACATATTTTCAAATCTTCCTAAACTGGAATAAATATATTTAGGTTGCAGATCCCTGGGGTGGTTCGTTTATGATGGAAAGCCTGACTAATGAGATTTATGAAGAAGGACTTAAAGTCATTAATGAGGTAAGACCAGGAGTTTGCTTGAATTTAAAAACCATTACGAATTATGGGACGAAAATGCCAGCTCATCTAGAATTCGGGTGTATAAACTTGGGAGTGATAGCGTTAAGTTTGTTTTGACGGTGAAAAGGTATAATTTTTCGTAGACATGTTTAAGCATGGTTTTTATTAACATTACATTCCAAAAAAGCACTCTTATTCTACACCTGGTTACTTTCCACGTTTTTAGTCATCTATGTACTCAGGTAGCATTTTAGCTCGGTTAGTTTCTATTTCTTCTCATAGACAGCAAAGCAAGTGATACATGTGAGTAATTAGATGTATAACAATTGTGTCACGAGACGTGTTTTTTTTTTTTTCCTGCGCCTGTGTAGTTTGGTCTCTCTGATATCTAAATTAAGGGACTGTCCATTGTCCAAAACAAAGCCTGAGAAAACAGCCCAAATTTTGCGACGCCACCACTGCTTTCCCGCGAAATGGCGTCTGGGAAACGAGCGGAGAAATTCCATACTGATGACGCGACGTTACCCAAAACCCCGTTGTGCATCTGATTGGTTGAATCAAATTTCCCACACGTCACGACCAATCCATATCCGGGTACTGACACGTCATCAGTATGGAATTTCTGCGCTCGTTCCTCAGACGTCATTTCACGAGACGAAACCAGTGATGGCGTCGCGAAATTTTGATCCTTTTCTAGGGCTATCCCAAACACTGCGTTATTTGATATTCCAGTGACATTTCTATTCTTTTTTTTTTCTCTTTAGGTTGAAGAGTTAGGAGGCATGGCTAAAGCAGTTGCAGCAGGAATGCCAAAACTAAGGATCGAAGAATGTGCAGCCAAGCGCCAGGCCAGGATTGACTCTGGATCAGGTTAGATGGGAAAAAAGCGAGAGTAGCCGGTAAAGCTCGGAAACAATTTGGGGGTGGCCGAAACCCTAAATTTTCTCTCTCAAATAATCGTAATTCTTCATTTTTTTCCCGCCTTTTCCATCTTGATATAGGTCAAGGAAACGGAGATAAACTAACATCAAAGCCAGGACTCGAGCCAGAACTCCAGGACTTTTCTAATTTTTCTGTCAGTGAAAAAATAAAATAATAATAATAATAATAATAATAATAATAATAATAATAATAATAAATAAGCAAATAAACAAAAATAAAATAAAAGTAGCAAAAAGGACTCGCAACCTCCTCACCCTAACCGTATCCATAACCTAACCGTAATCCGAACCCAAACCCGAACTCTAACCCTAACCGTAATTCGAGATACCACGAAAACCCTCCTCTTAATGGTCATGTGACTTGCAGGAGGTGAAAATGGCGGGAAAGCGAAAAATTGTCGAGTCCTGCGTCGAGTCCTGAGTCAAGTCCTGGCTCGGTATATAGGCATCCTCGAGGAAACGTGGTTGAAATGCCCGGCTAAGCTGTTTATTTCTCTACATAAAAATTTCCCATCTGCAACAAACTCGGTAAACTACTTTCCCTGACAAAAGGCAGAAACCTCAAAACGTCTGAAATATGCCAGTTCAACCAGGAAGGGGTTTCATCTCCTTAGTGCACTGTGATATAATTTACAAGTTTGTAACATTCATTTTGTAGTCTCTCAATGTTTATTTACTTAAACAGTTTAAAAGCCACTTTAGGGGAGATTGTCACTCTTGCTTTTGAATCTGTAGACGAAATTGAATAGAACCTTTTTGGCGGACGTTTTGCATGGTGCCATTATTTCTTGGGATTTCGCAAAAAGGATTTGAATTTTCTGGGAAAATCTCGGTTCGCTTCTATTGGGAGTGAAAGGGTTAAAGGGGCACGAATAATAATAATAATCATCATCATCATCATCACACGTTCAGGTAATTCAGCTTACACGATTGTATTCTATTAAGCTGGTTGTCAGTACTGGCTTCTCAACTTGCTTTTGGTCACTCTTCTAAGTGGCACAATTGTCTGTTTGTTATATCAGAAACAATTGTTGGTGTCAACAAATATCGCTTGGAGAAGGAAGAAGCCATTGACGTGCTTGTTGTGGACAACACCAAAGTTCGAGAACAACAGGTTAGGGAATAATCCTTTCAAATTTGTTTTGGAGACAAAGTCAAGTGTTTTGTCCTTACAATTTCAACCAACCTAAACCTCCTTACTCCTTTGCCTTATAACCTAAAGTACTAGATGCGATCTTTACAATGCCTTTCCTTCACTGTTTATTTTGTTTACATCTGAATTATATTATAAATTATATTATTTGTAAATAACCAATTAATAAATATACACAAAAGCACAACTGTTTCATGTATTACCTAGCACCCTTAGACTCTGAGTACAGGTTGATCTCCAGTGTCCCGTAATTTTACGGGCGTACTTGCGTAAAATGTACGTTCGCAAATAAAATAGAGGCAATGCATAAAAGGTCGCTCGTAAGCGTAAGAGTTACTGTAAACACCCCTGTCATAAAAAAGACTTCAAGACAATTAATTCTATAACTTCAAACTTAAAATTGCCGCACACATGGCGCGAAAAACCGTTAGCGTGAATTTTTCAGTGCGAGGAAGCGAACCTAACACTTCTGAAGGCTCTTCCCAGTCTCGCGCGAAGAACCGTGGGTGTGAACGGATGAGCCTCACACCTCCGTAACCTCTTCCCAGTCTCACGCAAAACACCGTAAGTGGCAATAGATCGTTTTCACTGTCACGCAACAAAAAAATAAATTGGAAACCGTCCAGTGGAAGAAGCCGAGAAAATGACATGTTACAAAAGACTAATATATAAACAATTTGTCCAAGTCTCAGGTCTTTGTGGCCCACAGTTTCTGAGTTATTTGCCGAAACGTTTCACGCACCCTTGTAGAGCTTTGTATGGAGACGCCATATTGGTGTACCGTTTTGATCCACCAACATGGCCGCCGGAAATCAACAAAACATCTGGAGATCACTTTTTCTATAAAAGCTCTTTCTTTTCACTCGAGAACCAGCCTACGTGCGCATAAACATATCTTGTAATACTTGAAATGGTTATACTGCTGAAAATCAAGAGGAGAGACTTTTTTCAACGAGACAGCATTCCTGTTTTGGTGTCACGCACTGTGAAAACTCGGAAGTTCGTATTCCTGTATTTTCGAAATGAAACATGCTACGGGAATGGAAACTTGAACAAAGATTTATTTTTTGTTTATCTTCAACCTAGTCTAAATAAGAATTCGTAAAACCTCGCTGTTTTGACTTAACAGTTTGATGACGTCACTGTGAAAACCATCTATTCTTGGATGTGAACGGGCGAGCCTCTCACCTCCCTATTAGTCTCTTTCTAGTCTCGCCGTCCGTTTCAACCCCGATTTTACCTTTTGTTTCTCCTTCTCTACGACTGTTTTGCGATGTAACCGTATCCTGACTTTCTTCGTTTTCAGGTGGAGAAACTTAGACGAATTAAAGAAACTCGAAACTCAGACGAGGTAAAGGCACTTCAATCTGTTTCATGTAGTTGATCTCAAGTTTGTCTATGATAATTTTCGAGACTTAAACCTGGTATTATAGACTATAACACTTATGTGACGTTTGTGAGTGATTTAATTCGAAACTCCTTCAGGTTAAAAGTGCTATGGATGCAATTTCTGAATGCTGCAAAACTGGAGAAGGCAATCTTCTTGACCTTGCCATCAAGGTATCAAACTGAGAGTTTATTGTCAAATTAATTTACTACGTGTTACGTCGGTCTTGTGCTTGGAGATCTTAGAGTATAGAACAAGGTTCAAGAATTAAGAATTTCCAAATGTTTAATCGAGGATATATGTAAGGAAGTTCAATTTCAACTTGTTGAACAACTGATGGTTTTAATTTTCTGTTTTAGGCTGCAAGAGTTCGTTGCACAGTGGGTGAAATAACAGAGGCAATGGAAAGGGTAGGAGTTCAACATGAACTTTAGAAGTTAAAAACGTTTCAAAGTGAAGATTACCGCTTAGTAAATGTTAGTAAATGTTAACCGCACTTTCAACAAAAGATGAAACACCATAATATAATAAATAGTATCACAGGAAAGTTCTACACAATAGTTTTTATTTAAATTGTCACACATTATGCTTTCACCCCGATACCTAAGTGAAGAACGCGAAGTGTGAACCTACTCAAATTATAATAACATTTCAATCCAAAAACGTATTTTTATTGCACCGCACTATGAGCATCAAACAGCAGGTAGAGTCTAACATTGCTACATAAAACGTTTTTAATTTTAATTGTTTATTTTGTAATATTTTCACTTTAGCTTTTTATATTTTCGAAATATTTTAATTTTTAAGTTTCAATATAATTAGTGTTAGTAAGTTTAAATTAACTGTCTTCGTAACGACGTCCCTGAAAATTACTTCATGTGACGGGAGCGTCCTCTATAAAGATTATCATCGTCATCATCATCATCATTGTAAATATTGTTATTATTATTGCTTCCATTGCATCGTATCACTTACGACAGGTGGTTGGAAGGCATGTTGCCAGCGATCGAATGGTCAGTGGTGCCTACAAATCCGAGTTTGGCGAATCAGATGAGATTACCCAGTGCATGAAAAAGGTCGAGGTGAGTCATTGTACATCCTTTTGGTCCATGTTTTGCAACCGTATTGCAGCACAGTATTCTTTGTCCGTTAGATTTACCTCTGGATTGCTGAACGATTTTGACATCTGTCACAAAAAACGTACCCTTGATGTACTAATACATTGTTGTCTCTTCTCGTGTGTGTCTTATTCCAAACCAAGGCCTTCGTGGAACAGGAGGGCCGTCGTCCCAGAATACTGGTGGCCAAAATGGGTCAAGATGGACACGACAGAGGTGCTAAGGTGATCGCTACTGGTTTTGCTGATCTCGGATTTGACGTCGATATTGGACCACTTTTCCAGGTCAGTGATCAGGATCTTAAAGGGGCTGTGTCACGGCAGTCCAGTTCATTTTGTTTAATTTTGCCAATTACTCGCCCTCAATCGGTATGGAACTTAAAGTTAGCAAGAAAATTATATGGAAATAACAAAGTCGGAGATTCGGGACAAACGAATATGTCCCGTGAGCATTAGTTTTGAAGTTGCAAACAGCAGAGATAAACTTTGAAAAACTGTTAGGCTGAACAGTTTTCAAAAACCCTCATTTCAATCCGTTTCAATCTTCTTCAGTTTTGCCCATCCGTGGCATCTGTTGTATCTGTTGTGTTTTTTTAACCTTCCTTTAATTCTTTAAGCGGTTATTTTTACGTTCCTTTTAATTTAACGGGCATTTTGCAATAACCTGATTTGGCTGAATTTCGTGACACAGCTCCTTTAACTCATCACCATTTACAGTATTACAGGACTGTCCCTATAGCACCAGAGAAGCCTTAGCTTTCTACCACATTAAGCCACTTGTAAGACTTTCTTTTTCTCCGAAATCGTATTTACCTGGCACTCTGCCCGTCATGTTTGGAACTCTCTGCTCCCTTGGGCAGTTTATATTTTTTGAGCCGTCTCAACTATAATTGGTCTTTGTGTGTTGACTAATGTTAACTTTCTTTGTTAAGAGCCTCATTTTTCTCGTCTCAGACTCCCAAGGAAGTGGCGCAGCAGGCGGTGGACGCAGATGTACATGTGGTGGGAATCAGCTCCCAGGCCGCTGGACATAAAACACTCTTACCTGAGCTGATCGCCGAAATGAAGAAAATGGGAAGAGGGTAAGGCGCACTATACTTCAAGGAGTCCCTCTCACTCTCCCCTCCCTGTGCATTAACTGATATAAATGAACCGCCTAACAACTCAGCAGGATCAATTTTGGGGGTCTTCGACCTAACCATAGGGTTGGAGAGGGAGGGAGTTTGAGTAAGCTGACTTCAGCGACCTTACCGTTCAGGCGCGAGGTGTAATGTATGAACCTATCAGTGATTTCCTTTGCAACTGACTACTACCCTTTTCCAGGTACGGATAACTTTACTTTTCGCAGATTAGGTGATCATCAGTCTGGGTGATCATATTCAAGTAGTTTTATTAATACCTTGCAGCGCGTATAAAGAAGTGAATCTTCTTCTCTAGTTTAGGCGATTTGAAACACAATGGAGAATGGTAAACATGTGGCTACGTAGGACAAACTTTTATAATTAAACGGTACTTCTCAAAGCAAGCTTCATTTACTGTGCCCCACCCTCTCTTCCTTGTTACTGTTTCACCGTGTTTTCTGTTCTGGCAGCGATATCGTTGTCGTGTGTGGCGGTGTGATTCCTCCCCAAGACTATGATTTCCTACATCAAGCTGGAGTTCACGCTGTATTTGGACCCGGTAAGATGACTTAATGATAGCATGTAGCTTGCACAACTTGATCTATTTTGCTATAAATTTGGTGTTACTCCTGGGGGTGGAAAAAAGTAAGGCTGGTTTTCACTAGCGACGGAGACGGAGTCGTAATCAGGAGCGTAGGTCTTTATGATCTAGTGAAAAGAGCGACTGCGTCGTTAACGATCAAGTGAAACTAGGTTGTAGGATTCGCAAGCAGAAGCAGAAGAACTAAACCAATCACAAAGCGCGGGAATGTGCATTGTGACTGGTTTATCCTTCCGCTTCTGCTTCCGACTCTGACGATTTGGTTTTGATTAGATCATAAGCGGAATGTAAGCGACGGAGTCGTAAGTGGAGTCCGAAGAAATGGAAACGTTTACGTTTTATGTTCTTAGTTGGTACTGTGATCATCCGTCATTAATCATTAGGTAGATTGAGTGAAGACAATGCAGCGTCAAACGAGAAAGCGGAGCGCACGGAAAGGGCTGAACGTGACTCAGTGTCTTGCTCTGCTATTAGTCACGTCGATTTTTAGCTCTGCGCGACTCGCTGTCACTTAAGTCAGGTTGTTGATGGTGAATGTTTTCATCACCTCTGTAGCCCCGGGATGATGTTTGCCAAAGTCCCGAAATAGAAGTTAAAAATAATACTTTTCTGACTAAAGTTACGTCATTAAGGTAGCAATTACCATTTCAAAGTCTGAATCCCAAGAATTGGCATTGCTTCACTTGAACATCTTAACAGTAGACATTACAGTCGAACCTGCACTGACGGCTTCCCCTCTACAACGGTACCCTTTTTCGCCCCGGCGGACAGTCCATACATTGGCTCTTGTTTAAACCTCTCTACAACGGCAACGGCCTCTAAAGCGCGTCCTCAACAGCCAAAATATGGACCTTACGATCCGACAACGGCGACGTCCATGAAAACGTCGCTGAAAAACAGACTTCGCATCATTTTAAACTCTTTCGCGATTATCCCAATTCGCCCTGTTACTTGAAAGAAGGGGATTTTGGCTGGGGCTGAAGAGAGGGCAACGCGCTCAAGTTCGGACAGAGATGGTAGAATTTATCGCCTTGCCGTTACCGTTCCCAAGTTAACTTACAATTTGGTCTTTTCACGTCGTAGTTGTGCAGTGAAGGCAAAGAAGTGTACAAATAAGCGTGATGCACGTGTAGAGTTGTTTTTTAGCTCATTAAACTTATTGTTTTTTTGACGTTCCCGTTGCCGTCGTCGTCGTGGTTTCGTAAGGTCCCTGACAGCCTCTCGACAACGGCGAGTTTTTTAATCTCTGATGAAAAAGTCAAGAATGGTCACAAAATTTGATCCGTATGGCACGTTGAAGATTAATCGCGGCATGTAATCGTATTTTGTTTTGTTTTGTTCCATTTTTACTGCTGCAGTAAGCATAAATTGTCTACGATACTCATAGCGAATGTTGCGAACCTTGCCCGTTTTGTCACGTTAACATTTTGGTTCAAAACAGTATTCATGCTTTTGTATGAATTTTATCTGTATATATTATGTATGATTGGATTACCATTATGGGATACAGCAAGCATGAAATTAGCACAATAAACATACTTCGTAAATAAACGTATTTCCTAAAAATAAATGTCATCTTACGCCTTTACCTTCCCATAACGGCCACCTCTTCACAACAGCCACTTTCGTCTGTCCCCAAGTTGGCCGTTGTGTAGAGGTTTAACTGTGGGTCTCGATCATTGACAAGTAACATGACATCTCTCTCTACCTTTCTAGGTACGCGAATACCAGCTGCCGCTATGGACGTACTTGATGCTGTATTAAATAATGATCCCGCAGAAAAGACCACCGCTTGAGTAAACAGTGCACAGCTGGGAGTGTGGCGATGCCCTAGTATTGACTTATCCACTCGATCTTTTCTGAGGTTGCTAAGAAACATGTAACGTCTAGGATCCGAAAAAAAACGCCCGTGTTTTAACGAATAGGATTTTTTCGTAAGAGGTACTTTGTTTTCTTAAGAGTTGAGTAGTGAGCCGGGTAGCATTTTAAAAGAGCAACGGCCTGTGGAATCCTCAAATTATGTAGTGACTATTGTAGTGGCTACTGATCTAATTCGATAAGTGAATTTTTTATTGTAAATAGACAAAGAAAATAACGTATGTTATATAAACGACTAGTTCATAGAGCTGCTTTAATTTAACCAAGGTTTTTCGTGTGAGAAATATATGAAATATCTGGATTGTCCACAAGGACATTCTTCCTCCGCTAATAAAGCTGACATGTCTATTTACGTTCTTACTTGTCACATTTAAATTAATAATGGAATCGAAAAAATGTTGCATAATCTACTGAGCCACTAGTAGACAGATGAGAGACGTAAAAGTTTACTATTGATGAGAAGCTGGTGTGAAGGGTCTATGTTTTCTTGATTTCGAGAGTTCGATTGGGTTGTATTGTTTTAAGAAGTTTTGACGACTCTCTTATATGGTTGATAAAATGACCCTATCTTCCCCAAATAGTCGTGTGTGGCCGAGGGATTAACACCTGTAACTCTGGATCTGGAGGTCCGGGGTTCAAGCCTCGCCCATCGCGTTGTTTCCTTAGACAAAGAACTTTACTTCACTTTGTCTCTCTTCACCCAGGTGTATGAATGGGTGCGATGGACTAGCATTCCGTCCAGGGGGGAGTAGGAATACTGCTAGGCACCCTTCATCCTATGGAAACCGGTATAAGCTCCGGCCGAGTGGGCCTTTGGCTCGTGTGCTACCTTCCCCAAATACCAGTTACCTGAACAAAGACTCCTCTTATAATGAGTAGAATGAATATTACTACAGTGCCTTATCAGCAGGGTGAAACTCGCTTCATTTCTAACGGATGACACCCGGCTCGCATTAGGTTTTTAAAGAATCCAACACTCCTCTTGCTTCGCAATGATAGGAAGAGCCGCCCTTTTTATCAATTCAATCACCTCTGTTACACAGCGTGTGATTTCATTGTATTGTGTATTACGAGGAGTCGCATTTTTCCCCGTTATAAGACTGAACCATCTCCCATTTCAACTTGCACTCCTGGCGAACCAATATTTAGACACCGTTAAGAAAATAAAGAAAGCTAAATTGAGTGGGATAAGCAGAGCCGTAGCCAACGGGGGGCAGCGGGGCAGCTTCCCCCCCCCCCCCCGGGGGCCTGTTGAGCCAGACAAATCAAGTTTGAGGATGGATTTGTTTTCTTTAGACGCAGTTGTTTTGATTGTGGTGACTTGCAATTGTTTGCCATTTTCAAGGCCGAGAAATTGTTTGGTCCACGGCCGGTGTGTGCAAATAGTAAGCAAAAGGAAGCAAAACCCCCTATTGAAATTGGCTTGTATATGTACTATTTCGAACTGTTGCAAATGTTTACAGTACTCAATACAAGCACTGAAAACACTTGCCTTTTCACGCTTATTCGTGGTCGATTTTTCGGAGTGCTGAAAATAGTGTTTCGGAGCCTCCAAATTTGAACATTTTCAGGGGGAAAATACCGCCAAGAGCCCCCTAAAAGGCTCGGCCCTTTGGCACTCGCGATAATGCCCCCACCCCCGTTTTAAGAAACCTAGTTACGGCCTTGATAAGGGTAGGCTGCGATGCGCTTGCACCAAAAACTAGTAAGCAAGGATTCATTATGCAGCTGAATCTTTTCCAACACCTCGAAACAGATTCTTGTCTTTTGGCCTTTGCAGAATAGTTTTCAAACAGTTCATCCCATCCATCGAGTACAGTTGCAACCAAACATGTTTACATACAACACGTTATAATCAGTTTGCGTTTTATTAAACAATATGATGTAAATATGCTAACAATAACATCACTTGTTTTGATTGCTTCATTTTCTTCAATGAATTATTCATAAACGCACGGGTCAAGTTAAAACAAAATTTAAAATCACAGGTTAAAATCAGTAATAATTACGTAATTTGTGATGAATCAAGGGTTTATAAACTATTATGTTCATGTTGGATTTTCATATAGTGGGCAAATAACGTCATTAAAAAATCTAACTTGTTGCCCCCGTTAGGCAAAACACATACGGGATTATTGACGTATAAAATAAAGGAGAAGAAAGGAGACTCGAACTAGCTCTTTACAGCCCATCGCATTATGAAAGTTTATCCGGGATCTTAAAAGTCAGCCATGATTGCGATAACATCCGGGTCTTCTTCAATCTCATCTTCTTCAACCACAACGTCGAGCTCATCCTTCTGCGCATCTGCAAAGGATGCTAACCCTGGTGCAACGGTGTTGAAAAAAGCTTTGGTCAAGAAAGGAGAGTTCTTGCTTTTTCCCTTTGGAATTGGACTGCCTACCCTAGGGCTCTTGTGCGATGAAAAGGAGGGTTGGGGTGTCTGTTCTACTGTTGAATGCTTGGTAGAAGTTGAAGGTTCCTGTGCAAGCGGGGAGAGAGCTCGTGGCTTCTGCTTTGTGTCGCTCGTCTGAGGCTTGCTTGCTTGGAAATCTTTCTGCTTGGCGGATATTTCGGTTTTGTCATCACCTAATTCGAATGCCTTCCTGCAGAAGAACAGACGTAATCAGACAGAATACTATTGATGAAGACTTACGCGCTTTATCCCATTTCCGGTTCATATATAGAACGTTTTCACTCGTGTGGCCAGTAGTTATGCAAATATATTGTAACAAATCGAAGTTTATACACAATGAAAAGGTTCAACTACCAGAGGACTTCTTGGGACACCAATATGGCCGCTGTTTCATTGTTTTAGGACACCAATATGGCCGCCCTGACGTCTTATGTTCAGTTCTTTGAAACGTTTTAAAACCAGTTTGTCAACTGCAAAGGAATGTTCCGAAACTAAATTGTAAGGAACCACATTCTAGTTAAAAAAGAAAGGACAATGTGTTCTCGTCCGCCATTAAACGTCGCATTGATAAATCTCAGGTCGTAGTTACGGAAACATGTGTCGAAAAGTGAAATGTGCTAGTCTTCGCCTCGTTAAATCCATTTGTGAAAAGTTTGTTTATAATAGAAAGAACAATTAGCTTAACCAGCTACCCCCCCCCCCCCCCCCTTCCTCCTCCTAACTAAGTAGGGCCTGATACTCAGGTTAGCTGGTAGGAGGCAACCAGTTTGCTATTTTAATGCGTGGCCGAGTATTTAAACTTGGAACGACCGAGGACAAATCCACAAAGTAGCCGAAACTGTTCTCCGAATTGCGATTCCGACGCGCACGCGCAGACTACTCAGCAACGCAACCTCCTGTTGTCGCAACTCGTTTCCAGGTTCTCTCTCCTACCAGTCTCGCTCCGTAGGGACGGGTATGAGAGAACCCTGGGAACGAGGTTACTGTTGTCGTCGTGGCTACTGTCCCTGCCGTAGCTGCCCATGCTTCGCGCGCACTCACCTTCCGTCCATAATTCCCTCCTTTGTTAGAGGTTCTGAAAGGTTTGGCTTAAGCCCGATGCGGGTAAGCCTCTCTTTGGCGACTTCTTCAAGCATCATCCTCATGTCAGGATACTCCTTAAGTACTTCATGAAAATGTGGCGACGCTAGCGAGTACAAGTTACAAGTGGTCGCTGCTCGGACCGAGGCTACCCTGCGTGCTTCCTTCGTCAACAGACAGATTTCTTAAAAAATGGCGAAAAAATATAATAATTGGTTTTGACTAACTTTGCAACTTTATCATTAATGTAAGCGAAATCTAAATTTGATATCGCCGAAAGTCAAACGATCATATCAGATATAATAGAGGGGAGATGATCGATATAGCAAGTCAATATATCCACTATTGTCTCGTTCTATTGTATGAAGTTTATTGTGTTATGGTGTAAGGGCTAGGGATCATTGTTGTGTTCTTTGTGACGTAACTCGAGACTTGCTACTTGGTATATCGTGCACCAGCCTAATAGAGGTGCAAGAGCAGCGTAAAGGATACTTGACCCTTTCATTATGCACCTATCAATGTTAATCTGGAGGGAGGGGGGGGCGGGCAAAGGCTGGGGATTTGACAAAGAAAGTTCGCCCAGGATGGGGACTTTTGATTACCGCCAAGTCCCGGCGGTGGGGACTTTTGAATTTCCTCCCATTACGGACGCAATCTTAGATTGGAAGCTGTAAAATACCTGGTTACCCGTCGGTTATCAGTTGCATTACAAGGGGGATTGGTAACCAAAGATGGCGGCCATTGTTCCCGCAAGGATCTGCGGGTATTTTTTTTTTCGCATGTGCAAGGAGAATGTGACATCGCATCTATTTTTATTCTCTATATTCTCATTCAAATGAACATATCCATTCACTTACGTTATTATTTCAGGAAATTAGACTCTTATAGATTCAGTACGATTACATGATACAAATGTTTTGCCAGAGTTTAAAAGCAAGTACACTTGCTTGTTTAACAGCTGCAAATTCGTTAAACTGTGTAGGTGGAAAACGTTCCTTGACAGATCGAATACCGCCAGCGCAACGAGACATCCACGGCTGGAGGCTGAGCTTAGGGTCTGGGGGGCTTTAAAACCATAATTCCACTATATTAACTATGCAAGAAGTAAGTTTGTTATCTGTCTTACCACCAAAATGAGATCCATCTCCTAAACTGGTTGCTAAAACTCCATCTCTTGTCAGCACATCAACAATCCCTCTTTGAATGAAATACATCTTGTCTCCCTTCCGACCGGTTCTACATATGTATTCACCAGTCAGATAAACTTCAAATTTGAGCTTGCTGACTATGTCTGCGATAAACTCGCGGCTGGCGTTGCTAAAAAACGGCACTGTGTGAAGTAACGGACTTACATTGTGCGCTAAGATGTCCTAAAAATTAGAAACAAAAAAATTGATTATTCAGACGACTTTATATTCTTTACGAAAACGCAGTAAATCACATCCAGTAGTATATCAGGGACCACTTAGACCGTTTTTGAAGGATTCAATAACGTAACGTTTGGGTGGAATAAATTTCCTTCAGTGACGTCAAGTTTTTTTTTTTTTCAAACCGAGCACACAATCAATACATCATTTTATCTCAAGTCCACTGATTCTGCATTTTCATTGTGTACCGGCGAGCCACATTTAAGCAAACAATCGACATGACTGAATCCAACCTCCTTCCCGAGGTTCCTGCAGAGTTCGTGCATGCGCCCATGAGAACTCCGCGGGACGTTCGGGATAGCAACCCTGAGAACGAGATTGGATAGAATCAATTACATGTTAACTTTATTTCGAATTAACAAAACAATAATGCGATATACTGTACACTTCCGCTTATACCCCCCCTCCCCCAGTTACAGACTCATCTACTCGTAAAAATACATCCGGTTATGAGCCTACCCCGGATATATTATAAGCCCTCCTCTAGCCTGTATTGAAAAGAATTCGAATTCTGACGACGTTTTGAAGCTCAACTAAGCGATTTAATTCAAACAGTATTATGATCAGCACTGTTATGTAACGTTTTTCGAAACGCTTTTTTTTCATAAAACTCCCTGAGTCAACCCCCCCCCCCCACCCCCCTCCCGATTACAAGCCCCCGTAAAATTCCTTACGAAGTTGTGTAGGTCCCCGCCAGGCTTATGGCTTATAAACAGAAGTTCACCATATACGATTTCACCCGCAGATACTAAAGGCTGATCGTATAGTATAATGATGCTGAACACAGGACATAGTCATAGCAAGTCTTAATGGTTGTGAGGGATGTACCTCTCTCAGTGCTTTGGAGAGCTCGTTGAGTATAATGTCCTCGTCAAATAGTTTATGGTGGAAGCGATGCTCATAATATTCTTCCACTTTCAAGCGCATGCGCAAAGGGAGCTTCCGGTAACGCATATATTCCTTCACTTGGCTTAACTGAAATGGAAATAATTTAAAGACGATGTCATGGATAAGAAGACTTCTTTCCACTTAGGAGTCAACAGGAGAGAATAACAGAAGAGACCAGGAAATTTTTTCTGTCACCAGGATTTCATTCCAGCTCCCTCACATCAGTATGGTGATAAGATTCTGCGAGTTACAAATGTTTTCAGGATTCCAGAGGAAGGCATAATCCCCATTCACACCGACAAAACATTTTTTCAATGAATATATGAAATGTCATATATTTGGATGGTGGGATGAATTATGTATTCCTACCAGCTCTACTTTGGAGATTTTAGCGAACTCATCAAGCGATCAGCTTCCAGTTGGCTTGATAACTCAGTGGTAAGAGCACTGCACCGTTATCATAGAGGTCATGGGTTGGAATCCCGTTCAGTCCTGACTTATTTTTCAGGCTTTCTTCACGCAACTCCTCAAGTTGCGTACATAATTGGGATGAGATTTCATTGTCTTAAAATGTTTCATCAAACCAGCTTTACAACGTGAATGTCTCTTGACAGAAAAGTCGGAGGCTGACTTAAACACAGGATTCGAGTTCTTTCTGCTGTGGTGTCCAAGTTTCTGCTTATACTAATATGCTGAGTACAATTACTTGGGTTTCCACAGCAGTCGCGTTACCTTTTCATTGTAAAGCCTCCCCGATGAATCAATAGACATGATCAAACTGGACATAATACCAATGAACACAGCATAAAAGGTCGCGCCTATGGTCATACTGCACAGCGTAAGCCAGAGTTCAGTAAGCGCCTGAGGCGGGTATCGCCCGTAACCAATACATAGCATATGGGACATGGCATTGAACAAAGCCCAGCTGTACTGTTCAGCAGGAGGCCTGTCCTAAAAGAAAATGAGAAAACAGTATGTCACTTCCCGCAATTGACCTGCTCCCAACGTCAGTGGCTTCATAGCTCAGTTGGAAGAGCATCGCACCGGTAATCGCGAGGTCACGGGTTCAAACCCCGTTGAAGTCCTGCAATTTTTTTTCTTCAGTCTTCTTTACGCAGTTGCATAAATTGCGTTCACTGCGATGATCATTTCTCCATTTTCAGTATGTCACTTCCTAAAGAGATATTAGGGCGTTAAAGATACCACGACGGTGACGGCCACGGAAACGTCGCTTAAAAAGTGATTTGCGTTCTTTTAATCTCTATCTCGATTACTATAACTCATTTACTTTGTCAAATGCAAGCGAACTCTCTTTGACCGAAATTCGTAAGAACCATATTCAAGTTCAGAAAGAGAAAGAAAAAGAAAATTTAGCCGTAGCTTGTGTACGTCCTCCAGGGATACGTCCTCCACAAGACGTGATATTAGACGTTTTCCCGTCGTAGTCGTGCAGTGACGGCAAAGAAATCTACAAAAAGCGTGATGCACGTGCAGAGTTGTTGTTTTGCCTATCCAACCTATTGCTTTTTTGACATTCTCGTTGTCGTCGCTGTCGTGGCATCTTTAAGTCCTTAAATTAGCTATGGATGGCAACAAGAGAGGATAAAGGCCGATATACACGAGGGGTTTTGCTCCCGGAGCATGCTCCAGGGGCACGCTCCGGGAGCAAAGCTGCTCCGTGTGTACCAACGATTTCATGGGTATACTTCATCCTCGGGAGAGAATTTCCACCCCGCAAAATGCTCCACGATATTTAATTGGTTAGATATTTGGGAGCAAGCTCCCGGAGCAAATTGACCGAACTTGAAAACGTTCCCTCGTTTGTGCTCAGGGAGCAAAACCCCTCGTGTGTATCGGCCTTAATGGAACAGAGACGGAAACGCCCAGACCAGCCCTAGAGATATGTGAATTTCACCAAAGTTACTTTTAGACCAATTAAACGCTTGAAATTACCCAAAAGTTGGTTTCTAGAGAGGTCCGTAAACTTCTATTCAGCATTGTCGAAAGAGAATTCAACAGTTCGTCATAACAATATCCTTAATTGTTTGCTTTGAGGCGGTCCCGCGTACACCAGCTTGATGTCGTTTCAAACAATAGATTAATCGGCTATAATACGGCTATAACAATAGACGACTGTTTAACTTTGACAATAGACGGATCGAAACGCACCAATTACTGATTACGAGTCTTCATAGCCAATAACATCACAGCTTAACTGACAGACGACCAATAACATCGCGACGTAATTAACCAATCAGATCAATAACCAGAGTATATTTCAGAAAACGTTTGAAAACAATTTTCTTAGTTTCTTAAAACCCATCGTTAAAGAAGAGCAAACACTGACTGTATGAGGCGACAGCTTATCGGTACCTGCAACAGGTTGATTACGACCCAACTGTTTTCTGGGAATTCTAGTAGGTATGGTACGAGAAACTGAACGCAGCCATTCCAGTGAGATAACAACAGCATGCATCCAATCAGCTTCAAAATACGAAGCTGGCCAGCAGCAATGTTAAGCAACTGAAAAGGAAAAAACATAAAGCAAGAAGTGCTATATTAAGACAAAACTGAATGCAAGGCTGGCAATACGGCAAAGGGCTAGTTCATTTGAGGCCAATATTTTGGCTAACAAAATAAGCATTCCTCAGGGCCAGAGCCACACTGAAGTAAAATACTATCTACCATGCTATCTATTGTTCTCACCTTTAGTTTATCATTAACCTCTTTTTTAAATTTAAACTAAAATCTTAGGAGCGATTATGGTATTTTCTTTCAGTGTAGCTCTGGCCCAGAGGGAGGCTAATTTAGCCGTAATATTAGCCCCACATAAATGAGCCCTTTGCCGTATTGCCAGTCTTGCATTTAGTTTTATTTTAATTCCCACCTCAAGTGACGTCTAGCCCTAGTATCGCTACATTAAGATCCAGCAAGATGGAACAAGTCGGTTTTATTTATGCCTTGAGTGGATCTCGGCATTTAAGGGTTTTTAGTACTATATCATTATAGTAAACGACTTCTGCATAGTAATCTCCATCGTGGCCATCGCCGAAGGAAAACTTATGGCTTAGGGGCTACAATAATGGTGGGATAAAATTCTTTTGTCAATGAGTCAAAGAATTCATGCTCTTACCGTCTTGATTGATTTAATTTTTTTTAAGGATATGAGATTTTAGCGTTCTAAATGACTGTCAAGCAGAGTCAATGATTAAACACAAGAGTGAATGATGGAACTAAGCGCACTTTCCACTAGAAACAAGCATTTAAACCTCAGGGAAAATCACTTGTCCCGGCCAACGCCCTGCGATTCCTTCTCTGTAGACTGTTCACAGCTGCCTATCTTTCCTTAAGATCGCAGAGATCAAAGACATTGCGTAACGGGCATATGGAACTGCAAGATGGCGCTCGTATCAGTAAGCACTTGATCCTGACGATCTTAGGAAAAAATTGGAGACTGTGAACAGTATAACCTTTCTGTTAAACAACAGTAAGTGCAAATTAATAATATGCACCTACAGTGCTCTGTCAGTTTTTTTATATTATTTTTATTCTATTCTGTAGGTGATTTAGCTAATGCGATACTCACCTCTTCAAATCGTTTAATGTACCGAACGAGTCTTGAGACCCGTAACAGTCGCAACAGACTCAGCAACTTAGCAAGTTTGAGGATGCGAAGAGCCCTCGATGCCTTGATGAGAGTTTGCTGAGCAGAAGATGAAGAGGCAATAAAATAAGCATAGTCGAATGGAAGTGAGGACAACAAATCGATGACAAACCAGCCCCGTAGATATTTCTGAGCTATAATTTTCTTGTCTAATATAATTTCGTCTTGGTTGTTAGGATCGACGATTCCAGTTTTGAAATTCAAGCAAATGTCTATGATAAAAATACAGTCCGAAATTCCGTTGAGGATGAGCCAGTGCAGGGATAAGTCATCGCTTAGAAACGAGATGCTGACCGGAAGTAAAATCACATGCATAGAGATGAAGGCTATAAGCAATATGTCCCAGTACCACCGGAAGGTACTGAAAGGATGAATTACACCTTTGCCTTTCTGCTCCTGTCGACGTTGTTCTAAGAGTACAGCAGCTTTGTTTCCAAAGAGCTTAAGCGCCATCTTGTTGTCTGGATTAGCCGAGAAGATGTCTTTGAGGTAAGATAATGCTCTCCCGCCCTTAGAAGCCGATGTTAGCCTTGATTGAAGATCAGCATGCCTTGTTAGCGTCTCGATGGTGGACTGTTGGTCAGCTGACGGGCGACCCCGTGCTTCGCCTTCCTCTCCTTTGTCGTGGAGACCTGGGGATACATTTCAAACAAAACTGCAATTTTAAGGTGTTACCTGTTATGAGGGGCTGATCCACGCATGTCTAGTTCATTTTGCCAATGATGTTAATTAGGCGTCTTCATTCGCTATGAAACTTAACGTTATAGTAGAAATTTCTCGTAGATGGTCCAAAAGCGGGTACATAACTACAGAACACAGGGCAAATTTTCTAGGTATATTCTTTGGGGCAGCTCGGCGGCTCGGTATGTAGTCCTGACTGACGAGCCATCGAGCCGTCGAGCACCTCAACTATATAACCTCAACTGAGGAGCCACCGAGCCGCCGAGCTACTAAAATGTATGCCTTTACTTGCTCTTAAAATTTGCGTCTTTTTAATGTCTGTTTGTACTTACATGTTTTACATCTTTCGCGTTCTTTAAACACTTGTCTTGACTAGCGAGCCACCGAGCCACTTCTGTTTAGGACCTTAAAATACGGCCCTGTATTCTGTAGTTGCACCGGTATAAGCTCTGTCCCGATTTGGAAAACGGAGAAAGTCAAAGATATACGCATGATTTTATCTTACCCGGTGCTGGATACGAATGTCTCCTCACTGATGATTTTCTTCGGTTGTTCAGAATTATAATCGGCTCTCCAAGGCCCCTTCCCTGCGGCTCTGTTCCATGAATGTTCTTTTCCGCATCGCAAGGACATGGTCTTATCAGACCACACCCAGGACAGCGAGTGTCATTGATGTCTCTTTGGCCGGGAGCCATATTTCGCCTTCAAGTTTCAAGGTCAAGTTCTAAATTTGCCTCGTCTTAGACAAAAAATGTCATTACCAGTTTGATGTTCACATTTTGGCAACCCGCCAAGTAGCCAGGCAAAATGTTGCGTTAAGAACTACATTGACAATGATGGTTGAAACATCAATCTTGAAACTCATGAATCACCAAGGCGCTACGCCAAATTTGTGCTGTATTGTGACGCAATGAAATGCACGCATGTGCCATTCTCATTGGAATTAATAACGCGCGCGCAACAAAAGCTCTCAGAATGATAAAACAATTAACAAAATACTAAATTTCATACTTCAAAGTATCCAGGAGAAGCTTTACTAGAAAGGAGTAAAGGAAACAGTTTATTCCTAATAACGACAACTTCATTTTGCTTTGGTAGCGCCACATAGAGGTAGAGTCACAACTACATTCCTGTCATTCAAGTCATCATGAGCGCGAGGCTGGTCTTTCCAAGCTTTAGTAGCGGCAGCGAGAAACTTTTCTTTTCTTTTTTCTGCCAGCGTGAAATTTTATCAGACAGGCCCCGGCTTGATTGGCTCCATCGTTGGGTGGCGCTACTCACCGGATAAATCGCTATCCAACGGATAAGAATTGACGAATAAATTGCGCTATAGCTATCCATGGGATAGAGATTTATCCAGTGGATAGTGTTATCCGCCTATTGAACAACTGTACTACTGGGCCCAGATGAATGTTCAATTCTCTTCTGGGAATTGCGAGACAATGGAGTCCTAAAAAATTTGCAATTTGACCATAAATAAAGCCTCGGAGTCACGTTGAAATTCGAACGTGAACCATTACAGCAAGGTCAGTGCAGTCCCCAGAGCCACGAGATTTTATGACCACGTGACCAAAAAACCTATGGGTACTGGGGACGAGAATGGGTGACCGAGACCGGCCGCTACACGGACAGCCATAGCCTGAATTTCAGACGATTACTTCGAGGGCTGGAAGTAATCGTCTGAAATTCAGGCCAGGCCAGCCAATCCAGTCCTGAGTTCGACCGTGGTCACACCATCCTCGGAGACTAAGGGGCAGCTAGTCGGAACGATAGAATGTTCGTGGTGAACGTTTACTATAAGATCGAGATCTTATATTAAACTTTCGACACGACGTTCTGTCGTCCCGACTAACTGCCCCTGTTAACGCAAGCGAGTCGACTTATCCCGCTTCCCAGCGCTAACTCTTCGCACGAAAGCCGAATGTCCAACGAATGAACGCAAAAAAACGGTAAAAATGAGCACAGAGACTGCTTTACATTCATTCACTTTTTTATTACATACTGAAACCATCACTCGATAAACGAATGAAACTATACAAAAATAATCTGACAGATACAGTATTTAAGATTGCGTCCGTCCACTTCATAACTACCAAATACTTCCTTCCATCTCATGAACTATTTCTACTCTAGGAAGTTAGGTCCTCAAATGTCTCCGTTGTCGGTCTTTCAATTGAGAAATTTTGTCAATGAAAGCTTGGTCTTGTTATTTTTAAGTAACTGTCAGAAATCTTTCGACGATGTTTTCTTCTCTTTTTATCTGCACTAGGAATTTGGTTAGTTTACCTCTCGAATTTAAGCATAAATTTATCTCCAAAGTCCTCAAGAATGCCATTCTAATTCAAAGAAACGCCAAACTTGTCAATCAGGAGTCATCTCTGTATCAAAATGGCTTCCATGAAAGACCTATTTACAACTGAATCGATCAGAACTTCAATAGGTGATACTCTCATTTCATAGTTTTTACTGCGTTCACGCATTTGGCCATGGTCTGAGAAGCACGACTGATGGCGTCCGTCATGTAGAAATCTTTTAGCTCCAGAATACTGGGCTGCAGCGGGTTCTTCGGTAGCTGGGCTTTGGAGCTCTAGAGATGAACGGAAATGAAGGCAACTGTAAGAATACAGGAAGTGTGAAAACACGCAAATAAAAATAGGCATAAAAATAACAATTAATTTGGCGCACATTTTAGAAAGAATCACCCTCTCAGAACACAAGAAATTTTCCAGGGTAGCATGCTTCCAGACCCCTTGCGGCTCACACCCCCCGCGCTCACGTGATTGGTCGGTTATTAAAAAATATCCCGATTTTACGTACTCAAAAGGTTGGACAGTGACTATAGATGAAATATCTTGAATTTTAAAAACCATTCACCTCTGAAGCAGTCTATCATGCATTATTATTATTAGACTTTTAAAGGCAACTACCATTATTCAGGGGACACCCTCGGGACCAAGGCAAGTGTACCTGAATAGAGGTTGGGCTGGGGTTTGTTGATAATTAACCAACAAAAAAAATAAATTTTTCTCTGCCTCGGAATCTGCTGAAGTTATTATTTCAAGCAGCTAGATAATGTATAAAGCATCATGATTAACTTTTCTAAGTTTTGATTCATCTTAATCGCTTTTACCTGCATCAATCCCAGGGCCAAGTTGAAGAAGTTGGCCTCCTCCACGTCACCATATCGAGTCAAGTTCGGAGAAACTTCGGAAAGTCTTCGCCTGATTTCTTCCAGGTTATCGTAAGGTAGGGAATAACCGGCAATCTGTTGGTGAACAAAATCAATGCAACGAGAAATAAGTGAGTTTACGCAACAGGACGGCAGGAAGAAGAGGACGGCAGAACGCTCGTGTGTGACAAACGTGACAAGGCTATTTCTTACGTGTTTTGTCGTGATCTTCACTTAACATCAATGTTTTCTGGTCTTTTACAAAAAGATCTGTTTAAAGCAAAGTGAATTTTGGCGAAAAGTTGTTTCGAACCAAAATTATTGTCACGCTTGTCACACAAGGTTTGCCGTCTTCTTCCCTCTTCCGTCCTGTTGCGTAAGTTCACTATTAACAAACAAATCCTTCAAATTTACCTTACGTTAATTAGGAAAGTTCCTCCTTCTTTCATTCTAACATGACATATATTTGTTTTACCACGTTTACATGTTCCTTTTTAACTCGTGGGTACGCGCGAGCGTACCACGAGTTATTGCAGGGACTGAGATATGCAGGGACTGAGATATGCATTGATTACAAAAAAGTAGATCTTGACTCATTAAAAACGGACTTTGCTGCTGCCCCATGGAGCATCTGCAATGTCTTTGACGATCTGGACGATGCTACTTGGGCTTGGGAGTGTTTATACAAGGATATCATGAAATCTCATGTTCCCGCTCGACGAGTAAAGATAAGAAGAGGAAGCCTACCTTGGATGAACTCATCCATACGTAAAGAGCTAAATAAACGCTATAAACTGCTTCTTAAAGCACAACAAACACCGAAGGGCTCACAAGCCTGGACAGATTATAAGAAGGCAAGAAATCATTGCACTAATCTCCTTAGATCAGCAGAGTCAAATTACTGGCTATCAAAATTTGACGAGACTACCTCTGCAAAAGATTTTTGGAAGACCGTAAGATCTTTTGAGGGAAAGCTAACAACTACAAACATCGGTCCAATTAAAGATAATTCTGGAGTTATTCATTCAGACGACACATCAAAGGCCAACGCTTTAAATTTCTTTTTTGTCAATGTTGGAAAATTTCTTTCGAAATCAATACAAGTCTCTTTAATAAACTCTCCTTGTCAGTCTGCAAGAAATAACAGTGAAATCCCTGCTCTTTCTCTCTCTAACATAGCCCTTAACAAAGATCTTCTGAAATCTTCTCTGAAGTGTTTGAAACCTGGCAAGGCAAGTGGACCTGATGATATTTCAAGCAGGGGACTGCGCCTTATTGGGGATGTATTTTTGGACTGCTTTATGCCACTGGCTCAAAGAAGTATTTTGGAATGCAAATTCCCAAGCCAGTGGAAGCAGGCACAGGTGAAATGTCTTCACAAGAAAGGGAGCACTCTCGACTGTGGAAATTACAGGCCGATCTCCCTTCTCAGCATTCCGGGCAAGCTATTAGAGAATGTTGTAAGCCAACAACTTGACAACTTCTTATATGGTAACAATCAAATCTCTTTGAATCAATGGGGCTTCAGAAAAGGAGGCTCACCTGAACTTCTTTTACTCTCACTAACAGAACGATGGCGTTTGGCCCTGGATGAAAGCAAGGTTATTGCCGTAGTCTTCATTGACTTTCAGAAAGCGTTTGATTGCGTCAACCATACAGTTCTCATGGATAAATTACACTCTATAGGCATTAGTGGCTCCTTTTATGATTGGCTCCTAAATTACCTCGTAAATCGTAAACAATTTGTAACTGTAAATGGTTCTAACTCAGAATTGTTGGAAATAGATACTGGTGTGCCTCAAGGGTCTCTACTCGGTCCCAGATTTTACAGTATTTACTCGAATGATTTACCTGAAGCCACAACGAATGCTTCTGTTGAAATGTTTGCGGATGATACCACAGTTTTTTGTATTGGAAATACTGTTGATGAAGTCTTATCTAAAATTCAGGAGGCGATCGCCGACTTAAACAAATGGGCTAAGGATAACTTCATGACTATTCATCCTGCAAAAACCGAATTGATGTTGTTATCTAAATCACAATTCATCGGGCCCTTACAGAAAATATGTTTAGGGCAAAAGGAGTTGTCCTTTGTTTCTAAATCTACATGTTTAGGGATTCAAATCGACAATAAACTCTCCTGGTCGCCACATATCAAATCCTTGAGCAAACGTTTTTCAGCAAGAGTGAAGAAACTGAAACACTTAAAAGGTCTCGACAGTCGCATCTTAGAGTCAATTTATTTCAAAGGTATCATTCCAAGTATTACGTATTCAATTGCATTATGGGGATCTTCAAAATCTCTTCAGACCCTGGAGGACATTCACATCGGAGCAGCGAGATTTATTTTTAACATAAAGAATTCTACTCTTAGCACTGAGGTCCTGGCAGCGACAAAATGGAAGTCTTTATCATACATGTACAAAAAGAGGATTGCAACCATATCTTATCAAGCATTTTATAACAGGGCTCCGGCTGGTATTAATTCTCTATTTATTAAACATTCTCCGTTAAGAAATCTCAGGGACAGTCTGAAACTATACGTGCGTTGCCCTAAAAGTGACTTCCTTCGATCTTCCTTCTCTCATCGTGCGTCTATTTTATGGAATAATTTACCCATGTACTTAAAGAGCAAACCCAATATTGGTTCTTTTAAATCTGCTCTTAAAGAAAAATCTGACATTTTAGATAAAATAACATTTAATGGGTTACAGGGAATAAATAAAGATATTGTAAATTATATATATTAAGGCAACAGTCAATTAACTGTTGTTTATCTTGCTAGGTATTTTTTTATTTTTCTTTACTCATTGTAAATAATCCATTGGTTTGTTAAAATCATTAGCTACTTTTTTGTAGATACTTTTTAGTTTGTAGGTCCACATCAGCTCTTTAGCTGCCTTTTTTTTTACTGACCTACATGACAAATAAAGTATGTATGTATGTATGTATGTATGTAAATGAGTCACTCACTCACTCGTAGTAGACGCACTTCGTAATTAATCGGGTCCGAACTCGAGAGCGCGAAGATCTACCGTTTCCAAAGAAGCACGCGCTCGCCGAAGTTCGGTAGCATCAAATTCCTCGCTGCGAGCGTGCATCGTGCGCTACAGCACGGTTGGGATAGAGGTCTTACCAAATTTAAGACAGGCAGGAATCTTTCAAATTAGTACGATTCAAAAGCCTTTGACCCGTCCAGGCGTTAAACTTGACAAGAAGATGAGCATTTGCTCTTCGACTCCTTCAACTTCGACGCTGGCTTGATCTCCTACCTTGTAGTACTGTAGTAGGTTATGTGTATGAATGAATTTATGGCGGTCAGTATAAGACACGGACTGCGGACTGGGTATAAAATACGGATTATAAAATACGGACTGGTGAAATGTATGGTAAATAAAGGCACTTCTCCTTCTTCTTCTTAAGGACTCCCCAAGATCACGGGGGGAAATGGATGTGAGTTTGTGCATTACCTTTTTAAAATAACAGCGGAAATCGAGATAAGAAAACATAAGTTAATGTTTTGCGTCCTACTTCGCGGAGGAGTTGTGTCGGCTTTGTATTGCATATGTTCTTTCATTGCCATGAAATGCGTTTACATTGTTTTTTACTGTCAGTAGCCTGGTATCAATTAGCCTTAATTTCATCCCATTGCTTCGAGTCGTCTTTATGGCTCGATCGTTTGCCCCGGTCGTTTGCCGGCGGAAGTTCCATGGAAAAGGCATTAAATTTGAGACTTTTCGCCATGTCATGGGACCATTCTCAATGGCGTAGTGGCTATGTGAGGTCGGGTCAAACCGAAGGTACCGGGTTCAAATCCTGCTAAGACTTTCTTTTTCCCTTCTTCCTTTTTGGTTTTCTTTTTTGTTTTGTCTTGTTTGCTTATTTGTTTTGCTGTTTTTTTTGGTTTGTTTTTAAATATATACTTAAATAACTGTTACTAAAGTGCAATAAACAGCAAGAAAAGTATTGTGTTTCCAGAACAAGGATAGTATATTTATAATATGAATTTCTATCATTTCCTAAAATTCACTGTGGGAAAACCAGAGGTGATAACTAATTGATTATTTTCTAAACAACGTACCCACGAGTTGACGATAGTCTTCCTTTGATTTAAAGAAAAGATCTATGGGCGATCAGTACCGTTAACAGAAGCTCACCTCTGATAGTGCTCTGATGATCTTCCAATCATCTCTCGCGTACACGGGTGGCGTCACAGCCCTTCTAGTCTGTTGGGCCCGCCCCTCTGTGTTAACGTAAGTTGCTGTCTTTTCTGTGTACGCTGCACCAGGAAGTATGACGTCAGCCATGTGTGCTCCATGGTCACCATGGTGACCTACAGAGGATAAATCAGGTTAAAAGACGCACGCAGACGTAAGAAGGTTGGTTATCATACAGTCCAGAAGACACAGTACATACCTTGATAAACAATAAAGCAGTCCTTAGGAAGATCTTCACGTTTCACCAGACCAGCATCCTGTTGAAAACAAAGACAAGTTATTTGATACATCTCCATTTATTAATTAACGACGCTTTCGCATCAAGTCAATAAAAATACGTAAATCTTCATCAACGAAGGGAAGATTACTTTGATCTACCCTTTAAGCCAAGCGCTGCTTGATTGCCAAAGAGCCTGCCTTTTTAAAGATGAAAGGAATGAGGCGTTGTCAGTTTAAAAACTAACGGTACGATAAATCTGTGTAATCAAGTAACTAGCTCAGTTCCTATGCAGCCAATCACAATGCAGATTGTGAAATACGAAATTGACGACTAAGAAGTATTTATAACGAATTTTACAAGCCATCCTAGGCCTCGTTGACACATAAGCAACAGCAAAAACTACTGCAGGGTAAAATACCGCGAAACATTTCGAGCTTTTTGAGCGAGGGAAGAAATGCTCAAAGTACTCACAGCTAAAAAGCCAACAATCTCCTTTATCAGCGCCGTTTGCGTTCAGAAATCGATGCCCAGATAGGATTTTAAATGGTAACCCATCAAAGATGAATTCCAATGCAGGTAATGGATCCCCGTGTGTTTTGGTCAGGAGGGAAATCTAAACTTAATTGGCCTTTATGTACACCCATGATGAGAAAACTTACAGCTCCAAGCAGGAACAGCAACTTGGGTTTCTCTGCCATTTTGTCGACTCCTGGCTTGTATCCGAGATCCAGAGCTGCCACTTGACTTGCAACCTGACAACAACATAACCAACAAAACCATCAAACATTGTAATACATCTCGGTACACTCATCACTTCGACAACCCAAATGCAACTTGAACCCATCTCGCACCCAGGCGTCTCCCTATCGATGAAAATTTGCGCGCGCAAATGAAAACGGGAACGAGAAAACGGCCACTCTCCTTTCTCCTTCACATGATTCATTGCGCTTCATCACCAGTAACCTCCGTTTCGCGCTCGCCGAAAAACGAAGCGCCTGAGAAAGAGGTAGCCACTCGAACTGTAGTGCCGTATGTTTTACAATGTGCTTTGCAAAATAATGTTAGGAATTGGTGCTAAATAGGCCAATTGTGTGTATTTACGTGTAGAAATGATAATTATTAGGAGTCACATTCTTTGATAGAGAAAATCCAAGATAAAAATTAAAAGGCTCAGAGGTGACCTACCCTGTGTAACACATTAAGAACCTTCCAGTCCTTTTCAACTTTCTTCGATTTCTTCAGCTTGAGAGACATGTCAGCGGCTATTTGATGAACAGCAGCACCGTCATGTCCTTGAAGAACAGTGTTTCCCACAAGTATCATGGGACGTTCAGCATTTGCCAACACCTGTAGAAAGCGCCACAATCATGAGCGAAGTATAGTACTCCCCACGTCGACCACCGAAAAAAAAAGCCTGGACTACAAGCTACAGATTTGCCGAATACTAACTAAGAACATTCAAATAATGGAATTAATTTGGAGCAAATGCACTGCCCAGGCTGGTAAAAGCTATTTTTATTCGGTAATGCAAACGCAGTGTTATAACAGATACCTTTGAGAATGCATGGTTTCCAGATACGATCTCTTTCAAGATGCTGGCCGAATCTCCAAGATGCTGCAAAGAAAACAAGCGGAGATAATAGCAACAACACATCACTTAAAGATTGGTCCCGAGGGAAACAGTTAATTTTGTTTATTATAATAATAATAATAATAATAATAATAATAATAATAATAATAATAATAATAATAATAATAATAATCAACTTTATTTAACGAGGGTAACACGGGACAGTACTTCAACTGAATAACTAGTGGCCCTCAAACTAAATTGTAAAACAAAAATTAAGTAACAAAATACATATTGTTAAAGAAAAAGAACATATATATGAATAAGATTAAAAAGAGTAAAAACTATAATTATTACAATTAAAATATCCTTACAATGAATATCTACAAACTATAATTACAATAAGAATACAGCTAAGATGGGTCAAGCGAGAGGAAGGTTGTGAAATGCCGGATTAGCATAAAACTAAGAATTAAAATTAAGTTTCACTTAAGCTAAAATGATCAACGTCATTGTATCTCATTAAAAAATGACTATAAATAGCCTTTCTAAATGAGGTTACACATGTTCCTTTGTTTCCCGTTGTTTACTAAAAAAAATAAAGACACAATTTAGGTTTACCTCATAAGTGTAGGTAAGATCGACCTTGGTACCAACAAGTCCTACTTGAAGGTCATTATGCATCCATCTACAAGGAAAGAGAAGAAGACAGAGAAATGATTGGAAAGATGGTTCCTGTATTCTTCATAGATCAAAGCGACAGTTCTTAACCAGTACCAGTTTGTTTTGGCACTGCAAGAAATTACCTGCCACACAACACCCTACTGATATAACCACATAATATGGTTAAATATGTGGAATATCCTTGCAGTTACATTGTACGTTTCGCGACTTTCATGTCTTCATCTTCTACGGTAGACTACGAGTAGTGCCCCATTTTTCCTCAGGGACAGTAGAGCGAACGAAACGCGAGCGCGCGTGAAAATCACCCCACGCGAGAAAGGCGATCTCCCCGCCGCGTGTCTTCTTTTCTCGCGTGGGGTGATTTTCACGCGCGCTCACGTTTTGCTCCCTCTGCTATCCCTGAGGAAAAATGGGGACTACTCGTAGTCTACTTCTAGGGGTACATCACGGACTCCAAAGTGACCAGCCTTAAAGTTGGCTTGAGAGCTCAGTAGTAGGGGTACTGCAACAATACTGCAGTTCAAGTCATGGGTTCATGTTCAAAAGTGATTTTTTTTCAGCCTTTCTTTTCGCCGCTGCTTAAGTTGCGTACATAACTGAACTGCGATGATCTTTCATGACTGTGTTTATTACTAGAAGTAATCATAGATTAATGAGTGCGTTCGAATTTTCTTAGCTCCAGATTAGCTTTTTTGTGTCGTCAAGCATTATTTCAAATCATGGAAGAGATTATGAATTAAAACGTAAACATTCTTTTCTTAAGAGATGCTCTTCGCGTATACAGCTTCAAAATATCTCACTCATTAACTCTTTACTCCTGTCTTATTCTCCCTCAAGCATGGTCGATAAAAATGTAAAATAGATCGTAAAAAGTTCTATGTTGTTAAAAAGATAAACATGTCACTACAAACTTCGAAAAAATGGTAGCCTCGAAGGTTACAAAGTCCTGGCTTCTTGCGTGACACAACTTGAAATGAAAACAATGATCATAGCAGCGACGGAAACATATTAGCTTTTTGCTAGATTACTGATGTCAGAGAACAGGACAGAATCTTTTGCAATTGTGCAAACTTTTCATCTCATGATTATTTTAAGTTCATGTACGTCAGTTTAACATATTTAAAACTTAAGCTTGCTTCAGCGAGCGAGATACTTACCATGCAAGATGGCCCGCGTAGATATATCAGACGTGAATGAAGCATTACAGTTGTAACAACAGCTTACTTTATCTCAGAATATATTTCGTGCGTAAAGAGGTTAAACTAGAAATATATAAATAGACTCAAACGCACGGGTAAACTTCTCACGGCACAAATGTTACCTGGTCTTTATTTGTGTGTTTCTACGAAGTTCCAGCTCGATTTGAACGGCATTGACCGAAAAAGGTGTAGCAGAATCATCAGTTCAGCGATAAAACCCGCTTAGAAAACAACTCCACAGTTCATTCTTTAGCCGAACTCAAATATTCCCGTGTAATCATCTTGCTTGTTGACCTTGATGGAACTAGTGATGCACGTGATTGCCATATGACAATTGATTATGACGTAAAAAATGGTTGTGTGCGCATGTCCACCAGGTGAGCCCGCAATTTCTTTGGCCGGCTATTGGGCTTAAAATTCGTGCGCGCGCTTAATAATTATTCAAAATGGCGCAGATTTTGAACATCGCCCGTCCAAGTAACCAAAAATCTCGAATCTTCACGCCTGGCATGCACAGGTATCCCATCGACCACAGGATCCCCAAAGATTACGAAGCGTTCTCCTAACGTCGAACGCAACAAATATAATTGTTTACTTACGCTTTACGGATGCGGGCATTCACTAGTGGAGCTTCATATCTGGGATTAGCACCAACTATTAACAGTACATCTGCATCCTGGAAAAAAACATGAGCACAACAATGAGACATGACTTCAATGTAAAACAGAATTATGACAAAGAAACGGCAAATCCCTTTTATTCCCTTTTAAAAGCAGAATTCCTAAAAATGATGTAAGGTCAAGATAGATGGTGGATGTAAGGGCTGTTCTCTCAGCTCCTCATAATCATATGACAGTTCTCGTCAGTCTTATAGCAAATACTACTCACTTAAGATTCTCATTAGATTGTAATACATTATGCGTAGTTTCAATCTTTTTACTTTTATATTGCACACGTAATTCCACTAATTATATATTGTGTCCCCAAATTAGTATGGGGTTTTTCCCAAGCTATGTGGCTCTGACACATTAATAAAGTTTTCTATCTATCTATGATAAAAACACTACATGTAATTCTTTGTTTATAGTGGAACAGTCAAAGTATAATCAGTAACGAAAGATAAAAAGAATGTAATGTAACTCAAGTACTACATTCACCAAGAAAAAGAGAGCTACCTCAATTCCTGCGATAGTGGTATTCATGATATAACTGGATCTAAAGTCAGTTCTGAAAATGAAATACAATGTATGGCCCATTACACACAAAAAAGAATAAAAACAGGTGTGACAACCGTTAATTTGTTTGGTTGCTTTCAAAAACCTAATTTTGTAAATAAGTGGTTTAACCCCCTAAGTCCCAATGGTGACCAACATCAATTTTCTCCCAACAATATTCATACCTTGTCAAGAGATTAGGTTATGAGAATTTATGAAATGATCACTAACGAGAAGCTACTTTGATCTGCTATCAAATTCTCTCAACTAATTCTTAAAGGAAATGTATGGAGATCAGTTTGGAGAATTTATATGTGGATATTAGGGCTTAAAGGGTTAAGAGGGGCAAATGAAATATAATTATTTTTGATACATAGAAAGAAGAGGAGAGCAATTTATTCAATAATTGAAATTTTCTTCTGATTTGGATTAGCATGGGTTCTAGTTCCTGCATTATGAAGTACAGAAGCACGACCCATGAGAAGCACTACCCAGATCAGCCAGGGTAGACACACGTCATTAGCATGCAATTGCTGTCATTGTTCCTCAGACGTCATTTTGCGGTGAAACTAGTGGTGGCTAAGCATCGCGAAATGTAGGCTCTTTTCTCAGGCTTCGTTACCTACCCCGAGCCATCAGATGGAAATCCCTCTTCTGTGTACAATCCTTCACTGTCATAACTATTCAGCAGATCTTTCAGAGCTACAAGAGCCTCGGCATCTGCAAACCCACCAGCGACTGCTGCTATTTCATTACCACTGAGATGGGTCATTTTCTGAGCCACTTCAACCAGTGCTTCCTCCCATGTACAGGGTGTGAGGTTGCCTGATTCATCTTTCATCATTGGTTTGGTCAGGCGCTGACGCTTCAGGCCATCATAGGAATATCTAATACAAAACAACATTTTTCAGTAAAGTAAAAAATACAACACTTTTCTGAATCTTGTGCGTAAAACTATCATTATCTCATATCACCATTTTTTTAAAAGTGCCCAAATGAAGTGTCAATTTAGGCAACGTTAAACTCAAAAGAATGCTGGCCGCTCTATCGATTTCTTCAGGCGAAGCCCAGGTAAGTTTAAGGGCCGGAAGACTAAACAGAGATTAAGTTGCTGAGATTCATAGTGCGATTAAGCATGTTTCACATTAAGTCACCTTCACAGATTTCTGATGAGTTGAAACTGAGTTTACAGCAACCTTTTAGATTGGACTTTGAGTGCAGGTATGACTTAGGAATTTCGAGCTACATGTCATTGTAAATCTGCAGGTTAGAACAAGTACATGCACTGATATGTAGCTTTCTCTGGCTGATACTTAGGCCAGGTTGAAACGTCACATATCACATGTTCCAAAGCTAATGCAAATGAGCAAGAACCATAGATTTTCCATAATTATAAGCATTAAATTTGATACTTGTTTGAACTAGGCCTTCAATGTAAGTGGAAATTTTGTTATGGAAGAAGAAAGCCTATCTCTTTCTACCTTAGAACCAGTAGTCCTTTTTTTCGCTTCCAAAGGAAATTTGTTTTGGGGTTAAATAATAGCTATCCTGTCTCTTACCTAGTTTTGTCAGAAATCCATTCCTCATTAATATCCTAAAATAGCAAAAGGATTTCGTTTGGTTTCAGTTACAAACAAGTGCAGGAAGTACAGTGTTCTTATCAGGACTTTCAATTCTGGGGTTCACAGGACCCATAGAAAAGCTAAAAGGGGGTCATGAGGGAGAAAAGTGGGTCACAATTTTTAGAAAGTGCGGCAAAGTCACAATGCCACAGTCTGGTAAGAATGCTGGAATTATACAAGTACATGCAATCATAAAAGCAGTAAAGGACTCATCTGCACTAGGCCATCATAATAAATTATTGAATGTTGAAGAACACAGTTTTAAACCTTGCAATAGCTCTAAAATGATGAAAAGCATATTAAAACAGACTTTCAAAAAATAATGGTGAAGAAATGTAAAAGTCATTCAATGATGTGAATGGATGTTGACGAATTTGGAGAAATATAATGATTCTGTCAGTTGTAAAGTAATTTGTTTCTATTTTCAATAATATTTACAAATTTGTAATATTAAAGGTAATTTATTTTTCCTCTGGATTAACCCTTTCAATCTTAAAAGAAGCCAAACTTAAAAAAAAAAATCACAAAAAAGAAAAACAACGAAAATAATGTACTAACACTGGTTTTTGTTACTTTTAGGGAATGGTCATTTTATAGAGAAAAAAATTAATGCATGAGCAAAATGATGAGTTTATTCAACAACTTGACAAATGTACAAGCCAAATGGAGAATGTACAACAAGAGAAAAAGACATGAATCTTTTTTAGTTATTTAATGCAACTTATTCAAACTTGAATCTACACACTGTACAGTGAATTGGTTGAAATCCAAAACAATTCTAAGAAATGCCCCAACTGTAATTTGCATTGTTCATGGCTAAAAGATGCAATCAGAAATGACCAGTATTTGGACTTTTTCTGGTCTTTGTTGTCAAGCATACAACATCACTTTTTTTGTCATATTCAACTCCATGAAAACACGCAGCATGATCATGTTTGCTAAACTAACCCAATCATTTCAGAGCACTCTTACCTTAAAATTGCAAATATTTGATGGCACACAAAAAACTAATAGAAAAATTTTCATAAAAATAACTGCTATGAAAATTTTTCTTTATTGAAGGTGTGATGGTGCTTCACTACACACTGCAATACAGAGTATAAAATAATGTACACTGACAAACCTCATTCATCCTGGGTAGGACTCTCATAACTTCACCACATCTTGTATTCACAACAATATTGCTTCCAACAGCATCCATAACATCAACTGAATCTGTTTTCCTGTTTAATAGGTAATTTAAAATACGGTAATATTCAACCACCAACAGAATGCTGAACTTAATTATCTATTAACTGAGAAAACCAGAGGATTGAAAACTCATTCAAAACCTACTACTGATAATTCTTTAAGTCTGATAAACAAGGTTGAGTTTTCTGTTTCTCAGAAAAACACATAGAAAATAAATAGATCTCATGGAAAATTCTTGAAACTGCCACTTAAAATTGCAGTACTCGTTTCACTAAGCGCAAAACCACTTACAGCAGCTGCAATCCATGTTTTAATAATACATACCCCCGGGGGGGGGGGGGGTACACGGGATTTCAAGTGACGGGGATGATTGAATGGAGCCAAAAGTCAAGACCCAAACAAATCCTTAGGGCTTCCAGCAAAACCCACAAAAATCCCTGCACCAAAAATGCAGACTATTGTATAACACGTACAATGTCAAGGAACACCATAGTTAACTATTAAACAACAGCAAAACACCTATGTTTGTACTTTACTCGCAGAACTACGCAGCCAGGACACTACCGATTCTTTTTAATACCCCCAAAAAATCCCTACTCAAATCAAGCTACCCAAAAAAATACTTGCCAAATTTTCGTACCCAAAAAAATCCTGGAATCGAAAATTTCAAACCCCCAAAAATCCTTCGATCATCCCCATCACTTGAAATCCCGAGTACCCCCCTCCCCCCCTGGGTACATACCTTAGTTCCCATGGTCTGGCAGTAAAAGCGTAAGGCTTTGATGTTAATGCACCAACTGGACAGAGATCTGAGGACAGAAAATATGATTCAGAAGCAGCTAAACAAAACTGACCTCCAGCAGCTCTGGGGACAGTTGTACATTTTTTTACACAGGACATTACTGTTGCAAATAAAATCAGTCTCTTTTCAGGTTACATCAGTATACAACATAGCTTGATGCAGAATCTCCTTTGTTAAATAGCCCTAATATAAAAATTAATATCAACATAAGACAAAGGGAATTATTTTTGGTTTAATCTATGAATGGATAATATTGTTAAGTAGAATGGCTGGTAATCAGCAAAACACCCACTATTTTAATGCACGATGTTACAGTGGAACCTTGATATAACAAAGGACCAAGGGACTGGCAAAATGTGTTCACAATAACGAGGTTTCATTATAACGAGATCCTTTTACACATACTTTACTATTAATGGGGTAAAGAAAATTGTTCATTAAACCGTGGCCTTTGTTATATCGAGGTTCTTTAAATCGAGGTTCTACTGTACAAGTTTCATCTGGTGTTGATTATACAAGTATGCAACTGGTCGATGGGCTATACATGTGATGTATTAATTTATTATTTTTTGCTTGCTGGCTCCACAGAGTTTCTCACTGGTAAAATGAAGCAGCTCATTTCTCTATTTTTGCCTTTTAAAATTGTCCATAAGCCTGAATACCACTCACAATGTTTACATACCAACAACATTTCCGGACAGTTCTGATTTAAACATTTTCTCCACATATGTCCCCACTTGCATGTCATTTCCTCTACCAGTTGTGCCCAGATCATCTACACCAGCTATCTCACTGGCAAACCTAACAGTGTTAATAGTGAAATGTTCAAGGTCACGTACATGTACCATGGTTACAGTGATTTATGGCTGCTGATTAGTTCAGGACTTCATTATATTTTATTTCCCAAAAGGTCGATTTCCACGGTCACCTTATTTTCATGTGCATACACATGTAAATTATAAATGAGTAAATAAAAAAACAAGGCAATGTATGGAAAGTCATGTGTAAAAGTAAAAGTTGAACCTTGCTCAACTTTTACGCCCTTCATACATACGCACAGAAATTTACTGTGTGTAGGCACGTTATAATAAATTATGTGACATTGGAAAACCACCCTTGGGCTTAGTAAATACTACATTACTTTAAATGAAGATGTGATTGTCACAGTTGTAATACTAAATGGCAATTAACTGGTAATTAACTCCCACAAAATTTTGGGACTTTAATGGGATTCAAACCTACAGCCTCTGCATTAGCACTGCAGTGCTCTACCAACTGAGCTGTGAAGACCCAGACATTGTGGGCACAACACTTTGTTGACTTCATCTTAATACGTTAAAGGAATGAAACATACATGTAGCAGCCAAAATACAGTTTTACATTTATTAAAATGAGAAATACATTATTTCATTGTTAAATTACATTATTTTGTTCTCAAATCACCCTTTAATAATCTAACCTGATGCATCTTGTGCAGTGAATGCAGCGAGTCATGATGGTCTTTACCAGTGGTCCAACATTTTTATCTTCCACAGCCCTTTGAAAACACAAAAACAATCATCAATAATCAGTAGTGAAGAGAAGTGCTTTTACATAGAGTATAGTGTGGTAACTCATGGTGTTACAGTACCTTTTCCCTGAAAATCTGTTGTCCACAAATCTGCTTCTGTCACTACCAAATGCCATGGATTGGTCCTGTAAGTCACACTCTCCACCCTGATCACATATGGGGCAGTCCAGTGGATGATTCACCAACAGAAACTCCATCACTCCCTCCCTGGTGGAAACAACATGGATACGAGAAATATTTTAGAATCCTCATGTCTCTACATTGCTCTAACTACAAAGCCAACTGCAGCTACAAACCCACGCAGAATGTTAATGTTAGATTTGTCTGCCCACGATGTTTCAGTTTTACTCATACCAAACCAACTGAGCTACAGTAACTGCTAACAGCTGGTAGAGTGCCCTTCTCATGGGCCAGATTTTTCACGTTTAAAGAAAGCTCAAACCCTTAAGGTGGCTCCGTAATTAATACAAGAGCTTTTAGCTGTGACAAATTTTCCGTCATAACTTTTTGGTTTTTAACGCGATGGCTGCGAAACTTTGCAAAGAATAACAGACATCATTCGGCAATAATACGAAATATTCCGATTTCATTGATGGTAAATATTTCTTGAGAAATTAGTGCTTAAAAGGACCCTACTGTTCAAAGAAAATCGCGTCTAGTAAAAAAATTTGCTGATATTTTTTTTCAGATCGGTTCACAGACATGGGCATCATTGTCATTCGTCCCCCCTGGGTGAGGTGCGGATTCCTCGCAGAACCGCCGCCCGTGCTCATTTTGTAGTCATAAACAAAGGTGCTGGACAGTTCTGTCTGAGCTCTGATACGAGGTAGCGTCCAATCTCAATACTTTTTTCCTGAGTTGGAAGCAACAAACAGCAGTAAAAGTCGTTGAAAATGCATTGCAATACATCAAAATGTATGCAGCAGGAGTTTGAGCCAAAACTGCCAAGGGATATTTTAAAAATGTCGAAGAACAAGTCATTCTACTTCAGACGAGGTTTGGAGCAATTTATAGTGCTTCTAAAACTAAAAAGTACCTTTTAAAGAATAGCACGATAGGCAATCGGCTTTCGTTTTAAGAATTAGCAAACGTTGAATTAACTTGTCCCGAAAATTCAAACTGATGGCTCCTTCTTCCTGATGGTAATTTATTTTTGAAATTCCAAAACAATTTCACAGCTGAATTTTGAGCGACTTTTAGTTACGGACTTCTGCTCCAACGATTTTTCTGAAATTCCTCTGGCATATTTATTATATCAATTAAAGCCGATACCAGAAATTTCAGTAAAAAATATTAGCAAATTTTTTTACTAGACGCGATTTTCTTTGAACAGTAGGGTCCTTTTAAGCGCTAATTTCTCAAGAAATATTTACCATCAATGAAATCGGAATATTTCGTATTATTGCCGAATGATGTCTGTTATTCTTTGCAAAGTTTCGCAGCCATCGCGTTTAAAACCAAAAAGTTATGACGGAAAATTTGTCACAGCTAAATGCTCTTGTATTAATTACGGAGCCACCTTAAGTTGCTGGTTAACGTAAAATGGCTATTCTAAGAAGACCTTCAGATACATGTATACAAGCCTAATAATTAGCAGTGTAGAGTTCAGGGCCATACTCCAGCAGCCCCTATTGGATTTTGATTTATGCACCAGGAAATCATACAAATTGTATGTTAAGAGCATTTGGGCCCCATCCATTATTGTTCTTTGAGCATAGCCCTGATGTTTGACCTTGAGTTGCTTAAGATTTACCCATTCACTCCAGAAATTTTGCCCAAAAATACATTTAGAAGCTAGTCAAGCAGTTTTCTGGTCATTGTCATGCTATAAAGAGCTAAAACCTACCATAAAGCTATTTAGAGGTTGTTCACTATGCGACCTTCTGATCCAGTTGCAAAATATTCGCTTGCGAAGTTTGGGCATGTGCAGAAAGCAACATTTTGTGATAGTTTTGGGGTTTAAAAGTGACACAGCAGTCGTGAGTATTACTTTTCACTTTCTCTCCTCCCCTCTTTTTTTGCTTTTCTTGCCTCATTTTTTTCTTTTGCTTGGCATTTAGTAGGCTTCATTTTTGGGAAAGCTTTTAGGATCTTAAGATTAGATGAAAGGAAAGGTAGGTGGGTAGTGGAGCAAGATTTTCATAGAAATTTTCAGGTCAGTGTTACATTGTTTTTTTGCCTTTTAGTCTGGTGTCCTTGACTGAATCATGCTCATTCTGATATGGTTTGAAAGATCTCTTCATTCTGCACAAGTCAGCAGAAAAAAATGTCATTGACCATCAAAACTGATGATGTCACAAGCAGTAGAAGGGATGTGGATCTCCACGGGTGGTTATGGGGGCAAATGGGTTAAAAGAATATTAAAAAACCCCTTATTTTTCTATAATACATGTAGAAACTCATGAGATTACATGACCAATATAAACACTAAGCACTGTAGCATTACCTAGCTTTTCTTGTCATTGGTGAGTCTGTTTTGATCTTCATCCCTTTCATAACAGGCATTGCACAAGATGCAACAGGCTACAGCAATGAAATGAAAACAGTACGTTAATTTGACAGACTGAAAAACTGATGATGTGAACTGCAGAAATACAAATTTTAAATGAAGATATGATTGTCGCAGTGGTAATTGCAATTTAAGCAATTGCAAGTAAACCCGAAAACATTTCGGGACTTCCATGGGATTCAAACACATGACCTCTGTGTTAGCGCTGCAGTGCTCTACCATTTGAGCTATGAAGACTCATACTGTATGGATCTTCATACTTTCATTCCTTTTATGGGTTAATATGAACTCAACAAATTGGCCTGCTCCTAATGTATGGGTTTATTAGGCATTGGAGATTGGAGAATTCTCCGTTTTACCAAGCAGAATTCTCTGACTAACGTTCCGTATCCTAAGACAATTATTTATTCAGACTTGGAGCCTCTTTCAAAGTATTCCCCTGTAATGTTACACCTTTTTCCTGCTACTAGAATTCTTAATGAAAATCCAGTTCATAGCTCAAATGGTAGAGCACTGCAGTGCTAATGCTGAGGCCATGTGTTTCAAAACCCAAAATTTTTCTCCGGTTTACTTGCAAAAAATTAAATTACAATTAGCACTGCTATGATCATATTTTCATTTTAAAAAAAGACTAAAAAAACTGGCTAACAAAGGCACCAAATAACAGCTAAAATTAAAATCATGTTTATTGTAAACAAATTTTGAAATACATGTATGTGAAGAAAGTTTTTCTATGTCATTTTATAGTTCATTACCAACATGTGCACACAAGTATAAGTACACGTTTTTTGGACAATTTTTATCTGCTATTTTCCTAGTGCGTAAACTATTACTATTCTTTTTTAGTTATCAAGTAGAAATTCATGTTTATTGCTTGCAATAAATACATCATGTTAAGACTCTATGCATTGTAAATCTATCCAATATTTTAATTATGTAAGTCAATAAGACTTTCTACGAGTGAATACGGGTAATATTATTATTGATAAATTTAACTGAATTTCAAATGAATTGCTCTGCTATCATCATTGCAACAGATGATGACTAAAGAATATGAGCCCAACCTTGAGAGATCTCTCCACTTCTACAAGACACATGCGGCAGTTTCCAGCAATAGAAAGTCTATCATGATAACAGAATCTTGGAATTTCAACACCAGCCATGGCACAAGCCTAAACAACAACAAATCAGACAAGATAATGACTGAGAAACAACATGGGCTAAAAACCAAGGTTTTTGCCTAAAAGGGCATCTGCTGTGGGTGTATTCTTTGAATAAATGTGCATGTATTGTTCAGCACCCTAACTGACTCCTCCTCTTATGTCAAATACTCCCTTTGATTTGTAAGCACATCTAAGTTGTAAGGATAATTTGCAGTTAATCAGAAGGCACCAGCCCTCCCTAAAAATTATTAAAAGGTCCCTGGTGTTATTCGTTATCAGTAAGTTATCTCCTTTGTATCATGCTATACAATGTTTTGTTACCAAAATATCATTCTGTTTATACCCTTTCTTTGTAATAAACCTGATTTAACACATTGCCTAATCATCAATAAAGACCTGTATTATTTATTTACTTTTCAGTTTTTGTTCCTATTCCCCAATTCTTCAAGCCACTGAAAACTTAAACCCATGGATATACATCGTGTGGTGAAGGAAAAGCTACATGTAACCATACTTCATAAGTCAAGGTTATTTACTCAACAGCATCTTCAAAATTACCTCATATTTTAGTTCTCCAGAATAATTTGAGCTGGTGGAAAGCTCTATTTTGGCCAGTGAAATAAGCCAAAAGCTGGCTGTTATTCAACATCCCTGTATTACTGACCTGTAGCACTGTCATTCCTGGATCAACCAACAAGCTTTTGTCATCGACAAACACTTCAATCTTCTCTGGTGCTGGAGCTGCCGTCGCATAATGTTGAGCTGAAAATAAGAAGAATACTCATAAATTGATAAAAGTAAATGCCTATATAACACTTATTGGAGCTAGGCATTAATTTGCAATGTGTAGGTATTAGCGATGCTTTACAGTCATTAATTCATACCCAACTTGATTCATACCCAAGTTGATTCATACCCAAGTTGATTTGTACCCAGTGTCATATGTGTGGCATCTGTTTTGTGGCTTAAGAACGAAGTATATTAAATTCATAGTGTACTATTTTACCTCATGGCTTAAAGAACAATGTATACTTCATGTGAGGTGTGTTTTTATTATTGCGTTGTATTCACTCTGTTAATGTGGGTACGAACCTTCTGGGTTCAAATTGACTCGGTTTACGGTCAGGTTGCCTGAAAGTCATTTAGTCAAGATGACTTACAGGCAACTTGCCCGGTTGCTATTGACTTAGGTATGAAACGACAGGTTTCCCAAATCAACAATTGTGCGCATGTCTATTCATTCCCTGTGTGGTATAGTGGACATTTCCAATCTTCTATTTCTGATAGGGACATTATGAAACTCTAACAGCCCAGTCAGTCTAGTAAGGAGATCCATAATGATGATTTATGACGGCAAAATATCAAGGCCCTGCTCATTTTATTAGCTAACATGATCAGCTTCTTTTAATTTCATGGCTGAGCAACATGTGTTAGTCTCACCTGCAACTTGAAAAGAAGGTGCTAAGCCCTTAAGGGACTGAACTCGAGCCGCCTTTGACAAAGTCACCATCCACATTGTGCAAAACCTACAAAATTCCAAAACAATCCAGACTGATCCACAAACATACAAATATCAAGATCAAATTTGCAAGTTATGTAAGCTAAGGTTACCTATGCAAGCTTTGAAAATCAAAACATCAACCATAGTAGGTATGTAAACAGTCGACTGTGATCTCTACTAACCTTCAGACCTTTTATCTACAGAGGACGTTTCCAGAACGTAACAACGATCCTTGTTTTTGAGGACTTTACTCGATTCTCCAAGATGGCGACCTCACCAATACATACGGGCATTTCCGTATGGACAGCTCGTACTGTCAGCGGATTGCAAGTAAGGGGCAATGGATAATTCATGTAAGAACTACTTACCCGACGCCATCGAAAAAGGTCAGAAGACGTGTCTTGAAGCGGTGAGTCCATTTTTATGCTTTCTAACGACAACACAAGGCAATACTGTTCTATATTCATGTAGTGATCCCCAGTAATCTACAGCTGGAACGTCCTGGACGTTTGGCGATATTTTTTCGCATAGATATGCAGTTACCTTTTCACATTTTGTGGCGCCATCTTTGTTGGATGTAGGGCAGTTTGGGATTTTGGTTAAAATTAATTAGCTTGTAACTGTTTAGTACTCCATAAAACCTGTATTTGTATCAAACCTGCATCCAAATCTCGTGCATCGAAGGTTCACGTGCAGGTGAACCAGAAAGTTACACGTGTATGTTGTGGTTCAATTTTATCCTTGATTTAAATTATTTTCCTTTTTTTTCAAACTCATTATCATACATGACTATACCCCAAAACAAAGGAAAATAAAATTTAATTCAAGGATAAAAGTCAACTACAACATATACATCACTTTGTGCAAGAAGCGTATTATCTGGGTGTACAGTCATCTTGCTAAGATCAAAATCGCTACCAAGAAGCCTATATGCAGCACATAATAACTCTGCAACAATTTTTATTGACACTGTTTACTTACCTGGGGTCGTTACTTCTTCCTCAAGCCCAAAAATATGTTTATTGATTTTAATTGACACCTTGCTTTGAACTTCTCGTCTTTAGTTTTATTTTTGTGAATAATAATTTTTGCGATTTTTTTAATACCTTAAGGTGGCTTATTTGCATCGCTTGAAAGGAGCAATTTGTTTAAAATCCAACAGCCTTTCTTTTGTAAGTTGGTTAATTTTGTCACTTGAACCTTGCCAACTTAAATTTCATTGTAAATTTAACGTGAAAGAATTCTTTTTAGAGACTTGTCCTTTTGATAAGTATTAAGATTAAAAGATCTCGGTGGGGATTTTGTTGGTGGCAAGGTGACCGGATACCATTTTCATGTGATGAACCAAACTTAGTTAAGTTCATGAAAAGTTTGACATGTGGCTCGGTTAAGATCTTCTGAATGAGTTTGGATCGTCCAACACATTCTATCCGTCTGCTTCTGACAGATAGAACGTCTGAAGATTTTCTTCAGCACAAATGCCAACCTTCACATGTGGCGAACTAAATTAATAAATAAAAGAATTGTTTCATAATGTATATTTAGTCTCATTCAGGAGAAAATTTATTAAAATTGTGTTTTGGTCTGATTCAGTTAATTGGTTCAACGAGTTGTAAGTTCGACGACCGACCCAACAGATGATCTTAACTTAATATAGGTCGACCCAAATTAGATTTTGGTCTGTCTCATGAAAAGTTCAACATTTGGCCTAGGCCTTACCTACCTACCTACCTACCTAACATCTTAGGAGAGGCATTTATTAGACAACAGGCATTTATTTAAGGGAGGGCGTCTATCATTTATGGTATCTAAGCTGACTTTCTGAGAATTTTCCGCCACATTCTCCTGTCACTGTATTGTGCTTAAAACAGATGGAATTCAATGAAGTAATGTTCATTATTTTTTTGTTTTGCAGCAGCTGATGTCAACTGCAAGCCACAGCAGATACTCCTCACCATCAGGGCCAACATGTGGAATCGCTTTGCTGTAAACCTTAGCAGACTGAGTGTCTTTCAACATGTTGCACCTGCCTCAGAGAAAAGCGTTTTACCTTTAGCAGTCACGTATCTCCGTGCTCTCTCAACCAGCTCGATATCAGAAGGTCGAACACACTACTCGTTCGTAAGGGTACCTCGCAGCATTGGAAACATCCCTGTTCCAAGTTCTCTAAAGGATGGAACTGTTCGGAGGCATCGTGGACGATCAGGGCGAAATGACACTGGACGAATCGTCATCCGTCACCGTGGTGGGGGTCATTCACAGACGTATCGCATTGTGGACTTTGTAAGGGCTCCTGAGATTAAAAAGAGTGAAGAACCGAGGACAGTGAAAGATAAAGTCTTGCATATAGGTTATGATCCATGCCGTTCCGGTCGGATTGCCTTAGTTGCGGGGAATGGCAGTGACAAGATGAAGATTATCTTAGCCCCACATGAGTTGAAAGTTGGAGATGTAGTGACAGCATCAAGAGGCAAGCCAGAGTCAATTGCCAGGCTCAGACCAGGGGATGCATATCCATTACAGCATCTTCCCATTGGTACACTGGTACACAATGTGGAGCTTCGACCAGGGCAAGGTGCACAGATAGTGAGGGCAGCCGGCACGTGCGCGCAGCTCGTGCACAAGACCGAATCCTTTGCAAGATTGCGGCTACCTTCGAAGAAGGAGAAAGATGTTCCTCTAGGATGTCTGGCTTCTCTAGGGAGAGTTTCCAACATTGATCACAAGAATCGAGTTATAGGCAAAGCTGGTAGAAACCGATGGCTTAACAGAAGGCCTAAAGGACAAACTGGTTTGGATCGCACTCACTGGAAGAAGAAAAGAGTGTGAAATTATTTAGGTTTTATAATTTGCTGTAACCCCCTCCCCACTTCGGCAACGATTTCAAAGAATAATGACTGTAAGATGAAACTATCAGACGAGAAAACCAGAAGAGGGGAAAGGTCACTCAGCCCGGTTAATCACCAAAGAAAAGGGATCATGTTAGCTTGTCTTTACCTAAATTTTTGTGATTTACAGTACAATGACGTATTTAAGGGGTTAAAATATGTCCTCTGCAAAACACCAAATTTTCATTGGAGATGTTCGGTGCTTTTTTCCTAGCAGATGAATCTTGTGAGAACAATTATCGTTTATTAGTAAAGGACATTAACACTTCCGAGTTAGAGTTTGTTTTTCTAGTGTCACTATTTACGATATTGGAAAGAACGGAATAGTATTTATTGGGCTGTATTGCGAAATCTTCTTGGGTTATAGCATATTTCCAGGTGAAAATGTTGTTTATTTCTGTGCCAGCAGTAAAGCTATACTCTGTTTGATGTTATACGTTGCGGTGTCGCCAAGGTATGTGTGGTACAGTGTGTTAATGAAGTCAAAGACACGCTTTTTTTAGAACTAGTAATAACCAAAGGTTACGGAATGCGGGCAACAACGATCGAAGGTCAAAACGCTTTTGCTCCATCGCTGTGCTTTACGTAAATTTCACGTTAAAGATGATAAAAACACGCGTGATCAGGTTACGAAGGTTTGAAGGTCCAAACGCGCGTGACCAAATTGCCTTCCAATGAATGATGATTTTTGTCTACCTAGAAATTTTTAAAGCTTATATTCTCGCTTTTTCGCACTTTTAACTTTAGTCGTAACGAGCGGGTGCAAAACAGGCTATTGCAGTCTTCGCATATTCATTAGTTTTGTCATCGATAGTGGTGATGAACATCTCTGAGCAATCAAATGTTACGAGGCTAAATGGTTCTTTTGCTAGCAATTCTTTAACACTAGTTTTCCTCAACTTTCTTCGCTTTTATTGCCTATCGAGAAGTTTGGAAAGTTTGTATTTTTCTTTCCCAGTACTTTTAAATTTATTCAGGGGTAAGCTTGTGGTAATTCACACGGCAATAGGCCTTTTTTCAAAAATACCATAATACTCTTTGTAACCCCTCCAAAATTTTGCATTAGCATTGTTTTCAGTTTCTTTGATCTTGAGGCGAAAGGCCTATTGTCAAATTAGAAGTCTACTCATTCACTAGCTAGTTTTGTCATCGATTTGTGAAGTTTTAATCAAGTCTGCATTTTTTTCTGAATGCGTCCAATTCGAGCGTTAATTGTTCATTGATGAACTTAGTGCGTGCTTTTCTCAATGTATTGTCAAGTCTTATGCTAATCCACTAGTACCGTTTTCAACCAAGAGCTGCTTTATGTATAAATTGAGCGAGTTGGCAAATTTTTCTCTTTGAATGTGACCAATTTACGCTTTGATTGCCCATTGTTGAACATAGAGTGCGTGCTTTTCTCACAAACAGTTTCAGGAAAAGATTTATCAAAAACATTTCTCACACTGGTTTGAATTTTAATCGAGCGACCGTATAAATGGAGGAACCAATTTCAAGTTGATTTAACTGTGTTCAAGGCCAGAAACCTTCGTACCTTTCATTTCCTGCGGTGCAGTGAAGACCAAACTCAGCTAGGCGATCTCTGGCCTGGAATGAAAGTCAAGATTCTCTTTTGCCTCCTCGAAAACAGCACTGAGGTTTGTTCTTAGTTCAACTTTAACTTTTGGTTACGATATCGTTTGCTTTTTTTTCTGAAAAAATAACGTCAGTTTAAAAAGAAACGGTGATAAGCGTCCGAATTGCTTTAATGGTTCTTACTGGTTATCTTTGCTGCAGAAAGAAATTATTCTTTTAGGCTTTACTCAACGGAATTTCTGTCATAATTCTTTCCTCGGTGAGTTGTTGTCGCCCGCAGTTACACTTGTGAACATGCATGGTCCCTTTGTTTATACGTTGGTTCGATGAATGTTGAACTGGAGGAACAAAAATGTAATAAACGTTTACGTGTAGTCAAAAAGATAAACGCTAGTTACGATTGTTAGGGTCAAATAGGCCTTTTTTGTTGATGTCTATGTAGTTATAATTTTTTGCTTTGATAAGAGAAGTCTTTACTTCTGTAGACTACACTTATAAAATAAACCTCGAACGCTGGACAGTTTTTTATTACTCTGACTCAGACTATATGCTTTCATATTTGAGTAACTGCGACCTTATTAATGTACGATTTGAAGATAAATTAAGCTTTTTTTGCCCCACAAACGCGATGCCAACAAACCAACTGTTGGCAGGTTTGGAGTAGAGTGCTTAGCTTGCACCGGGAGAGAATGTACAATGCTTCCTGGGAGGGTTCAGGCTGACATAAGATAATAGTCGACAGCGGGGCAAGACAGCTGTGAATAAAACTGAAGGTAACGAGAAACCAGTCAAACAGGAAAATAATGTTAATTCGGAGTGCTATTCTTAACACGTTAGTACAGTAACAAACAATGCTTTCCATTTTTTAACAGGTACTTCCTGAACATAAAGAAAAGAAGAACAATTTGCCTTCCACAAAAGTCTTCAAAATAACAATAAAACTACTGCCACGGTCCTTAACAAGGATATGCAGCCAACTCATTTGTGTGTCTGTCATTTATTCAGTATATACCAAACCTATGGTAAGTTCATTTTTTGCAGAACACGGTCGGTTGATCTAGTATTCATGCAATTTTCCATTGTTTTAAACAGGTTATTATTTAAGATAAATTTTAAGAACAGGTCGTTGAGGTGGAACAGAAGATCATTATTAGAAATAATAACCTACTGTTTCAATTCAGTGACCATAATAATAATCTGCTGGTTCTAAAACTATGGAAAATGACGCGCTCGGTCATTATTTTTAATAAGGTCTCGAGGGTCAGCGATTAAGCCATATTTCGTTTTATGTTGCATCTTTCTTTTCAATGATTTTGATGTCAGTTTTTTGGTCTCTCTGACAATTCTGGTTTGGTATATACACTAAGACAACTGTATGTTATATTTACTTATAAATAAAACATCTTCAGTCCTGACAGAGCAACATATCAGAATCCAAAAAACGTTTACGCCTCTCAATTCAGTAAATAAAGTTCAAATTCGTAGTCAAAACAAAACCTTACCCAAAGTTAAATTCCTCCGCATAACCAAAAAACAAAAAGTAAACTAAAGAGACAAAAGTATAACAAAAATACACCCACAATATAAAAAAAAAAACAGTTAATAGAACGCAGGACACTCAAGTATCCAAAAGAAAACAACAAAGCAGAAATCGTAAGTCAAAAAAGGTAAGTCACAAGGTAAGTTTATTTATGTTGCTTTTTTCTTGAGCCCTGGGGACTAAGTGCTCCGCCCAAGGGGGGAGAGCCCTGGGGACTAAGTGCTCCGCCCAAGGGGGGAGAGCCCTGGGGACTAAGTGCTCCGCCCAAGGGGGGAGAGCCCTGGGGACTAAGTGCTCCGCCCAAGGGGGGAGAGCCCTGGGGACTAAGTGCTCCGCCCAAGGGGGGAGAGCCCTGGGGACTAAGTGCTCCGCCCAAGGGGGGAGAGCCCTGGGGACTAAGTGCTCCGCCCAAGGGGGGAGAGCCCTGGGGACTAAGTGCTCCGCCCAAGGGGGGAGAGCCCTGGGGACTAAGTGCTCCGCCCAAGGGGGGAGAGCCCTGGGGACTAAGTGCTCCGCCCAAGGGGGGAGAGCCCTGGGGACTAAGTGCTCCGCCCAAGGGGGGAGAGCCCTGGGGACTAAGTGCTCCGCCCAAGGGGGGAGAGCCCTGGGGACTAAGTGCTCCGCCCAAGGGGGGAGAGCCCTGGGGACTAAGTGCTCCGCCCAAGGGGGGAGAGCCCTGGGGACTAAGTGCTCCGCCCAAGGGGGGAGAGCCCTGGGGACTAAGTGCTCCGCCCAAGGGGGGAGAGCCCTGGGGACTAAGTGCTCCGCCCAAGGGGGGAGAGCCCTGGGGACTAAGTGCTCCGCCCAAGGGGGGAGAGCCCTGGGGACTAAGTGCTCCGCCCAAGGGGGGAGAGCCCTGGGGACTAAGTGCTCCGCCCAAGGGGGGAGAGCCCTGGGGACTAAGTGCTCCGCCCAAGGGGGGAGAGCCCTGGGGACTAAGTGCTCCGCCCAAGGGGGGAGAGCCCTGGGGACTAAGTGCTCCGCCCAAGGGGGGAGAGCCCTGGGGACTAAGTGCTCCGCCCAAGGGGGGAGAGCCCTGGGGACTAAGTGCTCCGCCCAAGGGGGGAGAGCCCTGGGGACTAAGTGCTCCGCCCAAGGGGGGAGAGCCCTGGGGACTAAGTGCTCCGCCCAAGGGGGGAGAGCCCTGGGGACTAAGTGCTCCGCCCAAGGGGGGAGAGCCCTGGGGACTAAGTGCTCCGCCCAAGGGGGGAGAGCCCTGGGGACTAAGTGCTCCGCCCAAGGGGGGAGAGCCCTGGGGACTAAGTGCTCCGCCCAAGGGGGGAGAGCCCTGGGGACTAAGTGCTCCGCCCAAGGGGGGAGAGCCCTGGGGACTAAGTGCTCCGCCCAAGGGGGGAGAGCCCTGGGGACTAAGTGCTCCGCCCAAGGGGGGAGAGCCCTGGGGACTAAGTGCTCCGCCCAAGGGGGGAGAGCCCTGGGGACTAAGTGCTCCGCCCAAGGGGGGAGAGCCCTGGGGACTAAGTGCTCCGCCCAAGGGGGGAGAGCCCTGGGGACTAAGTGCTCCGCCCAAGGGGGGAGAGCCCTGGGGACTAAGTGCTCCGCCCAAGGGGGGAGAGCCCTGGGGACTAAGTGCTCCGCCCAAGGGGGGAGAGCCCTGGGGACTAAGTGCTCCGCCCAAGGGGGGAGAGCCCTGGGGACTAAGTGCTCCGCCCAAGGGGGGAGAGCCCTGGGGACTAAGTGCTCCGCCCAAGGGGGGAGAGCCCTGGGGACTAAGTGCTCCGCCCAAGGGGGGAGAGCCCTGGGGACTAAGTGCTCCGCCCAAGGGGGGAGAGCCCTGGGGACTAAGTGCTCCGCCCAAGGGGGGAGAGCCCTGGGGACTAAGTGCTCCGCCCAAGGGGGGAGAGCCCTGGGGACTAAGTGCTCCGCCCAAGGGGGGAGAGCCCTGGGGACTAAGTGCTCCGCCCAAGGGGGGAGAGCCCTGGGGACTAAGTGCTCCGCCCAAGGGGGGAGAGCCCTGGGGACTAAGTGCTCCGCCCAAGGGGGGAGAGCCCTGGGGACTAAGTGCTCCGCCCAAGGGGGGAGAGCCCTGGGGACTAAGTGCTCCGCCCAAGGGGGGAGAGCCCTGGGGACTAAGTGCTCCGCCCAAGGGGGGAGAGCCCTGGGGACTAAGTGCTCCGCCCAAGGGGGGAGAGCCCTGGGGACTAAGTGCTCCGCCCAAGGGGGGAGAGCCCTGGGGACTAAGTGCTCCGCCCAAGGGGGGAGAGCCCTGGGGACTAAGTGCTCCGCCCAAGGGGGGAGAGCCCTGGGGACTAAGTGCTCCGCCCAAGGGGGGAGAGCCCTGGGGACTAAGTGCTCCGCCCAAGGGGGGAGAGCCCTGGGGACTAAGTGCTCCGCCCAAGGGGGGAGAGCCCTGGGGACTAAGTGCTCCGCCCAAGGGGGGAGAGCCCTGGGGACTAAGTGCTCCGCCCAAGGGGGGAGAGCCCTGGGGACTAAGTGCTCCGCCCAAGGGGGGAGAGCCCTGGGGACTAAGTGCTCCGCCCAAGGGGGGAGAGCCCTGGGGACTAAGTGCTCCGCCCAAGGGGGGAGAGCCCTGGGGACTAAGTGCTCCGCCCAAGGGGGGAGAGCCCTGGGGACTAAGTGCTCCGCCCAAGGGGGGAGAGCCCTGGGGACTAAGTGCTCCGCCCAAGGGGGGAGAGCCCTGGGGACTAAGTGCTCCGCCCAAGGGGGGAGAGCCCTGGGGACTAAGTGCTCCGCCCAAGGGGGGAGAGCCCTGGGGACTAAGTGCTCCGCCCAAGGGGGGAGAGCCCTGGGGACTAAGTGCTCCGCCCAAGGGGGGAGAGCCCTGGGGACTAAGTGCTCCGCCCAAGGGGGGAGAGCCCTGGGGACTAAGTGCTCCGCCCAAGGGGGGAGAGCCCTGGGGACTAAGTGCTCCGCCCAAGGGGGGAGAGCCCTGGGGACTAAGTGCTCCGCCCAAGGGGGGAGAGCCCTGGGGACTAAGTGCTCCGCCCAAGGGGGGAGAGCCCTGGGGACTAAGTGCTCCGCCCAAGGGGGGAGAGCCCTGGGGACTAAGTGCTCCGCCCAAGGGGGGAGAGCCCTGGGGACTAAGTGCTCCGCCCAAGGGGGGAGAGCCCTGGGGACTAAGTGCTCCGCCCAAGGGGGGAGAGCCCTGGGGACTAAGTGCTCCGCCCAAGGGGGGAGAGCCCTGGGGACTAAGTGCTCCGCCCAAGGGGGGAGAGCCCTGGGGACTAAGTGCTCCGCCCAAGGGGGGAGAGCCCTGGGGACTAAGTGCTCCGCCCAAGGGGGGAGAGCCCTGGGGACTAAGTGCTCCGCCCAAGGGGGGAGAGCCCTGGGGACTAAGTGCTCCGCCCAAGGGGGGAGAGCCCTGGGGACTAAGTGCTCCGCCCAAGGGGGGAGAGCCCTGGGGACTAAGTGCTCCGCCCAAGGGGGGAGAGCCCTGGGGACTAAGTGCTCCGCCCAAGGGGGGAGAGCCCTGGGGACTAAGTGCTCCGCCCAAGGGGGGAGAGCCCTGGGGACTAAAAGATAGGTTCAGTTATTTATACATGTACGTGAGTTGTTGTGTGTCTTTTTTTTTTTCGAAAAACCGCTTGTCAAAAATATTTTTTTAAAATCCTTTCCCAAAAAACGCTCGGATTGTGAATCTTAAAAATCTGGATTTGGATTTGATCAGAAGAACCCACCCTGAATGTGGATTTTACGGATTCATGATCCGTTTTTGGATTTGCCCAAGAAAACGCAAAATCCGTTTTTGGATTCGGAAATCCGGATTTTTATTTTTTCCAAAAAAACGTAGCCTGCGTAGCAAGGCGGTTTGGTTGGGCGCGCTAAGTAATAAAGGCGGGAGGCTAAAAAAGACGCACCCTAAATAACATCGACCGAAACGAGCGTTCCTCGGGAAGATCATAAGACGCCTCGTACAGCCGCTACAGCCGCGTAATAAAGCTGAGTCTATTACAGATTTAACATTTTTTTAGTGATATAAGATGGAAACGACAAGCTTGACCGTTTTATAACTCAAACTAACTCACATATAACATCCTCTCTGCGATCGATTAATAACCTGAGTATCAGTCCTTCCTAAGGGGCTATGGGAGAGGAGATTTTAGGCTAATCGATCAAGTGAGGGGAGTCGACGAGGAGTCGACGGGATCAGTAGTTTGAATCACAATGCATTATGGGAAGATATTCACTCTCAAAATGGCGGCGAATGTCTGTGTGAAGTGTGACTCTTGCAGATCAGATATAATGACCATTTCTAGGTTGCAGTTTCTCTCGCGTGATTTGATCAAGGTGGCAAGATCTTGGTACTAAAGGTGAGACAAGCTTTCAGTACATTATGGATACGTTCAGTTGTGAAAATATACAGTCATTTAACCAAAACAAGCATAAAAATTCATAACGAGCTATCGGCGATTGCATTATAGAAGGAAACTAGATTGCAGAATACCAGCGTATCAAGAAAAGGATCAAATTCGACAACAATAGGCCTCGGTAGAGAACACTCTCCTCGGTCTCCATAATTCTTCAGATGATAATCTAATAGAGAGGGGGGCGGGAGGGGAGGCTTATTAACTTTCCTCCTCTGAAAAGGGGGGCTTATTTGAGAGGGGGGCCTTAACAGAGGATTACGGTAACCATTTCTTCAGTGGGTGAAAGGGACACGGTCAGCTATATGGGACTGCGCTGACCTGGACACTACTTTTGCCAGTTTGAATACCTTTTACCTCAACCCGAAATCAAATGTAAGCGTCAGATACATCTCAAAATCTGGTTCAATCTTGCCTAGTGTTTCATTCGATCCTTGATCTTTTACAGAAAACCTCTTTTTGAGCAAACGTTAACTCATCCTATGACATTATTCTATCATATTTGGTTAAAAACAGTATCCAAGGAAACATGAACAGAATAGGTTAGAAACGTGTAGGTGCCGGGAAGAAGGATCGCCTTTGTTTGCCAAAATAACAAAAGAAGTGAATCAATAACATTGGCGAGCAAGTAATTGTTATATATATTTGGAAAATCGATGGAAAAGGTTACATATGTTTGGAAAATCAAGCTTCCTTCGACAATGATTTATGTAGACTCTGTGTCATTTCTCACCTCCACTGATGATCGAATTCAGAAGTATTCGTCAATGTCAGTGGCTTTCCCTGCCTGGACAAATCCAAAGGTGAATTCTCTATAGTATATAAAAAAATGATTGCTCTGCTATGGCTTAGGGTCTATAATCATGATTTTGTAACTAGTTCAACTCCACAAGGTTTGTTTAGATATTCCGGATGGGCTTCTCACTATCTGTTTCAAGCGCTTGTCTTGTGATGTATCGCTTGGAAAGAATGCTGACCTCAGCGGAATGGCTAGAGCATTTTGAGAGCCTCTGTGGTTACCTAACTGTAACCTGGGATGGTCTTATGGTTGTGATAGGAGACATAAACGTAGATCTACTCAGACCAAATAAACCTATAACCAGCCAATACCAAGACATATTATCTTCACTAAACTTACATCAACATGTACATAAACCAACCAGGACAACAGACAAGACAAGCACACTTATAGATCATATAATCTCCAACTTTCGAGAACGTATTTTGCACACTGATGTCCTTCCTTGTCCTATGGTCAGCGATCATGACGCCGTCTATGCAACTATTAACATCAAAGTTACCAGATTCCAAACAGGGCACAAATTCAAGAGAAATTTGAAGAACTTTGATGAATCTTCTTTTATTGATGACTTTAAAACACTACCATTTGCAACCTCTTTTGGAGTCTCCGATCTGGATGATTAGCTCAAAATATTAAGTTCATTGATCAAGGAATGTATCGATAGGCATGCACCATTAAAATTAACGAAGGTCACTCGTCCACCTGCCCCGTGGCTTAAAGATCCAGCCATTGCAGAACTCAAGGAACAAAGAGACTGCCTACGATCTGCAGCAAGAGCGAGTAACAACAACAAAGAAACTTGGGAAAAGTTCTGTGCGGCCCGTAATTGCCTTAAAGAATCAATTAAGTCGACCAAGAGAAACTTCATGGAAAGAGTGTTGTCATCTAAGAAATCAAAAGAAGTGTGGAAGGTAACTCACCGTATCGTACATACAAGCCCGCAGTGAATAACTATGCAACCAGACAAGCTAAACAATTTCTTTGCATCCACGGCCGAATGCACCATTGGCATCAACGCCCACCATGTTGATGATTACGCCTCAATTATAAACTTGATTCAATCTCTCCCTGCAAACTTTGATAACAGGTTTCAAATCAGGACAGTTACTCTCAAAAAGGTCATCCATGAGTTGCACAACATTCAATCAGACTGTTCAACTGGTCCTGATAACATACCTGCTAACATGATTAAAATGGTTGCAGATTATCTGGGGTCTTCACTTACTGATGTCATCAAAACCTGCATCAAGAACTTGTACTTTCCTTCTGCTTGGAAGCTCACTCGCATCTGCACAATTCCCAGAGGGAACCAAATTAAATCCAAGAAAGACTTAAGACCTATTAGCCTGTGTACAGACGTCCCCCCTCCCTCACAAAAAAATCGGGAGAAGAGACGTCTGTGAATCGCCGTTGTTAATTGTGTTCCGGTATACATTTGCATAAATTATTTTTTGTTGTTGTTTCATCTGACAGTTAAAAAAGTGTTGACAGACCAACACAACTGGGGACTCTTTTAGAGCACGTACGCAGTCATTCTCTCGGATGTTCTTAACATTTATTACTAAGGTAGGCTCTAACTAGATTATCTAGCTAAAATGTCATTTAAAACGAGTATTTCATGCTTTTGAAGCTTTTTTTAAAAATTTTTTTAGCTCATAAAGTCTGTCTTTTAACTGTACATCTATTTCCTGTTGTTTTTGGTTGGACAGAATTTTGATGTCGGAAGCACTGTTTACATTTCCAGTCAAGCATTTTATGCAGGAGTTGATCCATTCGATGATTTTGAGGAGATTTCATGCAAACGATCATTCACTTGTCTTCAGCAAGAAATTACTATAGCCTAATTACTTTTGCCTAATTCTATGAGTCATGACCGGCACATGTAGGCCAAAAAATAACGTCTGTACACAGGCTAGCCGCACATCTTCACGCAATGTCCACACTAAAATCCAGGTATAAGATCTCTGATTAAGCGTTGATTTCTGTACGTCCACCCACAACCAGTGCAGCAAACATCGGCAGTCTTAATTTCACATGCCTATTCCAGAGAGCCGAAATCCAAGTAAACAAATATAAATGCGGTAAGCTGTCCACAAAGGCTGAGTTTTTCCCCGGGAAATCTATTCTGAGATTCATTCACCAATCGCAATACCGGAAATTATTTGCATCATGGCATTAACATTACAACCAATCAGAGGCTGCCCTCAACATTTCGGGGAAACGGGAACATGATTATCGTTGGCGATTCACAGACGTCTCCTCTCCCGATTTTCTGAGGGAGGGGGGACGTCTGTACACAGGCTAATGACCTATATCAATACTGCCAGTGCTTTCAAAGGTTTATGAATGACTGATTTTCCGTCAGCTGTCTGAGTTTCTTGACAAGAACAATGTTCTCAACAGTAACATTTCTGCCTATCAAAAGGGACAATCGACCACTACTGTACCCCAAGCTATATGAGATGACATAGTAAAAGCCATGAAACGTTCAGAGGTAACTATGATGATCTTAGCCGACTTCTCCAAAGCCTTGGATACGATCTGTTTCAGAAATCTTATCACGAAGATGAGTAAACTATAGGTTTCTCTAGAGACTTCCTGATATGGGCACTCAATTATGTTATGCATTGTAAACAATTCGTACAGATCGATGACACGTGCTCAGAGGTTAAAAACGTGAATTTTGGGGTTCCCCAAGGCTCCATCTTAAGCCCGGTGTTATTCAATATTTATGTTGCTGATCTTCAGGACAACGTAAATGTCAAATGCTTCCAGTATGCGGATGACACAACAATCTACGATCATGCCAAACTATCTGACCTAAATAGCTGTAGAAACACTATCTACCAATCAATTAATAAATTAAGTGTCTGGTTTAAGGAGAGTACCCTCACCTTTAACAACGACAAAACCAAGGTTATGTTTTTTTCCACCCCGCAAATGTTCAGAGTCCATCACCTTGATGAGTATGATCCTAACATCGCAGTCATTGGTTATAAAATAGAACGTTTTAAATCTTGCAAACTGCTTGGAGTTCACATCAATGAACACCTTAAGTGGGACGATCACATCAAGCACACGGTATCAGGATGCTACACCACTCTATCAATACTAAGAAAACTGAAATATCTCGCCAAATATGAGCTTAGAAAGCAACTAGCAGAAACACTGATTTTGTCAAAACTAGATAATATGTCGATCTGGTTTTTTACCCTCTACCACAATTCTTGCTTGGCCATTTGCAACAGGTTCAGTTTGCTGCTGCAAGTTTTGCACTTGGCCACTATGTTAAGAACTTTTTCCGAGATGTACTTAAAATCAGATGGCTTCCAATCAATGAGAGAATAGATCTGAACCTCCTGAAAACATGCTTTAAAGCTTTGCATAACACTGAGACGTGGCCAGATTATGTTAAAATAATAGAACATGAATGCCCCAAGGAACTGCCCTCCCCTCAAGCAATTCAATTAGATTAGTGGTCCAGACTGAAAACGGCACTTTCCAAGATAATGCGTCAAAGCTGTTTAATAATCTACTAGAAACTATTAGAAACTGTAAAGATTACAGAACCTTTTTAAGACTTTCAAGGAATTTTTTAAGAAACAGAGCACAGAGCGATTAGTCAGTTTTACTGTAATCGGGTTCTGTTAATCCTGCTTCTACTGCATAATTTGTAAATAAGTTAATTTGATTTATTTTGTGATTGTAATTAATGCAATTTAACAGAGAAGAGCCACCCAGTGGATCTGTTAATAAATCATTATCATTATTATTATTATATTATTATTATTATTTGCAAATCAGCCAAACCAGCTAAGAAATGGTATGAAATACGCATGTGCATCAGCTGACTGTGTCCCTTTAAGTTCAAAGTGGTAAATTTACCATTCAAAACTCATGCTTCGTTTATTCATTTGCATCCGGCTACCAGACAAAATCTTTCATTGAAGACTCCCACAAAGTATTTCATTGAAATATGCAGGACATTTGTTGCTTTGATTTTGCTTCACATGGCTACCTTGTTTCCCACAGCATGATCAAAGAAGCATTTAAATCTTGTGCTTGTCAACGATGATGAATAAAAAGTCACAGACTCCATTCAACTATAAATGAACTAAAGCATTTATACTCTTCATGCCTTGTTCTATCTGTGTGCGGGCATGTTCTTATCCTCTTCAGCATAGAGGTGTTTTCATCATGAAAACTTAGCTTATCTGTGGAAATGTTTTATAACCCTTCTAACAATATTTATCTTTTCGCTTCTGAATTGTATTTCAAGAGTGACTTCTTAACAGCAATGGGATTTTAAAGGACAGCGAACAAAAATAATAGACGACAAAGTCACACATCCCATTCAACTCTAAAACAGCTAACCGTGTTTGTCTTATTTTTTGCAGTGCACTTGCAATGCCATTTTTTGTACTTTTCAGTGCACAGACATGTTTTCCGTTTGAATCCCGTGCAGACGTCCTTAGGGATTTGTTCACCACTTTTTTGAGTCTCCTTAAGGACGTCTGCGTGGAAGGCTAGTTTGTTGTGAGCACTTAAAGGAGCTGTGTCATGAAATTCAGACAAATGTAGGTAGTTACGAAATGCCCATTAAATTTAAAGAAACATAAAAATAACCACTTAAGGTGATTCCCTAGTTTTGCACTGCGCATCTCTTACTGCGCATAACAAGATGGCCGCCGTAAAAAAGAGCATGTGAAGTAATATTATTAAAATGAAGTTGACTGAAGAGAAACGCTATTGGAATTTTTGCTTGCTGTTGTTTCTTGCCGAGGTGAGACTCAATGTGTTGGGAATGTGCATAACGTAAGCAGTACGCGTGTTGCTGAGTTCGACCTCCTCTCGGAGAACCTCGATAGTGGATGTTTAACTTGTGCTTACTCACTTTGATTTTCATTTTAACACTTTCTTTATCACATTGTGTCCTAAATGTGATATCTTGATGTAAATTCTGTAAAAACGGATTTTTTAATACTTTCTTCCCCCTTTCACATACATTCTTTTTGGAAACTCGCCCCAGTCCTCTCTCAAAAATCGGAGAAAATGCGTTTGGTGCACACTTTCTGCAGCTCTACCGCAAAAACGAGTACGGTGACCCCCATTTTTTATTTCATGATTTTAATAAGGACAGTGCTTCCTTTCGATGAGAAAAAAATTGGCACAAATCTATGTTCAGTTTTTTGGCAATTTTACTAAATTGTACGGATTGAGCCATCACGGGTCGAAAAGCGCGCGTCCAATTTAATTCTACTTTGGAGGGTAAAGTGAAAACAAGGGCATTAAAAGGCATTTTTCTGGTACGTAAGTGGATAAACAATACATTAAAGTCAAATTCTGTGTGATGTCACATGCATCATTGAAAAAATCTCTCCTTTTTGTCTAGGTTTGCGCTGCCCGCGGTTTTTGTAAAAGGGTCCTAAATAGCCGTATTTGTCATTATTGTGACGTCAAAACGAGCACGGTGACCCCCACTTTTTATTACTTTTTTATCATCTTCTTGACTTGTTACATCAGTGTACCAAGTTTTAGCTAAAATCTATGTTAGGTTCTTTTACTATGGAATCACCTTAAAACATTAAAGGAACGTTAAAATAACACAACAGAAACAACAGATTCCACTGATGGGCAAAACTGAAGACGATTGAAATGGATTGAAATTAGGGTTTTTGAAAACTGTTCAGCCTAACAGTTTTTCAGAGTTGATCCCTGCTGCTTGCAACTTCAAAAGTAATGCTCACGAGACATATTTGTTTGTTTCGGATCTCTAATTTTGTCATTTACATGTAATTTCTTTGCTTACTTTAAGTTCCATAGTACTGAGGTCGAGTAATTGGCAAAATTAAACAAAATGAACTGGACTGCTGTGACACAGCCCCTTTAACGATTTATGTCAGAAATCATTAAATCTTAAGAGGTACATTTACTGCCACGTGGCAATGGGGTTGTATGAAAAACAAAATAAGAACAATGATCCCAAAAAAATCGCACCTCCCTAAAGTTCCACCTACACGGGTAGAACAGACGAACACTTCATTGTTCACAATTCAAGAGATGCTCTTCATAGTGAACTTACACTAAAAATGGTTTATCTTTTGTTGAACTCTCCTGTCATTTTTCGTTTATGGAGAGGAATTGATTGTCAATAATGAGTACAATGTTCATTGCGCTTCCCAATACTAACAACAATAAGCAAACAACAGTGATCTCAAAAATGTCCCCTTCATAATGTTCTGCCAGGTTGGGTGGGGGGGGGGGACTCCACATATGAAAGGGGTGGGGATGCTCATCGGAAATTTTGAATTAAAGCCCTAAAGGAGACCAATATGGGCGTGGCCCATCCCTAAAAGAGACCATGTTAAAACACAGACAACATATATATTTTTATATTTTTTGGTGTGCAACCTTAAACCAGACCTTCACAGCTAAATATGATGGCATTTTGCCCAGAACACCCTAAGTGAGACCAAAATCCGAAATTTACACCCCTAAGCGAGACAACGAGCATCCCCACCACTTTCATGTGCGGAGTTCTCCCCCCCTTCCCGGGAAAGTTCCACCTACAGAACTAGCAAAGCATTTTCTGTACTTTTCACGTTGAGCATTGTCACGTACATGTATTATCTTTGCCTGTGACTGCAGCCTTTCTTCCCCCTCCCGTGGATCTGCCACAGCTTGCACGGGACTACCGGACGGAACTTTTTCGAGTCCTGCATATACTCTTTAAGTGTGATTTGAAATCATATTCATTATTTCAGCTTATATCTGCACTCCCTCTTTCTCGAAAAAATGACCACCTACAAAATAACAACAAGGGTGCCCACTGGACTCTTAAGTACCAAGAGTAAGAGAATAACCGTTTAAGTCCCAAGATCAACATGGAAATTCTCCACACTGGCCTCCATGCATTTCTTGAAAAATTGGTTGAGAGAATTTGTTTAAAGATCAAAGCATTTTTCTTCAGTTATCATTTTATTTATTCTCATAACCCATCTGCTTGATTATATTTTGATATTGTTGGGGGAAAATTGATGTTGGTCACTCTTGGGACTTAAAGAGATAAATAAATCACGACTGGAACACTTTGTGTTAAAGTAGTTCATGTTTATTTTGGATTGAATGTGGAACCATATTAATTAGCAATTAATGAATGAGGCTGAGTAGGATATGAAGAATTAGGCAGATCGAGGAGGGGTGGATAACATCCTTCAAGATCTGTCTAATTCTTCATATCCTACGAAAGCTGAATTCATTATTGCTTTATTATTTATTCAAAATAATTCCTAGTTTAAAAACAAGCTGAAACATCCTTACCTTCCTTAAGTTCACCTCGATAATGGCTGTTTAGAAGAAAAAGGGCTGTTCAGGTCTGCAAATGTACTCCAAATAACAGATTTTATCCACCGAGTTGTCTTCTTACCATGTTTTCAGACAATAAATCGTCGTGAAACGAGTAAAATGTTCTGCAGAATGTTCCACCATTTTTGTATATACAACAAAAACAACTCAACCTCATCCCCAGTTCTTCTTGGTTAACGGTGCCTTAATCTGCAAGAATGCTGCACTTAAGCACCACCACCCCCACCCCCCCCCCCCCCATCAAACATGCTTGAAATGAAAAGGCCCCCAAGGAGCTTACATGTAATAGAGGATTTATGGTACTACAGGTTCGACTATATGGTCTGTATTGAAGCTACTCGATGAGCCTTCATTTCCACTTTTAAATGTGTGTTATTTTACAAATTAGTGTACCCTCAGATCCAGATGTAAAGGCAACAAATGATCAACTGACCCCTGTCAATGGATTCTCCAGTTTGAAGGGTTCATGTAAAATTTTAGGTATCCAATCAGCTGGTTTTTAGTGTGGAACCACTTTTTCTTTAACGGGGGTCTTTGAAGTTTTCTAATTTTCCACATGTCCCTGAAAACTGTAATAATATTGTATCTGTAGTATTTATTCCATGTGGCAAATGTATAAATAAAATAAATAATAACACCCCCTTTAAACTACTCCCTTCAGGCTTTGCACCACTTGGTTGCAAACTTTATGCTGGCGGCAATGAAATTAACAAATAATGTGTATCTAACTAATTATGTTCCTTTCTCCTTCCAAAGGTATCCTAACCATAAAACCTTCAGAGAAGAGCAAGCTCAATGTCCTTTGAGTGCCAGCAGTGTGGCAAGTGTTTTAACCATACAGGACACTTTAAGGGCTCATGAAAGAGTCCACACTGGGGAAAAGCCTTACGAAATTAAACAGTGTGGCAAGTGTTTTAACCATACAGGACACTCAGGGCTCATGAAAGAGTTCACACTGGGGAAAAGCCGTATGAATGTAAACAGTGTGGCAAGTGCTTTAACAAAGCATTAGGCCTAAGGAAACATAAAAAAGTCCACACTAGTGAAAAGCCATATAAATGTGAACATTGTGGGAAGTGCTTTAGACGAGCAGGACTCCTAAGGACTCATGAAAGAGTGCACACTGGGGAGAAGCCTTTTGAATGTAAACATTGTGGGAAGTGTTTTAGCCAAGCAGGACCCCTAAGGAAACATAAAAGAGTCCACACTGATGAAAAGCCTTATGAATGTAAACATTGTGGGAAGTGCTTCAGCCAAGCAGGACACCTTAGACAACATGAAACAGTTCACACTGGGGAAAAGCCTTACGAATGTAAACTGTGTGGCAAGTGTTTTAGCCTAGCAAAATACCTATGGACTCATAAAAGAATTCACACTGGTGGAAAGCCTTTTGAATGTAAACATTGTGGGAAGTGCTTTAGACTAGCACATATCCTAAGGACTCATGAAAGAGTTCACACTGGGGAAAAGCCTTATGAATGTAAACATGTGGGAAGTGTTTTAGCCAAGCAGGGCCCCTAAGGACTCATGAAAGAGTTCACACTGGGGAAAAGCCTTACGAATGTAAACTGTGCGGCAAGTGTTTTAGCCAAGCAGGACACCTATTGACTCATAAAAGAGTTCACACTGGTGAAAAGCCTTTTGAATGTAAACATTGTGGGAAGTACTTTAGACTAGCACATATCCTAAGGACTCATGAAAGAGTTCTCACTGGGGAAAAGCCTTATGAATGTAAACATTGTGGGAAGTGTTTTAGCCAAGCAGGGCCCCTAAGGACTCATGAAAGAGTTCACACTGGGGAAAAGCCTTATGAATGTAAACTGTGTGGTATGTGTTTTAGACAAGCAGGAGACCTATGCAGACATAAAAGAGTTCACACTGGTGAAAAGCCTTTTGAATGTAAACATGGTGGGGAGTGCTTTAGCGAAACAGGAGACCTTAGAAAGCATGAAAGAGTTCACACTGGGGAAAAGCCTTTTGAATGTAAAAATCGTGGGAAGTGCTTTAGACTAGCAGGACACCTAAGGACTCATGAGAGACTTCACACTGGGGAAAAGCCTTATGAATGTAAACTGTGTGGTATGTGTTTTAGACAAGCAGGAGACCTATGCAGACATAAAGAGTTCACACTGGTGAAAAGCCTTTTGAATGTAAACATGGTGGGGAGTGCTTTAGCGAAACAGGAGACCGTAGAAAGCATGAAAGAGTTCAAACTGGGGAAAAGCCTTTTGAATGTAAAAATTGTGGGAAGTACTTTAGCCTAGCAGGACACCTCAGGACTCATGAGAGACTTCACACTGGGGAAAAGCCTTACGAATGTAAACGGTGTGGCAAGTTTTTTAACCGAGCAGAAAACCTAAGGAGTCATGAAAGAGTCCACACTGGGGAAAAGCATTACGATTGTGAACAGAGTGGAAAGCGTTTTGGCTTAGCAGGAAACCTGAGGAAGCATGAAAGAATCCACACCCAGGAAAAGTCACGTACATTTTCCCAGAAAAACAAATGTCTGTCCAAACGCTCGAAATCATGTAAAAGAAATAGGGCAGAGAAAAGACAGAGAGAAACTGGAAACACACGATCGGTCATCATTGAGAAACACAGCTGTTGGATTTGTCAAGAGGAAAAGAGTAGTGAGGCTCTTCTTCTCCAACATTATGAAAATCATATGACCTATGTTTGTGACAATTATTCTTGTAGTTAAAAAACGTTTGGTCCCTTTTAAGTTTTTCCTCTTTGTTCGATTTTTGGTGCTTTGACAACGTTTTAAAGTTTTCAACTCCAAAAGTTTGGTGTTTTGTTTAAAGCATGTTGCTTTCATACCTGCGGCTCATCACAGGTAGCCCAAGCTCGAAATATGAGCATCGGCGATCATCGGCATTGTTGCGTAACATTCAAAATATAAGGATTTGTATGGGAAAAAAACCTATCGTTTCTGTAACCTACGAAAATGAAAGGATTTCAATAAAAAACAGCTTACCTTACTTAAAATGTGTGTTACATCTCTCCTTACGTCTCTCCTTTTTATGGGTTTTATGTAAACGGTTTTCTCTCCATAGAAAGATATTTTCGTTGGTTAGAGAAACGATAGGTTTTTTCCCATACAAATCCTTATATTTTGAATGTTACGCAACAATGCCGATGCTCGCAGAAGCTCATATTTCGAGCTTGGGCTACCTGTGGGCTCATTCGATTTATATGATTATCAAGTCGGAATAAACGATGAAAGAACAGCTTCCGTTTTAATTCTTCGATAAAAGAAAATCTCGAGTTAGTGAAGTTTAGTGCCTCTTAGTTTTAAGCCTTACATTGTACGTGACCACTTGTAGGAGACAATGACTTCTCATGATACGTTAAAAAGCTTTCTTACTGTTATCCATATTCTACAGTCATGTATTTATGATGTTCTCATAGCCGTGGTTTCTGGAACTCTCCAGTTATTTTAATAACTGTTATCGCTAATCAAGAATACCAGTCTTTGGAGAATATTTATTGGTGTTAAAAGGCGCTGTGTATTAAGTCGGACAGTCTGAAGTTGCTTGATACTAATACAACTTTATGGTCAACTTAACAATTCCAAGGAAATAAAACCAAGTAAGGCCATCCTCATAAAATGTTTCGTTTCCCATCGCCCTCCCTCTCCTGAAGGTGGGTCGGTCGGTCGAGCAAAAAAAAAAGAAGAAGAAGAATGAACACATGATTGCATAGCCTGCGGGCAAGCTCTCCTATTTGGGCAAGCGAAGCGAGCCTCGCGAGAACGCGCGAGCGAGGGGCCGGCCCCTCGCGGCTTCGCCGCTCTCTCGCGCGTTCTCGCGCGGCTCGTTTCGCTCGCCCAAATAGGAGAGCTTGCCCGCAGGCTAATGATTGCATATTAAATCTCACGTTTAGTCTGCAAGATATAATCAGATGGCAAAAGACGATATTAACAGGACTATCAAATGTCTAAAAATGCTGCAAAAACGAAGTATCGATGATAATTTAAGACAATTGGTGTTAATAAGACAAGATCGTGTGCTTGTAAATTAAAGTACTTGCTTCTTTACAAGTGATTCTGGAATTTTTTTTTTTTTTTTTTTTTACTTTTCCAAAAAAATGGGTCGGTCGGGCGATGGGAAACGAAACATTTTATGGGGATGGCCTAATTGGTGGTTCAAATACTGATCAGTGTCAAATTTCTCCTTGTATTTTTTTTGGCTTTAAAAAACAGAGTGATCATGAGAATTGAGGACATGATCACCCAAGAGGAATCTAATTGATCCTTCAACAAATTCTCCCTACTACTTCTATTGAAAACTTATAGGGATAAGAAATGAGAATTTGATTTTTGATGTTAGGGTTAAAACCTTTGATCTCTTGGCGGGTGTTGTTAGTCCTTGTCTGGTTACCACTCTGGCTGAGATCAAACCCACTTCACACCAATTCATCTGTTTTACACAACGAAAACTAACCTTTTCCAGCTTAATCGAAACTGTTTTTCTAATTATTTAGACATTCGCAGCAACGGAGATTTTTTATTGCACCATATAGCGTACAGCGCATGTCGTGCAAGGGACGCTATAGTATTTCTATCGATTAAGCGTTTTCGTATGGACAGGCGAAGACGATTGAAATACGTTACGTTTTTGGATTGCGTTCCTTTTGACCAATCTAAATCCGGATTTTGTGATCCGAAATTTGATTTTTCGTTGCATCAAGGACTAAACCAATCTAAGATTGCAATCTGAACGATCCACCTCCGCACTTTGTTCCATTTAACGAAACTGCTTTTCGATCGCAAGAACGTGCTCGTTCATCAATAAAGACGTTAGTTCAGGCAAAAGTTATATATACTCCTCCTTTGTTCTATGCCGCTGTAGGATTGTGGTATATTAAACTTAAACGCTTGGATTTTCTCACCGTAAAACTTTAGTGTCCAATGTGTGTGTGTGTGTGTGTGTGTGCGTGTGTTAAAAAAAACGCAACAAAAATCCCTAGGGCTTCAAACAAAACCCAACAACTCCCTGGACCAAAATTTAACCCGTAAAAAAATTCCGTGCTGAGCCATAAAAATTTCCAGAAAACATTAAATGATACAACTATCATAAATCTTCATATTGTTTGAATACCAAAAAAAATCCCTTCGTAAATCAAGCTGCCCCTAAAAAATTCGCGCCAAAATTTTCCTTCCCAAACGAATCCGAAATCGAAAACTTCAAACCAAAAAAGATCCTTTGATCATCCCTGTCACTTGAAATCCGGAGCCCACCTCCCCCGCCCCCCAGCCTGGAGCTTAGAGCGTGCTCCTCAGCACTTGAGAATTTGTAAATGTCTTCTGAATGTTCTTCAATCAGATTTTAAGGCACGCGAAAAGTTGACTGGGAGGGAAAAAGGAAAAGGAAGGGGGGTCTTCTTCTTTCCCCAGTTTCCTCCCGTTTTATTTTCGTGTTCGAGCTTTCTCGACTATCTCGAAGCCTGGAACAGGCTACACAACTAGTTAAAGAGCAACTTTTCTTTCCATTTCTCCACGAGGAGACGCTCATTCAGTTTAGCGGGAAAGAAATATAAAACGATGTCTTGAAATTGAGAAGAAGATCAGAGGAGCAAGCAGCTACTGTATGGATCCAAACAATCTGGATTTTTTTGGACGCGTATTGTCAATAATAATCTTTTATTGGGAAACTTTCACTGAATATATATATATAAACTAAACAAAAAATTGATAAAAAGTTGAGGGTTGTCCAATACACCCGCACTGTAACGGTCCGTAAAATCCATGTTCCGTAATGAGCATTTTACGTTCCGTAAATTGCATCTCATTAGTGGCACTTGGAATATTTTCATGGCAAGAGAGGAACGTCAATTAGTACCACGCAACCAAACGTTTTGTCGTTTACTGTTCATTATATCTACACAGAAGAAAGTAGCTGTATACCATTTTAATCCATAAGAATTTTTTTTTTGACACGATTTATCTGCTCATTATTTTCTTAATTGGACAAATTGTCAACACGAATCTTACGTTTGTTATTTTATTTATCACTCTACTGTCCAGGAGGCCCAGTTGTTCGAACACCGATTGGTGCTAACCCAGGGTTAAATTTCTTGTTTTTTTTTTCTTTTGTTTAAATGCATTTTCTCGGATAATATTTCCTATTCTTTTTAGAGCATTCAGTCACCAAATTGCAGACCAAAGGAATTAAACTGAATTCGCTTCTCAAGCTTTTATATCTGAATTCAAATTTCGCACTAACCCTTGGTTATCTTAACCCTGCTTTAAACAACCTGGGCCGGACCACTCCGTGCCCTCATTTTATATTGTGCTGTCTCTCCTCATTCGCCGCAATAAGAAGCGTTTCAATTCTCTAACGACTAAAGCTTGGTCCTTTCCAGCATTTCCCGAAGAGTGGAGTTCAGTCCCTCTCAGTTCTTATTTACCAGGCCTGGACCCTGGACCCAGTCATAGTAATTCCAGTTCCTCCCGGTAACTGTTACCGTGGCTTCGAACGTTCCATGTCCTCAATGATCGACAATAATTTTTGTTTCCCCTTTTTTGTGACGTGAGAGCCCACTCCACACGTGACTAAACTGGTAAGCTGCTTCGGGGTATATTCCTAAAATCAAAAAACGAAAGTTTGTGAAAATTTATTTTACATAAGAAAAGCGACATCTGAAAAGAGCATATGCATCGAGCTACCAGTGAAACGTACCGGCTTGCATTAACAACTTGGTTAGATTTTGCATAGCATTCTTTTTGCTATACGTTAAAAATAATGAAAAATTACATTTAAAAGTATGACTAAAACGTCATTTAATGTTTAATTTAAAAGGCACTTAATATACTTCACCAGTAGGAACACATGCAAGTCATGGAGAATTCATAAAGGGATCGTAAACTTCTTCCTTCACTTGAACGACTATCGCAGGTAATACAACTCAAAGATTTCAAAGGAATTTAAACGACACAAGAAACTGTAAAACTTCTCCTCTGATCCCACCATATTTCGCTTGCGACTATTCGGGTCTATTTTCCCCTTCAAGCTAATTCCCCACTCCAGAATAAGGGAATGGGTACAAGCTTTCGGTGCAGCGATTTCTGGGATTGTTCGTGCGGACAGGCGTTAGTTATGATTGGTCGATGGTATTCAAGACAACCATAAACCAATCATAAGTAACGCTTGACCGTCCAAGCGATCCCAGAAATCGTTGCGCCAAAAGCTTGTACTCATTCCCCTTACAGTTTCTGGAGTGGGGTGTTACAGTGATATGGGCATCCCCATTCCCAAAACCCTAGGGATATGGGTACCCCCTTCTCATATTACCTTAGCGATTTGTGTTAGGGTTACAAGGGATGCCCTTATCACTATGGTTTTGGGAATGGGGATACCCAAAAGGGCGGATGCCAAAATCACTGTGACAGGGGGGTTAACTCAAGTATTTATTCGGTCTCGTTTATTGCTCCCTTAAACGAAGATACAAGAAAATCAGTCAGAAAATCACCTTATGCTCTCGTATCCACCTTTCCATTTCATTTTCTGTCAGATAAAATGCTTTCACGTAGGTTTCGACAAACTCTCGGTCAGGTATTGGTCTGTAAAAAGAACCATGAAACAACGGCAAAAAATCATGGTCTAGCACTTGCATAAAAGAGGAATGACGGTTTTTCAGAAATACAATGTACGCGTTACAGATGCAATAAAAAACTCGCCCTTAGCCTGCTTAGATGACGCTTGCTTGGCGAGAGAAAAAAAAAACAGTCGTAAAAACTCGCGCGAAGCACGCAAGAACAGCAGCGAAGCTAAACATGCCGCCAGCTACGCAGGCTACTGGGTCTCAGTCCCTCTCTTACCGTATATCAGTAAGTTTCTCCAGTTTCATGAGGTACTGCTGAAAATCAAGCTGCATCAATGCTCTTCCCTCATTGCTGCATTTCTTGGCGCTTGCAAACCTTGGGGAAAAAACGTAGAATAGACAGTCGTCTATCGTAGTCAGGTGTCATTTTTGTACAACATTGGACTTTTTCCAGCCTGTTGTTAAGTAGGTCTTGCGAGAATCGTTCTATCACATAAGGGCTTGGTTAAACTACAAAACTTTATGGTGGAAGAAGACGTCGGACTGTTTAAGCGCACAGCAAACAACTGCTGCGGACACAAACATTGCTTCCTCGGCGCAAGAAAATGCTATCGTGGATATGAGAGGTAACCATGGCAACCACATTGCTGGTTAATCCCATTGCTCCTGTCACGCAATTTTTTTTTAGATGGGAGATAATAGGTCATCTGCACCATGACGTCTTTTCACTACCTAGACCAGAATTCATTTCGTTTTTTCTTTCATATTCAAATTTGGTCATCCCAGTGAGGTTTACATAACAAAAGCCCTAATTCGCACAAGAAAACAATACCCTGAAGGATTATGGCAGTTATGGTAGTAGTAGTAAAATGACGCCATCGTGCAAATGGCCTATCACTTAGGCAACAAAGCAGCAAAATGTCAGCGACAGCCATGATCAGTTCTAAGCAATGCAATGCATTGTTTGAAATAAGAAACTTTGAATTGAGATTCTCACCCTTCCACAAAGGTTCTATTCACCAGACGAACACAATGATCCCATAACACAGTTCGCGCCTCCTGTGGTACTGGGATTTGTCTGAGGAGAGTCAAGTATATTAGTACCCTGCCCAAGTTAGTTTTCTTAGCAAAGGTTCAAGTTGATACTTGTAATGTAGTGAGCTAGTGCATTTCTTGACTAAAATTCGAGGATACCACAAACAACGACAGGAATAAATTATTTACTTGAAAAATATTGCACAGCAGCAAATACAATCTTCAATCACAATAACACGCCGTCTAATGCGCTGGTGTGTTTATTTCGGATCAATCATTGTACAGAAAAACAAATCAACCCATCTTGAATAGTGAAACACTGAATTACACGTCCAGTAAAAGCTTCAATGAGGAACTATTTTAACACCACAGAGACACACAAGGTATGGTTATGGAACTTCTTCCAAGATTCTTTTAGACTTTCTCCTATCGTTTATGGTTTTTTTTGTCGTTCAAAGAAGTACTTTTATCATTCCGGAGACTGACGATACCGTATTTAACATCATTAAATTTACATTCGATGCCAGAACCCAAAGTTGTATGAATTGGGGGGGGGGGGGGGGGGGGCGGAGAGGAGGGTAATGTTAGTATTGGCACCATAGGTATAGAGGTATTATCTTCCCTACGCCCTCCCGCCCGACAACGTTTTCTGTCATTGTTACTGGAAATGGAACAAAACAAAAACAATCCTGAAGTGACCTTTACCGTTTTGTACTTACTTTGCCAGCTGAGCAAGCCTCATGCTAAAAACTTGTAATTCCTGTTGTGCAAAAAAAAGGAAATAACTGATCGAATCATTAAATGAGTAGAATAGAGGGCGAACAAACGCAGAGTTATTTTACCTTGTTAAAAAGGTACACGATAAGATAACTCAACTTCAAAACTAATTGCGCTTAACCGGCCGCTCAAACTCAACCTACGTATGGATACGAAGGCGAGGGAGGCGAGTGATCTCACCACTCCACTACCCTAGCACCGGTTACCAGTCGTTTCGATACAAAGTTGTTTCGATACAAGTCGTTTCGATACAAGTTTATTCATTTGAGGTGTAAATAGTTCCACGTACTTGGTTTAAAGAAAGAATATATTCACACAAAATGCTTTTCTTGTTCACTCGCAAACTATGCTTGAACTGAAAAGATGTTTGTGCAATTTCACTGCTTAAGTTTGTATCGAAATGACTTTGTATCGAAACGACCAGTTTCCCTGGTACCACAAGGGGAACAAAAAAAACCCTTGTGGAACCTCGCTAGTGTACTCTTGTCTTTGATACGGATCTCTGCAAAAGAGAGGTCCCATTTTACTGACAATATGGGAAGAAAGTTTAGGACTCCCTGGCGCCGGTATTCGCTTTTTACAAGTTTCATGTTACGATAATAACCACAGCTGATGCGGTAGGTAGTACTGAAAATGATAACAATTGGCTCTCTATAACAGTGGCACTGGTGAAACCAGGAACTAAAAATAAGGAGTGTGTTGCATTACCCGCACTAACATGTCCACGTAGGCGTTGTGTTGTGACATGATGTCCCGGATGTCCCATCTGACTCCCATCATCTTCTGTAGCGTCTGAAAACACGAAAGAATAGACAGCTTTAGATTTGAGAACGAGAACGACTTCGATTACGAGATTTAACTTAAAGTTTTTTCGCGTATTGTCGAAAAATATTCAACCCGGAAAGCTTCATTGTACAATTTTAGACCTGAAAAATTAGTGCGGTTATTTTTATTGGAGAACGTTTAGCCCTTTCCCGGTTGCAAAATGATTAAACTTCTAAAATTTGATAACTTATTCCCGCCACTACGCATTTCTCGCTAAAACCCGTAGTAGCATGACGACGGCTATCACGTTTTCCCGCCAAAATGACGTTGGTCCACGCAAGAGCACTACCTAGTACCACTGAGAAAATTTTGTACTCGTAGTCGTCCTCGTCGTGAGCTAAACAAATGTGGATGATGTACCAAACGGCAGATACGCATGAACCACTCGTTAAAGTTTGTCTCCGAATTCTGACGGTGAAGAAAGGAAGCACTTTCTCTCTTGAGGCCATGACATTCTGAATGAAAACCCAAGCTCAAAAATAGACGCGACATAATTAACTCTGCAACATGTGAGTTGTTAAAGAGATTTTGCTCTAAGGCCGGAAACAAATTCAGTTAAAATTGTCATTACATAAGCTAGTGAAGGAAATGTTCATTAAAAAGGACGAACAAAAGTGCCGTGTTTCACATGGAGTTACTTCCCAAAGGTTCAGGCATGGCCTTTCATCTTTCAGTGGAATTATACTACAACTATGTTAGAACCATTACCACGCATGTGTAGCAGCGATGCCGCAGGGTGTGTTTTCTGACCCCTTTCGGTCTGAAGCTAGGTAAATGTTTGAACCCTTTGGGTAGACTTTTGTATCATTCGTCTCTAGAAAACAGTGGTTTAGGTCTGAAATAGGCTGGAAAATCGAATATTTTGGAAATAGGAAGGATTTCAGGAAGCAGGCCGCACACCCCAACCACATCTTCCAAGATTTTTCGCCCAGGTTTAAGTAGAAAATAGACCCAATTTGTTGCGTATTAATTGACTGACCTGATCATAATCAATAACTCTAGCGGCCACACTTCTGTACACTGGTCTTCTAAGCTCTTGTACAGTGCTCACCGTCTGATGATAGGAATACAAGATTCTGATTAAAAGTCCACCGTTCTCTAGTTACCTTGAGAGGGTTTTTTTTTTATTTAACACACTTCGACAAAAAGTTGGGGCAGCGTGGCCAAGTGGTCAGCGCGTCGGATTCTCAATCCGGCGGTTCCGGGTTTCAAGTCTTGCTCTGGCCACTGGCTGGAATTGTTCTGGGTTTTCCCGAGTCAAGTCTTCGGCCATGCTTGTAAATAGGCAATTGGTTGCCTCCTGGCAGCTGGGGGTTTTAATCCTGTAATGTTATATTTGAACAAGAGAGAATGAGCTAGATCATTCTCTCTTGATTTAAATTAATTGTTTCTAATTATTTGAATGGAGTGCCTGTAAACTCCCTGGATAAGCTAAGTAAACTTCTTTCCACTATAAACACACCTTAAACCTTTCTTTTGTATTTCTCAGAATTGGGGTTGAGGCATTTGTTGTGTGGTCCTCTCAACTCGGTTGGCAGTAATTAGTCTCCGCTACTTTCACTTTCGCGTGAACAAAACTATTTTCAACGCATTTGTTCCGTGAAGATGCGTACGTCCACTTACCTGAGAGTAAAACTGGGAAAGAAATGCTCTTTTGTTCGCAGGAATCATCGCCTCAAGATGTGGATGAAGAAATTGGAACTGTCCAGCTAAAAATATTCTGCAGTCCAAGGGAAGAGAAACAGAATCAATGCCAAGAACCATAAGTCATCACTTTAATTCGTACAAGATGCCTCACAAAACTAAGGAAATATAGCTATTTAATTACCACCAAAAGGAAGGATTTGAAAGGGAAGCAAAAACTGGGGCGTTTCAAAACTAACACAGAATTTTGTGTTCTCAAATATTTTGATTTAATAGGCCTTTTTGCCTATACGTCGGCGATATTGAATTTATTAGATTTAAGGAGTATTATGGGATGCCCAGGGGGCTCATGAGCACGGGCCAATAGAGTACTAAAGTGTGACGTCATAAAAATGAAATTTCTGAAATTATGGGATTTGTCAGGATATTCTGAAAGAACAATGCCCTAGAGGCCTACTTACCAAAAATGAGCATTTCGGGGCAAATTGTCTCTGAGATGTTAGCCGGTTAAACTCAGAAAATTTCCATACAAACCCTTCTAATTTTTTTTTGGGTCGACCCAAAAAAAATTTAGAAGGGTTTGTATGGAGTTTTCTAAGCATAACTGGGCTACTATCTCAGGGACAATTTGGCCAGAAATGTTCATTTTTGGCAAATAGGCCTCTTGGGCATTGTTCTTACAGAATATCCTGACAATTCCCATAATTTCAGAAATTTCATTTTTATGACGTCACACTTTAGTACTCTATATACTCGCCCAGTATTTACACCCACTTTTCGGGCAAATTTTTCTTTAAGATTTCCTAGAAAAAGGTTGTAATGGGAAAAAAAAAAAGATCATTGTGCCGTGTTGGATGTAATAATGATCGCCTTTTTCCCGAGACATACACAGTAAAGTTCTCTTTTTGCCCAAGAAGCGCGCGTAAATACTGAGGGAGTGCCCCCTGGGCATCCCATAATACTCCTAATAGTTTCAATATGGCCGCCGTGCCGGTAAAAAGGTCTATTCGTACAACTTACAATGATTCCGTGGCAATGATTCTTTCTGACAAGCCAAACATTGTTTCAACTCGAGAAAGATCCACAAGAGCAGACAGATAGGGATGAAGAACCTGAAGACACACAAAGGAACACATACTGAGTAAACAAAGCGAAAGAAAAGGAAAATTGTTATGTTTTGATGCAATAATTGAGCTTTCTGCCCCTACAGTCTAGTAATTAATTTGCCTCACAATTCTGATTTCAGTCACTAAACCACAGGGGCGCTAGGTGAGGTGTATAAAACGACTGTTTGAGAAATATGGGGCGCGTGATAAGTGAAGACACACAAAGGAATACACACTGAGTAAACAATAGGAAACGAAATAAAAATTGTTGTATTTTGATGCACTGATTGAGCTCATTCCCCTCACTGTCTATTTTGCTATTTATTTGTCTCACTATTCTGATTTCAGTCTATAACTACTGTTTATGAGATATGGGGCACCTGATAAGTGAAGACACATGAAGGACTTCATACTATGTAAACAACGGGAAACGAAAGGAGTACTGACTGAGCTCATTGCCCTTACTGTGCATTTATCTATTTGTCTCACTATTCTGCTTTGACGCCAAGTGAGGAGTCTTAGAAAACTTTTCTTTTAAGCTATGAAGTGTGTGCGAGGGAGGGGAGCACACGTCAGTAGCTTCACCTTTCCTCTCGCGCGTCTTCTTCTTTCGCAGCCACAGCCAACGTAGCCGTTCTTATTTGCGTTCTGAATGCCTCGTGCTCCCGTTACAAAGCTATTTTTGGGGGTCGTGAGACCTCTAAACCGCTCCCCTCTATCTGAACCGAGATAGGGTCTTATGTAAAGAGCCATTAAGTCAACAATTTCACCATACATGTAACAAACAGTTTTTGACTTCACACCTTCATGTCGTTTCCACTGTTCAACATCTCAGGTTGTTCCTGTATAAGAAAGAAAATATCGGCCAGCGAGAAAGCTTAAGTGAGACACATTCGGGGACAAAGGCTTTACCAACTGAAAGGCAGTTTTTTTTCTTTCGAATGCAACTCTTCACTAATAAAACAAGGAAAATTCTACGCGGTACGGCGAGATATTTTGACGGCTCACTTACATGTTGAATGAGATTGTCGGAGATCCTCTTTAAACTTGTCCTTAACTTAATACTTAAACCATGGGCGCTGCCATCTACCTATAGGAACAAAGAGAAAGCAGAATTATTTGAAAACCAAATGATTAAGTGAGAGAGATAATGGTTCACTTTCATTTTCTTAGAAGATTGAACGCTTTGCCTTTAACTCAAAGGGTAACTGTTTTGACTCTGAAGGAAAATGATTTTAGTTGAGTTAAACTGAAAAAAGTGCTGGGTATACTGTTAGAGTAAATAAAAATCTATGAATGCCAACAAGCAGTAATTCTATCGTAATCCATCTGCTAACTGCCACAATTTGGTGGTTGCTTACAGCAGTTGTTTGCATTATATGAGAGTTCCAGTCGGGGTGACGAAAATTTTACCGGACTAAAGGTTTCGACTACCAAACTTACTAGCTAATTATAGTGCGACAGAAAAAGGGGGGTTTAAGAATAGAGAGGTAAAGAATCACTTTTGCGGCAAAGGGCAAACGGCAAAAGTCACAAACAAGACGACAATTTGTTATATTAGGAATTCAGCAGACAAAAACAGTCTACAATAATTCCTTTGGCTAACACACGAAAATACTCATTTAAGTGTCAATTCAATAAAAAGTAAACGACAAGCAAAGGAAAAACTTGGTCACGTAGTACAAATTGACGTTTTCGCTTGTTTTAAACGTGGCTCTAAATTTGCCTAGCTACTAGGCCTCATTATTCCGCGCTAAAGCGTTTCGGATCACGTGGTCTAAGCGAAAATGTGCAATGAAAGAGAGCGACTGGGAAAACACCGTACAGGGATCAGGCAAGCTCGAAATCTCTAAGTAAGTAAGTAAGTAGAGATAATCTCTCTATTAGTCTTACCATCACCTCCGGGGCGAAAAAGGACGCAACCTAAAGACGAGTGAACAGACAGATATTTGAAAACAGAACGATAAGCTGTGTCATTTAATGCAGTTATATACAACTGGTTCTGTCTGTTTTCTCTTCAACGACAGTGAAAAAAAGTATGCCTAAAAATGCTAATATTTTAAGTCTCCATATGCTTTCAAATTGGAGAAGGGAGTAACGTGGAGATTTGACGAGGACGATCAAACGGGTTGCGTTTCTGATAAAAAATAGTCAGCAGGTACTGTATATAAAGAGGGGGTAAGTGATGGAGACCCTTAAAGGAAAAAAAACAGGATTTTATATACAAAAGGTTGGTCATCCAGGAGCCAGTGAAGTTCTCGTAGTATCGGATTGATGTGGTCCCAAAGTGTCACATTTTGGCACTTTTAAACACGGTACTTGTGTGAACTGGAATCAGTCGTTTCCCCCACCCCCCTGAGAGTTTGCTAACGGGCCATTTCAAGGTTGTACATTCAAACACTGGTTTGAAATGCTGGCCCCCAAAGTTTTATTTTTGTAACTCAAACGAATTTGATTTGCAAGGCGAAGGGCTGAGTGAAGAATTAAAGGAGGAAAGAACGTCCTTGGTGCTAGTTTGATAGCATAGCGCCCTTAAACCTGGTAAGATCAAAAGTCCAAACTTGGGGCAATTACCGAAGGTCAGAACAGGCCGGCCAAACCGGTCATTTTGAAAATAAAATATTAGTTTCTTTCCTCGAAATTTTTACTTAAACCCATCATTGCGGTGCACACCAGTTAGGAAAACAGCGATCTAGATGGATACAGGTGAAATGTTCACAATCCCCTATTTCGCCGAGATCGAGCGCTTTGCGTTACACCAAACCGCTCCCGCCCCCCCCCCCCCCCCCCCCCAAAGCAGTTTTAATACTCATCCAAGATGGCCGGCAGTAACGCAAAGCGCTCGATCTCGGCGATCTTACGGAAAAATAGGGGACTGTAAACAGTATAGGATACAGGATTAATAGTGGAATTATCCTTAAGACGGGACTGGTCTGGCAAGCCCGGTTCTGACAAATGGTAAGTGCCCTTAGAATTTGCCCTTACTGACTGCTTATGCATGACACTCAAACAAGATTATCTGCAGTCAGTAATGTGTCATGGTGGATACGACTGCATACGAACCAGTACAGAAGAGTATAAGATAAATACTCACGGAAAACAAGTAATAGTCGAACAACTGCGACATGCAGATGACCACATCAAATGCAATGGGCTTTAGTACGTTCATCATCTGCATATATTTACCTGTAACACAAATGTGAAAGTTAATGTAAACCGTTCTTAGTGCGTTTAAAAGGCCAAGTGACGTGTAGTGATCGTGTTTAAACAAGCAAGTTAATTATGGCCCCGAGTTACTCATAGACTGAGAAAAACACGCGTCACAATCATGGGTGTCCTCTGTTAAGGTGGATTTCCACTGACGCGTAATTTTTTCATGTGTAAGTGCAGTCTTACGTGCGTAAATTCCACGTTCGTAAATAATTAGAGGCAATGTATGAAAGGTCGCGCGTAAACGTAAAAGTTGAACTTCAATCAACTTTTACGTTTTACGCCCGACACTAAATACATGGCCTGTATTTCATTTACGCGCGTAAAATTTACGAGCGTTCGCACGTAGAATTTACGCGGCAGTGGAAATCCACCCTTAATCTCTGGTCCACAGTACACGTGATCCGAATTTTATTGCAAGTTACCTGTCCTATTTGAAAGGCCAGCTTAACAGAGCACTTTCATAAACGGACCTTGTGTTATTATCCCTTAATCACGAGCTTATTTTTTATGTCTATTTTTATTTATTTGCCACACAATAATAGTAATTACAAAAATATAAGATAACTAGAAAAAAGAAGTGGCAAGGAGACCTAACAGAAACTATAGGAGATTATGAGTGGTTAGGCTTCCTCGCACTACGGGCTAACTCACCGAAGACTCTCAGAACGTTAAGCGTGGTGTTGGTGATACAAGGAACTTTGGACAGAAACTTTTGATGCTTTCTACTGTTTGCAGACGTCTCAGACCTATCAAAAGAAAATGATTAGATTAGAAATACTCCTAACGTTAACCAATACATTGGAAGGCAAACAGATTAGGGGAATACGGAAAACCATCACTAAGGGGATAAATGTTTTATCATTCGATCACCAAGTTTGGTTTTTAACGAATACCTTCGGGAAGCCAGGAGATCTGCCTTTTTTCACCCAAGAACGATCGCAAGAAGGAGAAAAGCGTGGTTTCGTTTACGCATGGGCAGAATATTATTTGCAGCCAAACACAGATGGACGACATTGCACATAAGCAGATCATTATTTGTAGGCAGTCATTTGCAGCTCACGTGGTGGGCTTTCGGCCAACGAAAAGGAAGACAAATTTGCATGGAATAATAACACGTTTTACCACCTTAACACTTTTGCTCTTAGAAATAGCCAAAGTCAAAAGCCAAGAAAAAGAAATAAAAATTTAATTAAAAATGCACTTAACCCGCTTGCAGGAATTTCACCAGTTTTTTCATCCACATAATCCAATTTGAGTTCCTCTAAGAAATGAAAATAAAGGCAGATAAAATTACAACTGTCACAACCCCACTTTAAGAACATACTAAATATGAGAGTTAGGAAACACCCAAGTGAATACCTCTAAAAACGACCTCAAGATATTCACTGTATAGTTATCTATTTATTACTTGGAAATAGTGTATCGTTTCCACCAAAAGAAGCCTTGGTCGGTTAGTTGTTAGAGTATCCTTCTAGAAGGGAGATCACGAGTTTATTGGTGATAATGATGTTAATGCTGTTGATGTTGATGATGATGATGATGACGGTGGTGGTGGTGGTGGTGGAGGTGGTGGTGTCGTTGACGATGATGATGATGACGATGGTGGTGGTGGTGGTGACGTTGACGATGGTGATGAAAATGATGATGGTGGTGATGGTGTTGTCGTTGACGGTGATGATGGTGGTGATGGTGGTGGTGGTGGTGGTGGTGGTGATGGTGTTGTCGTTGACGGTGATGATGATGGTGGTGGTGGTGGTGGTGGTGGTGGTGTTGTCGTTGATGATGATGATGATGATGATGACGGTGGTGGTGGTGGTGGTGGAGGTGGTGGTGTCGTTGACGATGATGATGATGACGATGGTGGTGGTGGTGGTGACGTTGACGATGGTGATGAAAATGATGATGGTGGTGATGGTGTTGTCGTTGACGGTGATGATGGTGGTGATGGTGGTGGTGGTGGTGGTGGTGGTGATGGTGTTGTCGTTGACGGTGATGATGATGGTGGTGGTGGTGGTGGTGGTGGTGGTGTTGTCGTTGATGATGATGATGATGATGATGATGATGATGATGATGATGATGATGATGGTGGTGGTGGTGGTGGTGGTGGTGATAATGATGATGATGATGGTAATGGCGGTGGTGGTGGTGGTGGTGGTGATGTAGTAATAATTCTCTCCCCTTGTCACTAGAATTCCATCGTTGAATGAAAATAGACCCTTCCAAGTTCTATTTCTTCAAAGTTTTTATACAGGCCAGTGAGCGAATATCCATTGACACTGCTGCAAAGAGCGCTATAAAATTAGGAAACTTAAAGGTGATACGTTAAATGTGAGTGAAGAAAGATGTTGCTTCACTGCTTCACAAAGTCGCGACAATTTTACAGAAGTTTGTATGGCGGGGGGCACGAATGTGCTCCGTACTGAAACGTCTTCAACAATTGGCGACTTTTTGGAGCTACCTCTTCGTTAGTTTTTAACAAATCATGTTCAAAATTAGCACCTTTACTAACTCTAAGGCGTTCTTTTTAGCCGAGTTGACGGATCCAAGTCAAAAGTTGAAAAAAAAAACGAGCAAGGTTTTCACAGAATTCCATTGTACTGTGTCGGTTATGGTTTCTTTTCTGTTGCCGTTGCAGCTTTTCGGTTTATTTGTTTTTGTTTTCTCTTGGCTTTGTATTGACGAATTTCATTTATCATTATTTACACCGGCGAGAAAATAAAACCACAGTATGAACATAAAATATTTGCACTACGTACCATAATCATCGCAAGAGAAATTTTATAAAAAATCCACAGAAAATTGCTTGTTACCTGGAACATCATCATCTTCATCATCCTCTTCATCATCTTCCTGACTTAACCCACGTGATCTTTTATTGTTCTCATTGACATCACCATCCGCTACCTCCTTCAAATGTAGGGATCAATTTAGGTTTCTGGGAAACTGCCCACCTACCCCTCCCCTAAGCTAACATTATCACTTACTTCTCCCTTAAGGCAAAATCATGACTTAGGGGAAGGGTAGGTGGGCTGTTTCCCAGAAACCTGTGTAGTACAGGGACAAAACAGAACAGAATTCGAGCCTTTTAAGAACTAAGGTATAGCACTGAATAGATTACACCGTTCACAGTGGAACAGCCTACATAAAAAGGGTCAATGTTGGCGCTGGGAACCGGTCGTTTCGATACAAAGTCGTTTCGATACGACCTCAGGAAGTTAAATTGCACAAAAATTTCGTTCACTTCAAGTATAGTTTGCGGGTGGACAAGAAAAACATTTTGGGTGAATATTCTTGGTTCTTTAAGCCAAGTACGTGGAACTATTAATACCTCAACTGAATAAACCTGTATCGCAACGACTTGTGTCGAAACGACTTTGTATCGAAACGACCGGTAACCTTGGCACTTAAGCGAGGTTTGGGGGGCGAGTGCAAAAAACCAGCATGAGCGTTCCCCAAAACGCCCGTTGTGCAGGCTAATTTGAAGAACGAGCCAGAGCTGTTTTCTTAGGAATTTGTTGTTTTTTTTTACATTTTCCTATAAAGGCCTTTTTCCTCGCCACTCAACTGACCCATTGTAATTAACCCAACAGCGTAGCGTCCATACTTCTCTGATAACAAACGCAGTTCACAACGATATTTAACGCCCTGCGCTGTTGCGGTTGCCTTGCCAAACTTGACGAGCCTAAGTACATGAAAAATAGTTAGTTAATTCCTCGCTACTTTCTACAAAATTGCAGAACTTACTCCGTTTTCTGCTAAAACATCTTCCACCTCGTCTTCAACATAAACGTCATCAAACGGATTACCATGCGTTGAATAGCGCGAGAAGAATCCTGTTTTAAAAATAAGTTCATCAAGTCAATGGAACTTGCTAGAGATAGGCAATGGTAGGAAATCCTTTCTGAGTCACTGTTGACATTTTGCCTCATTGGTGTAACTCAGACAATTAAAAGGGCTGTGACGTCAGGGTTGTCTAGTTCATGTTGTTAATAATCCTAATTACACGTCTCTGTTCGCTATGGAACTGGAGAGATTACTTGTGAATGCGGGCAAAATCTGGCCTGCGAGCAAGCTCTCCGGGGCGCTCTGGCGGCGGGGCGGGAAAAGAAAGGAGAGCTTGCAGCTACGTCTCTGGAATTTGAATATCTGCATCGAAAAAGTCGATGCGAAATGCTGATTGGCGGAGATGGCATTAGTATTGACGTCATTACCCTTTGCACGTGTTATTTATTGTTTGTTTACCTTCTCGCTCGTTTCAGCTTCGTGCTGATTGGCGGAAATCTGACAGCTCAGTCGACGAGGAGCCAAAGGGGGATTGGAGGTGGAATTCAAACCCCAGAGACGTAGTTGCAAGCTCTCCTTCCTTTTCCCACCTGGCCGCCAGAGCGCCTTGGAGAGATTGCTCGCAGGTTAGACAAAATAACAGCTTCGTGTCAAACAAATACGTCCCCGAGCATTATATCATACGGTAGAAACAACAAAATTGAAGAGTTTGAAAACGTGTTAGACTGACAAGTTTTCAAAAACCACAATTGCAATCCGTTTTTCGCCAAGTTGTCCCTCTGTGCCTCCTTTTGTATTTGCTGGGCTATTTATACCTTCTTTTGATGATTTGAGCGGTTATTTTTGTGTTTCAATCATTTGGTGACAGTCCCCAGCAATGAAATTTTGGATTAATCGAGGTTTCTGGAAAAGTGCCCACCTACCCCTCCCCTAGCCAAAAAATGTGCCCCAAGTGAGACACAAATGTTAACGTTGTGTTATGGGAGGGTAGGTGGGCAGTTTCCTAGAAACCTAAGTTGATCCTACACAGCTCCTTTAAATCCAAAACCAATTGCAGAACATTTTAGGGGGGGACATCTTAATTTTCACACCTGTATCAGCAGTAACATGCACTGTTCCAGACGGTGTTCGTTTGTGAGATTTGATATGAGGCTGCTGCTGATGTTTCATAAAACGGAATTCCTGAGGATTAAAAAACATGTTTAGTCATACACGTCGACTGAAACAACGATCAAATTTCCAAAGTTCTAAATTTCTTGCGCAAGGGCATTTACTTTAGAAAATATATCAATACAGTTCTTCATGGGAAGATACAGCTGGCAGTACGGGCGTTATTTTTCGCATTCTTGAAGGGACTTAGACTTAGAGAAGAAATTTGAAGTGTAGAGTAGAGTAGAAATTTGAAGAGGCTTAGAAATTTCATCTGTGCGTAGCTAAGAGGGGAAGGTGATTCTGGAGGATGGAATCTAACACTGACCGGTCAACGTCGTGTTTCCAGAATTTCCCAACACAACCTTGCGCGCTTGCTGAACCAGAATTACCCAGGAACGCCTTGCGCGCATGTTTAAAAATTAACCGGGACCACCTTGCGTGCCTAGTTTCTTCAAATAGAGAAGATTTCGCATATTACCAATACAACGGAAAAGGCGGTACTTCTCTACGCGGGGGGAATTTAGGGTGCCTTCTCGGGTTCCGGTAGAGGCCGGAACCCTGCGGGGATAATATTAGAAACCGTTATTCAAGTATCGCTTTTATGGCTCGTTTTATTTTTAAAAAGAAAGACTAACATGAACTTACCGACAGATCAACAATTTTAAATGAGGCTTTGACTGGACACAACTCCCACGCTTCATTTTCTAAGAACATACGCAATTCATCCATCCTTGTTCGGTGGTAGGTCTTAAAGTATTTTACAGTCTGTTTTCTGATAGATTCGTGAAGGTCCTCCGACGAACTGCTGCAGAATTCCTCACCAACCGCGATCAACCTGGCAAAGAAAACCCCCTTTCAGTTACGAGACAATTTACAAGAAAAACGAAAACCACGACAAGCTTACCATCATAACTCTATTTGCGAGGTTATGTGCTCGGGAAAGTCGTAATTTTAAAAGATCGGTTATCAATTTTGCAAGCCCGAAATCAAGAAAATAAGTACCTCAAATAAGCCGAGTTCGAGGTCCATACTAAAAACTTGCGGACCTAGTTTTTTCTCCTGACTTGCTGAGCCGTACGCTTCGAGCATGGGGCACGAATCAAGTGAGGGAAAACGGGGACCGCACAATATGAAGAAGAATACGAAACAACACGATTTCTAGGGAATAGGAAATCGGACCCGATAAGGGATTTACTAGGTATTTGAAGCTTTTTTTAAATTGGAACAAGCAAACAGAACACTAGTGAAATTGTCTCCAAGTTGGAAAACTTCACCACTTCTCTTTCTGCAAAACAATATTATTTCCAGATAGAGGTACTTGAAGCGGCAGAATGTGTGTTTAAAATTCGGACCGAAAATTTACCAATCACAAAATGAGCAAAAGAAATGAAGAAGGAATAACTAAATATGACAGTAACATGAAAGTTCAGTTGAACCATTAGATGTCGGCAATCAAATAGGATTTAAATAACGCTTTCTCAGAGCAAAAAACAAACAAATAAATAAATACATAGAGTAAAAGGGAAGTTTTACCTGATAAAGAAAGCAAAAAACAACAATAATAAAGAAGGGATAACTAAATATGACAGTAACATAAAAGTTGAACTATGTTGGCAATCTTATATCGTTTTAAAAAAGCTTTCCCAGAACAAAAAACTAATGAATAAAAAGTACAAAAATAAAAACATAAAATAAGAGTTCTACCTGTTAACAAGATCTAAAACATAGATGAAGTCGTCATATTTGAAATACGACAAATCATGTGATAACACGTGGCTTTTTATTCTCTCTTGGACTTCCTGGAGAAAGAAACGAGATCAGACACTCAGAAAAAAACATTTCACGTGGCCAAAGAATATTCGTGTTTTATGCACCTTTCCACTGTTTTTTGAACAAGTTATTATTTTCAGTAAGTGGAAGAACAGGTCACTGCTCAAGGTGGAACTGGACACTTTGCAAGTTATTTCGCATCTTTTTTCACTCCTTATACACCAAGCTCACCTAATTTCGTTAAAATGGCAGATTTTACTGCGAACAAGGTTTTTATGCCCAACAACTATAGTAATGTTGCTTTAGACAAGATGTTGTAAGTGTGAATCCCGATTGTAGTAAATCAATCTTAACTATTCACGTCTTAACGTAGACCATTGTTAGCAACGAGTCACAGGGCCTCTGAAAGAGAGAACTAAAGCTGCAACAACGATGACTTTCATTCAACTCAAAATCCCTACTTTAAAGCCTCAATTTTTGCTCTACTGAGTACAAAAAGCCCGGAAAAGAATATGAATTAAAACAAATTTGAAAGTCATTTTCTGTAAGGAATACTACCTTGATGAATTTACAGCTGAGAAGATTGACATTGTAGCCCTGGTCGGATAAATAAAAGTGAACAAACCTTCCATATCCTATTAAGGCCATGATCAAGTTTCTGTTGAATGTAATTCTTGTTGTAAGCTGCTTCAGCGGATGGTTCCTCGTGTCCAGTGGCGCTCGGATGCATAGCTGGATCATACTGCTCATGCCACTTGTATATTTGGTGATAGCTTAACATGAAGGACCAAAGAGTCTGGAAGAAAGGGAGTACAGACATTGAGTATCAGGTTGGCCGGAACCAGGCTAGGCAGTGGGGGCAACAGGCGAAAAAAAAACTACGGCGCCTGGTCCCAAGTTAAGTGCTAGGCTGTTATAACATGGCTTGAATGTGCTCTTCTTTGTTTGAATTGTCCATACCGCTTGCAAAGGATTTCAGTTTTGTTTTTGTTTTCCCAACAAATAATAGAAAAGAAACCTTTTTTATTTTCATTCGGACATTCGAAAATTCGTTCTCACGTTTCCGCCTGAGTCACAACCTACAAGACAAACATGCGACAGGGAACTAGATGCAATGACGTCACTTCAGGATACTCCTCAAACCAATCATTTACCCGTGAATTCCGCGGAGTAAACCGCTGAAGCTTCGGTCCATATTCGGAAGTGACGTTATCAGACCCGTTCCACACGCGGTCAGTCTCGAGGAGTTGCTCAAGTGGGGAAGAAGTTGGTAGGATGGCTGTTATCAATATGATCGGATGTATGAAGAAAGAACATGTTACATGGCTTAGTTTCTCCAACGGTTGCCTGCACAATCTGTTTGTGAAACGGACGTAATTTTATGGTAAATGTGCTGTATTTTGTTTGCTTCATCTATATATCTATCATCGCTAATACGTGAAGAAGAAGAACACTAAACAGCGAACTCAAAATCCTTCAAAATCGCTGAAAATACCACTTCTCAGACAAAAGGACGACAATTTACTGAAGTACATGCACATA
>OZ037995.1:39511090-39716090 GCA_964035705.1 Porites rus
GGTCCTTAAGGAGTCAAGCAGGATAAGTAGATGCTGCTTTTTCCGATGTTTGGCTAAAATTCCTAACCCCCCAACAGACACACCTCTCTTGGCCCGGTCTAAATGTCTGCAAAAAAATTATGCAACTCAAAATATAAGTTCTCTGCACAACAAGAATATTTAAACTTGGAGTTCTACTGAAAAATTAATACTGTTAATTTACCAGCCAATTAAGTTTGTAACAATTGATTTAATCACATACCTTCTCCCTCTGTCACATATTGAAGAAGCTGTGTGTAAGGATTCTTGCAGGTCCATTACTCTTTGCAATTCCTAAAAAAATATTTGACAAACTACAAATTAAAAATTTTCTATAACCCCACCCTATGTTATAGTGCACTTAATATCAGAGAGAAAACAATATGATGTATGACAAGAATGGGTTAATATCAGTATACTGATCTTTCACTGACTTCCTGAGAGGGCTCTTGTCAAAAAAATATTAGGTTGGTGAGTTATATCAAGTCTCCGCAGACACAATTAATATGCAATCAAAAGATAAATGCAGTGTGTAAAGTTCTGTGAGTTGATTATTACATATATCAAAGATACTAATTATTAGATATGATCCCCATTTTCAGAGACAGAGACTTGCAAAAGGCTATTAGCTGTGCAATGGATTGAATAACTATTTTCTTTTCGTTTCCTTTATTGATTTTGTGAACAAGTTCGAAGGAGAATAGTCAATAAGATGATTTGTGTTAGGTTTTCTTTACTTCCATTTGTTATGACTAAATATTGAGGTTCTTTACGTTATGTTAATTGCCCGATTGCTTTGTCATTTTGGGTATTCACATTCTTGCTTTCCCATAACGTTGTTGTGTTTCTTTAAGTTGCTCTTGTTTTAAGACTCTTCTTGCTGCTGTATTCAAGTATGAGGGTCATTTATCAGTTAATTAAATTCTTGGTTTAATCGCTTGTGATCACAATTGAACCACTTTTCCTGGACATGGTTGCACATACTTGCTTACTGTACAGTGGCTCAACACAAGCCATATAGTGCTCCATGAAAGAGACTGTTATGCACAGTGACAAGTTACCTGCACAAATTGGTTGTGATTATCCAACACTTTTTTGTATAGTGTCTTAGAGACCTGAAAAAGTTGCATGAAAGATCACAAATTAATGCTAGTTTACATGTATAATACAGCTTTCTCACTTTTAAAGTCAAAAACATTAATAATGCAGATTGATTAAAAGTGTGTTACATTGTATTATCATCAAGGTGCAAGCAGCTCCAACAAGCACCAATAATGAGAATGACCCACCTTTTGATAACAAAGTTTCAAGACAGAATGAATTATTTCATATACCTCACATCACAAAGTGAATACTTGGCTGCTTCATCAGTTTGAGATAATACTTGAAGTGATATCAATAGTTTATTATTACAATGTACTTACTTTCTTACTGAAGAAACCTAATAATTATTATTAGAAGTGCATCTAACAGGAAGGGGGAACTTTGAGGAAGTGAATTCATGATCACTGCATGATCATTCTCATTCCACAAGTTACTCTGCTCAGAGAAAGCCCCTGAAGAAATATAATGTGCAGAGGCAGTTACAGGAGTGGCAGATCTAGGAGAGGGGCCCAGGAGGACTGGGTTCCCCCCTTTATTTTGGGACCAAACTGAGGCCAGAAGGGACAAAAAAAATTTCGCGAGACCAGGCCCCCCATTATCCAAGGTTCTGGATGACCGCCCCCCCCCCCCCCCCCCGCCTTATCTCAAGGTCTGGATCCGGCACTGAACAGTAATGTTGAAGATTAAAAAAAGTTCAATGAGAGATGCCACTAGGATTACACCCTTTGCTTGGGAACACTTAAGACCCTGGTTGTTGATGTGACTGCTGTTGTAACTGCACCCTGTTGGAGCTAATAGTTGGCAGTTAAAGTACCATCTTGGTTGTCCAAATCTTGATGCCCCTTTTTCATCAAATAAAACACTTTTGTCCCAGCTTTGCAGCATCTCTATAGTTCATCAGTTGTCTTTAAGTTACTTGAAAGGCATGTTACCATAAATGGGACTGCTTTTTTTAAGGCCTATTTTTTATCCTCATTAGAACAAAAAATTCAGAAGCTTTCTTACTATAATCAATCATTATGGTTAAAGAAGGAAAAGTGCCTTTTTTATTACTGCATTTACTTTAGTGAGTTTTAATAATCTGGCTTTTAATCTCACCGCCTGGAGTTGCCTTCGGAGATTATTGCGATAATCATCAAGGTCATCAAGGTCAAGAACTTCAGGAAGTTGCTGTAATTACAAAAAAAAATGAGACAAAATGAATGCCCAAGACCTCTTTCAAAATTTTAACATTATTACTTGATATAGTTTTTCCTGCTTTTTTTCTGAATAGTTTTACTTAGTACTGGTTATAAATAGAATTTGTAAGTCCAGAGGCCAGTGACAATAATGTTATCAACAGTGGACAATGAATCACTTGGCTACACTTTTACTGGTAATACACTTGAAAAATATGTCACAGAATGTGTACTGAAAGTATTGTGCAACCATTTATCAACAAAAAATACTTATGTGATGAGTTGTACTTTTGGATGATTCTGTTTAAAATACTATAAACACTACAAGGTGGTTAGATTTACGCCCTGTTCACATTAATGACATCATTCTGGATAATTAATTTTAAAAATTAATCTTTTTTCTCCAGTTCAGCCTATCACCTACACTTATTCAGATGAGTTTCAAATTGAGCTTCGTTCTGCAATTTGGCCAACGGTCCGTACTGTGCTAATTGAGAACTTTGTGAAACAGCGCCATACACGAAATTAAGTTTTCTCTTTCATTCTTCTGGACTGTGCCACACAGGTTAATAACAAAGGTAATTCAAGACAATTCTGATAAGAGCATTTATTACACATCAGACTCACTATGAAAAATCTGATTGGTCGAGAGCATTCAATCAATTCACAATAGCTTGTGAACTTGACATGATAAGCAGATATTGCATTTATCATGTCAAGTTCAACATCTGCCTGGTTACCAAGCCCCTTGGAGTGTTCTCCTCAGAAACTATAAAGCCATTTTTCAACAGATGAATGTCTTCTTTTGCCTATTGTTTAAAAAATGTATAATAAAACAACACCTCGTGTCTGTATTATCTGCCTCAGCCTTCGGCTTCGACAGATAACACAGACCTCGGTTTTGATAATTCATGATATCATGCTCAACCTCATCCATAATTGTTTAATAACTTACGTGAAGTTCATGATCACTTGAATCAAATGAGCTGTCACTGAAATAGATCTCTTTTATTTCCCCTAAAACCTGAAGATCAACATGTATTTTAGAATTGAGTATCAGTGGTTTCATCTACTATACTTGAACAACAAAAACCTGACACCCACATTACCTTACACTTTCAGCCGTACAAGAATAGTACATTCTTGGCCATTGCAATTAGGCACTGACTCCATTTATGTCACCCTTAAAAATTATAGGTGAGTTTTCTCCCGAAATGCACACTGTTAGATCATTTTGAATGAAAATTAACTTGCTTGGTTCCCTAATGTTGAAATGCAGAAATTGCAGGTATGTCTATTCCGCAAATGGCAAAATGTGGAGTGTCCGAGAGGTGATGGGAGTGAGTAATTCTATCTATTTCCAAGAGAATTGCATGAATATGACATGCAAAGAAAAATACACCAGAAATGCAAGTTTATCCGAAGACTTTTACCCAGGATTGCGGCTCTAACATTTTACCAAAAGTGAACTTGAAACCTTATTTAGAATGTGGGTGGAACTTATTTAATGATGGCAAAGGTATAGCAACTTTTAGGCTAGGAAATAGCAAGACATCAAAAAACACAAAATGATAAGAAAAATTATATTCTGTAAACCTCTTCATCAGAACGTGGGTCATCTTGGAATTCACGAACATCATCCTAAAAAAAGATGGGCAAGAATAAATTTAGTTGTTTTATATTGAAGCTTTAAGGATAGCTATTCTTCTGTGGACAGGATATTAGTCCATTGTATGCCTGCCAACCTTTTCCAAGTCACACAAAATTACTGATTTTTTTACTAAGAAGTCAAGATTTAGGAAAACTCCTATCAGATATCTGCAGATACCTGAAGACTTATGATGTTAGCAAAACTGTTTAAAGCTATTATAAATAACTAGAATTGAGGGGAAAATGCTCACTGTTGTTTTTGTTGCTGTTATAATAATAAGAAGAATAATTTAATCATAACAATAACAGCTCTGTCAAGTGTGTGTTATGGGATTTAAATTTACAAAAGGTCCACAAAAGTCAAGCAAGTGGTGGGGAACGTAATCATGCTTAACAGGTGAAATCAATCTTGCTACATTGTTGACATACAAGGTAGTCCCAGATGATACGGTAGTTAGAACAAAAAAGGAAAAATTGACACATATTGCACACAAAAAGTTGGAAAGACCTGGAAAAAGCCACAGAAAGTGAAACCATCAATCCTCCCAGTAGAAAAAAATATTGTAAAGAGCCTGATGCCAACTTCAAAAGAAATGGGGTGAACATGTTTATAGAGTGTTCCAGAAAACTGCACCACTTTTGAACCTATGTGATTGCATCATTGGTATCTTTTTTTTTTTTTTTGAATTAGGATGCTGAGCTGCAAAGCAGTAACTTGGCTAATAATTAACCCAAAAGGTCCCTTAGGAAAAAGGATGTTGCCCCTCTCCAAAAGCAAACAAATTCAAAGTCTTGTCACGTTTCCTCACAAAATTATGGCTAAGGTTGTTTCTGGTGCATACATGCTTGAGATGAATAAATATGCTAGACAGAAATAACATTCAGTAAGCATAACTGATCATAACTGTAGTATCGGTATCTCATCAATTTTTGACATAGTATTTTAGTATTTGCCAATATCTTTTGCCCTCACCCCAATGTCCCCTCACATACGCTTAATGATTGCAACAATATAAATAATAATAAAATATTACCAGTTCCACAACACTAATTGAGGACACTATCAATCATAAAAATAATTTAAAATAAAATAACAACAGCTATTGTTTTTATTCTCAGTCCCACACCTATAAATGAATCATCACTCAATTAGCCACCCCATATACCAGCTAATAAAAACATAAGCTTAAGCTTAAAAACTACGCACTATTTTCAAGCACTTAAAATTTCAGCCATACTAACTTTATATACAACTTCTGGAAGGTTCTCTGAAGAATCTCCATCGAAAGAATCTTTCTGTGAACGCTGACAGGCAAGACAAAAGTATTATTTGATGCAATCAGCTGAAAGTATGATTATCGTTAAGCGAATAATTATAAGCTTGCACTCATACTATACTACAGGTTTTGTCTATTGAGTATACTTTAAACTGAATTTCGTAATAGATTGGCAGCACAGTCTGTATATATAATGAAGATACCTACGTCTAAGCCAAGAAAGGAGCGAAACCGATCTCGTAGAGCCATAAAGCTCGATGGCGGAACTACGGTTTTTTTATTCCAGAAACCTCCCCTCTTTCATTCCTTCCTGGCGGCCGTTTAATACCGAATCAAAGGTTTATATGGTCAGCGGTCGAACTCCCTGGATATGTATGTCATGTAATCTCAAATGTAGTGTACGATGGCTCGTAGGGACAAAAAACATCCCAGAATTCAAATCACTTCCCAGAATTCAAAAACATTTCCCAGAATCCAAAAACACTTAGCAGAATCCAAAACGTGTCCCAGAAGCCAAAAACACATCCAAGAATCCAAAATACTTCCCAGAATCCAAAACTTCTTTGGATTCTGGAACGTGTTTTTGAATTTTGAGATGTGTTTTGGATTCCGGGAAGTGTTTTGGATTCTGGGAAGAGTTTTTGAATTTCTGGGATGTGTTTAGTCCCTATCAGCCACGGTAGTAGTGTACTTGTCGCCTCTGCTTTCATTGCATTCTCTCCGTTCTTTTCGCTTCTCTCCTTTCCTCTAGAAAGAAATATGGGGAGAAGTAGCTGAAAGCCCGGGGGGATGGGGGGTCGGTATAGTTCATACTTAGGTATGCCGCTGATCTGATGTACTATGGGCGCAAGAAATAAAGGAGAGCTCGAGGGCTAGGGGGACATGTGTTTCCGTCGCGCCCACCGTTCTTTATCATACCAAGAGGCTCTTGATCCCACCCATAACTTCCAAGCGAATGCCGGATGAATCCTTCGACTAAGCATCGTTGTGGGTCGAAATGAATAACGAAGGACCGCGAACACTTTATTGAAGCGTGTTCATGTGACCTGTTTTAGCCTGGGCGTTTCCCCGAGGGAGGTGAAAAGGGGAAGGGACCTGAATGGGGGAGAGAAGGGGAAAGGGGAAAGGGACTGGAGAAGGAGTTCATCTTTTTTTGTCCCTTCTCCTTTCTCTTTTTCTCCCGCCGTGCAGACCGATCATAGGTTCTACGTTGCGCGCCTGAGTTTAGTAAGGGCTTTTTCAGTCGTTTGTGGTGCTTTTAAGGTGGATTTCCACTGTCGCGTAATTTTTACGTGCGTACTCACGTAAATTTTACGCGTGTAAATAACATAGAGACAATGTCTGGAAGGTCACGCGTAAACGTAAAAGTTGAACCTCGCTTAACTTTCACGTTTGTGCATGGCCTATCATACATTGCCTCTATTTCATTTACACGAGTACATTTTACGTGCGTTCTCACACAAGAAGTACGCGACGGTGAAAATCAACCCTTAGTGAAGCGTCTTCTCGCTTCAGTTGTCAGTCTGTAGGCAATCACTTTCTCCTAGTCCACTTTGTCTTTGTAGCAACTGGGTACCCGTTTAAATAAACAGTTGAACCTACAGAACCCGATAGGTACTGAGAGTGTTATGAAAAAGTGGAGAAAGGTTGCTCTTTTTTCCATGAGTCGGAAAATAGCTTTCTTTACATTGAAATGCGGTTGGTCTAGAAGGTTGACAAATTGTCGTATTTCTGCTTGATTTAACACACGCTGGTAAATAATTTAAATACCACCTGGTTGCTGTCAAATAACATAACCTACCAATGATGTGAAAAAAACTCGGTGACAGAGCCAAGAGACCAGGTCGTGAAATTCGACCAAAAATATTATTTAATGTTCCGAACCTTGACGTATAGCTTGATAGCGAGAGATGAAACAATTGATCCTAATTATAAGCACACGAGACCTACCCTAACCTGAACTTGCTGACTTGGAGGCCTATTGACAAAGCATCATGACTGACAGAAAGTGGCTACGCATAAACCGCGACTTGCTAGTCTACAAAGCATTTTATTTCTTCTTTCTTAGTGGATTTGGAAGTATATTTCCGTATCTTCCGGTGTATTTTCGACAAATAGGTCTGCCCGCCAGTCAAGTTGGACTGCTGCTTGGCTTGCGTCCAATTGTCCAGTTCGCTAGCGCACCGTTTTGGGCTATCATGGCAGACAGATATAGGAAGCGAAAATCTGTGTTGGTCATGTCAGTTATATCCTGGCTCATTATGACAATGACCTTAGCGTTCGTGGAGCCTACCAACGAAATCTGTGAGATTCGCCAAGGAAATGAAACTCATCAACATGTTGTGAATTACACAAAAGTAAAAACAGGATTTTTTAGACGTTCGCTGTGGCTACCCCTAACTGAACCTGATACGCAAACAGGAGATGGGACGCAACAACAAGCCGATTTAGACATTGTGCCGATACATATTGATCACAGAGAAAGAAAGTTAAAAAATATTTCACGTTCAAACGGCGTAAGAGTGCTAGAGACTTCAAATGTTGCGCAGTTTCAGGAGGGTGATCATCGATCTCTGATCCTCTCCGAAGAAAAAAGGTCCTTTCATGCGAGAAATAACAGTAACTTATCTGCGCCGGTAACTATAGCCGAGCAGCAAAACGACATGAGCGATATTTCAACTGTTACAACACTTAGTTCAAGTGGTATATTAACCGGGAATCTTAACTCTAAAAACAATAAACAACCGGAGCGTTTTTACAAGAAGGATGGTCCAAAGTTACAAAACCTGACGAAAGAAACACAATTAGCCACCGGTAAAGACGTTGTACTATCCGCTGGAGAGCAAATTAAATCAAAACACTTTTCACGCTTTTATAAAACCAGCAATTTGGCGGGTGAAAGCAATAGACACAGAAATTTCTCTGAGCGTCGTCTTCAGATTGAAAACACTTATCAGAAGCTTCAAGGCAGGAATGACTCCACAAAGTCTGGACTTAAGAGAAGCGAAAGGCTTCGTGAAAACGCAACAAGAAACTTCACTCTCAACGTTCTGTCACCTGCACGCGCTCATGGAAAGAAAGACAATTCTTCTACGGACAAAAGAAGAGAAAATAAAGGTTCCCCACCCGTTGTAATAGAGTTTTCGAGAATTATAATTCCGCACAGTTCACAAAGTAGGGATAAAACAACCAAGAACTCATTTAACGCGAAAAATGAAGAGGGCTCTGGAAATTTTGAACGAAGGCCACTTCTTGAAGAAACTGTGGTTCGGAAAACAGTTTTGCACTCAAATGAACCGTCAACGACAGAGAGAGTAAATCCGAATATTTCAGATATTTTGACACAGATAAGTAAGCGACCAACAGAGAACATTGATCAAGGTAATTTGTTGCACCTGGAGGAGAAACTATCAAAGATGATGGCATTTGATCATCCAAAGACTATCAATGAAAGTAATTCATTACGGACAGGTATAGGAGAGGGTCAGAAGATATCCGTTAATGATACCGCTGATAAGACCTCAAGTTTACCCAGTATTTCTTTGAACCGCTCACCACTTGTTCAATTACATGTTCATAACAAAACTTTGTATACTCAAAGCGACAAAATTCTTAAAAATGAATTGCACAAATCTGAGACAAAATTTATAAGCCATCAGGAGTCTATCCCAGCTGTGGACAAAGCAAACAACGTAAGAGGCAACTCGGAGTTCAAAACTTCAAAGGGTGCCTTGGAGAGCGATGATTATGGCTTATTCAGTGGCTCGGCAAATTCTGTCTTGGATTCCTCTACATGGTACACCTCAACTGAAGGAGAAGGCTCCTTTTACAACCCCCAAAAAGAAGAAATCAAAACGCATAAAACGCACAAAACAATGGTCATAAATGCAGCTTCTCATCGCAATACTAAAAAAGTATCCACTGATCTACCAAACAGTGCCTCTGAAAAATACAGAGAAGCGAGCAAAATTCAGTCATTACGCAATGAAAGTTTACTTATAACGGATGGATATGTGTCAGGCGAATCCCAAACAGCTATAGCTTCAGATGATGAGGAAACGAGAGAAACAAATTTCATGCAGGAAACCGGTTTAGTCACTAAGCTTTTGAAAAAATCAGACAAAAAGTTACAAATATGGATGACAAATTTGCTAAAAACGAATTCCTCTGAGCTGAAGAGAATTTTTACAATTCTTCTCGTGTTAGTTGTTGTGGGAGAGTTTTTAGAAGCTCCTTCGGCTACACTAGCAGACGCATCCCTTTTAGAGCATCTGGGCGAAGAACGACGAAATTATGGAAAACAACGATTATGGGGTTCGCTTGGATTCGGGTTATCATCGTTTCTTGTCGGAGTTCTATTAGAGAGGTCTCGGCATATTGTTTGTGGCGATCCATACACGGACTACATGATATGTTTCTGCGTATTTGCGTTACTAATGCTAACGACTTTGTTTATTTCAACGACATTTAAGTTCAAATACAAAGAAACTGACACGAAACAAGCAAATGTGCTTTGGGCCCTTTGTAACATTCATTACGGCTCATGCCTAGCAGCTGCCTGCTTCATGGGAGTTGGTCACGGAATGTCTCATAGTTTTCTCAACTGGTTTCTCGAAGATCTAGGAGCCACAAAAACATTGATGGGTGTCGCTGTAATTTGCCGAAGTTCTTTGGACTTGTTGACATTTTTCGTGGCGGGAAGCCTGATAAAGGCCGTTGGACAGATAAAAATTATGATCTGCGCGTTAATCTCGTACGGAATTGCCTTCACACTGTACTCGTTACTCACTAACCCCTGGTGGGTTTTGCCCATTGAAATGTTAGTAGGGTGTACGTATGCAGCCTCATGGTCAGCTTGTACTTCGTATATGGCAGGTGCGGCGTCCTCAGAATCAGTCACAACTATTCAAGGTATTAGAACGCTCCCTATGCGATTCCTTATATCTCCCTAGATAGGCATTTTCTCATTAACTCCTTGATCTTTCAGGAATTGAATGGATTTTGTTCAACATATTGTTGTTTCTTTTCTTTTTCTTTACTACCCTGACCAGTGACCGTTACCATTAACTCTGAGGCATACCATCGCACTTGAGACTTAGGACTCCAGAATTGAAGAAAATGAAAGGCTTGCTAACTCTTTTCTATCATTTGAATGTTCTACAATGTGAACAGTTTAGAAAGGTTTATAGCACAGAGTGGAAAAATATTTTTTCTACCACGAATACTGATGGCTCTTATAAAAAAAAAAAAAATCTGAAGGTCTATTATTTGTTTTATAAACCGTGGAAAGTGATCTTTATTAATCATGGCAGTGAGCTTAGCTTTTTCAACTATTTAAAAGGAAATCCACTCAAATAATTAGAAAAAATACCCGAAAAAGAAAAAACTGGCTGCAGGCAACCAGTTTGGTATTAACAAACTTGGTTAGGATTTGAACTCAGCTTTTTTCCCCTCTCGCCAAACAAACCACCAGCTTCGCAGGCCTTGACGACCGCGGAACAAATCCAGGTACTGTTCGAGGTGGGGCTCCAACTGATCACTCGGGCACACTACCTGTTATGTGGCCTAAAGCATAATTTGTATAGATAATTGTTCCAAAGGGTACAATTTTTTATTTTCATAGGTATTCTCCAAGGTGTTTACTGGGGACTGGGAACAGGCTCGGGTACTATAGCAGGAGGGTTTCTTATCCATCATATTGGAGCAGTGGCCACATTTCGCTGCGTCGCCTGCTGTGCCTTCGTGGCCTGCGTTTTGTTCTGTTTTGCGCAGATGAGATGGACGCAAGAGACAGCTGCGACTCGTCAGCTAGACTTTGAGTACACGTATCTACCCACAGTGGAGTCAAAAGATACTGAAGAACTTTTACGAGGGTACAGAGTATCCAAGGGTACGAAGAAAAAGCATAATACGACGATTAGGAGATACGAATATCGGTAGGAATCCGACAAGGTTTATGCCGAAAGCTGAACCGTGGTCAACTGTGGATAACTCAAGTTATAACTATCTTCAGCATCAATCATTTTGCAATGAGAGCAGAAACTCTGAATGGAAATCAGTGCCTCCGGTCGAAATCAAACTCAAGATCTTAAATAAGAAAAGAATCTACTTTCTACGATCTGAGCTAATACCAAGCCACGGATCTTGGAACTGCACCTGAATGAAATCGGGTTCAGGGTCTGGAAGGGTAATAGACTATAATGCACCTCAAGGTGCATTATGGTCTATATGAAAATGATGAATTACCGGGATCCGTGATTTGATCAAAATACAATGCAAGTTTGACTGCCACCCGGGAGGCGCTCGGGACTCGTCAAACTTTGGAAAAGGAAGCGGATTGGGAAAGAAAATGATATTCGGGATAGCGATGACGGACGTTCGGGATGCTGGATTTCCCTTTTCCAAACCCTACAGGAACACCAACTCCTGTGTCGAGATTGCGTAGCAGGTTCTCATGTACATAAGCAAAAAGTATGATATACCCGTACTATTAACAAGTGTCAAAACTGAAAAAAGCATAAGACAAAATGTGATTATATATATAGTTTACATTACGAAATGGTAGCACAACACATTAAATTGAAATAAATTCCATAACTTGTACCTTTCTTTGCTTATTTTTTAAAAAGTACTGAGTTACTTGCAATAAGTAGTAAGCTTGGACAATTCGCCCTGTAATAAATTTTAAGGAAATTAATAACTTTTTTAACACCGAGAATTTAGAGTGGGATCTTTTGTTACTGGTCAACCTATTACCCCATGTAAGACATGTAATGGAATCCAAGACAGTCACGCGGTGAATGCTGGATTCCAGGTACTGGACTTGGATTCCGGATTCCAAAGCAAAAATTTGCTGGACTCCAGATTCCGGATTCTCTTACATGTGGCGAAACCTCCACGCAAACGTCTCCTTCTAAACTAGGCGACGGCTTGTCTTCTCTCAAAATGCTTTCCTCTCCAAGGGCTAAGTTTTGCGAAGACTGAAGAGATCTACAATTACCTTGCAAGGACCATATCAGCAAGACGAATCTGATTTCGTTGTTGTTGTTCTCTAAAAATTTTTGTTCTTATTTGTGTTAGAGCGGTTTTCATTTGAGTGTCGAAAAGTAATTGGTTTTGTACTTTCTACACGATGCGATTGGCTTAAAAGATTCGCGCCACCTTTTCATCCAATCAGAAGTAAAACCAAAGCCAATTGTGACGCGCTCGCATGCATTTTCCCGCGCTTTGCGTCAGCCGCATGTAATTACTTCGAGTTTTGATTGGTTCAATGTATTGTCTGTGTCCTATGTGATTGGCCAGAGTAATTACTTTGGTTTTGGTTTTACGACACTCAAACGAAAACCACTCTATATTGAGGCATTATTCTTTCTTTTATTCACGTGAATATCTATATGAAATCATTTCAAATTCAAAGCATAAGCGCGAAAAGCAGTTCAAGTGAAGTATGTCTCGTTGCCTTTGGATATTAACTATTTTCGAATCCACCGTAATACACTCTGTTTGTCCCGCACTTTTTAAAATGCACTTAAGAATAAGCAGTCTGCCGAGGAGGATTTGAAATCAATAGTTTATGTAAAATTTTTGGAGGGGGCAAACACTAATGTATTACTGATGTAATAGGCCAAACATTTTACACTTGTTACTGCAACAAACGATTCCACAGATCTTTCCTGGAATCTGGTACTGCGGTGGCGATCCGAAGCTTGTGGACGGGGGCTCCCTAAATTTAAGGGATCATTTTACGTTTCTGTGAAACTGCCCACCTACCACTCCCAGCATTAACACTCAGTTCTTACTTAGGGCAAAAATGTTGGCTTAGGGGAGGGGTAGGGGGGCAGTTTCCCAGAAATGTGAATTGATCCAATTTAAGCTTCTTTAAAGAAAAAATCGTGGTATAAGCACTATGACAGCCTATAGCAACCGAGAAATCTGTCATTTTATGTAAAAGTTAAAGACCCACAGAGTACTAGCTTGAAATAACTTCCTGTCTCATACACCAAATCGTCACATTAGGGTCACATTACTTATGACTGATCGAGAACGTGGGGAGAAAAGCGTAGAAATGCAAAATCCAGCTGCATACAGAACAGGCGCAAAACCTCTCAAAGTTTTACTGTAAACATAGTCATGTTCTGAATTTTCAACAGTCATACTGATGTTAGGTATTGACCTTTTAAAGGTACCAACACACAATAAGCCTTTTTGAAGGTAAATTAAAATTCTCCAATTGAAAAATGAAATTATCCTATGGATTAGAAATAAAAACTCCATCACCCTACATAAGGGAATCTGGGTTCCGCAATCCGGGAAGTTTTGCGTGTGCAATCCGGAAAGAATCCGGAATCCCACTAACGATTGGGTTCCACTGACAAAAAAAATCAGAAATCCGGAATCCTGGGCTTTGGAATCCGGAATACAGTTCAAGGAATCCGGAATCCACTGACTATTGGAATCAGAAATCCAAGTTCCACTAAAAATCCGGAATCTGAATCTATTACTGTCTTGGATTTCCTTGCGTTGGGCGACCTAATAGAATCAATACGATAAGGATTCACAGTGGATTTCAGGATTTCTTTGCTGTGACGATTTAGCTCTGTTCTCCAAAGTGGTTGCCTGTGTCATCTGCTCGCAAGCATTAAACTCTTCGGGTATCCTTTCACCTTCATTCCCATTATTCATCGGCCGAGTGTCCATGGTATCTGTGCAGATATTAAAAGTGTTCAGCAGCACCGAGTAATAATTGCGATCTCGAAAGTTCACGTATCTTAAACCGAAGGTGAAGACGATTATAAACATAACGGCCAACATTGTGAAGAGACGGAACGCGATTGTCCGTCCGGCAGCATGGATCAGATTGTTTCCAATAAGGAGACCTAGTATACCTCCCAGGCCCCAGTAGACGCTTTGAAACACACCTGGGAAAAAAAAGAGAAGTTCGTATTATAATAAAAAAGTGATAAGCTATTAAAATGTGACAGCATGGCTAGCTAGGAATAGTGCACGACAAATCTCAGGGTACAGCCTATCTGTGGACGTAATCATGATCGTCCAACCATGCATTTCTCACACGATCGGCTCCATGTCAATCAAAATGTAATGTGCTAGTTTTAAAACTCTTTGGTTCCACGACTCTCATTATACAATAGTTTTTTTTGCTACCCTTCTTTGACAAATGTAAAACTTCCTTATGCTGTGTGCGAGTGACTCTGGTTGCAGTAGAGCATTTTTCTAGAAGGAGACTCAGATGTGGGCAAATCCAAATTTGGTCCCCTCGTTTGGTTTACTCTCTTTGCAGAAGTCAGCTGCAGGATTCTAAGCAGCTATTGGCCCTCTGGTCGCTTTAGAGGCCTATAGCAATTTTCACTGACTGACCAGATCACAACCTAAACCTAGCAACTTGCTAAGTACTGAGGCTACCTGATGCATGTAGCAAGGGAATAAGGAGAATGAGAGATTAACAGGTCTGGCCTGCGACTTTGAACGCAGAGGCGCCAAGCTCAAATTCTTTGGTACAACGGAGGGGAGAAGGGTGAATCTGGTGATTTTTGCCCGAAGGCTCTTTCTTTTTATCGCTTGTTTTTCTCCTTTCATCGGCATAATGCAGCTCTATTCCTCTCAGAGTCACGCATCTGCTGCTTGCCGTCCAGAAAATGAGGGTCATCAACCGCGGTCTGAAGCATTCTGCCTCTTGTTGAAATGCTGGCCGTGGAAAGTTGTTTTTCCAGCTTTGGGGATTTCACAAAAAGTGTCAGTCTGGCTTTTGACATACGTGTGTCCTAAAATCTTCCGACATGTTCCGTCCAGGTAGCTATAGTCAGAGTAGTCAGAGGAACATGGATTCCATTCTTACCAGACCAAGTATAGCTTCGGTTCAAAGGCACTGGTCCAGGCATTTTACGCCAAGGATGATCCACGAATCGCTTAAATTTGTTTGACTTTGGTAAAGGACCTAGGCCTCTGCACCTTAAGCTACCACCGAGATCATTGAATAATGCAACAGTTCTCTAAAACTGTGTCTATAGAGAGGCATAAAGAGAGGCTCTACCAGACCTTTGAAATTCACAAACTTACCGTCGATCGTACGAGGCTAACGTGTACATTGCCTTTGGCATAAGTGTTATCACAAAACCTGATCGAGGTTTGTGAAGAAAATAACAAAGAACGCACAAACTAGATTTTATAACGAAAATCTAACAACTGACAAATATACCAAACAGTTACAAACAACTGGTAAAGAGATTATTGTTAAAGAAATTGGCGAAAGGACGCTTCCTATTGTCGGTACCAAGACCATTTAGGAGCATTTGTGCTGCAAAGACCTAAAATGTTTCATTAAGGCTGTGGTAAAGAGCTCTGATATCTCTTTTATCTCTAGAAAAAAAACATATTAATTGCCATGAGGGCAAAGCTCATTACCTTGTACAGTTGTGATATAATCAATCGGACATGATTTCGCCAGATAAGTGACGCATGCCACAAACGAACATCCAAAGGTGAAGCCTTCAAGGAAGCCGAGTGGAATCACATGCCAGGGACTGGTGACAAATGAGCACGCAAAATGATTAAACATGTTCAATACGAGTGAAGCGAACATCATGTTTATATCCCCGATATGTGCTGTTAGTTTATGGCTGACAAAGAAGGCTAATGGCTCGCCTAGCAGACGGAAGGCATTTATTGTAGCAGATGACGAGTGTCCAATATTACTTTCCATGAGATATGTGGTATGAAAATTCGAAATCACGATATGTGAAAAACCCAAAAATGCCACAGAAGCAAAGAAAGATACGTAGTGTTTATTATGAAAAACAGTTTTAAGCATCTCGCACGGAGAAACGTCCGGATTTCTTGGTGGTCCTTCGAACTTGATCAACACCAACAACGTAATTATTGTTAAAACACAGTACAAGCAGAAGTTAATGACATAGTCCGCATACATATGTCCACAGACCGGGCGAAATGAATCATTCACTAAAGATCCAGTGATTAAAAAGAATATCAGAAAGCCGATAGAGCCAAAAACCCGTTGATATCCATATACAACAAGAGAACCCTCTTCTGTCTGTTTGGCCAGTAAAACTGCGTCAGCAACAAACATCACTGGGCACATGAAGATCTCTTCAAACACGACGATCGCTATGGCCCCAAGAAATATTTGATATAACCTAGAGGTATTTTCTCTGAGTTCGTTTCGTATGGTGAAGTTAAACTCGTTGGGATTGGGCGTGTCATTAGAGCTTGATTTATGATGGGGAGATGAAATTTTTATGAAGTCGTGAGTCTTATTTGTATCAGTATCGTTAAATTCGTCCATTCTTTTGTTGGGATGCAAAGAATCGATCATAAATCCACTGCCAGATGCTTCATTTTCCTGTGATAGTGCTGCAGTGTCTGTGCCCGACCCGAACGAAACTTCCACACTCTCTGAGCCACTAGAAGTCAAATTTATTTTATGTACTTTAGGAATCAGCTTTGACCGTATCTTGTAGTACTCAGCCGTTCTTCTCCGCCGAAAAAATCCTGTTTGCATCTCTGTAGAATTGATAACTTTCAAATCTGTGTCGTTGAGGGAAATAAGTTGGCACATCTGACTAGTGGGCTCGACAAAAGCTAATGAAATAGTCCCTATGAGCCAAACGAAGGTGCAAAACTGAAGCATCATTTTCTTGGGCAACCAGCGGTCCGCCAAAATTCCCCAAACTGGACTGGACAAAAGTCGTACAACCGGTCTTACCCAAGCGAGAGCTTGGATTTGAGACGATGAGAAACCAATCTGTCCAAAATACGAAGGAAAAAACGGGAAGGTCGTGGCGATTGCGCCAAAGAGGAAGAAATAGAACACTTTAAACACAAGAAGGGGTTTGTCGATTCTCGCAAGATGAACATCGCTTTGAGCGATAATTTTCTTAAGTGCAGAGTGGCTATACGTCGTACACATTTGTTCCGCGAATTCGATCCGGCCTCGATCATTCTTCATACGTTTCGCTGCCATTTTTTTCGCGTCTGTGGATCTAATTAGACCCAGTCTTTCCAATTTATAAAGGCGTTACGCAACGCTTTCCGTAATTTTCTATGAGATCAGTGCAAATATCGAGCGCTCGAACAAAACCAGTGATAGCTGACATACGGGCCTTCCACATGCAGGTGGCGGGAAAATAGCCGGTGGTTTACTTCTGCGGGTCACGAGAGATCGCTCAACAAAACAAGACCGGGTGTACCTTACATCTTTCCGAAAGCCTCCTTTCTTCAAGCAATTTCATGCCGTCTTTTTCATTCAGTCTCATCTGGCGTGTTAAGTTTTAAGCCTAGTTCACAGTGTTAATGAGTCGTGGTGAAGAGGCAGGAAAAAGATTGAAAAAAGATTGAAGAAAAGATTGAATTATTGAATTCTTTTCCAAGTGCAGCTGGCTAGCTTGTTGTTCATTTTACAGGTTACACCGGTCATTTCCACCAAATTTTAAAACGTTAATAAAAAACAAGAACTTAACCTGCATTTTAGATTTTCCAATTGGACAAGAAGGAATAAACTGGTAATAGTTCATACGATATTTCTGCTTCTGTTTGGGTGGGTAATTGAAACACAGAAGAGGGATTCTTTCTCATCTACTGTACAGGCGTAGGTTCTACGTGAGGCGAATCAACCTGGGTGAACTTTCCACAGTCTCAAGATCAAGGTCGTTTCAAAAGCACACTTTTTATCCGAATAATCAAGAGCCCCATAGAAAACGCCGAGAAACTAGGCTGGGTCTAAGGCTCGCTAGAACTGAACTATTTTGCTCTTCTCATAGGCTTACTTCTTTTGTCTGTTGTTACTGACGTAAGGGCATCTGCCATTGAGTAGCCTACCACGCAGACGTTCTTAGGGCTTCGTCACCCGCGTCTGTGTGTGGGAGGCTATCCTTTGAGTTGTGTTAATGTAGTACCCTGGAACTGAATCTGTTAATTAAAAGGATATATTCTGCATGGGTTTCGGGAATAAGTCTTTTGTTCGATTGGCAAATCTGCAGTCAATTTAATAAAACTTTCACGAGTGCAGCTATTGTTTTCGAGTCTGAAAACAATATCTACACTCATAAATTACACTCGTAAAAGTCTTATAAAACTGACCACTGGATTTTGATGGTTTTGAAAATTCAAACCAGGTGCGTCCCCGGTAGAACGCACGTTCTGTCGTTGAGAAAAATAAGCTATTGACGCCATTTATCATAAAGCTTCATAATACCTTTATTTTAACTTCAATGAAGTACGCGCTTGCAATTGCACGCCACTAATTAATTTGCCTCTCCATAAACTACAAGGAGAATGAGTGTAAGTCAGATTGGACGCAATGATTTCTCGGGATCTTTTAGGTGGACAAGCATTAGTTATGATTGGTGGATGGTATCCAAGGGCAGCCATTAACCAGTCAGTGGTTTTATTGTTCGCCGAAACAATCCCAGAAGTCGTTCAGCCAAATATTTCAACCCATTTGCCTTATCAGAAGTTTATTTATGCAACGGCAAAATATTGACAACTGGGATTACAGTAATCTCACTTTTCTTTATCGGACACCGTAAGGACTGACAATTTAAAGGGTCAGTTAGTTTAGAAGTGGTTATCATCTTCTAGAGAGGCAAAAAAGAAAAGTTACTAGAGAACGGCAGCCACCAGCTTTCCCTTTTATAAAGGCAGTGGCGGATCCAGGGGAGAGGCCCGGAGTGGCCGCCCTTTACCCCTTACCCCTTAACCCCCCCTCCCCCCCTACTTATCACGCGGTCTGGATCCAGCACTGAAAGGTGTCTACTACTGCGAGAGTTAAGGTGGCTCGATACAGTTTTTTAAGGCCAATACCTCCCAAGTTTGAGCATAAACTTCGTCGCCATAAACAAAGTTTTGGAAAAATTGCCACCACAGTTGTATTAGATAAAGATGAAAATTTGTTATGATCAGGGTTGCAATGACATCGGAGTTGTCATAGCAACGAAATGACGCTATTACCTATTTTACTTCCCAATTATTTCTCGGCACTGGGAACTGTTCTTCCAAAATCATTCAGGGGAGTTTTTTCCTCCAATAGCCGCCTCAATGTTCGTGAAGTTTAAGCGAAATCTGTAAGAGCGTTATCGAGAAATTTTGGGATAAAGATTTTGTGGTTAGAAATACGGTAAAAGATGGATAATCTGGATGTTCGGCTGTTATCTGTAGAAAATGAAGCGCTTTTGACATGCAATTTCACCTCATAGTAGTTTCAATCTTTTTAAAAACGTGTGTGAAAGACCGTGGAGATAGCTCCAGCCGATTGCTAGAAAGAAGGATTTGATTAGTATGTATCGACGCGCTTTTGTTAGCGGTTTTTGAACATTTTGGTCTACTTTAACACATTGGGAAATAATTTTTAAGCCGCTCGATAGATTTTTTAAAAAAAATTGGATTCTTGAGATTAACCTTCCTTTTATATGAACTTTTAGTTTCAAGATTATTGATACATTGTAAGGCAGTAAAATAAGGGCTACAATTCGCCAATATTTTGGCAGAAATTTTGTGTTTACAAATGTGAGCCTCTCATTATTCAGGGTATTGTCTCCAAGTTTCATATTTTCGCACATAACAATAGCTAGCATTTTTGCATATGTCGAATGCATTGTTAATTACTGTAGTTCACGTGAAAATGAAACTTGGAGACAATGCCTTGAATAATGAGGGGCTTTCACTTGTAATAACGAAACTTCCGATAAAAAAAGTAACGAATTGTAGCCCTTATTTTACTGCCTTACAATGTATCAATAATCTTGAAATTAAAAGGTCATATAAAGGAAAGGTTAATCTCAAGAATCTTAAATTTTTAAAAAAATTTATCGAGCGGTTTAAAAACTATTCGCTAATTTGTTAAAGAAGACCAAAATGTTTACAAAACCGCCAACAAGAGCGCTTCGATACATGCTAATAAAACCCTTCTTTCTAGCAATCGGCTGGAGCTATCTCCATGATCTTTCACACACGTTTTAAAAAAGATTGAAACTACTATGAGGTGAAATTGCATGTCAAAAGCGCTTCATTTTCTACAGATAACGGCCAAATAACAATATTGTCCATTTATTACTGTGTTTCAAACCACAAAAACTTTATCCCAAAATATCTCGATAACGCTCTTACAGATTTCGCTTAAACTGCACGAACATCGAGGCCGCTATTGGAGGAAAAAGCTCCCATGAACGATTTTGGAAGAACAGTTCCCAGTGCCGAGATATACTGCTGCAAGTAAAATAGGTAATAGCGTCATTTCGTTGCTATGACAACTCCGATGCCGTTGCAACCCTGATCATAACAAATTTTCATCTTTATCTAATACAACTGTGGTGGCAATTTTTCCAAAACTTTGTTTATGGTGACGTAGTTTATGCTCAAACTTGGGAGGTATTGGCCCTGAAAAACTGTATTGAGCCACCTTAAATGCACAACATTCCATGCTAATTAAATAGTTTGACAAAATAAATATCCTTCATATCCATCACAAAAACACTTCTTGTCTCCGTGTGTGTTATTTACAAGTCGTAAATTCAACATTGAAACATAAGTTATTAATCATATATATAAGCAATGATTCATTTTCATTAATCTTTTCCCGAACCTTTCATTTACGTCTAGAAAAATAACTAAATTTACAGATTGACGACCTTTTGTCATTCTGGCAAAAGGTCTGAATACTCTTGCTTCAAATTCTGTTTCCTTCACTTATTTCATTGCAATTAAAGAGAAATTTGACTCAGGCAGTTCTGGATTTGAGATTAATTTCTGATATTTTGACATGTTTATTAACTAAGCCATAAAGCTTCACACAGATACCGGTGCCTTCTGTCGCTAAAATGCCAAGTAGACAGGGTAGTACGGTTATGTCTGGTCGTCCGTTGACCACAGTCTGCATCGTGATTGGTTACATATAGACTAAGTTACTTTTGTACTTACTTACACAAATTTTTGAAGCCCTAAAAAAGTTTCCTCTCCTACTGGCAAATTATGGCTCATTGTTTCTATTATCTGCCGCTGAGCCATCCCTTCTCATGTGCTGGTGGATTAAGGGTGGTTTTTGACAGGTATGTCATTTGGTCTACTTAACAATGTACGCCAATGACATAAAGCCAAAATGACAGACACCTTCAAATGCAAAACTACTTCAGTCACTCTTAAATGACTGAAAATCCAATTTTGTTTTATCCTGTTTGGTGCTAAAACAATGACAGACCAGGATGATTTAGGGAAGGAAAATGACGAGAGCAAATCCCTCGAAAATACACCTAACAAACAAGGAACGTCTTTCAGAGATTTGCTTTGTGAAGAATTACAAGTGGATAAGGCGCTGTTGCTTTACAAAGGATTTTATTTCCTTTTTTTCGCTGGATTTGGGGCTTCTTTTCCATATATGGCGTTATATTTCAAGCAAATTGGCCTTAATGCCAGTTCAGTTGGAATTTTGGCCGGAATAAGGCCCATGATACAATTTATAAGTGGACCATTCTGGGCAATGTTAGCTGACAGATATAAAGCAAGGAAGGCCGTTTTGTTGTTTTCTATTTTGTCATGGTTGGTCATGACTCTGGCGTTGTTGATTCCTAAACCTTACAACACGTACTGTAAAAATTTGATGGAAAATTCAAACGAAAATGTATCGATATTTAGTGGGAGACATTCACGACGCGGCGGTGTCGACCTGCAAATTGATAACGTTATCAGTGTGGATATTGATCACCAAAGAAACCCGAGAAAGGTCAAAGAGAAATTGCCCTCACTCATTGGAAATGCTCCTTTTCGAACATTTTTCATAGACGGCAGCTCTAGACAACTTTCTGAATATGAAGTTTCTAGTTCCAAGAAATTTAAACTCATCTTTGACCAGAAAGAAATTTACCGCGTTTATATTTATCTTCTAATATTGGTTGTTGGAGGAGAATTTCTTGAAGCTCCAACATTTATCATGGCCGACACGGGACTACTGCAAAAACTAGGAGAAAAACGAAGACATTATGGAAAAACCAGACTGTTTGGCTCGTTAGGCTTCGCGTTTGCTTCGTTAATAGTCGGAGAGCTACTTGATATGACAGAATATAAATATTGCGGTCGAGTTATGAATAATTATAACATACTATTTTATTCATTTGCCATTATTATGGCCCTGACCTTTGTCTTTGCCGCTTGGATGTTTGAATTCACGTATGAAGATGTAAGAGATGATAGCGATGGAAAAAGCAGCACAAAAGAGTTACTAACGTTACTTCTAAAATTCCGGTATGCCTACTTTATAACTATTTCATTCTTTCTAGGATTTTCTAATGGACTATTTTTTAACTTTCTTAACTGGCATCTTGAGGATTTGGGAGCAAGCAAATCTTTAATGGGCATAGGAACAATCTTCAGAGCCATGGCGTTGATCATAGCGTACCTTTTCAACGCGTTTCTGTCACAGTTATGTGGGCACGTCAACTTGATGTTGGTTAGCGTTGCTGCGTATTTTATTTTATTCGGAAGTTTCTCCATCATCCAGAATCCTTGGTGGGCACTACCTCTAGAATTCTTAGAAGGATTGACCTATGGCACGACTTGGTCTACAGCTGTGACTCATCTAGCTGATGCCACGCCCAAAGGGGGCGCCGCTACAATGCAAGGTATGTAACTGGTGTGCGTCGAGCCTCCTTGTGCGACCACCTCTCTTAAGCGATTACCTCTCAAAAGCGACAATAATCTACCTTCGAAAGTCAAAGCACCATCAGGGCGGGTGTAATGTACCTAATAGTCGTCCAATCTTGTAGCGACCTCCGAAGCCTAGGGTTATTAGCTTTCTCTGGAGTGGAGTTTATTTACTGCATGCCTAGAGTGTCAGCGATCAAAAAAATTTGAACCATTTATACACCTTTTTTGGCAGAAAAAGTACCCGTTCCGTATACCTTCTATTGATAAATGGCGCCACTTACACATACTAGCTTAGAACACTGCATCTCTTTTAACTGCTGTAAATGCACATTGCAGTAAAATTCTCTAAACAAGGAAATTTTCGAGGACCTCTTTCACATCCATAAAAGATAATATGCATCTGTTAGGTTTTTTATCCTTTTACAGACCGAAATGTCAGATTTACCTACGCCATCATATATTTCAACCAATGAAATCTCTACCCTTTCAACCACTTGGGCCGGGTTGTTCAAGGCTGGGTTAAGATAACCCAGGGTTAGTGCGAAATTTGAATTAAGATTTGAAAGCTTAAAAAGTAAATTCAGTTTAATTCTTTCTGTCGTCAAGTTGATGATTGGATGCTCTTCAAAATAACGGAGAAAATTATCCAAGAAAATGATTTTGAACAAAAGAAAAATAAACCCGGGTTAAATTTAACCCTGGGTTAAGCACTAATCGGCCTTTGAACAACTGGGCCCTGAAGCCTGATAAAGGTACCCCTTTCGGACTGACGCTATCCATGTAGGCCATTGTAGGCAGTACCCCAGGAGGATTTCTTTTGACCTATATACAAAGAAAACTAGACTGATAAACAAAAAGCATGCAAGTCTATACGAATGTCATTTGTTTGGCGAACGGACTCAAATTCGCGGCTGTCCGTTGGTTTAGCGCAGCCTACACGAAACGCATTCTCACCTTAAAAAAGATTGCTGAAAAGTGCTTTTCTACCGTGTGACAACAGCAACTGAGCTGACGATTGGACCATCGACCGTGGCTATTTCCGTCTTTGTTTTCCTTGGAGGCAAAGAAATGACTTATCCATGTTTTACTCAGTCTCGGCTCACATTGACAAAAACTTACGGAAACAATTTTTGTCGAGGTCAATGTAATTAATTTAATTAGAGTGGCTCTAAGAGAAGTGTTTCAACGAGAAAACAACCGGGTTACAACACTCCTCTCTATCGGTCGATCATGTTCATATATCTTTATGTAGTTAATTTTTGTTGTAGAATCAACCTTGCTGATATTTGTTTGTTATCTGATGACCAGAACAAGACCTATTTGTTTCAATTTTTTCCAGGAATACTCCAAGGAGTTTACTGGGGACTCGGTGGAGGCCTGGGTGCTATTCTTGGAGGCGTGCTTATTGACGAATATGGTACAGTCCCATCATTCCGTTTGGGCGCTTTAATGTCAGTTGCGGTCTTGATTGTTGGTGGCTTTATCCAGTATTGTATTTCTTATCAAAAGAAAAAGGCAGAGTCTGAAGAAAAACAAGCTGTAGAACACATGGATGATTTTTAACACGTTTCAATGAAGGAAAGTGGGAAGTATGCCTAAGATTATGGGAAGAGGGGAAACTGCAAGATTTAATGAAGAAATGTGAGGTTAATTGACTTCTTGCAAGAGAGAAGGGAAATGCCCAGTATGGCCCTGGGATATGTGAATTCCACCAAAGTTTAAAAATGCTTTAAATGAATCGGAAGTTTCTTTTCGGAGAGGTCTGCAAACTTTTATTCAGCGTTTTCAAGAGAGTATTCAACAGTCGTCATTACAATACTCTGCATTGTTTGCTTTGAGGCAGTGGCGCGTGGTTTTGATGACGTTTCGAACAATCGATTTAAATATGCTAACGTCTCAGGAATTAGACTTCCGTTTAATTACAACTTCTAAAAATAACTTTAGTGAAATTCAGATACCCAGGTGAACGCCCTATGATTCCCTCTCTGTGCCACCAATCTTCTCTTGTTTCTCGCGATATCACCATGCACGTGAAGACTTTGCTAGGAGGCTAAACAGACAGCTGAAAGAGCTTTCATTAATAGCACAGTCAAAACAGCAAAGGTAAAAAAGACTTCATTGTTTTCCCGAAATTCAATAATAATAATAATGATAAATTTAAATGATAATAATGATAATGATAAATATAATATTAATAAAATAATAAAATAACTTTATTCATAGATTAAAAAAAATAGACTGTTTACAGTTTCAAGAATATGAATATTAAAATATATACCCTATGTACATTCTTCTTGTGTACGAAAGAGAATTGTCGTAAAATGACTATCTAAAAACTACTAATAACAATTATAAAAAGCATCAAAAAGTTAATAAAAAAATAAAACTATCTAAAAAACTATCTATCTAAATATAATATTAATAATAGTAATAGATAATGATTAATATAATGATAATAATAATGATAATGATACCAAGAAGAAGAAGACGAAGAATACTAAAGGCAAGAGAGAATGAGCTAGATCATTCTCTCTTGCTAAAGGCCAATGGTTAAGAGTAGCAAGTAAAAATACTTTTTTAAAAAATTGAAAACATTCATGCAAAGCTAAGAAATAGAGCGGTTTTCATTTGAGTGTCGAAAAGTAATTGGTTTTGCACTTTCTACACGATGCGATTGGCTTCAAAGATTCGCGCCACCTTTTCATCCAATCAGAAGTAAAACCAAAGCCAATTGTGACGCGCTCGCATGCATTTTCCCGCGCTTTGCGTCAGCCACATGTAATTACTTCGAGTTTTGATTGGTTCAATGTATTGTCTGTGTCCTATGTGATTGGCCAGAGTAATTACTTTGGTTTTGGTTTTACGACACTCAAACGAAAACCACTCTAAGAACTTGTGGTCTTCCTTTATGCTTGCGCCAATTGGCTGCATTGCTTTTTGTTTTTGCTGAAAAGCAAGATTTGAAGGTCGTCATAATTTTAAAAGGTAGCAGAGGCAACCTAGCATATTAACAGGAGATAATGCACCCTGCGAACAGAGCCTGTTGCTGTCTTCTTGAGTGATAAGGAGAAAAGGATCACGTGAAATCTTTGAGGTCGCCGCAGCCCAAACGTCTGGACAAGTCAATCTTGTTCTCTCTTGTCAAACAAGTTTTTTTCGGGTGCGAGCCTCTGTTTATTGATAAACCGGTGGTCATAACCGAACCCGCTGTGGCAGGCGCATGGCTATTAGGCCTGGGTTCGAAACTGTATCCTAGCAACATTCAGCGCATGCTCAACAAAGATCTTTTTCGAATTATGCAGAGTGTCTCTCGAGTCACGAAGACGGAAAGCCTTTGCTTGCAGGGTACATGGAGATAATGGAGCTGTGTACTGTAAATAAATTCAACCAAAATGTCAGTTTAACATCTTTTTGTTTTATTTACTGGAATTTCACTTACCATTAGTGGAAACATGGACAAAGATGGGTAAAAAATTAGTTCATTTTGCATTTTCTCCAAATAATAAGCTTTTGTTCGTTGAAAACGTCTACGCTCTCGAGTAATATTCTTTTGACAAATGATGGCTCCGGTAATAAAGCCAGTTTCAGTTTAAATGTTTCTGTAAACTTTCAAAAAGTTTGAAAAAAGTAATCATACATTGAACAGTGAAAGTAAAACCTTTCGTTTTGAAGTACTTTGCATAGTTTTTACAATTTCTCTCTTTGACCGCGGTGAATTGTCTCGCATCATTTCAGTGACACGGAACGACCGATTTCTGTTCGGTGCTATCTAGAATGTCTAATTATTAAACCTCAAGCCGACAGCTAAACATTTCGTAAATGTTTCCTGATTGCTTTTTTCGGTCTCAGAGTTTCGGCATTTGCATGTTTGGTTCACCTGAGAAATTTAAAACCTTTTTTAAATAGTAATTTGGACTCCTAGAAATTTAATTTAATTTATTTTCAAACCATTTTTCCCCGGCTCTATTCACCTGCACTGCATATCTGAAACCCCAGACAGACTATCCTCTCAGGGGAAATGAAGTAAGAGACCGATTATATTAATTCACTCGCATCAAAGCTGGGAGTTGCATTGTTATATTGATCACTTTAACCGCCCTTTTAAAAAGTAATCTTCTAATAGATTTTCCCTTAATCACTGATACTTCATTTTATGCAATCGAGTCCTGATAATACGGCCGAGCATAGGCTCGTTTGTCCTTCAAATATCATGTATTCATTGGCAAGCAGACATTGCTAATGTAGTAATCTAATGTCGAATTAGAAAGAAAACCCTACCGTTTACTGTAATGCCAGTTTTCGCTTGAGTGCAGATTCATAAAAAGGCTTAAGCATTTCACCTTTTTAAACAAAGGTATTCAAATTTTGAGGCATATTTAGTGAATCGCCCACCAGAAGTGAATCACATTTAAACCAGATTACTTTCATGTAATTCATAGATTATTACATCTAGCGACATAAAACCTGCAGTATTTGATGTTCTGTAACAGAAAGAGTTAAATGCTCTAAGCACATGCTCCCGTGTCATAAGGTAAGCAAAAAGTCGTGCCGGGTGAGTAAAAAAGAAAGTGTAGGTCACCTCTAAGACAAAACAACGAGAGAATATTTACTGCATGGCTGCAACTAATTGAAACCTCTCCTATCGGGCACTCTCGTAAGCGGACAGCTGTTCTAACGACCACCCTCACAAAACTCCGTTTTTCTCAACTCCCGCATACAAACTCTGTATTTGTACGGTCCCGTAAGCGGTCAGCTCTAGTTACCGAGACACCTTTTTCGCCAGTCTCCCAAGGGTGTCCGCTCACGAGTCAGCTTCAACTGCAATAATCAAGGGAACCATACTCTTGATCATAAATGATAATACTAATCTCTGATTGCCATGATGTTAGTAAAGGAAACTTTGGATAAGTTAAAATGAGTCGCCTCTGCAGGACAATTCTACACAATTCGACAATACGTCCGTTTGCCGCCTGGCTCAGTTTCCCTTGTGGCGAGAGGGAATTCCATATTTGCGGTAAATTAGGTGCTTCACTTTGCACATAAACAGGTGTGTTATACTCATATTTTTCTTTTAAACGACTTTCTTAAATAATTGGCTTGTGCAGAACTATCCCGAGAACATGAGAGAAAAAGAAAACCGGGCAGGAAAAACTCTCACAATTTAGGGAGATCTTTAAACTGAGCTATTTTACTGTTACTGTGAAAGAAGGCTGTTCGCATTCTCTAAGAGCACAAGGCAAATATCACAAAAGTTATTTCAGTATTTCATTGCATTGGAACACTCTCGCTTTGCGCAAACTGCGTTTATCTGGTGTCTAAGTCAATCAGTTCATTGACGCTACAGAGAAACAATATCTCATACTTAAGTTTTTTAAAAAATTCATTAAATTATGCGATGATACATAATCGCCGCACAAACAAGGCTGTGGCTTGATTGAACAAATATTCAAAATCAAAAGCATATACTTTAGAATGTATTAAGTCTGTCAATCATTTTGAGCTTCCTCATTTTCAGCTTCTGTGCACACTCTGAAATGCCTAAATTAAAAATAAGGCAGTGATTAAATATTCGAAGTGCTGTTCACTTAGCCTCCCCGTAGACGTCCTTTGGGGTTCGTTTGTCACGCATTCATTTCAGAAATGAATGCGTGACAAACGAACCCCAAAGGACGTCTGCGGGGAGGCTACTGTTCACTGGGTTTCGCATGATTTGACCCGCCGTAATACCCGGGGGAAGGGGGGAGGGGAAGGCACTCCTTGTAATGGCCCATACGGGGAGGTTCCTCCCTAAAAGGGTACGCTTTTTAGACTTCAAGCCGATATCACAGGGTAGGGCTTTAAGTAAATGAAAGGGCCTTCCATTAAACCGTTTCGTAAAGACGCGCTCTATGGCTAAAAAATTCTAGTTTATTAAAGACAAAGACAAGTTATGTCACCTGAAACCTGAGTTATATATGTCGTCCGAAACTTTTATAAAGAGTAGGTATCCGAAAAAATCTCGTTGTTAATGCGATAATGAAACGACACATGGGGGATAAATGTGTAGCATATCTCGTTCTTTAAGCCTGTGACGAAACCAAACAAGTGCGATAAATAAGTAATTATTAAATACAGTGAAACTTCTATTAAGCGGACACCTTCGGGGCCTTCCCAAGTGTCCGCTTAATCATAATATAGCCTGTGCCAGGCTCTCAGATAGTACAGTGGGAACGTATTAAAACGAGCAAAGCGAAAATAAGACGCGCACGACTTGGGAAGGGGGCGGTGGCTGTCTCTCCCCAGCGCTCGCGCGTTTTTTTGCAGTTCTTATTACTGAACGACTTTCTCGCAGCCTGGAACAGGCTAGCTTAATAGAGCTTGTAAAAATTGAGCAATGTTTGTTAACGATTAACATTCAACGGTTACTCTGTACTGTGATAAAATTGCATGTTGTTAAAGAAGCTATGCGGAGTTCAAGTTCATTACCTTTCATTACCAACTTTAATTTGTTTGTAAATGTAGAAACATTAACTGACTTCAGTGCGTATTTCAAAGACGTAATCCAATACTACTATTATTGTCAATTCAGCCCGGTGTCTTTTTAACAATATAAATTAGCCAAATACAACTTATTTTAGTGTCCGCGTCCGCTTAATAGAGGTGTCCGCTGAATAGGGGTTCGTTATAAAGGGAAATATTAGACGTTCGTTTCGGTGTCCGCTCGTTCTTTAAGATCTAATGAGACGAAACAAGCCCGTTTAAGAAGTCAGGATGTTAATGAGCATGATAAAAGTTTGGCGACATACGTTTGGGCAAGATAACTTTCGGGCGAGTTGATCGTAAACCTTATCCAACGTTACACAAAAATGTCAAAAATGAGACGACAACTTTTGTTTTAACGATTTATTCCTACCAACTGGATATGCTAAAGGGACACCTTTTTAGAATGAAAGGTATACGAAAGGGTTGCCTTTAGTTTCCTGTCAAAAATGCAAAAATGGTATATAATGTAGAGTATTCATTTAAAGCATTAGTCTTGTACAAATAAATCCCAGACCTAAATATCGTGGTTCCTGCGAGCTGTGACTGACTGACTGTTTGGCGACGGATTCCAAACATTACGCGCGCGCTTACAACCAGCTAGTCATACAATTTTTTAAATCCAGATTTTAGAACTGGCAGTACCCTGGTAAAGTGCTCTTAAAAAAAAAAGAAAATAAAAGGCTTGATCGAACAATATTAAAGTTAAAACAATTCTTTTCATCGAGAATGAACAAAAAACGACGCATTTTCGGCATTTAGCACGGAACAAATCGAATTTTAGCTATCGAAACAAGACAAAGATATGCTTTGAAAACTTGGCCTCTCAGCAGTCTTGAAAAGTTTTAGAATAACCTACTTTTGTGTAGAAGAGTAGCGGAGTTGTCAGTCGTTAGAGACTAAGAATGTATATGTTTTTCCATAATCAAATGCAAATATTCTTTTAAAGCTCTTTTCACTTTACACTGTCTGTTAAGCCCTCAGACTGCTTGTCACCTGGGTAACAGAGCATGGCGAAAAACCATTCAGCATAATTATTCCTGAAGGGATAAACTTGTTTAATATCAAGTAAAATACCAAGCTCTCGTCTTATGATTGATCTTTCAAAGCGATCGGGTATTTCGAGGTCATATTGGCCGGTTGCAGCTATGCGAAAAGCGCGTGTGTTTTTCAAAACATTATTGGTCATTATTATCTTATTATGTTTCCTATAAGTTATCACCAAATAATTAATTTAAGCGCATTTTGCATTGAAGGATTTCGGCAAAGAACATGGGCAAACAGGAAGCTATGGAAGAAGCGGTGCCGGCCAAAGAAGAGCCCGAGAAAACCGAGAAGAGAAGAAAAGTAAAGAGACCTCAACAATCTGCGGATTTCTTCAAATGTTTCTACGAGGCTGACTATTTGCTTTTTAAGGGGTTCTGTTTCTTTATTTACGGTGCCTATGGCGGATTCATCCCCTATTTACCTTTGTATTTTAAGCAGCTATTTTTAAGAGCAAGCTATGCCGGAATAATCGTGGGTATTCGCCCATTAATCCAATGCATTGGAGCACCATTTTGGGGAATTATAGCTGATCGTTACCACGCAGGGAGGATAATATTTTTGGGGAGCGTTATGGCGTGGATTGTCAAAGCTGGCGTTCTACTTACTGTTCGTCCGCATTACCAACACTGTGTGGAAATCTACACGAACAATACAGCGAACTTAACCTACGTGTATGCATACGATCTCTGGAACGCTGAGGAAGAAAATCGAGAGCATTGGTTGGTTGTGCCCCTGGACCATCCGATCGTGATCAAACATAATAAAATAGTTACAGTAGATCAATCCAAAGGAAAAGACAACCTGAAGCCTGGTTCTCAACCAGGGAATACTTTAAAGAAAAGTGGGCCTGTTAAACAGCAAAAAATTACCGAGAACAAAGAAAAAGCAAAAGCAAATGACAGCAAAGCCGTACAAGAAACGAAAAAGCGCAAAGTTTTTATGGACGACGAGTCGGAAAGCAGGGAACCCGCCCCTCTCATTGACCTAGTTGAAGACGAAACCACTGCGCCTGGTAATTTTGAAAAGATGAGTAAACCGCTAAATCTAAAACTATTCCGTAAAGCAGAAGTTTACAGCAAGGAGTTACAAGCGCCAATTCAATTCATAACGCTAATTGATACGTCGGAAACTGAGTTCATGTTCATCTTGTTTCTACTCATCATCGTAATTGGGGAATTTTTCGAGTCCCCCACTTATGCGCTTTCAGATGCGTCTCTCCTCAAACGACTTGGTGACGACAGAGCATACTATGGTCGAATTCGGATGTGGGGTTCTCTCGGCTGGGCACTGGCATCGGCAATGGTTGGGCTTATAGTTATGTCCTCTACATATAAACTTTGCGAAGTAAAACAAAATAACTATGTCATTGCATTCTACATTTTCATTGCTTTTGTGGCCGCGGCTTTTGTCCATGGCTTGTGGTTTCGCTTCAAATACGACGAGGAGAAGAATTTCGAAGACATTGGAAAAGTCGCACCCTTGCTTCTAAACTTGCGTCACACCTCTTTTCTGTTCGCAACTCTATATACAGGCTTCTGTTACGGTATACTGGTTCACTTTGTGAACTGGTACATTGATGACCTGGGTGGATCCAGTAGCATAATGGGCGCTGCAGGAGCTGCCAGGGAAATTACCGCTTTAATTATGTTTGCTTTCAGCACTACAGCCTTAGAAGCTCTAGGTAACGTAAACTCCATGGCGTTTTGTCTCATGTCGTATATCATTTGCTTCATTTGCTACTCAATCCTCGAGGATCCGTGGATGGCAGTTGCTCTGGAGGTACTGGATGGCGGTACCTATGGTCTTGTGTGGTCTACTTGTGTTAATTATATGAGCAGCGTGGGTTCCCAGCTTGGTGTCATTGAAACTACTCAAGGTAAGTTCGCTACAAAGCAATAAAAACCCTTCCATGGCGGCCAATTCTCGTAAACGAGCAGGTCTCATTGATAACAGCTAACCCAACGTACATATGGTGGAACCTCCAGTAAGTTGCGGTGAGCAAGCTCTCTGGGAAGTCCTACCCCCACCCCAGCGGAGAGCTTTCTCCCCGCTGTCAGAGTATCCCTGGGGCTCGTCTAGAACAAGGAATCGAGAATGCTGGAATACAGAATATGAAATCCAGAACCCGGACTCGAGACTCCACAAACTGTTTTCGCCCCTTTGCTCTGAAGATTATTTAATTACCTGTAGAAAGATTAGCTATAGCATAACATTAAAGACAAGAATTAGACGTTTCGAGTAATTGTTGTTAGGCAACTTTTTAATCTCGGGAAAGGTTTACAATTTCAGTGAGTGACTGAGTGGGCTTTAGCGGTTGAGCAAGATTTAGAAGGTCGTACGAGGAACAGATAACGGCAGTTATGATTGTACTAAATTTAATCAAAGACTCCCACGAAAAGGATTTGGGAAACGGGAATTTAGAAAACTTTGCGTATCTCTGGAAAAATACTAGCTACGTCACTAATTATCTACCCTGGGTGCTAGAGACTTCATACGAGACGTCCCGAGATATCTCCACCGCACTCGATTGCAAGCACGCGCGCGAGAAAGACCTTTTGGTACCCTGGGTTCTGGTGACCGTTGGTCCCACGAAATCAACAGGAATCAAACGACTGACTGCAGAGACCGTTTTATTTAGATTCCCTCTGCCCCAAGCTATTCACTAGAAAAAAATATATTTCTGTTAACACGAAAAATTTAATTTCCTTCCAGGTATTCTCCAAGGCATATTTTGGGGTCTCGGTAATGGCGGCGGAAGTATGATCAGCGGCATTCTGATTGAAGTGTATGGCGTAATTAACACGATGCGAGCCTTTGCAATAGCCGGTATTGTGGTACTCGCTATACTTGTTATATCGCAGTACGCAGGAAGCTTGTTGGAAGAGAAAGACAAGCGCAGAAAAGAATATGAGATGTTATCGGCGGAAAGCGATGAATCAAAAAGCGAAGAGGGAAGCGGAGGAGGCAATGCACTTCCTAGGCAGACTGACTATTAATCAAAACAGCAGTGATTTGAACTAAAAGTGTGAACACGAATAAAAGTCGTGGGTGGCCGCAAATTCCAGCTTTGTTTGGATCACCGCTATAGCTCAATTTGCGAGAACAAAAAAGATGGCCTGGTTTTAAAGTGTCCGCGCAAGCACTTATGGGATTGTTTGAGCGGACGTGTTAGAACACACAATGCGAAACAATATATTTTCCAAACAGAAAGTATGAAGATCATAGAAAGTTGCAAAGTACTTGCCCTCAGACACAATCCCAAAAATGCTTACGTTACTTAAATTCCAGGCTACCAGCTTGTATGCCATCTTAAAAAAACTATGCCAAAACACAAAACAAGACGGTTACAAGACATCCGACACCCATAAAGAGGTTGAACGAAAGCAATGTTAAAAAACCCAGGTTAAGAGTATTTCAGAGCTAAGGTTATCATTTCCACTGTTCAAAATTTAGAACTTTCACCAATCTGCTCAGGTCGGTATCGTTTCGAATGCTTCAGAAGAGCAGTAAAAATGCTCCAAGTCAACTTTTGAAAAGGATAACTGTGGACCCGCGCTATTCGTCAAATGTAAAGGAATATTGTTTATGACAACAAAAATGAAACTCGGCTAGCTCAGTGTTAAAAGTTGGCGAATTATTTTTACACATCTTTGCCCGTACTTTTTCCACTTGGATAATGAGGTGTCAATAAATAAAGAGAAATATGCGCCAATCAATTCGACACTTCAACATCGTCCCCTGGGAAAACCCCCTCCCTGGGCATTTCCGGACTTCCCATGGTATTGATGGGCAACTGAACTTCTTCGATCTCGTCTCATGCATAATACCTTCAAAAACGCATATATATGTAGCTTTTGAAGTCCTTGGCGAACAAGTCATTCGTTCACCTTTAAACCCCTCCATCTCATTACAAAAAATATCGCAGCTATCGAACCTAACCATGTGGGTACACCCCAATCGTCCAAAGAAGTTTAAAAACTTGACAGACACTTTCGGTTCATATTTTCTACCCCACCCAGGTAATGGTCAAGTTCCCCACTTTGCTGACACAAGTGTGATGGTCAAATGTTCTGGGTTTGCCCCCTGGTGGGGGGGGGGGGGGGCGTTGAAATTTCGAATTGATCGTCGTTTGACCGCAGTAAGACTGAGTATGGTGGGTGGGTTTCAAGGCTCGAAAGTTCAATTAATATCCTCAGGTTGAAAAATTAAAATGTTTGAGATAATTTAATGGTCTTTATAGCTTTTACACACTGTTAAAGATGGAATAATATATTTTAAGAGCCAAAACTTGATGTTGTTATATATTAAATATTTTTCGTTTTTTATATTATTTACACTCTTGTAATGTTGTTTGTGTGGCCAATAAGTAAAATGCAACGGTGAAATATCAAAGAAAAAAAATAGATCGCAATTTATATTTATGTGTATGCTGTATTTCCAGTTTGGTAAAATCTCCTCCTGGGTCAAACCCAAGTTAATTTTGTCTCCTATCCCGCCGGGAATAATTAGGCCAGTAAAAAACAGAGAAAATTCTGAATCAAACTATGTGGAAGAGTGCTGAAAAGGGATTACGTCGATTAACGAACAACATATCTCTTATATCACTACCGTAAAATTCCGAAAATAAGCCCCGGGGTTTATATTTTTCAAAGTCCCTTTTAGAGGGGCTTATTTTTGGAGGGGCTTATCTATGGAGGAAAATTTGCGTTTCAAAATAGATTGGGCTAGCATTATAGTTGGAAGGAAATTTACCGTTTTTGCTTTGTTTTACTTTGTAATTGAGGGCAATTTCCAAGTACAAGCCCCCGGGGGGGCTTATATTTGGAGGGGCGATTTAACGGGGTTTTTTTTGCGTTGCCAGTTTGGGGGTTATATTTGGAGGGGCTTATTTTCGGAATTTTACGGTATTCAAAGTTGCGATGAAATCCCAGGAGAGAAGGCTCCAGAGGATACAAAAGCAACGTAAATTGTAGTTTTGTGTGAGGAGAGACACTGAGAGACGAAGGGGCAAACATTGACTTCTAAATGGCCCTGAATGTTTAATGGCGTTTCGGAAAATCATTTTAAACCAGGAATAAATTTGAACATGATATTGCCCCATCTCCATTATTGTATTCATATACAGATTAATATTTTATTTTTGGAGAGCACTTTCTACTTACGCGGACTAGTCCGTGGATAAATAGAAATTGTGGTTATTGTTGTTATAAATTTTTTGTTCTGTGGTAGCTGGGTGGCCCGAAGTTTACTATTATTTTCCCTAATGGTATAGTATTAGGGTTGTATCAGTTTGGTTAGATAATACTAGTTAAACAATTCAAATCGCGCTGAAAATTGCCCTGCGAGCAGTGGTTTCTCCAGTTCGGACGCTACGCTACGAGGGGAGAGGATCACTGCTCGCAGGGTGGCTAAAACTTGGAGAAAACTAGGTAACATTATTGGCACGTTATGGAGAAATTTAACTACCCACGGAACTTTTGTGGAATGGAAAGCGCCCATAGCCTGCGAGGAACGCACCATTTACGTTCAGCTCGTTATCATGCGGGCTTCGAAACATGGGATATAATGGCTAACAATACACAGCCGGGCAAACTGCTTAAGGATGTCTCAGATATATCAAGATAAACGCGGAGAACTGAGTCATTTGACAAACTTGAAAAGGTTGGGCTATCAAATGTTTTCAAGATGGTCATCAGAATCGAGCATGCGCAGCACGTGATGTACCGCATCATTCTTGATCCCAGTGCTTACGGGTTTGGGACTCTTTCCTCCACATGCGCAGAAGAGCTGTGGGTCGAGATTGGTAGCTCCTTTAAAGAAGCTCCGTGATGATATTTTTAGCCAATAGTTTCGAACTTACAGATTTAACTTCAAATTGAAAGAAACCTCTAAATCTTTAAATTTAAACTTAAAATTAGATTTATTTTAAACTTAAAAGTTTCAAACAATAACATAGACCCCAAAGAGGCAATAATATAAAAATAAATATCAATCCTATAAAAAAGATTAAGGAGATTGAACTGGATTAAAACAGCAAACGGGAAAAAATTCGGGTGACAGATAAAGGTCTTATAAAGCCCGGGGAATATGATGCCAAGTCAATCCTTCTTAAGAGTCATAAGAATTGTAAATGCTGTTGCAAATCAAATCAGCAAAATTACTACACTACAGCAAAGTATTTTTATTGACATGTCATAAATAAGCAGCCAACTCATTATAGTAAGTACACTGCATTACATGACTGGTTCCATTGCATGCTTTAAACTGCATAATATATATTTAACGTGGTTATTTTTTAAGAGGATTCAAATTTCACATGTTGAATGCCAAACATGTCAGAAACACTAATACACACCATGCCAGCCACAGTAGATGATATTCAACTGCATTTCCTACCAAAATACTGAACCAACTTTATCAGATCTTCTGTTTAGTCTTACAGAATATGCAGCACTAAAAAATTAACTCTAACATTGCTGTCCAGCTAAGAACAATTTGTCTCAGTTCTTGTTTGCTACGTTCTTTTTAAAATTATTCTTTTGGGGCTGTATGACATAGCAGTTAATGTATCAGTATGGTAACTGTGATTCGTCACTGCAATAAAAACTTGTTAACTGGTTTCAACACGTATGCTGAAACCTGTATTAAGTGGACACCAACAGCAGTACCTTTGCAGCTTAAAATGCCAGTTCACTTCACAGAAATGAATTATGGAAAGAAAGGTTTGTGACTAAGTGTTACGTATATCCACTTAATAAAGTGTCCTGACATGGGATCTGTCTACTAAATGTTTTACTTTACACATGCATGTTAAGCCTTGAAGCCCCAACATCAACATGTGTATCAGGGGCATAGCTAGGGGGGGGGGGGGGGGGTCCTGGGGTGCCCGCGACCCCCCCTTGGAAGGCCTTCTTTTGAGCAAACAACCTACACTATTCAGGTGGCGAAAACGCCATGACAATATCTTGGCCGTAAAAGCCATTGTTGAAAGGCCCACTTTTTTAAAATTTGTTTTTTTGTAAAGTATTTTCATCAACGGCTCTTGTCTTTAGTTAATATGGGCCTTCATGCCGCGATAAAACGACTAAGCCCGGTAATACACGAGGGAGAGCAGCAGGTGAGTAGCCTCTGTGACCCCCCCTTTAAAAGATCCTGGCTACGCCCCTGTGTATTCTCTCTACCGTTTTTTCCACATTGCCTCCAAAACTTTTTTAGAGAATTTCTTCGATGATATTTCATTTGTTCGTTCACTCATCCATAACCTTGTTGTTTAATGAAGCAGATGTGTTGTGAGGAGAATTTGATAATGGTGTCTACTGGAGCACAGGGAGCCTAAACGCTGTGTTAACTATTTTAAAAGTACTAATAAGTAGTTGTTATTAGTAGTAATGTTGTTAGTTAATTAGTAGTTGTTTATTACCTGTGTTCCTTAGTCTTATGAATCATTTTACTAGGGATTACAATCAGAACTGAGACGGTTTACCTTGGTCTCAAATGTTTCTTATCTGGTGCATCGTGCATTGGATCGTGCGCAACAGTTGCATCTCAAGTTTCCAATTATTATTAAATATTAACAGTTACTCTCCTCGGAAAAGAAGAGTTAATTTGAAACCCAAGACTGTCTCCCAAGAAGCTAAGAGTTAATAGTTCATAACGGAAACTTGAGACGTAACTATATAGCACGCCAGACAGCAAGGTAAACCATCTTTGATCAAATTCAAATCCCTTCCAAACATCTCATAAAGACTCAAGAACACAGGTAAATAACAGCGTTCAGGTTCCCTGTGATAGGGGTTTTAAGGGTTATGCTAGTTGTTATAATCAGAGATCACTAGTTATCCATATTACTCTTTGAAATGCTCCAAGGTTCTGGCTGATGGGTCGGTGGCATTGGTCCACTTGGGCATCCACAAATATGGAATAAAATGACTTTGGTTAGGGAACAACTCTTCAAAGATTTGCCGATAGTAGAAGCCTTCTTTGCTCTTGGGAGTGTTGTAAGGGTAGAGATCTGCAGCTCGGGCCATGGCTTCATCAGGAACTTGATTCTCGATGTAATTCTGCAACAGCTCAAACCAGGCCTGACCAGGTTTAGTAGACGACACACCATCAGAGAATGCCTCCTTGGCACGCCACAGAATCTCTTGTGGTAAGGCATCGGTGTCGTCAAATGAAGCTCGCAGAAGCCACTTCTCAATTCCTTCCTTTGGTTGACGGATCTTGGGATCAAGGGACAGGAAGTAGGATGTGAATTGAACATCTAAGAATGGCACTCGAATTTCCAGTCCATGAGCTGCAGTAGAGCGGTCACCTCGCAGCACATCATAGAGGTACAGGTCTTTCAGAAGTCTCCTGGATTCCTCATCAGCTTCTTCAGCGCTCGGCGCCTTGTGGAAGTAAATGTATCCTTGACACAGTTCATCAGAACCCTCTCCAGAGTAAATAACAACAGTGTCTGTTTCTTTACTGATGTACTTGCTCACAAGATACATTCCAACCGAGGCACGGATCGTTGTGATATCCCATGTCTCCAAGGCATAGATAACTTCACGCAATGCTTGGATACCCTCCTCAGCTGTAAAGATCACTTCATGGTGTTCACTTCCTATGAAAACAAAATTCACGTTTCAAAATTTATTTACCCCTTGTGCCTCAATATCCACATACAAAGTTTCCAGACTGATTTCAATTCATTTCGTTAAGCACCAGTTTAGAGAATTTGATAGAAGATCAAAGCATTTTCCCTTTGGTGATTGATGATGTATGGATCAAGAGAAAATTGATGTGAGTCACTCTTGCAACATAAAGGTTTAAAAGAATGGTATATCTTATACCATGGTACATAACCTTAATTTACCATGAATATAAATGATATGTGAAGATCATTGTAAAATACTTTCTCTTTTAATCATTATTAGTATATTTTTATTGTAAATATTTGATTTACATATATATTTTTGGATAATTATAAGTAACAGATGAAGAGCCACAATGTGGTAACCCTGTTTTTAAACCGATTACTTTCTTTCTAACTAACTTACTTACTGTACTTACAAGATATCAACTCCTCTTCTTATATATCTGACAACAGATTTCTTGTAGAAAGAGGGCTAGAGGTTGCTGCAGAGATTTGAAGCTTAAAACATTTAAGCTACAAGCAGTTGCACAAAATGATGTTGAGACACAAATCGTAGCTAGTCACATGTCTGTGAGATATAACACTCACCCCCCCCCCCTCCCCGGCCTCCCTTCCCTCCATTCAAATTTTTTCCTCCTCGGTTTTGAGCATGGCCTTGTATTACTAGCAACTTTGACAAGGGAGGGGATCACAGCCACAAAATCATGGACCAGCCATTTAATAATAACAAGAATTTTGATGACAAATGAATATGAAATAAAACATAAAAGAGAACTATGGAAATGAAATCAAATCAAGGATGATCCTTGCAGTTGTGAACGTAATTTATGCAACTGCGTAAGAAGCCGGAAAAAAATTCAGGACTTCAACAGAATTTGAACCCGTGACCTCGCGATACCAGTATCGCAAGGTCTTAGGTTCAAATCCCGCTGAAGTCCTGAAATTATTTTTTTCAGGCTTGTTTTGCAGTTATTGCATAAATTGCACTTACAACTGCAAGGATCATTCCTCATTTGAAGAATTTTGATGTTGATCACTTCTTGGATTTTAACCTCACTTGCAATAATAATTATTAGTCTACAAGAGTGTGGATGCAGTATTTTTATCACCTGTGGTATGATCACTTTACACTCAGAAAGATGACTTTCATATCAATAGTAATATTGGCAGAGGGAAGAGGAGTTCTTTCTTACCAATGTGTTTTGCAACTTTTCGAGCTGCAATGACATCTGTGCTTCCTTCCATTCCAATTGAGAATGTCTGAATGGGGTAATCAATCCCAGATTCCTTTGCAAGCTTTGTAAGGAATGATGCCACTAAACTGGAATCCAGCCCTCCGGAGAGTAGACAGCCAATTCTACGGTCAGCCATGAGACGTTTACGCACTGCTTCAGCAAACAACTTCCTGATGTTTTCCATAACATCAGCTGAGTCTGGCTTCACATTGGTTTCAAACACTGGGGGTTTTCCAACTTCCGTGTAGGCCTTCTGCTCAAGAAGTGTAGTTTGTCCATTACCTGATAAGCTAAATGATGCATAATGACCAGGAGGGAATGGTTTGATAACCATTTTATCCCCATTTTTCTCGAACTGTTCAATAAAAGGTGTAAGAGCCTTCGCTTCAGAGCACACTGCCAAGATTCCTGTGCTCTTTCCATCAGCTGACAAGGTGAACATTGGACGTATACCAAATGTGTCTCGGCCAATATGCACTTGTTTCTTCTTGGTGTCAATGAGACAAAAAGCAAACACACCATCCAACATCTGCACCATCTTCTCTACTCCAAACTTGTTGTAGAGATGTAGAATGGCTTCACCATCGCATTTCGTAAAATAGTCGAAGTTGAACTGCTTTCCCACCTCCTTGTGATTGTAGATCTCTCCATTGTAGATCAGATAGAGATGAGGCAGAGCCTTGATCCTCATTGGCTGCATGCCGTGGAGATCATCTACAATGGCAAGCCGGTGAAATGCGAGGCAGCAGTTTTGGAAGTGAGGAACTGTCTCCATGCGAAAGACATCAGGTCCTCTTTGGCCTATTTTCATGGCGTAACTAGCATACTTTGAGTACTCTGGGATACCAAATATCGCCCAAATTCCACACATATTGACTTGTCCCTTGCAATCTGAGATCAGAATCAGAAAATTGAAATTTGCGACTATAGTGTGTTTTTAGCCATAAATTAGCCCTTATAACATAACATTACATACAATGTACAGTAAAATTCCAAAAATAAGCCCCTCTGTGTATAAGCCCCTCCAAGTATAAGCCCCCTAAACTCATAACGCAAAAAACCCTCTGTTAAATCGCCCCTCCAAATATTGTTTCCCTGGTCCCGTTTTTTTCATGAATATTAATAAGATGTGATCTTGAAAAACTGAAATGGTTCAAAGTTTCAAACGTGCACGTTTAATACACTGTTTTTGAATCTGTTTCGCTTTGAAAAAGTGCGAGCGGCACAAGATAAACAATTTATTATTCTGATACATTCGGCTGAATTCTGATTGGCTCAATGTTATGTTGTTAAGGGAAGGTCATGCTTGATTTTGAGTTGGTTATGTAAACACAAGACTAATTATGGGTTTATTCAGCAAGTTCTTTTTTGAGAAATACACAGTTTCTATACTATTTCTAACAGTATCATATGGAAAAAATTGGAAGATGATCAAAACTTTCAATGAACATGACAGCAATTACTTAGCAAAACAGTTTACATTAATGACAACAATAATGAAATTGCCAGAATATATAACTTTTCTCTACTGAGTATAAAAGAGGGTATGTTAAAGAAAAGTCCTTAAAAAAAAACAAAGTAAGATAAAGGGGTAAATGTTGGCATGAAATTCCAGCATTAATTTGAAATTTTACATTTTCCAAGGTTTAAAGATGCTACAAATGAACATATCAGGTCAAGTTGTTCAAAGTGGGGTCAGTAAGTTCACCCAGGACCCAGGGGGGGTGTACTCCCTTACAAGAGGCTAATAGGGATGTACTGCTGGATGCGGTCGCATTTTCATGACTGGAGTGACTATAATGGGGTCGCAAATTTTCGGATTTTTGGGGTAAGTAGGGATTCAAAATGGGAAGATTCTCGGTTAAAAAATCAGGAAGTTGTTGTTTATTAAATTTAACCATAAGCTCACATTGACCGCATTACATTCCGCCGCTTCAAACCACATTGATGAGGTAGATGCATAGATAGAAAGTGACTAAGTTGGGATCGCGAAAATTACATTTTCCAAAAAGTGACTAAGATGGGGTCTATAATTGGCCAAAAAATAGACTATAATGGGGTAGGGGCTCTGGGAGGCCAGCGGCACATACCCAGCAAACATTAACCCAAGTACCCCCACAGGACCCAGGGTTACAGCAAATTTGAGTTCACATACCAAAGCTCAAAAAGAAATTTCAGTTTAATTCATTTTGTCAACAATTTAATGACTGAATGCTCCAAAAAGGATAGAGAAAATATTCAAGAAAAAAAAAATTCAACCTTTGTTAGCGCTAACTGGCCTTCGAACAACTGGGCTCAAGGCACTAAAAGTTGCTTTAAACATGGTGATGACCTTTCAAACAGATGAAAGGGCACAATTTTATTTTCAGTTCCAAAAAGGATTCTAACAGTATTTATCTCGAAAGTGAAATCAAGCCAAAACGAATGCCTTATTCATCCTTTCAGAGTGCAACATTCTCCAAACAATAAACTAGTCAAAAACTCATGCTTGTGAGTGTAATTATTTATCACCCATGATATAAGTAGGTATAATCAAAATGGTATACTCATGAAATCCGGTATACTTATAAAAATTTTACTTGCATTTTCCTAAAACTCTGATAATTTTCTGACCCAAAGGCTTAGGAAATTATTGGAATTTCAACAAAACAAGCTATTTCCTGATTTCACTCATCACCACTTAATTTAATACACATCTTACAAACACTTAGTGAACGATGATAGGTAAGGAATGTGAATATTCCGTGGAATGGTCCCATGATGATCTTGAGGGCCTGTTGGTATGTCCTCATGGCTGGGGTTTTGGAAGGGTTTGAGTTACCCCGGGACGGGGATTTAACAAAATCAAAAATTTAGAAAATGTTTAAAAAAATCCCCTTGCTACTCCTCCCCTCCCCAACCCTCTCTGCACTACCGCATGGAGAAAACAAACCCTCGCTCACAACAAAGGCAACTTTAAAATTAAACTTGTACAATGCTCATTATCCGTCGTGCAAAGTAAAACAAAAAAAGAATCATGACCTAAAGTAGTAACCTAGAAAAGTTTCCTGCAGACTTAAATATTCAATCATGAATCGAGTTTAACAGAACAGACATGCATTAGACGGGTAGTTAGAATTGTAACGCATGCTGCGTGTTTCGGGAAGCTCGTAATAAAGAAATTAGACCCGTCAAACGTAGGCTTTGACTTCATAGATCGAAAGAGATTATTTCCTCGCTGTACGTACGTTTGCATACGTGGCGATGTGGATGAACAGATACCGAAACACGGTACGCTTTTCGTAAAACGTTTGAGGTAAAACTATGGAGACCACCGAATAACTGATTCTTTCAACAAAACTAAAACATTGCGACATATTCTAGCGTCCATGCACTTACCTCACCGTCAATGTCCAAAACAACGACTCTAAGGAAGCTTATATTCGACAGGGAAAAAAATACAATGAATTCCGGTCTGATGCAACTGATCGAGCCACGTTCGAGCCACGCTGCTTTAGATGGCGCATTTTGATTGGTTAAAACTAGAATCGTATTGGCCCACTTGTGAATTGCACATGTATAAAATGTCTGATTGATAAAAGAAATTAAATAAAAAAGAATGTGCCTTATGTTTTTGAGAAATAAACAATTTTAAAAGTGCACGGTTTCTGACAGAGCTTACCGTGAGCACTTGATTTGTCCTGTCCGCCAAAGCTCCCCTTGGGAAAATAGCTCCCCCTCTGCCCCCTAATTGGCCCTCTAATTTTTTTCTTTTTGTCTCGGAGGAGCGTTGCGTGACGAGACACAAACGACTTTGCGGGAGACTACATACTTTACCAAAAAAATTACTTGCATAGTTTGCCAAAACAAACTACACACTTAGTATTGACCGGAAAGCCCTAAACAGGAAACAACTTCCCTCACTGAAGGGCTACCTAAATTCACAATAAATAAGAAATAAAAGACAACTAAAAGAAAAAATCATGAATACCTAGACAACTGGCAATCATGTACAATATTAAACTAGAATATAATTAAACTAGTAAAAAAAATTAAATTAAGAGAATGTAGAAATATCCTTCATATGTAGGAAGGATTTCAGGCAATCCTTAAAATCGTCTTAAGATTCAGTTTTTCTTAAATGTAGAGGCAGAGAGTTCCATGACTTTACTATTCTAAAGAAGTAAGAAAATTTTAGTTCTTGCATATCTAATTTTAAACTGGTAATTAGTATGTCTGAGGTTATATTTACATGTGGAACTGTCAGCAGACACAAGATAATATGACAGATCCAAATCATATAGGCCCATCATGTATTTCAAAAGGAAAACTAAGTCCATAAAGAGCCTCATTGAGGCCAAGAAAACGGTGTGGCGACCAGACATAGGAGGCAAATTCAACGTGTGGTTTGACTAAATGAATGTACAGTACATGGGGTTGGATACAAGTACCACAAGTTCTCTTGTTCAAACGTAGGAATTTATTAGCGGTGTTTACTTTGGTCATGATATGGTTATGCCAGGATAGATTATGACTTATTAACACTCCTCACAAACGAAAATCACACGAAAAAAAGCTTCGCAGGCTAACACAAGGCGCAGAGAAGTTATTTGTGACCATGACTGCAGTCGCTGAGTCGACTTTGTAAATTCCATATTCTACCCCGAGGTCTTACCCCTTACCCTTTCATTTCTGAACTATTGTAGTTCTGTGGGATCCTCGCCTATGTATGAAAAGTACCCCCGCCCCCCGGGCTGTGAGTTTTTCAGCAGTGTTTGGTCAATTATCTGCAATAATCCAATTTAAAACAAAACTATAAGAGGCAAAGAACTAGAGAGGTACCAAAAGAGCCAATTTGCCATAGACGGCGAGCAGTCTATTATATTCCTTTCGAGTCACAGTAGATCAGAAGTGATGAGAGGGGCGGGCGTCGCTGGGGTCGTGCCTCTCGTAAGCGACAACGGGGTCTTCGGACTTCCAGTGGTCGCTTACGAGAGATTTGGCTGTACACCAAATACGTTTACTGGCCCCCGTAACAGACGCAAAATAAGGAGGGAGCGAAAAGTGCGAAAGTTTCAGCTCTCTTTTCACCAGCCGTACAAAAATTTATTTATGGTGCCATCAAATTAAAGGGCCTGTCCCCTTGTAAAAAAGGCAAAGCAACGTCGAACAGCCCAAGCAAGAATCGCTGCATTGCCATTCAATACTCAAGGTCTTTGCAAACTTGTGTTTGGCCCAGATCCTGCAGACAAAACTTCCGGAGCGTTTCGCCCGCTAAAACAAACTGTTACAGCTGGTTATAGGTCGGGTGTCGACGTGTGGTCGACAGGCGATTGGTCGATTATTCAATTGGCGCGTAAGCTGCGCAGCTGCCGGGATTGTAAGGGAAGGAAGCGCGAGCAAGCCGCTCACTGTGAGTCAACCAGAAATTTGCGGCGACCTGCGCCGCAAACATGTCTTATAGCAGGTGTCCCTTTCCTCTCCCCCCCTCTAACCACCGCACCCAATGTCCCTCCCTTTCTCTATTCCTCCTGCACCCCTTTCGATGCCTGAAACAGTGGTTTTACTTAACCCGTGAAATAGAAGATCACACTCTAATTTCGTTGTTTTCTTCTGTTTACTTGTAACTATTTCGCACAAATTGTACACACTGCTTCACGGGTAAAGTAAAAATCAATCTTCTACATAAACGTTCACAATCAAAACACACAACAAAGAGAGGTTGAAAATAATTTAATCTGGACAAAAATATGGGCGTTTACAGTCCACTAATAATTCCAGATAGGTCACAAGAAGTAGTGTCCACTACGAACAGTAGGATCCAGGCCACCAGGTGTAGAGAGTCCCTCAGCCAGCTTTGGGTCACCGGTCACAAACTACACAGTAGTCATAAGTACAGCCATCATTAATTACCCCTCCCAAAGAAACCCAGAGTCAAGTTTTAAGTCTTTCTACACCATAATTTGAGTTTTGAGTAGCTATCAGCAAGGCAAATGTATTTCCCTCAAAAGGACTATGCTTAAGAATAAACAACATCTTGGTCCAAAGAAAGAAAGTCGCATTATTTATAAACCATCTAAAAGGTTTTCAATTGACCATTTCCGAGTTCCAAAAACCCTCACTTTCAAAACGACGCTACATGCAGAACCTTTCTGGTGAAAAGTGAGTTTTATTTGCATGAGAATAAAAAAAGGATTTTCATATCATTCGCTTCGTACTACGCCTCGATTAGTAAAAGAGGCTTGATGCAACCCGGAAAAGGCCTATTGACTACGAATGTTTAAAAAGGATACCCCTGGCTCGAGAGGTCCGCCATGAACGACTCCGGTACCCAGGGAGAAAAAGGTTAACATCTCTTTTTACATTCACTTAAGTGCAGTACTCGCTCCAGTACGAGAGAGTAGTCAGAGAACTTAAAATGTCACGACGGCAAAGGCAAGGAGAACGACAAAATAGCAAAAGGTTTAACCCCTAATATCCACGAGCAAATTCTCCACACTGATCCCCATACATTTCCTTAAAGAATTAGTTGAGAGAATTTGATAGAAGATCAAAGTATTTTCGCTTTGCCGATCACTATATCAATTCTTCTATGTCTCTTGAAGTTGTATGGATATTGTTAGGAGAAAATTAACGCTGGTCACTTTTGGTACTTAAAGAATTAATAGGTAAGATACTGTGCACGTACAACATACTATTTGGACGGACTTTGCTGCCGCCACTGCACGATTATGATGTCAAATTTCCTAGCTTTTTACGAAATTTTCTGGGGGACGTAAACCCTTTGCGAAAATGTTCCTAAGAATTCAACTAAAGAACGAGAGAGTTGGAACAGTTATAAAAGAACAAGAATTCACTTCCAACTGAACTTTTAATTTCGTTGCCACTGCCGTCGTGGTATCTTTAATTCCCTAATAACACCTAAAAATGTTCACGAACGGAGGTTATAGATAGGAGCCATAACTTGTTTGGCTTTGGTCTATACACCGGCAAGAGTTAAAAACACATGACATTAATTTTTCTCAAACTCAAACCAGAGTGAAAATAAACACCGTGCTAGGATTGATGATCATTATTTATCAACTACTGTGCTGTGAACTATCAATTAATCAATAGATAAGAAGCGCAAAAAGGAAAAAAAACAATACAGTGCTTCTTAAGGAAGCAACTACTGTAGCAATACAAAGACAACTGACTTAATCCACTTGCCATTTGGCACGAATTAGTACTTCACCCTTTCAGGGAGGAAAAAGGCATCGCCAAGCATGCTTACTAAAATTCCCCTTTTTAAAAATTACAATCATGGTACACAAAATTACTTAATGCTTCATTAGTGCAAACAAAAATGTAGTGCCTAGTGAAAGCCCCGAGCAACTAATATGGAGAAAGTCTACTGTGGCAGCACAACTTAAGTTAACAGGTCTGAGGCTGTAAGTCGAGTAAAGAAGCTCTATATTGACTATTTTCGAATCCCCCATAATACACTCTGTTTGCCCCCCAAATTTTACATAAGTTGTTGTCTTCAAATGCTCTTGGGAAAATGCAGTACTCCCAGGAGCATTTCAAAACAATGGTTTATGCAGAATTTGGGGGGCAAACAGAGTGTATTATGGGGAATTCGAAAATAGAGAATGGGCAGGAACCTTCTAAAATGCAAAGCTGCGCATAAATATTTCTCATACACACAACTTGCACAAAATAATGCCCCAAGACATCAGTCGCAGAGAGAGAAATTGTTTAACCCAGCCACAGGTTAGGACCACAAAAGTAAAACGCTGCATTCACTGAAATACAGTCATTGTAAAATTCACAGATTTGTCTAGATGAAATCTGATGATATTATTACCCTTTTCACTGCATGTGTTTTATTTGCACCTCTTGTAGAAATAGGTTGTTTCTCTTTGAACAATACAACAACTGAAAAAGTTCCCAAACCGTGCAGTGTACTTTAGAATTACCACAAAGTTGCTCAGAGCTTTGCTGGGCTGGCAGCAATTAGCGAGTAGCAAGTACCAAAAATACACCTGGCATGCCACTGACAATACCAATATAGAATGTCCAATACAAGATGTAAGTGAATGGGTCCAATAGATACAATAAGATACCAGAGTGATGCCGGTCAAGTTAGAAGTTAATTAACCAGACGGAAAATAAGTCCTTCATTTGTAAACAGGCATCTAAACATATATTCTGCAAGAGTAGGGTTCTCAGCTGTATGGCGTGTGTCTCCTCGGTGGTGGAGATTGACAATGAGCTAAAGAATCAAGAATTTTCATCTGGGCACGCTAAAACCAACAACAGACCATGCCATGGTTAGTGCATTCGCATTGATATGAACACTTTTGCTGGATCAATTTCAAGTAGCATGGGACTGCTCCTTCAAATCATACAAGCGTACTATTTATTTATTTTACCAGATTTTCTGGACACTGGCCTGCTCAGAGGATGTACATGAATGGGACTCAGATCCCACCCGTAAAGGTTGGCCACACCACCCGGGTCTACGACCCCTACTCTTTTCGAATAGTAACGTGGGTCATGACACAGGCTTTTCTAACATCCAATAGAATAAAAAGTGATCATAAAAACTAAAGTCATGTGAACCAATGCAGTAGGAAAACACAGTCTTAATCATTGTTAATCCCTGTTTATAGTCACGGCAGGTCAAGCGTACATAGATTGCATTAAGAAATCAATTACTTGACAAATGAACCATTAGTCATTGCCACTACCGGTATCAAATTCAAATCTGCATCTGAATTTTGGCAACCACTTCTCAATATTCGGTCAGATCATTTAGATCAAACTCAAGAAACTTGAGCTGACAGAAATTTCACAGCTACCTTGCTTGTGAACTTACTGCTTATTATAAAGGCAGGAATGCAGTGATAAATCTGAAATATAAAGTACTTAAGGATTCAACCTGTAAATAACAAATTCATTTATAGAATCTTGGGGGATATATTTGACCTCGCTTGACTGTAACTCTCAAGTGATAACTTCAATAACAGCATTACTAACCTGGCCAGTAGCGAAACTTTCTTCAATAAGTATAACTGCTTCGTTGTTTTCTGAGTTTTCATTAACTGGTAAAACTTTTATTTTAACTCCTGTTTCTCTCTGTAGGGTTTTTACCTGAACACAAAAATAGGAGATGACACAAGAAGTTGGGACAAAGCAGCTTCCAAAAAAATAATACAATCTTGTAAGAACATAAACGATATCCTGCTTAGCAAGAATAAACATATGTCGACTGTGAATTCAAAGTGGAATGGATTTTTAGCTCTTTTTCTCAGGTTGTATAAACTCTGACAACAAAAAAGGCTGTGAAAAAGTTTCTACCGGTAATTTAGGAGGGACATAAATTTGATCAAATCCCTGTTAGTCTGACAAACCAAACAAGTCCTCTGGCATACTCTATATAATAAAAGAGAAGAGAAGTCTGAAATTATGGGATTGATTAGCATATTCGGAGAGAACGAGATGAAAAAAGCCCGCTTGCCATAAATCAGCCTGTTAGTGAAAATTCATGCTTGTTTTATCAAAAGTCAAAGGAATATCAGCAGTCTGGAATAAGTCAACCTAAAAAGCTCTTTTGCTTTAAAACTACACAGTACTTTTTCAACTTGTTGCACCAAACTTGGTATTTTCCTGGTGTTTTGGATGAGTGTGATCACCAAATGACATAATACAAAAAAGACTGAAAGAACACTGAACAATGGCCACGCCACAACATAATAGCTAACCTACGATAGTTTTCACAAAACCAAGAAATGCTGCCCAAAATTAATTTTGACTAACGTGATGTTGTCAAAATATGTATCTTGGAGTTACCAGGGATGTCCCTAAGAGCCAGGTGAAAAAGACCTTACCACCGGCCCAAATTGCTCTGGGAAACGAAGATGTAGGGTAATATTGAGAGTGAAGTTGGAGAAAAAGCTGTCTAGACTAATAAAAAAGCCTTGGCTAAACACTTAGTACTAAAAAGTATAAGCACTATATAGCTACATCCCTGAGTTACACTTACATTCTGGCCTTCTTTGCCTATAAATCTTCCTATTATGTTGGGCTGATCCTTGCTACCTCCCTTTAAAGGTATGAAAATTTCTGTTTTCAGTTTTAGTTCAGCAGTGTTCTCGCCTGTGCTTGTTTTATAGCCCTCTTCAGCAAGTTTGCAATAGACCAAGTGTTGAGCCTGAAAAAGAAAGATATTAGGAGATAAACTACAGCCTTAAATAAAAGCTTTTTAATAATAATAATAATAACAATCATCATCATCATCTAATAAGATCTTGCAAAGAGAAATTTAAAAAATGTGGGGTAAGAGAACAAAGGTGATTATGGGGGTAATGGAGACATTAGGATCCGTACCAGTGAATTTGAAAAACAAGCTGAAGGTCATTAACATGGAAATCTCTACGGAAATGATCCAGAAATGTGCACTGTTGGGGTCAACAAGAATTTAAGGGAAAGGGGCTCACGGAGAAGAAAGCAAACAGATTGTGCTCCTTAGCTCCCCTAGGCAGCTTGTCGTTACATGGCACAAGACAAGAAACTGTAACATCATCAACTGTGCAAAATTTCAAGTTGATCTTTAAGAGTCTCAGAAAAGTGTTACAATCTGATAAGAAAATGTGAAAATTCTAAACTCCACATAAAGATATTAATCAACACTTTTGAATAAAGATGTGTCTTTGACTGTGTTTAAAACAATCCACAGGGTTGTCACTAAGATTTCAAGTTGCCGGATAAATACAACAAGTAGGTGGGGAATCAAATGGCTAGGGATTTCTTTTGAATCTGTTTTTCTTCTACTTTGCAATAAAAGTAGCTAGGGGCCACTCTCTTAGTAGCCGGGGAAAATCTCCGGCCCCCACCAAAGCATACATTCTTCAGTAAAGAATTCCAGGGAGGTGTTAGGTACTGAAAAAGATCTGTTACTGTAAGGGCATAGGTTACAATGTGGAACTATCAATTTCTTATCAATTTAGTTGGAACAATCTTCATCCCTGTGAAGACTGGCAAAAGTGGGTTGCTTACTAGCCTGTTCACACACCCTTTTTTTTCTCTTTAAAGATTGTCAAACACGTGGATGGTTGCTAACAGACTGAATTTAGAAACTTTTTTTTAACCCCCTGGGGGGGAATACTCCCTGTGATGGCCTATACAGGGAGATTCCACCCAAAATGAGTACTTGTTCAGGTTCTGGGTATATAAAAGGGTAGGAATTAAATTAAAATATTTAGAAAAGATGCATCTTATTGACTTCTATATAACTTATTTCCGTGGATAGGTGCCTATGCTCTAACAAGCCCACTCTCCCAAATATGTGCACACCACATAAAATAGTAGGGATACAAGGAAAACCTTTTTCTTTTTCCACTATATTGCTGAGAGAATCAATATTAATTGATGATGATAACGAGATAATAAATACTTTATAACCATGCATACCAATACATGTGTGTAAAGTGTCTTGGTACTATTGTATGTTTTATTACCAGCCATGTGGCCATAATATTGTGGATAATATTGTAGTTTTTGTTTTTCTATCAGCTGAAATAAATTTACAATTTGTTGAAAGTAAAAGTAATAAGTGCACCCCTCAATTAAGCATCTTCCTTCCAATAAGTGCCCCTCCTTTTAGCCAAAATTTTAAATCAGAACTTGGATGCTTATTCAAGGAAATGAGGTAAAATGAAAAGACAACTTGCTATTAGTAGGCATGTGGAAAGGACTCCACTTTCAAGAGTAGAAGGTTTACTTACAAAGTATTGTTGGAAAGGAGTTCCAATGATCTCAATATATCTCTCAGGAGCATCTCGATCTTTAGGAAAGACATGGACTTTACTCACACCACTCCATTTCTTTATGTGATCAAGGTTTGATGCCCCTTTACCAATGATTGGGCCAGCAAATTTAGACGGAAATGTGAGATGAACTTTAACTGGAACCTAAAAATTCAAAACCAAATATTAGTAAAATTATTATAATCCTCTCAGTCTTGGAGGAAGTAAAAATGGTAAGATGCTGTTTTGACTCTCTATTCTGAACAAAATCCAGTGCCATAACCATTCAAGTGAAATTTCTTTGGCAGTACTGTTATATTAGTGGCTGACCATGTGGTAATTCCAGAAGAGTACATGAATGATAGGCCCTTTACAGAATGAGGTCACAACTGATATTCAATTATATTTAAAAGAGAAGACAACAAAAATAGTAGGTCTTACAGTAATTGGGTTTCAACCTTTCCATTCCCAGAGTAAATGATGGAGTTGGTGGTTTTATGAATCAGTAGAAAAAACTCCCTGGACCACAAGCCTCATGGGCCAGCAATATTTTCCCATATAAACCCTAATAATTTCGCAGAAGTTCCAACAGCCATAAAACCTATGTCTCTTGTGTCAGACACCTCAAAATTGGCTTCTCTCATTTTTTTATCTTCCTTCCATTGTTGGCTTTATGTACGTTGTATCCCATAATGTTTGCCTTAAGCAGGTCAAGGGACCACGAGATGCAAAAGACCTATTACAAGTAAATGATGGTCAAACCACCAAACGTGACCTAATAAACTCAATAAACACAGCACACTACTTTTACCAAACAAAACAGTAACCTAAAACAATAATAATTATACCTCTTGTAACAAATAACCTTGAGACGAGTCGCCAAATGCTATACGAAACCAGTTAGGAGGATAGGGATTACTCTGCAATAGAATCGGTGCAACTTTAAAAATAATAATTAATATAAAAGTACAAGGCTTTTAAAGTGGACATTCCTTGAATACTCACAACACTTTATTTTTTCATGTTCTCATTTAACAAATGTGTGAAGTAGATACAAAAGTTGATGCAGAGCATGAGAGGGTAGCGAGTGGCAAGCAAGAAAAACGGTTCAGTTTTTTGTAGGCAGATTAGCACTAAACCAGGGTTAAATGTTAATCTGGGTTTCTGCTTCTTTTTTACAAGATTTCATAAATGTAGATGTAGATGTAGATGTAGAAAGCATTAATTTTTCTTCATAATTTTCTCTGTTCTTTTTAGGAACACCCAATCCTCAAATTGTAGACAAAATGAATTTAACAGAATTTACATCATAAGCATCTATAATTATGTGAATTCCAATTTTGAACAATCCCTGGGTTATCTGGCCCAGATTGAGCAACCCATCCCAGGGCCCGGTTGTTCACAGACTGATCAGTGATTAGTGCTAACCCGGGGTTAAATTTTAGCCTGGTTTCTTTTTCTTTTGTTCAAAAGCATATTATTGGATGATTTCCTCTAATCCTTTTAGAACATCAAGTATAAAAATTGTAGGTAAAATGAATTAAACTCAATTTGCTTTTGAAGCTTTCATATCTGAATTCAAATTATACACCAACTTAACCCAGCTTTGAACAATGAAGCTTTGAATGCACCAGGTTACTTACCATGTTATGAGACTGAACATGGGGCCACAGACCCTGCTGAGGTTGCATGAAGAACTGATGAGGGTGGTGATGGTGTGGATGGTGGTGCGGTCCAGGCTGTGGGGTAAAATGACAAGTCTCATTCAAACAATTTAAGCTGATTCACATTACAAGAGAGTATGTCAGGGCAGTTCAGACTTACTAAGGGGCTGTCCACACTTGGTTCCTGAGAACCCCTGCCTGAGTACCAGTACAAAATGGTGTTTGGTTCACACTTTGAGTTCCCAAGACGTAACTATGTTCATAGTTACTCCATTTCACCCTGTCTGACACCATTTTGAAACATGAGCTTAGCAGTAGACTGCCCGAGAACTGAAATAAAAACCGTGTGCACACAGGGAACCAGTGACCACTTATGTGCCAGAGTTAACATTCTGGACCTTGTTTTTAGGCATGGGTGGCATGCCCAAATTCTAGCCTGGGTACTTGAAAAAAAATTGTTCACATTGGTGCAAGTACTGTACATGTCACAATACTGAAAGAAGCTACAACATGTTTTTGCGTCAAACAGCCTAGGCTGCTGTTGATCCCATTCTGCCAAAACCATCCATAATCATTTTCTATTTATCACCATTTTAATTTTTACCTTTTAACAACCTAAAATTTTGAGATTTTGTTTGTTTTGTTAAGTATAGTTTTCTCATTTGGGAATGCCAGTCAAATAATATCTCGTAACAGGGCTCCTTGAAGCTCAAAAGAAGAAATTTACATGTAAAAAAGGGCCTTGTGTAACGAATACAAAAGATCTCTTCCCATTGCAAGTTAACCACCAAAGTTATAAATGACCACTGATGCAGGGATGTAGCTATGGAAAAGCTAAGCAGGGGTCAATTTAATAAAACGTTCACAACTTAGTGTAATTTACAAGTGTGGCTATTGTTTCCAGACTTGATTTGTAAAGAACACTACACTTGATTTGTAAAAAAGTCTCCCTAAACCAAAAGAATTGAAGCAAAAACTTGAACTTGGAGGGTTGAAATTACACTTGTAAAAGTTTTATCAAATTGACCCAAGGCTTCTTCATTTGTCAAGCCATCTTTTTTACTCAATTGCACGAACAAAATTACTCCATGTGCTTGTTTTCTAGTGTTATTTGAGCCAGTGGTAAGGTTTTTTTTCAGCCAGCGGCATCCCTGCTGACAGTGTCCACGGTTCCATGTGGGGGATTACAAGCAGTTAAGGTGAAAATATGTTAATTAAAAAAGACTGACTGCGGTTCACTAACCTCTCTTTTCAACGTTTTAAAGCAGCCATCGGCCCTAGTGCTAACCATATTTTCCGCTTGACTACATTTCGATAGTGCCTCCTCCTCAAGTGGACTGAGCATAGTGTTTTCATCTAAGGTTAACGGTTCTGGTGGGAGCTGACATTGTATTGTAATCACTCTGTCCATATGATTTAATGGGTTGTAGTCATCCCTTCAAAACAAATATCAGAAGGTTAAATGCAGAGGTGTCATTTTTATTTTTTGTTATTTTATTATCATTTTACCAATTAAATTAAAAAAGGACCACCTTTAAAAATATATAAATTAATTAATGAATATGATACTGGCATTGACAAGACAATTAAACTAATCACACGATTTCTTTACAACATAGAAAATAATCATTACATAGGATAAAAATAGATAAGGCTGAGCTTGTGAAGTTGTTTCGGAATGATAATAATGCATGGGGAGCTTAAGCAACGACAACAAGAATGGCAGAAAAGCAGTAAGTTCAGATTAGCAAAACAACAACTTTGCATGAGCAATCAGGCTTTTATGTATATTTCTTTGCCATTGCCGCACAACTGCAATGTGAAACTTCCTAATTTCATGTTCCATTGAGGATGTGAACAAGAGAACGATTTTCTTTTCCTTTTTCTCTACTAGGATACAATTCTTTAGAATTCAACTTCAGAAAATTTCATCAATATCTAACAAATTGAATGAGATAGAATAAGAGCTATGGAGTTTTGAAACAGTGCCAATTCACTTTTTACGTGATGTTTTCGCTACCATCGCCATTGTTGTTGCTTAAGACCTCCTTGTGGTTCAGCAGAAGATTGCAATCAAGACCGTGTCTCAGTCAGATAGTCCCATCATTGAGCAAATGTATCTAGCTCTTGGTCTTTTCAGCTTTGTTAAAACATAAGGAGGATGTACAAAACCCTACTGCATTGCTTGAAAAATGTGACCTTCAGGACATTAAAGGTCATTCAGCATCCATCCTCGGGGTACCACAGGTGGCTGTTTAAAGGCATTTGGGCGCTCAACAGAGGTTCATCGTAAATCAGCATAATCTCAAGTAGAAACATCACTTTATTTTGAAACAAACACCCATTTTTGGTCCTCAACGTCTATCTGGGACTGTATTTTCCTTCATCAGATTCTTAAAATGAAGCCACACTCCACTGGGTGAAGTGTATCAACAATGGACGGCTGCTTAATAGAGGTGACAACAATGGGAGAACTCTCGTTGGGATGGCCAACAGGTGGCCACGGTCATGGCCACTTAATAGAGGTTTTAATTCCCATTCTTTTCTAAAATTATTTTGGGACTTAGATTTCTGGCCACTTAATAGAGGGTACCCGCTTAATAGAGGGTGGTCGGCTAATGGAGATTCAACTGTAATACTTTTACATTTAACAGCCTAAAGAGTTGACAAAAAATTAAAGAACTGTTAAAATGGTTTTTGAAATTGTTAAAAAACCTGAAGAAAGTAAAAAGTAGTAGGCTATGGAGGCCTTGGTGTTTTCTGGTCTATTCTATTTAACTGGATACTGGTATCTCTCTGTTCAGTAGATGATATTAGATGCTTACTTTTTTGCTCGAACTGAGGTAACTCCTGTTTCGTCTGTTATACATTTGAGATGACAATGCTGTTTACCTATAACAATAAATTTAAAAAATAATGGTCTCGTGAATCACATGAGCGTTAACACCTCATTAATCAAAGCTAACAAATGAATTAACAATTACACTTGAGATGTATTGAAGAACCTAGATCAAACAGCAAGAGTACACATTAAAAAATTCAAATTGCATACCAATCAGTTTTCCAGCAATTGCACTGTTAATCAAAACACGCATCTCCACCACAGGGCTAAAAGGCAGATAACAGATTATCTCAGTCACTTGAGAAAGATTGATACCAAACAGAAGTACTTTTGAGTCAATAAATACAGTCAGTGGTTAAGGTCCTTCACATAAATATAAGTCTTAGAAGAGCACATTTGAAACTACAGCCTACAACTAAACAGCAACTACTACTGACAGTCTTATAGTTAGCTTATTAATTTACTTCTTAGGTGACTACAGAAGTTCCCATTCTCTGACTGGTCAAAGCCTACATTATCAGTATTCTAAGCTGTGCTGTAAGGAGCATGCCACAAATGCTCTATTTGCCATCAGTTCACAAGAATCATATTTAATTTTTAACCCTAGGTTAGCCTTCAAAAAAGGTATAAGCAGAATATTACAAATTCCTCATCGCAACAATCTGTATCCACCTCTTATTTGAAGTGAATTGTCTCCAAGACAGAGGTCGTTTGGTCTGGCACTAAGTATTGACCATGTATAAGCCAAGTAAACCCATCACCAATACAATGGGTGTGTGGAAGGCACCTGGGTAAACTGAGGGAGCCACCAACAAGCACAGAGGGTAATCATGACAACCCCGTGAACGGCAACCACCCACACACCATCACACTGAGAACCTCAGTGGAGAGTTTAATGTGAAAGAAAGCTTCGTTACCCAAGTCAATGTTGTTTTGTGACTCGGAGATCATCCTAACACAAAGCAAGATTTACTTGAGGCAGATTTTTATTCTTCCTTACTATAAATGATTTACCATAAAAAAACATTCTCTGGACATAATGTCTGAACACAGGTGGGATTTTGTCAGACACTAGCAAATTTTGGTCAGCCAATGCCCAATGACTGACTGTTATTGCAGCCCTGAACTAATGTTACTAGAGCACTCCAAATGGCCAAAGACAGGCCCAGATATGATACATGAGGAAGACCACTTGTCAGTGTTGTCTTGTGTTAGACCTTGCCTAAATTAATTATTTATTCATTATAAACAAAGTTTCACCTAAGAGTGACAAAAATTATTGAGAGGGCTAAATTCAAAATTACATTATTTTAGCAGGCATTTTCCCCAAGCCCATCCATTGTTCAATTGATGAGTTAAAATGTGGTTAAATGTAATTTACGCGAAGTTAAAAGTGAAACAATGCTGGTCAGCAGCCTACCCGGTCGCAGGCATCCTTTACAGCTCTGCTGTTGAGGTCAACTCATTCTCACGTGGACTGTGCCTGTTTTCGACTGTGCTCGGCAAATTAACTCCCTGCCCTCCCAACCTCTCTGTGGTAAGTATGAGGTGAGTATCATTGTTCCAGTATTTTTCTGTTTCAAAGGTGCCTGGTGGTTGCCCCTCACTGGGTTGCTATGGTTACCCTACACACTCGGCTCTTGTGCTTGTGGCTTCACCATCTTTCCAGGCAACTTCCCAAAGCTCATCTATTGTTGGAGAGCTTAACCACATTTATTAATGAGATACACTTACCTTCTCTTGGCGGGGTCAGTTTCAGAACGCATTGTTCTGTGAATGCTGAGGTTAGCTTCGCTGCACTGCGCTGGAGTTCCAACAATCTCTACCACCTTAACAATAAGCAATTACATCTCATTACCCACTCTCTGACATGACATTGCAAATGTACCAATTTTTTAACGTAAAGATCAACAAACAAATGGTACAGAAGAAAAGTGATGATGTCACAAAAGCTAAATTTGTTAAATCATGGGGTTGGTTAGAATATCCAGAAAGAACAAAATGAAAACTCCACTCACTAAAAATCAGCCCGCTAGTGCAAATAGGCCATTTGCACAATGATATTGTTTTACTACTAAGAGCAGAATTAATTTGCTATTTTTCTATCATAATTTTATTAAATTCAGTAAGCCCAGTGATGTTCAAGTGACAAAAGCATTACGCCCAAATAGAGTTTTTGAAATCGCTTGCTTTGGTTCAAAATTGCCATAGGTACACAATATGAGTGAATGTAAACAAGCCAAGTGACACGAAAGTCTGCCATGCAAAGGACTCGTACTAGGTAAAACGCATGCCAGGAAGGAAACTCTGCTAGCAGGGTACTTGATCCCACTTTTACAAGCTTGAAAACCTTGCAACAAAGAAACACAGTTCCCAACAGAGTGGCGACAAAGAAATTAAAAGCGATGAACATATTAAAGCAACGCCTCCAGACCATAGGTACTGGTCATTACCAGTCATTGTACAGACTATTCATTGGCAGTAAGCACATGTCCATACCATAAAAGGGGCAAAGACCAACATCTTTAAGTGTAAACTGTGTGCGTGACAGTTATTTTTAAAACCCTTGGGTTAATTAGATTAGTATTCTCTCATACATGAACCACGAAAGCGGCAAATTTCAAATATTTCACATGCAAACTGTGTGACAATACAACTCACAGTAAGGGCGCAAATGATTACAGTTGAGTCATTGAGTCAGTTGGGGACACACATCAAGGATGTCTGCACTGCTTCGCAGATGTTACTAACAAGACAGTTATATTACATCTGCAATGCAGGCTAGGAGATATAAGCACTCTCATGCTCCAATCCTTCTTAAATAGGCCTGATTCGTATTTGTTACTAACAAACGTTACTATCTAAGCCAATTTATAAGGACTTGTATGGAGTCATCAGAGCATAATGGTGTATATCTCCCCACCAATTTACACAAACAGGCTGATTTTTGGCAAGGGGGCTTTTTTCATCTTGTTCTTTCTGTATATGCCAACCAATTATGCATTGATTAATGGCTTGCAGTTGCATAATCATTCTGGTTTGACAACTTAAATCTCGTCAAACAAGTATGCTTGCACAGTTACCTATGTAACCGTTCTCAACACACTAAAAAACAAAAAAACAAAACAAAACAAAACTGGATAAAAAAATGCTGTTATCTTCTGGCTTTAGCGAATGACCATGACAAAAAATGTCTTGTATTGCTTTACAATGTTGTTACATTTACTTTATAAGTTGGACAACCTGGGACTGTTCAATATATGCAGGGGTTTCAATAAAAAGTGAAATAGGCAGCAGGTTTGAAAAGAGCAACCAACTGTATCAACAATGTGCCCCGGCATTAGTCCAACTGTGAAAAGGCCTGAACTCTGATTTCCAGCATTCTGGGGACTAAATGGAGTTACAACTGAGTACCTTTAAGAAAATAAAGTGTTCACCTAAGTTTCAATAAACTTATTTATCAGTCTCACACACAACTCACAGAACAGCAATGACGATAAGCAAAATGCACATTCGCACGTGAACAGTTGACCTATGCATGAACCTATCAAGAAACATCTAAAAAGTTGACTGAACTACAGCGTTCACATGATATGCCTTCATGAAAACACAGAATGACATTTCCATCAGATTTATGATATATTATTTGTTTACGATGTTATTAAAACTAGTTGCTTCTTTCTTCGGGAAAATAGTAGCTGACTTCTCTGAGGTTGAGTAGCAGAGGCATTTTATCAGTCATCAGTGCTTATTGAAACCCCTGGTATACCCCCTACATCTTTCAATATACACTTCTAATATGATTTGAAAAGCCATCTGGTGAAGAAAATACCTTTTCAAATGGAGTTTTGTCATCTTTCTTGTGAACAGTGATGCTAAAGACAAAAAGGCAAGGTTTACAAGGTTATGGCTGAGTGATTTCTGTTCGAGGCATCTCAATCAAAACTATACTGAAATAATATTTACTTTATTCACACACGTACTGAAGGAAGAATGTCAAGAATTGTGAACATGGCTTATAATTTGATTTAGTTATGGGCACACTAATTCTAAGAAATTTTGACTGGTTCATTGACATTTGAAATTAACCAATTTAATCACCCATGATAAAGACGAACTGTGGATCTACATAGCTTAAAAAATAAGTAATATTGTTAAGCAGCAAAATGATTCACAGAGCTATAATATCATCCAGTCAATGGACAATGCCTGGCTTAAGATTGTAAAATCCCAGACGAAATCCAACCTGCAGGTCAGACATAATGACCAGACAGATCAATTACCAAAAAAATCTCATTATTTTTTTAACTTGAGGGCGTATATTCTACTGAAAATATGAGTTAGTATAATGCATGTCCGATCGTTCTGGTCTGTCCAAGTGAAATGGTGATCTGGCTTAAGACACATGCTCTTTCTAAAAAGTAAACTTACCAGCAGCCCTGGTTGAAGTTTAAAACTCAACGTTATTCAGAATCAAAAATATATGAAAGGCCATCACTAAATTTAAAGAGACTTACTCCGTTCCTGTTTTGTCTGTGAGATCTTTGATTTTCTTTCCTTCTTTGCCAATAATGGCACCAACCATGGTGGGCGGCACAAGAATCCTAGTAACATGGCAACATTAAGAAGCAGCTCAGTACAATATACTTTTTAGAACTAATATTGGACTGGAGAGTGGAAAAGTAGAAAAGAACATACAGTAACCAGAACCTTGCAAATTCCCACAGCTACATTGAGCTAGTTAACTGGAATGTTGATGAGAAGAACAAGGGGAAAATGCAAGTAGCTCTCTGGTATTAATTGACGGTAAATTTAGTATTTTGGGGCCAAAATCTAGGGGTGTATATACTAAGGAGGTGTTTGCAGGAAGATTGTAGGCTGCGATAAAAAAAAAGAAAAGAAAGAAAAAACATGAAGTGCTTGCGTGTATCTTTGTAGTCCAAAAACTTTGATTGTTCTAGTCTCAGGATATATTAACTTACTTCACTTATTGCTGGGCAAGTCAAAAACACTTACTCTACAATTTCTGTTGCTCATGGTTTTCTGACATTTTACATGTAATACTTGAAAGATAAGAAATACATACATACATATATAACTTTTATTTCAACTCGAAATTTTGAGTAGCTACAATATATAGCTAATAATATTAAGATATATTATCTCAAAGGAAAAAAAATCAGGATCTCTTAAACTGGGTATACTAAAATAAAAATTAATGTAACAGATTAAATGAATCAGGACTTTGTACACATCACTTAAAATTAGGAAAAATACTGTTCCTTAACTTGTCAGGTAGAGCATTCATTCTTTGACAGAAAAATATGAAAAGCAATAATTCTCGCTTGAGCAAAACCTCAGTGAACTATATTTGCAGGGGACAAAGAGCCCGCAGACTATGCTTGGTCTGCAGTACTTTAAACACTGTTTTGTGAGGTTTTTTCAAAATCTGTCCACATCCTTGCAATGCTCGTGTTCTATCAACTAATATACATGGTATGTGGCCACAAAGTTTGATGGCACAGTAATCACGTGCAGGCACATGCAACAGATGCAACAATAACTGTACCATTCACAACCACACGTAACTCAGGTACACAAGTACTACACAATAGACCTTTTTACCGATATGGCGGCCATATTGAATTAATTCGATTTAAGGAGTATTATAGGATGGGCAGGGGGCATGAGCACATTTCATTTGTATTTTCGAGCGCTTTTCATGACAGTTTTTCGTTGAGTTTTCTTAGAATAAGATTGTAATGGGAAAAAAGATCCTTGTGCCGTGTTTGGATGTAATAATGATCGCCTTTTTCCCGAGAAATATACAATGAAAGATCATATTTCTAATACTAAACTAGAAAAAGGCGATCATTATTACATCCAAACACAGCACAAGGTTCTTTTTTTCCATTACAATCTTATTCTAGGAAAACTTTAAGGAAAAATGCCCTGAAAAGCGCTCGAAAATACAAACGAAATGTGCTCATTCCCCTTGGGCATCTTATAATACTCCTTAAATCGAATTAATTCAATATGGCCGCTGTATGGGTAAAAAGGTCTATTATGAAAGTGGTTCTCACCAATCACATATCCAAGGTAAACTCACATGTTCCCCCGCACTTCCTAACCATTGATTACTGCTTATCTCTACACTATTCCCCTTACATCTCTCACTTTGACATTACTGAGAATTTTTGTTTGTCAAGATTAACTCTAGTTGATCATTTCCAAAACTCATATGAGCAATATATTGATTCACCCCTTGGATGACAAGGAAAGATTAAAATAATGTTGATCAACATTAGTGCTAAAGGGATACAAAAACTATGACTGCAGTTCAAATAATAGACATTACAGAAGGCAGTGAACATCATCTTTTATCTAACACGTGCTTCAAATCTTCCGCTTAAAGAAAATATAATTAGGTAAAAAATGCCGCACATGATTTTGTCTGGTATAGAATAAACTAACACAGTTGGTGTGGTATTTAGAATACAAATTTCATCCATAACAACCTTCAAATCGGCTTTGAAGAAATTTGGCTGAAAAAGAGATACACAAAGTAGGAATTTACACCAAACAATTATTTTGTCTGAATGCATAATTTACATACAGCAATATTGTTCTCTTGCAAAGAACTAAATAACAGAGAAGCAAAGTCAATGGGCAATACGACATCCACGAAATATTATCCACAATAAATTAATTCTCTTTATTCTCAAAATATTTGCCATAATGTCACTAAAATAATGTACAAAGTTAAAATGAGAAAAGAAAATTTGTTAACCAAATCCAACAATCAATTAATTACCCAAATTAACGACTGAAAGGCTTTTCAGGAGACAGACAACTAATGGATAGTTTTCAAAGGTTTAGGGTGCTCTTAATATTTAGGTGAAATCATTCCAAGGGCATATAAAAGCACACTACTAGGTTAATAGTGACATAAAGCTATGTTATAATGGAATAAAACGAGAATAAGACAGTAATATCTACAAACAAGAAGAGTTGCTTGCACCTGATGAAGTAGTCAGTATCTCTTGGTTGCCTATTGCGACCTGATCGAGTCTTTCCTGGTCTTGTTCCATTTCTTCTTCCACTGTCAGGTGATTTAGAGTTCTTAACATCTGGCAGTTCATCTTCTCCTATGTAAGAGAACTGACAAGAAATTGTTGCATTCAGTAAATTTAAACAACAAAGAAACATTGACTCCTGGCTAAGAAAGCTCTACAAACAAAACATATTCACTGTCTACCCTAATCTGACAGTCTCTTGACTTTATATGTCCCAAATTCAAATTCAATTCCAACGAAGTATCAAAATGATACAAATTCTACAGAGAAAGCAGGACACTAGCGACTCAAGTCTTCTATGAGTCCTGCACAATTTAATATCATAGCACATCTTCTTACTTGAAGGTAAGACTTGAACGATTTTGATAATACATTTTTAGCTAGGGAACTGAGAGAACTTCTTTTCCTTCTTGCCAACGTCATGACTAAAGAATCGATTTTTTTTATCAATGCTAGGATACCTAAGAGTCTGCAAAAAATGTCCAAGGATAATTTTTATTCATAATTATTATATAAAGGGTTAACATGACCAAATGAGGGGGAGGGTATCTACCAAATAAATTAACATTTTAATGTTCCAAGGCACAATTTATGAGAGAAAATGCTATTTCCGTTTTAAACGAAGTAGGGCACCAAATAACTGGCTTTACTTTATTATGCAACTGTTTCAACTTGTATCACCTTAAATCAATATAAATGCTGTCTTAACCACCAAAAACCCAGTTATTTTCATTTTAGACAGTGCAAAAAAAAAGATCTTCACTTACCCTAGCCATTTGTTAGGGGGAAAAGGATTTTAGATTAAAAAATGAGTGTCACACAGAGAATCAAAACTTCAGTCAATTGTTGGTCCACAGAGTGAAATGTTAGCATGTGTCTTATTTTGGGGTAGTAAATATTTAATGCATCATTATCAACCAATTTCCAACTACAACTCCTACAAGAAGGTTCTTCAAAATTCTTACACGTAAACAAGCCTTTTAACCCTTTTCCTTCTGTGTAAATATGTCAAACTGTGATCACATAAGAAAAATCCATCCAGACCTTAACTGTTCTTTTAGTTAAAAGAATTCACAGATTGAGACCAAAACACACACAATGAATATTTTATGTTTTACAAAACAATAGAATTACAAGGATTAAATGGAACAAAAAGAGAAAAACCAAGGTTCTTCAACTCAATTCAGCCAAAAGAACAGAACACAGTTTTAAGAGCTGGCAACAGAATAAAACAAGTTCCATCTCCCACAAACAAATCATTGTATTTTGATCAGAGATTTTATTCTGCTCAAACAGCAACCTGTAATAAAAAACAAGTTTCAAACTCTAGCTCATTAATTTGAAGACGAAAAGTATTATTTTACTTTAGGTAACAACAAAAAAGACAACACTTTTTCAACTTTCAACTTTTTCACTTCTAAAAGATGTTCAAACTAAGTATTCTTGACACTGGAATGCACTTATTATGACTTGTTTAACTTTTACATCTTCCGCAGGTGGTCTATGGTGGTGATATTTATGAAGCAGTGAGATACAAGTACCAATCAAATATAGAACTAGTGACCTTGACTTTGCAATTACAGACAAAAAAGGGAACCACTTTTTCAGTGTTAAAAGGGGCTATACCACAAAGATGTTTCTGTTTCAGATCAATTCGGTGCTGAGGTCATTAATTAATCAGCATCTTTACCTTTACACCACAGTGTAAATGCTCCTGTAAATATAAGGAGCACTCACCATAATAATCTTTCGGTTATTTTTGTAGGCAAATTCTTAAAACTTGAAAACATTATCCCAACTATTTCAAGTTTCCATCCATTGCAACAGATGACTTTCGATGCCTACATGTAAATATAGTCTTATTAGGAAACAAAACTGAACTTTTAATTCAATCGATGCAAGGACGAATTTTAGCTTTTTAAAAAGACAGCAAATAGCATGACCTAGCCCCTTTATATCGTACAAGACACATGTAGATTACACAGATAACAATTATCTAAGGCAAAAAACAACTGGTTGTAAATTTACTTCATGGTAATGAACAAGTCAGCTTCCTCCAACGAAAACTAAACAACAAGCGGTTAATACTCCTTAAGATTAAGGAATGCCAAATGAAATCTACAAATTGAGAAATTAAATTATGACAGAAATTCGGTGAGGATGTAGAAAATACAATATGACAGAAATAAGACTGACTCTTAGAGTAAATAACCAACTAATCGTAATTGACTCTAATGTTATTTTCAGGCTAATTAAAAAGTAGGAGAGCATGATCTCCAAATTAGTGACTACTTAGCCTTGACTGGTCCCAATGGAACCAAAATAACCATGAATTGTTGCTAAGTCCCGGATGACGGCTAATTTCCGCGGCTGAAAAAGAGCTTGCTACCAGCTCAATTGCAAACAAAGATGTGGGGAAATTTTTGAGGTAAAGTTGGAGAAAAAGTCAGCTTGACAAATACAAAAGCCTGCTTAGCTTATCCTTTGCTACAATGATCCCCGCTAATTTCAAAGCATAATCATTTTGACCACCAAATTTTCAGTGGATATAGTCACTGACCAAATCAAAATTTTTACAGAAATAGTGAAAAGTAACTAAAGATGTTAACAACTTTATGGCTGTTGCAAAAAAATCGAGCAAGGAATTATTGAAAAAGGACAAGACTGTCTCAGCTTTTTATACCACTTCTTTTCTTTGATTACCATGAAGAAAATACAAACTAGAGCCCATGCAAAATATTTCCTTGGAGTCATGACTGAGACTCTATTCTACTCTAATTCTTTTTGTCACCAACGAAAGGTGAGGCAATAATATTAAGACTAAATTTGCCCCTATTTTTTGTTGTGTTATCAATCTCATAACAGTCTCATATCTTTCACAGAGCACAGCAAAAGGGCTGTCTGATGCTAACGAGCTCGCAGAACATCCATTCAGAACAGCCCGTCATTATCACAAGATTGTGAATGCAAAAACATATTTTGCTATCATTTTCAAAGGGAGCTAAACTAATAACTTATATTATACATTGTACTCACTATCTGTCTTCCCAATGGCTAAGAGCTCTTTGGGAAATCAGCGCAACCTACAGACTAATCTGTAGGTTGCGCCCGCAATGCATGATTTCCAATAACAATATCAATTCAGGTTCCTTGGAATGGTGTGTTTGTTGTGATTTTCTTTAAAACAATGTATAATAAAACAATTATTAGATTCAGTTTTTGTGATATCCTAGATAATCAAGGTCTCAGTAAGTGTTATCAGCCTCGGCCTTTGGCTCAGCTGATAACACTTAAACTCGAACTTGGTTATTAAGGATATCACAAACCTCATCCAATAATTGCTTATTAACAGTCAGCTTTTTAAATACACCATCCAGGTTAATGAATAAAACCGTCCACTTTTTTTCTTACAAATTTAATACTGGTTTCTGGAGTCTCTATGTATATGGCACTAAGAACTGCTGCAAAACAAATCTACTTCCCCAACAAAAGCGTCTCAAGCTGGTGACTTTTTGTCTGCTGAGTCTCAGGGAATGTAATCTGATATAATTACAGTTCAAATATGCGGAAGTAATAACTAAAACTGTAATGGAGCTGTTTTGTTGTCCCTGACCTTATATCATGATGAACAACAGCCTGTGGCAAGTTTTATAAGACACTCTTAAATAAAAAAACACTCATAAATAAAGATTTATCATTACTATTGTTTGCTACCAGAGAGCTTCAGTGAGGCATTCATTAATATGGCCCCTGGCTACTGCTCCTAAAGATACATACATAACAAAAGCTAACCTACAGTACAAATCAATATGCCAACTTAAAGGCATCTTGACAGGAAAATGTGCAACAAATTAATATGCTGACTATTGCAGGTGATGTTAAAATAGCAAATCTAACAATAATTACTAGCAAAAATTTCACCTTGGAAGACAGCACAACGAGCCTCTATGGAACACGGCAATTACGGTTGTTAGAAGGTTTCTTGTATTGGAACACTTAGTTACGTGACGAGACAAGAGGCAGTCTTGCTGATACTCTTTCACATTGCCTATATTCATAGTAATTACACACTGTACATAGGTAAACCAGATCAGTAGCAGTTGTGGCTACCCAAGAGGGACTGCGAAATTGCACCATCAATTACACATATTACACATACGTACCTGTTGTCCAACTTGATCCAAGCTTGGTCCAACAGCCCTGAAATGAAGCACAACACTGATAAACACAAGAGAATTTAGTTCCTCTTTCATTATAAAACAACATGACGCATCGTTCCCTGTAATCAGTTAAAAAAATGTATAACCAAGCATTACTCCTTGCCATTTAGTTGGGCAATTTCATATTCAGAACTGTTATCAAATCGTCTTTTATGGAGATGTTGACTGAATGGTGGGCAGAGTACCACAAAAATTTTCATAGCTAACAACAAGGAATGATAATTGAAACACCAAATTACCGTGCGTCTAGTTAATCCTACACAAATTGCGGACAGGAATGGATATCGTACTGGCGTTTTATCTGAAACTTGTATAAATTTGCATTTTCCCAGCCTTAGTGGAGAGCACAATAAAAAAACCAGACAACGAAAAAAGAAAAAAAACAGTCGAGTCCTTTGTAGTATTGACATTATAGGTCACCAGCCATAAAGAGATAAACACGCACCATTATTTCTCTGTCCCTTAAAAAAATTACGGCCAGACTATTATTTACTTAAAACCGTAAGTGCACAAGTGTTGACCTTACATGCAGACTGAAGCACCTTCAACAAAACTTTAAGAATGGTTATGATTTTAGCTTTTTTATCAACAAGAATAACTTAAAGTCGACCGCTTTTTAAAAATCAAATCGAAAGTGTTGAAGAGATTGTTTAGTCTCGTCTTGATGCAAATAACGATGAACAAGGGTTCTGTGCACATCTGAACGGAAATAACTCACCCTTGAGGTTCTTCACGTCCAGAGTACTCCATCACAGAGGTTGCTTCTGTCTGAAAGGTCAGGGAAAGCCCCGCAAAATTTCAATTAGTCACGTGCCTGATAAGACGCTGTTATGACAACATGTAAACAAGTGCCACCGCACGTGAGTGCAAGTGCGAACACTGTCCAAAATGATTCGAACGCTTCTCAAGGATTTCACAGCTATTTTGCCCTCTTCTCGCATTCACCTGGCAGTGAAATCATGTGCGAAATACTCTACTTGAGTATTCAAACATATTTCCTATTTGTTAACAACAAATCCGACATTCCTTGTGCATTCAATTCTAAGCACTAGCGTTACGAAGTTACTCAATTAACCTTGAATGGTTTAAATTTAGTCATATGAAAAGAACTCATATAAACACTACATAATGCTGTTTCTTACAACACTGAACTTCAATAATGCAATTTTTCAATTACAATATCTTGGTCAAAATATTTTTAAAAATAAAAACAACATGACTTCACTTAATGCTAAGCCCTTACAAACTGCAAGCTGCAAGCTATTGTCTAATAAGGAATAAAACCATGCTATCGAAATTACATGAACAACACTTTGAACACACTTCTAGAAGAGGCACGTAATCACTTCATAAGAATGTTATCGCCACCACCATTTTTTTTTGTCTAGACAAGGTTAATCACGAATATGATCAAGGCACAACAGTACAGTTGTATAGGTGTTGCTGACGCACGGCAAAGATGCCTACAATAAAATGATACTGTTAACAGTTCGATTTACATGTGCGTTACAGAGTTAAACATTTGAATACTATTCAGCTAAAGCTGGGTAAAAACGCATAATGTAATTCCATCATTTTTGACATTTAGTTAGCAATCAAGCTGACTAAAAGCTGCTTCAAAGCAGAAATGCTTCTGCAAGTGGTTAACTAGAGGTTTAGTTTGAACGGCTACAAGAGATTAAAAAATGTCGAAAATGAGTTAACAAATTTACCAGTGAAAAAAACAACATACAGGTTCATTGTACGGACGACATGATTCTTCCCTTGTGTGAAAGCCGTCCTGATGAAATGCAATGCAGGGAATAGTACAGTGAACTAGAAGTAAAAAGGATTTCCTGTCGCACAAGTAGTTAACACATTTCAAAGAAATTATTGGTTTCTCTCACACAAAGAAATCTGGTCACGATAAACCTTTCAAAAAGGCTGGTTCCTCTCTGGCTGGTTCCTCTCTGGGAATACTGTATGCAGATTTTTTTCAAGCGAAGCCGAGAAAGTATGCTTTGTATATTCGTCAAGGAAATGGCACTTAACCCTGCTAAAAAACATTAACACCACATTTTTGCTTCACAACATTTTTGATTCGTGTGCTTATTCGTTTCACAATGAAGTGCGACAACAACGTTGTAAAACTCAAGCTCTTTTTGCAGACTTTCGCTTTCTTCGGCGGGATGTTTAAGAGAGCAACTTTCTTTCTCCAACCCCCCATCACAAGTTCAAAGCATGCTTCACCTCGCTACACACCCTCAATAAAATTCAACCAGTGAGCTGGGAGTCACGGAAATGTAGAAATGGAAAAAACTATTTCTACAAGTATACTACAGAACCATTCAAATTGAAGACAAAAAAAAAACCAGTTTCACGAAAAGACGTGAATGCGCTATGAGTAGCCTTTTGCCCATCTGAAAGGAAGGATGGATTGACTAAGCGGCAACGCCGTAAACCTGATTATCATACGAGGTGTGTACCACGTCTAGATCCTGCTAACTTGTTAAAATTTCAAGCTAAAAGGATGCACAACCCTCTGAATAAAACGACCTTTACACGGAGCAAACAGAATTCTCCAAAAAATAGATAACAGGAATCGTACCGAGTATAAACTCCCCGAAAGATCAGCCTGTTGATACGATCAAGCAAACGCTACGATGCATCTCCTGAACACAATGAAGGATCAAGTAGTATTAACGAAGTTTTGTTTGCATTTTTAAAACTAGAAAATTGTAAGGTAACCTTAAAGATTGTACTCACCAAAAATGACGGTTAAAATCCAAGATGTATTGCAGGTTACGTCGAAAGTGATTTTATGGATGACGGTCCTCTACTCTACAGCTGAGGTCAACTAAAACCTAGCAAGCAAAAGCGAGTTGAACGCAGTTAGCTGTGGAGAGGCCTCTGGAAAACGAAACAATGCTTATAAGAAGTGCTAACTAAACCATCATAGAACATAGCAACGAGCTCAACTGGCTAAGCTTAAGTTTGTATTCGAGCGGAAAAGACTCCATATCGTGTCTTCAAACGACTGAAATCGAGATGCTCGTCTGCAGGCCTTGTCAGCTTCGTGGAATTTTTGTACCAAGAACCGATTGCACGTAAATAAATTGACGCTTTTCTATGCAAACAGGATAACAAGCCTGCGACATGTGGACAAGACAACGCTTGCAAAATGGGTAGCTTAAAACCAGCTGAAGCCCCATTAACTTGGAAAATATTTTGATTCAAGTCTTGTAAACTTGTTGGCTCCGGTTGTAATATCTTGCCCTACTACAATAGAGTGTTGTGTTCGTAGTTCATCTGACAAATAACTTGCAAACACTAAACAAAACCTTCCGTTTAGTCTTGGCGGCCCGCAAAAATGTCAGCTAAGAGAACACCTACAATTTAGCTCGCGGCCGGAAGGTTAACTAACACAGCATCAACTTCTTTACTCCATTCACTGACTCTCAGCTTTCCCGTCTTCCACCGCAGCGACAACGCAAAGCCCGCCTCAGATGGCCTAGAATCGAAAACGAGGAAAAAATGTCACAGACTGCACAGTATTTACGCACTACAACAACCGAACGACTTCAAAACACCTGACACAGCTGGAAATTGTAGAAATTACAGATAAAGTAAGTGCAAGGCTCGTAGTTATGTGAAATTTTGACCTCCGAGAAAGCGTAGCGAAAGCCAAGGCCACGTGCCGCCGGTGTTACAAGACCACGTGATCCCGTGACATATGTCATTTGATCGGGTTGTGCAATCGCCTTTTCAGCCACTTCATTGGTCAGAATGGCCCACGTGACGCTAGATTTCATCAAGAAACCATGTAATGCTGTTCATGATGTGACATGATTCAAGAGAACAATGCATTTGAACAATATCGCGCGAATTTATGTCGTGTTTTAACACAAGGAAAACTCCTAAGTGCTGTTGAAACTAGTTATTGTCAAATCGTTTGTATGAAACCACACGCAAAATCTATTTTAGAGCCGTTTTAGAAATGTTTTGATTGCCCGCCAGCCAATCAGAATCCTCTCTGCCTTGTTCTGTGTGGCTCAATTATTCAACCTTTATCAGCTAGAGATTGCCACACAGAGGGCGGAGATTTCGCAATGCTCGTTATTCGTGATTTCGTCCTATATCCCAGGCCCTTATAAAGGTCCGACCTCACATAACAAAAACGTTTGGATTGTAAAGAGAGATAGCTGGGTGTCGAAGAGAGCTTTTATACACACGGACAAGGCCTGCACACTGACTGAAAAATGTGTCGATTATTAATTAAAAGCACCAAGGTAAGTAGAACTTTCTTTCTGATTCTTTGTTGCGGGTCGCCTGTTTTGAGATCACTGATTCTACATTCATCCTCTACGTTACCAACCCTAAAAAATATATATATATTTTATTGCACAAATTCGAATTTTCGGTTACCTTAGTCCTTCAATCCGCAAATTCGGAGGAAATCTCATGAAATACAAATTTTTTCCAAACTATTTCTAAACCTTTTCCGGCTTGCCTCAAGCGCAGCGAGCACACGAAAGTCAAGACTATAAAGGTACTTTCGGATCTCAGTCATTTCGTTTATCCAAAAAGAAATGCGTAGTACAGAGTGTCATGTTAACAGGCTGTTCCGCGGAACATTAGCTCAGTCCGTAGAGAGCTGGTCTGTAGAGCGGAAGCCGGTTACAGGTTCGATTCCCTCAAAAAAGATGAAAAGACTGGCTTTTTGCCCTGCAAATGGCTAGAACTTCGATTGGTTCGGACTTTGCTGCTAGCAGAGGTCTCTCACGAAAGGTTCGGACATATACCACTTAAAAATGGCGATCCGCTGTCCAGTGGGACCTAGATTCCCGATATCTCGAAAGCTTAGGTTTTTCGAAATCCCAATATAGTAATTAGAACCAAACTTAATTTTACTTCATTAGTCAAACACTGCGGTAATTTTACCACCGATTTTTTTGCAAGTTCGCGAAAAATAGACGAAAAATCGGGATAGTCCACTGTAAATACATTGAAGTTCAAATGGAAATAGCTGGGTTTCAGTTTTCATGATCATACAAATCCTAGGTTAAGCTGGGAATGAGTATCAACAATTGTGAACCACCGATATCTCTAGCGAACGATAAGACAGGACTGGGACAACAGAGGTAAAAAGAAAAGGGAGAGGGCCAAATTTTCCTCGGCACTGCACTTTAAAACGAGTGTTTGCTTGAAAGGGATCCAGAAATCAGTCCTCTAAAAACAGATGACCATATTGAAGTCCTCCGGCAAATACTTTGTAGTATCAACTAAAGGATAATGAAATGTAATTTCCATAATTCGTACCCTGTTTTCGTATATTTTAGAAGTGTACACTTCTAATAACATCTGAATGTTGACATGGGCTAAAGGTTTAGCTATCTATCTATGATCCTACCTTCAGTGTCTTTAGTCTTTCAAACGCCAAGTTCACTTTATAACTGGACAGATTAGCTCTTGTATTGTTGTTATTAGTATTAGTATTATTATCATCATCATCAATATGGTTGTTATTATCAGTTGATTCATCCATTCTTCTCATAAACTTGCTATTCTTTTTCCTTGGGAGGTAGGACCAAACTATGGACTCTGATTTTAGGCATTCAAGGGTAGTCCTCTGTCTCTTGACTCACCCCTTCATGATGATAGTGCTTATTGATATGATTATTGATATGATTATTATTATCATTATTATTATTATTATTATTATTATTATTATTATTATTATTATAGCTAATATAAAATTATTAATATTATCATTGTTGGATTTATTATTGTTGTCATTATTATTTATTTTACTTTTCCTCTGCCATGTTATGCTGTCTTGCAGGATAATTTTGTTAACTTTAAGAGCTGTTAAGAGTGCTCTAGGTTTCCCTTGTTTGTTTGTTTGTTTGTTTGTTTGTTTGTTTCTGAGATGGAAAATTAACTAAATAGGCAAGATAGGGCATAAATAGTACGAGTTACACTTTAAAGATCCTATAAAATAGCTGAAGTTAACTTGAATGGTGCAATATTTCAGTAAAATATGATGACCCCTAAAGGAGAACCCACTGCATTGTCTCCCAAACCATTACCTGAGTACGTCAAAATATTAGCGGCCCGCCCTGAACACCCTACGTGAAAACAAAATTTCAATTTACAAAGCTGAACATGACCACGAACATATGTGCCCTTTTTACGTGGGAGCCCCCAACCCCCCGGAATTTAGTTACCTAATTGTGTTAGGTTGTTGGCCTACAACAAGTGGCTGAAGAGGAATAAAGGAAATAGAAACAGAAACTTCCGAGGTGGGAAAATAGGAGAGAAAAACGGTGATTTTCGAGTTGGAATAATCCCTGTTTTTACCTAGTACAGGAATAATGGAATGACGAATATTTTCGGGCTGGAATGATGGAATAATAAACAACCCTTTATTCTCCTTCTTCCCTCAAGTTTATGAATATTAACAAGTTGCACAAACTAAACAGTTATTGTTAACTTTTTATCAAAGTTGTTATTCTTTTACATACCTCGTTTAGCAGAGCATTTCGCGGCATATAAAGTAGACTTCACCCTGAATTAACGGTATTTAACATATTTAAAAAGATGGACCAAAACTTTTCAAACCAAACTCGTGCGCCTGCAGCCACTCGTTGACCTGAAGTTAAGGTAACCCCCACGCATTTCTGCCGACTCACGTAGAAGATGTTCTAAAAATAAAATTAAGAAAGGTAAAGACAGGCCTGCACGAACTCCCCTGAGTGTGGTTTTGCGGTTGAGTCGTATTAGAGTTGAATCAGAGTGTTACAAATTTCGTCAAGGCACAGTGCTGCTCACTTGTTTTTTAATTTTTTTTTGTTTCTGTCTCTTTCTTAAGTAAAAAGTATTATGTTCTTAACTGTCGTTTTCTTCAGTTTTTCCCATTTTTAGGCTGACGTTGGTTTATTTCAGGTGTTTAGGCAAAAGTACTGCGGGGCGAGATTCAGAAATAGTTTTACTGAAACAAAAGTTATCCACGTATTCTTTAACCATGTCACGTGCTAACCGCACCACTTTCCTTTGTTAAACCATCATATCCGCCACTGGGTCCGCTAAGAAGATGAAGGAATTTGTATGTATTCACAGAGGATCTGAAAGCCGCTTGTTCCAACATTTGTTCGGAATTCGAGATTATGAGATAAATTGCGTCGTAATTACTGGATTGAGTGGTGTTTGACGCAATTACGGGTTCTAGGAATTCCTTTTCAGGACCCTCTGTACAAAACAGAGGAGCACTCACAACCATGTCGGGACAAAAACTAGGAAAATTTAGCCTCCCCCTTCACCTAAATCAAGAAAGAGGAAAATGGCGCGTTTTTGCTTTCGCAAGGGCCGTGGATCTTAAAAATTGCTCCGCAGTAGGAGAAACGTGGAGCTTTTTTCAAGAAAAACAAGAGATATTTTAAATTAATTCGAAGAAAGTTAGATGCAATTTTCCACCAAAACCTAGTCCCGATTGGATATTATTTACCGTAATACAATTACAACTCATCAAGCATTCAGATATTATAAATTAATTCGAAGAAAGTTGAATGCAATTTTCCACCAAAACCTGGTCCCGATTCGATATTATTTACCGTAATACAAGTACAACTCATCGATCAAGCATTCAGTTTAAAGTTAGCAACAAAAGAAAGTGTGTAACATACACAGCCAAACCCGGGAGCCAAAGTGAGAGAAGGCAACTTCATTTTTGACGTGGTTTACTGGCTTACTGTCATCAAATCGGATTCTGTAAATGTAACGAAATTTCTTTTCCGATTAACGTTACGGCCACCAAATACATTTGCCAGTCGTCGGCAAGGCAAATTTGTCTCTCCTTTCTTTGTGGCTGTTGTGTTTGGTACTGTCAGATAACTGATTTATTCTTCAGTCATTGTTGAGCTGAGCCGTGTTTTTAGCCTTCGAGCCGCTGAAAAGGCCTTTCCTCACCTTTCTCCTCAGTGCGTTGATTACCCGGGCTGATTGCAGGATTTACCAGCAGGAGATTGAAGATGCAATTGTCGCATATGCTACATAGCCCAGCTGGTTTGACTTTGAAAAATGCAGAAGACTATTTGAATGAAATGCAGTTTTGTAAAGATAGTCGTTTTGAGGCTTACTACTGACATCAGACACAGGATAGAAACGGATCAATAATATATTTCGCTCGTGATTTCGGCGGGGGGGGGGGGAGGAGCCGAGGGTTTGCAGTTCCATCTTATTCTGTTTAAGAATGAAGGTTAAGTGACGGTGTGGGGAATCTTGGGACTGAGACGGTTAGTGACCCAGTCTTTGCCTTCCCCTCCCCCCCCCCCCCCTGCTCCATCATCTTACCATCCTAACGGCGTCAGAAAATGGATTGCCAGTCTTTGTACGCTTGTATTGTCTTTTACTATAAAAATTAGAAAATTACTGAACTAACCCTAGCTGTCGTGACCACTTGAGAGAGCAACCCGTCTTTGTATGAAAACTATGTCAGCCTCGAGTGGCCATTTTTAATGCGTTGTGATTGCGAAATCTGTGCGATTAATTAAAGTGCTTATTCAACCCAATCCAAGCCATGAGCCCCCTATGCACGTATTCCATGAACGCATCCGTTCATGTAACCCACTTTCCATTGCTAAATTTATCCTTGTGAATATGTATTTACCGGCGTTAAATTACGTCTGCAGGCGTAGAGTGAAATTTCCATTGTTTCGGCTATTAAAACTACTTAGCTTCTTTTCACGTCTGATGTCCTGTATTTGTTGCGACTCGAGATTGTATTTCAGCCCTTGGACAGTCTCAGACGTGACTTAAAACAATTGAAAAGGAGACCGACTCCACAATATACTCAGTATCTATTTTATGGTTGAAACCTCGAGCTGGAAAGATGAGAGCGAATTCTGCGTTCTGATTGGCTACCAGAGCGGGCAAGACCTTTTCCCGCGTTGGTCCAGCAAGAAAAAGGTCTTTTTTTGGCCATATAATATATCCCTTATTGACCAAGCTTGTTCGGTCAAGATACTGCAAATTGGTCTCCTTTTTTGTTTTAGGTGACTTCGTCTCGGTCAATAAAAACGCAAAAAAGAACTTGGCCAATATCCAGCCATCCTGACCTCACGCTTGGTTAATAACGCATGCATCACATCATGATATATACATATGGTGATGTGTAAGGCTTTTTGTTTAATTTCGTGAGCACGTACTAAGTTTTCGCGTCTCCGAACGCGTTTTTCTAAAGCCTTCAATACGTAAGAAATCGAAAAAAGGCTATTCAAGAACATCAAAAACAAAAGTAAGATAAATTTCAGTAGCCGTTAAGATCAGAGAGGCATAACATATTAAATATTTTACGTGACCCAAGTTAGTATTTCTTTAGAAAAAAAAATCGTATTAAAGTGCGCTAGCCAAGTTCTACACCACCTTAATGTCGATCAATACGTAAGCAAATAGAATTAGAATTGTACGTTTGTAAATAATCAAGACAAATAAAGTGCTTACTCAAAAATTTGTCCGTTTGAGTACACACCATTTATAGGATACCATCAAGAAAGTCTCCGAAAGCTAATTACTGAAATGGATGAAATCCTCAGAAAATGAAAGTCAATTGAACCACGTTCAAACCGGAAAAACGAGAATCAACCCTGCTCTGAAGAATCAGCTTTTGAAAGTGGTTGTAAGAAACGAATACTTGGTTTGACCCGTCAGGGAAAATAGACTACACTCAAGTTGCTATTAGCCAATTGACCTCAGACGGAGACGGAGGGGGTAGTCCCCAATATGGTCTATACAGGGACGTATAAAATGAGCAAAGCTGATTTAACAGGGCAGGAGCTTGATATAATTGTCAATTGTTTGAAAGGCTCCGCCTTTCGTCTTTACAGTCTTGCAACGAGAAAAAAATTCCCTGACGAAGTTAGTACAGAGAGTTACCAAGTTTGGATGACGAAGTCCCCAGAAAAAGTGACTTAGATGGGGCTTAAAATTTGCCGCAAAAATATCTAGACTATATAGGAAAGGGGCCTGATAGCCCACTTGTACATCCCCAGAACAAAAATAACCTAACTCCTCCCCTCCTCAGAAGTATGGGAAGCTAGGATTGGTAGACGGAATAAAGACGGAATTGGAGACGTCGGCACGCAGGCTGGAATGAAAAGGACCCAAAACACGAAACCAGTTCCTTGACATTACAAACGTGGGTATTCCTCGTTGAGACTTTTATAATTATGACGGTATCCAAATCTCGCTGTTTTTACAAAGACCAATGAACTGTAATAACAAAACAGCAAAGAATAAAGACTCGAGTGTTCCCGATATTTTTAATGGACAAGTCGTTCTTCCTGGATGGATTTACTGAAGAAACGGAGAGTCGTTACACCACAGGTGGCTCAAGTGTAATATGAGAGTTTGTATGGGAAGTAACGAGTTTGAAACTTACATTAAATAATGAACTAAAAGCAATAAAAGTCATTAATAAAGTGTAAATATTGTTACCTCGTGTCGTTGTGTTTGTTTTTACGAAGTTTCAACGCGATTTGAGTACTTTTACATCATTTGACCTGACATTGTAATGATATTACAATTACTCTTATTATTACACTGTCAGGTCAAATAATGTTAAAGTACTCAAATCGCGCTGAAACTTCGTAAAAACAAACCCAACGACACGAGGTAACAATATTTACACTTTATTGATAACCTTTATCGCTTTTAGTTCTTTTATTTTATCAAAGTTTCAAACTCTTTATTTCCGATACGAACCCTCATATTATGCCTGGGCCACCTGTGGTTACACATATATAAATATAGTTTAAAAGTATTCCTCGTTCCCATTCTTTCTTCCTCCCGAAGCTTAAAGATGAAAGACCCCGAGAACCAACCTCGTCCCCAGGGGGCTTTTCCCTGGCTTTGGAGGTGGGGCGCCCCACCTCCCAAGCCAAGGACACGCGCCCTGATATGGGACTCCCCTACAGCCCTAACCCTAACACAAATCGCTAAGGTAATATGAGAAAGGGATGTCCATATCCTTAGGGTTTTGGGAATGGGGATGCCCATCGTCACTATAACACCAGTAAACGGCATTTAAGGTTGGGGAAAGAGGAAGCCGGCAACTGGGAATTGTAAGGGTGGGGCCACGTGGGTGCTTCGGCAAGAAAGGTCCACGCCCTTATCAAAAAGCTATTTCTTTCATGAACACCTTCCCCTGATAGAAAATAAAACAAATATTAGACTGTCTACAGTCTCCCACTTTTCCGTATCGTGGTCGAGATCGAGTACTATACGTGCTTTCCGTTAAGTGCAGCCATCTTGGTTTCAAATATCCCGAGGAGATGGGCGTCGGGGTTTATAGCGGTGGGGGGAGAGAGGTGAGAAAAATAGAGGTCTTGCCTACTGCCAAACCGTCCCCCGCCCCCTAAGTAGAATTGATACTTATCCCCACTCTAGACTCGGTATATTTAGTACTAAGATGGCCGTCTGTAATGTAAGGGCAGGTGCGCGATCCCGACGATCTTAAGGAAAAATAGGGGAGTGTAAACAATCTAAATAAATATTGGTTGTTTACCATTTGCTTGGGCAAACCGGTCGGTTCTCGGTTTGGGCAATTGGTAAACAAAATTCGGGTCCGGTAAATTTCGTCCTGGAATCGCCTTTACCCTTTGTCTGATACCAAATGACCGCTACAGAAAATATCATAACATACCATAATACTCTTTGTTGGCGACTCCAAAATTTAGCATAAGCATTGTCTTCAGTTTCTCTTGGGAGCTTAAACGGCCCCAAAAGAAACTAAAAACAATGCTTATGCAAAATTTTGGAGTGACCAACAAAGAGTATTACGGTATGTTATAGTATTTTCCGTAGTGATCCATTTCACATTCTGTGATGTGGCAAGCACCTGACGCATGCGCACAGCCATATCACCAGGGCAGTGACAACCATGGACAGCTGCTTCGTTTGTTTTGTTTGTTTCTAAGACCGTAAAATTCCGAAAATAAGCCCAGGGTCTTATATTTTTCAAAGGCATTTTTTGAGGGGCTTAGTTTTGGAGGGGCTTATCTATGGAGGGAAATTTGCGTTTCAAAATCGATTGGGCTATTCTTATAGTTAAAAGGTAATTTACCGTTTTTTCTTTGTTTTACTTTGTATTTGGGGGCAATTTCCAAGTACAAGCCCCTGGGGGGGGGGGGGTTATATTTGAAGGGGCGACTTAACGGAGGATTTTCTGCGTTACGAGTTTGGGGGGCTTATATTTGGAGGAGCTTATACATGAAGGGGCTTATTTTCGGAATTTTACGGTAGTTTACCGCGAAGGCCTAAAACTGCTATCAAAAAAGCTTTGAAGGAATGGAACTCTCGGGCTTGAACTTCCACTTGAAAGCTTCCGTCCGGTAAAAAGCCCTACCTTTTCAGACGTTCCGTCTCCCAAGGAAATTTTGCTCTGGAACGACCCAAAAAGGCGTATACTATTTACTTTTCCACCGGGTTTTCCGGAAACTTTTTGTAAATGATAAACAACCATAAATTAAGAATTATGAACACAGACGCAGAAACAAATGAAAGCGAACTTGTCCGACAATTTCTGCGTTATCCGCTTTATTTTAGTTCTGTGTATCACAAAGGGTATAAATTTTTGATTTGTTTCCTTGGCACAGCAGCAAGCTTTAAAGAACTTCGCGGCCAAATCCCATCTTGAATTGACAAGAAGACCCCCCTTCCAAATTAGCCGACACCCGGGGAAGCACTCGCTCCCTTATTATGTGATGCCCAACTAAGTATGGTTCTCGGGGTGTTGAATCCTAAAGAGGGTAAACAACTTCACTATTAGAGTGGTTTTCGTTTGAGTGTCGTAAAACCAAAACCAAAGTAATTACTCTGGCCAATCACATAGGACACAGACAATACATTGAACCAATCAAAACTCGAAGTAATTACATGAAGCTGACGCAAAGCGCGGGAAAATGCATGCGAGCGTGTCACAATTGGCTTTGGTTTTACTTCTGATTGGATGAAAAGGTGGCGCGAATCTTTTAAGCCAATCGCATCGTGTAGAAAGTGCAAAACCAATTACTTTTCGACACTCAAATGAAAACCGCTCTATTCACTACTATGGTTTTGAACAGTATGTGAACAGCCTGATGGTGCGAGGTCTACATGCGTGGTTAAAGCTCGTTGACTTTAAATTTAAACAAACAAAGAAGGTGTTCTTAAGCAAAGTACTTCATTTGGGTCACGTGAAACAAGGTCTACTGTCTTACACAGGGTAGCGAAATGAGCGGATTTTTTCTTGAACAGGGTTAGGATTTGATAGCCTCGGCGGTACACCGCTGCACAAACTTTCCCTCAGAATCCCCTCCCTAGGGCACGAAATGCACAAATCTAGATATATTTTGGCGGGCCACTGTGATTGTAAAGATGGCGGACAGTTGCGTTGTGGAAAAAAGCTCTTTGACGCTTACTCCGTCAGAACTGCGACATCTTCTCAAAAGCAATGGTCTGCTTTGCCTGTAGAATTGTGTGTTCTAAGCTGATTGCGAGACTCGGATATTTTACAAATTATTTGCCGGGATCGACAAACTTTTTGAAGCTGCTAAAAAGTGCTTGAAATTCTATGCGAAGACGCTTTCTGGTTTCGCTATCCGGTTTACTGAACAGGGCTCTAAAATACTACGAAAATACAACAAGAAGCACCTTACTTCAATTCCCAATCTCGTCCCCAGAGGTCCCTTTTATCATGCGCTGAAGCTTCCTCGACTGTGCGAGATAGGGGGTGTTTATGTAAGAAAACTCATAACGGCGCGGGTTTCATACCGGGATGAATTTTTGATTTCGTATCGCGTTTACATGATGACTTGTCATTTCATATCTCGTTATTTGTAGGTACACTTCATGTTGATAAAATACACATGTGATTCAAATCGCAAACGTTACGCATGCGCTACCCGTTTCAGTCTACCGGCAGACCGATTTCACACCGATACGAGTGGTCGTTTCGAGTTTACATGACACCGTTGGAGATTTCGTACCGGAGTGAAATTGTCGCTCCGGTACAACAACCGAGGTGAACTCACGCCGGGGTTGCTCGCGCCGGCATGACATTTTGTGGTTGTATCATGAAAACAAATAAAGAGCCGTGAGGGGGAACCAGAACTCGCAACGGCGCGAAAGTCGCCCCAGTGTCATCTAAACACCCCCATAGGCTTTGATTGTGCTCGCAAAAGTAGCATAATATACCACTTGCAGTGCTCATACTCTAAAAAAAGTGCCAGTAATTAAGTAGCCTGAGAAAACAGCCGACATTTGGCGACGCTACCACTGGTTTCCCCGCCAAATGACGTCTGAGAAACGAGCGCAGAAATTCCATGCTGATGACGCGTCAGTACCCAGATCTAGGTAGTACTTCTGATTGCTCGTGCCCCGTGGGAAATTTGATTCAACCAATCAGGAGCACTACCCAGATCTAGGTAGTGATGGGTCATCAGTATGGAATTTCTGCGCTTATTTCTCAGACGTCATTTTGCGGGAAAACCAGTGGTAGCGTCCCCAAATGTCGGCTGTTTTCTCAGGCTAGTAATTAAGCTATGCTAGTTTTTGTAAAATTATGCCCATTTTAGCAAAAAAAAATATTATGCTATTTATTCTTTGAATTTGATTAAAACACCTAACAACTATGCAACAAACAAGTAAATGGCAAACACATTTCAGTATAGCCTGAGAAAACAGTCAACATTTCGCGAAGCCACTGGGAAACTAGGGGTTCAGATCCTGACCCTGTTCAAAGCCTAGCGCGAGAACGCGGTATTGCCAGTTACTTACGCATGCGCATAGCAGACAAAAGAAGCTGGGCAACTTTAGCTTGTCTTTTTTTAGCAACTTTTTGTCTTTTTCACTTTGGCAAATTTCTTTCATTAGTTTTTTGTTCAATTCTTTGATTAAGACACCAGCTAAGCACTAAAACTTTGGTGGTCGAAGGATGAACAGATTACGTTCCAAGCGAAGGCGCACGATAATATTTACCTCAGTGAGATTTCGGTCAAGACGCTTATCGTTTGAACGTTATAAATCTTCGATTTCGGCGGATAACAGGTTCTTAGATTAACCTCATCCAATAGATGTCTGTGTATCTATAACTTATACGTTTGCCACTGGGAATTACAGTCAACTCTGTTTAAAAGAGACACCTTGAGAGAGTGTCTGTTTTTTCTGTTTTAGATAGACTTTAGCCTTTTGAGAGTCAAACAAATGAATGAAGAATAGCAGGGTCGGCGTTGCGTCGATACTTATTAGAAATTATTGGAGGAGGCTGATTATGATATAAAGAATTAGACAAAGTGCTGACAAATACGGCTATTTAGAGCACTTTGGCAAAAACCGCGCGCTGCCCAAAACTAGACAAAAAGGAGAGATCTCTTCAATGATGCATGTGGTATCACACAGAATTTGACTTAAATGTATTGTTTATCCACTTACGTACCAGAAAAGTGGCTTTTAATGCCCTTCTTTTTATTTTACGCGCCAAATTAGACTGAATCTGTTAATTTGGACACGCGCTATTCGAACCGTAAGAGCTCAATTCGAACAATTTAGTAAAACTGCCAAAAAACTGAACATAGACTTATGCCATTTTGTCTCAGAATTTTTTACTTCTCTTGCAAGGAGGGCGCAAAATTTGGATTTCATCGATTTTAAAGTTTTTTTTGTTTATTGTTGTCATGGTGATATCGATTTTACTAAAAACTACATTTTGACAAACTTCAATTCATAGTCAATCACTGGTGAAAAGTTTATAGCCATCGGACAAGGACAAAATCACTTTTAAAACGATTGAAAAACATCGGTATGGTCTCCGCAAAACTGTACCGAAACACCTTAATAGCGGAGCTCTCGCGCGCGAAGCGCGTCAGCGGAGCACTATGGATAAGAAGATAAGGTAATCTACCCATCCGAGAAACTTTGGTAATCACGTGACCGCACGCCGACCGACCGACCGCTCCAGCGACCGTCCGTCCGCACCACAGGCATACCAATGTAAAATAACTCAATGATGGCAACCCAAATGCAACTCGACGTTATTTTGGCGGGAAATTGAATAGCCAACGGCGTCTTGTAAAGCAGAGACAACTAAAGAGTCAATAAAGACGAAAACGGAAAGCGGGAATTGTTTATGTATCCGTGTTGTCTAAAGTATTTAGCTTAGATTAATTGTTATGTCCACAAATATGGAATATAGAGCAGGAGAAAGACAGAGAAAAAGAGAAAGTAGGCGGCACAAAGGTCTAGAGCGGGAGATACAAAAACAGAGGAGACATTTTTTTTGTTGGAAGAACAACAGGAAAATTTTGTAGCGGCGGTGACAAAATGGGAAATGCTAGCGGCCACCAATGCAAGGTGAAAATGAGCGGCAGTGAAAAAAAAGTGAACGAGAACTCGTACGACATTTCCTCCATAAAACGTGTAACTAAGAAGTTTCTGGAAGTTTCACATTGTAGTCGTGCAAAACAACGGCAAAGAAATGTGCAAAAAAAGTTTGCTGCACTTGCAAAGTTGTTTTTTTTCGCAAATTAGATCTGTAGTTGTTTTCCATTGTTCTCCGGCGTTGCCTTCGTTTGAACAAACTATAGATATTATCGAGAGCTTCGCTTTTAGCCTTGGCTAAATCTACATATTAATGTTACTTCAGATGCTCTCTTTCACGGCGGCCATCTTGTTATGCGCAGTAAGACATGCGAAGTGCAAAACCAGCGAACCACTTTAAGAACCTGCTTGCCCCGATCGATCATCAAGTTCCCGTCTTCGTTTGCCTGCTTCTCAGCAAATTTCTGATATAAAGGGAAGGTTAACTTAACAGATATTCCTCAGTTTCCATTCGTCGAGTTGTATTTTCACTGTTCTTGCTATCTGGTGTCTAGGCATTCTCGTCCCCAGAGCCCGTCGTTTCGTGGTCACGTGGTCAGGAAACGAGTGGCTCTGGGGACGAGAATGGTGTCTAGGCAGTAGTTCGAAATTTTCAGTCATTTTCTCCATCTTTATTAAAACCAGCTGAGTTACTGCGCTTAACCTCGTTCCCCAGGGGCTCCTCGGTTTGTACTGGGACTGGCCGATTTATGGCCGTTCAATGGGTTTCCTGTAAACGTTTTCTCTCTATATAAAGGTTTATATAGAGAGAAAACCGTTAACTGTACAACCCATAAAACGGCCACAAATCGTCCCATGGACCGCCCAGGAGAGACGTAACACACATTTTATGTAAGGTAAGCTGTTAATTATTGAAATCCTTTCATGTTCGTAGGTTACGGAAACGATAGATATTTTTTCCATACAAATCCTTATATTTCGAAATCAAAGTTACGCAACAATGCCGATATATTTCGAGCTTTGGCTACCTGTGATTACACGTCTTTGTTCGCTGTGGAACTGGAGAAAATACTTGTGAATGCGGACTTGAAAATCACAGCTTTGTGTCAAACAAATATGTCTCCCAAGCATTACATCAAATGTTACAAACAAAAAAATGAACTTCGATAAACTGTTTCGCTAACAAGTTTTCAAAATCACAATTGCAAACCGATTCAATCTTCTTTTTTGTCCGTCCGTGCTGATCCTGTTATTTTTCCTGTGTTATTCATACCTTCTTTCAACGTTTTGAAAGGTTATTTTTATGTTTCATTCATTCTGGTCGGGCAGTTCCCACTGTTTGAATTTTGATAACTTTCGTGACACAGTTCTTTGAAACGCACCAATGACATTACGAGTCTTTATAGCGAATAACGTCACGGCTTAACTGACAGACGACCAATAACATCGCGACTTAATTGACCAATCAGGTCAATAGTAACCAGAGTTTTATACCATCAACTGACTGCAAGATACAACTGACTTTGACTCTGAAGATGACAACCACACAGGTTGTCGAAACGTCAGTCACTGTCAACAACAAAAGTCCTATTTAGGACTACGTTCACCCAGACGTTCAGACTCGGCTAACCTCGGCTTATGAAATGACCTTTAAGTTCGAACCTTTCACACAGTTCTTTTAATTAATTAACCTTTCACTCCCAGGGTAAATAATGGAAACCTATAAGAAGGTTCCGTAACAAGGACAACGAAATTGTGCGGTGTGTGAAAGCTACTGAGAAGTACTTTTCTGTGATGCCGTTTATTATGCTGTACAAGGTGGTTCTAGTTTTGAAGTCTGTGCATGAAATTAGTCCAATGATGTGAACATGCATTCAAATGAAAGCTACTGAGCTGAACATACATTACATTGTGGTACTGTTCATTATGGTGTACAAGGTGGTTCTAACCGGCTGTGGATGAAATGTTTAAGTGGTAACCATTCAAATGAAACTCATGAGCAGTACTTTCCTGTGGTACTGTCTATCTTGCTTTATACAATGATGTGAGTGCTACGCGCGCTGTGATTGGTCGTTGCCCATGATCTATTAGAGTACGGATACATGGATGACGTCACGGGAAACTTGTTTTCTTTGTTCTGTTCAACATGGCACGCGGTTTTGAAAATGTTTGTGAGATTATTTCGGATTGAGGCAAGTGAAAGCTTCGGAGAAAGTTTAGCAGGAGCTATTTACAAAGAAGAAAAATGGAGAAACGGAGACCAAAAAAGCTATTGACTACTTGACAATGCCTAAATTACAAGAAATCTTCACAACAGTTGCCATCGTGTGTCTTCGCTACGAGAGACTCCCTGTTTTGCAAAATGTTTTCGCTATTATTCTTCTTTGAGCAAGAAAAGACGGTGAAAAACTTTTCGAAGAAACTGTACACAAGTAAGATAAAGAAGAAGCTAAGATGAAAAGTTGGGTTTGGGACTTAAAAAATGCCTAAACTAGCACAAATCCTCAAAAGGTCAAGCGGTTCGAGGCAGGTATGTGTATCGGTCTTTTTCTTTTCTGATCATTGTATAAAACAAATAGATTCCTTGTTGCCGTGGGTCTGTTCAGTAATAGATCACAGAGGACGTCAAAATGTGGTAAAAACAACAGTGACACACTCGCCTGCGGCTCGTGTGCCACTTCTTTGTTTTTACGACATTTTGACGTCATCTGTGATCTATTACTGAACAGACGCACGGCAACATGGAATCTATCTGTTAAGTGCAAGATGCACTTATGTCCAGAAATGCATGCAATGGCGAAAGTGGCGCAACTGGCGAAAAATCGCCAGCCGCTGGCGATTTGAATTGGATGCCAAAAGTGGCCCCTTGGAAGCTGGCGATTTTGGCGAATGGTTCTAACTTTTGAGTCTGTGGATAAGATACCTGTAAGTCAACATTCAGGATCCTGAATCTTTGGAGACATAAAGAGGTGACAGTCATTGGTGTCTTTAATATCACTCCAACTTCAATGTTTGGTATGTAGATTTTATATAAAAGGAATAAGCTGAAAGTACCACTAAATTAAATACGTTTAGCTATTTGTTTTCTTCAGAAAAAAAGAACCTATTTAAGAAATTAAATAACCTAAATTTATGCTAATAATCATTTATGTAAGAACCTGTTTAGCCTAAATTGAGAATGAAATGATGGTTCTTCAGATTTTTTTTCATTTATTGTTCTTTAACTGAACAAGGCTCCGCAAGCCAGCCTATACTTATACTTAACTTAGTTCAACCTACTTCTTTTCTTTCCTTAAGGGTAGCTCGAAAAAACAAAGGTAGAGTGATTTTACTTGAATCGTGAAACAGACGACTAACAAATAGTGGAAAATAGCAAGAAGTAAACAAAAGAAGACAATGGAATTAGTGCGTTATAGTGCGTAATATTCTACTACCTGTTTCACGAGTGAAGTAAAATCACTCTAAAATCCGGCATATCCTATAAAACTACCTATCAAGCGCATTTAGCAAACAACAAAAGAACAAATTCAATACCCCATGGTTTTGTTTTCCCTTTGAAGGATTTCGTCAGTAATAGAATTAACTAATTAGTAGTCCAAAAGATTTATAAAAAGGTTTTTTAAAAAATTGAAACTGACTACTCTTCGCTAAATCGGTTCGTATGTCGAGTTATGCCAAGTTTACCAGTCAAGATGTTCTCTGCATTAATACTTAATCAACCAACAATACGGCGTCGTTATTTAAACGTTTTTATCGGCTATCAGCGCTATTGAGCCCAAAACGTACTACCAATTCATTCCATTCCAAAATTATCTCGTTCGTGCATTATTTAAAGCCTGATTGCTAAAAATACTTCTAGTGAGATCAATAACTCGATCCTTATGCCCACTTGATTAATTAACTGTTGAAGTCGATGCACTATTCCCGGGACTATTCGCATGAAATTAATTAACTCTTGGCCGTAGTTCGAGGAGGCCTAACCTCTCATAAGCCTATAGTTTCTGTTAGGTCTCCTCGCCACTTCTTTTTTTTACTTGTCCTATATAATTTATAATTTGTAAATGGCTTTTTGTGCCATTTTTCGTTCGGTGCATTTGATATAAGCACTTATCGTTGGTTTAGCGCATGAAAGTTTGAGCAGCAGGGAGTGAACGGCAATTTCGCTTCAACTGCAATTCTCCATTACTCTTATTATTAGGTTACAGCGGCGATTTTAAATCACAGCTAGAGGATCGCACTAAAGAAAGGGCCCGCAGTCAAAACAACTCTAAAACTTAAGTTAACAAAACAGGGCCACCCAACGTCAATTTTCTGAAAATATCTGTTCAGAAGACGATTTGAGATCTAGAATTTTCGGAACATTTGTTGTAAAATTTCTTGCTTGCCTGTCTCTCCTAGGATTTTCGAATATCCAAAAAAAGGTATAATTGCCCATTTTTAACGGATTTTTACCCCAAAAAGGTCACTTAGAATTTTGGGAGCCTTTTCTCTGGCTGAAATTTTCGAAAAGGTAAAGTATAATTTTCGGATCACTAGACTTTCAGCTAGGAAATCCGAACAGATGAAAAATGTTTAGGGGATAAAATAAACCTATATCTACCGTTTAAATACTAAAAAACGTTTAGCAATGCTATGTTTAAGTGGTTTTGAACTATATTCTCGTTGGGTGCCCCTGACAAAACTCACCGGACTACAAATTTATAGAAATTACCGGAGGTAAAAGCCTCAGACAATTCTAACCTAATCAAACAATGCAGTGACACGATTTCACCTGCATTTTTGGGAGATAAATGTACTCGGGAGTTCCATCTTCCGTCAAAATCATCATTGACATGGGAAGCAGTTCATTTGGTCGACAACATACAGTTTCAAATTGATTTAAATTTATCAGAGCCTGAGCTCGCCACTGAAGATCGCCGTAGATCGATGATCTGGCGCAAACTCCAGCACACGTAAACGTGGTCAATACTCTGGGAGCAATGACAAAATTCCAACCGATAGCTTTAAAATCTATCTCAAACATACTCTTGCGGCAGCAGTTCCTTGGCTCGGTTTTATTGCATTTTCTTAACTGAAAAGATCTTCTTTTGCGGCTCACTGTTTTCTTTTCTTTTGTGTCGACAAGCAGGAAAGGCTGATTTGCTTCCGGGTCACCGTTAGTCATGCCACCCACCACAAGAGATTTGAGCCCCTTCGTTTCTATTTCCAAACTCAAATCTGACGTTCGATGCTCTGAGAACCATTCTTTAACCACAAAACTAACGTCGAAGGAGTGCCATCCAGTTGTGTTGAGTTGCTTCGAATGAAAACGTTCTTTGGCCATAACATCTCTTGCTTCTTTTCCTTTGAAACGCCTCCAGAGGACCAATTTGTACATTGCTTGTTTATTCTCTCCACTTGATCTGGCTGCCTCGCTGATGAAGACCCATAATGTTGCGGATTTGATCTCAAGGCCCAGGTGTTTTGAACTCACCTTGAATATGTAGTTTTTTTCAACTTTATTTGCTTAAAAGGCAAATGAATTTTAAGTTAAGCTGGCAACTGTGTTGCTATTCAAAAGAAAGAATATCTTGTTACCTTGACTAACACTAAAAGCATAACGCACCCATATACTGTAGAAAAAGAAAAGCTTCATTGACATGATGTTGACGAGATTATTTTCAGTGGTTCCCTAATACCTTAAATAGCCAGACATTAATCGTGGTTAGAGACGTAGTACCCTGAGAAGTCGAGTTCTCGAACAATAGATAGCTCGTCTCGTAAATCCCGACAATAGTGTCTACAAGTCAGGAATTAAATACAGAACTATCAGGATGCGGGCAGAATAGAGACATTTTCAAGACCCAGAGATGTGAAAAAATAGCCGGCCTCCCCAGGTCAGATTTATGAAAAACTTTTTAGCGTTTTTCTTTCCGGAAGGAGAACATTTACTAGCTGTGGGTGTAAAATACAAGCTATTAATTAACGCAAAATAAAAAATAAATCTCACCTTCTTCTGGGAAGAGAAAAATTTGCCTTGTTTTAGCGTAAAATTTATCATCCACTTCCTCAGCCAGGCGTTTATACTTTCTGTTTTCGGCTTCAACCAGGTTTCTGAGAATTTCTGGAATCTTCGGGGGTCTAAGACCACTGACATTTGGCGCAGTGGAAAAGCCCAGTTCTTTGAGCAGTTTTTTCTTGAATGACTCCACTAGGATCTGCTCGCTGTCAGATGCAGTTTGACCACGAAATCGACAAGACGAACCTTCGAAATGCAAAGAGAGGAGCGTGAAAACGACAAAAATTGTCATAAAATGGTCCATTTTCTTGAAAGTGAGTTGTTCCGGATTGGGTCCCTGTGATGGCTCTCGTGGTGTGAATATGGTCATCAATTGCCAAGTCGGATGATAAATTCAGCAACCTTGGAACGTTTGATAGCGGAGTATCTAATGACATTAAATCAGCGATGATGTGGTAATCGATATGAAATACATGATGAAATAGTATACTCAATCCTTTTGTCCATACAATGAATGCTTATCATCTTTTAGAAAACACTAACTGACAGAGTTATCAAGCAAATTCAAAGATGCGATCTAGGAATGTACCTAAGAGAAGAAATCGTGCTCTCCTTCACGGAGAACAGTAAATGTTATTTCACAAATGAAAAAAGTGGAGAAATTTGCTTTTTTCTCCTACCATTCAAGTTCTCTATCTAGGGTTGTTATTTTCTGGAGCAAGTAGTCCATATGAAGCAGAATTTAATCGCATGGGTCAGTATTCCACGAGTAGTCACAGCAAAATACTCGAGCCACCTTATGTTTATTTTGCCGTGGTGGTAATGGAGGCCAGATCCAGTTGACAATAATCAACAAAGTTTTATACAGGAAGCCTCCGCACCGAGGTTCAACCTCTTACCCATTTTATACCATTCAGCTCTAAGGCTGGTCTCCATAGGGGCCCTGTATCTTAAAAAATTAATTTACATTAAGAATTTTCATGAACTATTACATTTAAAAATCCTAATAAAAATACAATAACAGAATTTAAGAGCTGCATTAAAAAGCCTAAAAATACAATGCAAAATCACATTTAAAGTTTACTAATAAAATATAATAAAATATCAGAGTTATGATAAAAAGAAATGTCTTGCTCAGCGGCAGAACGTTTAAGAGCGACTCTCTATAGGAACCGAGTGAGATTGAAAAAATGTGGCACAAGGTTGGAAAAATGGACCCCTTGATATTTCGTCCAGAGATAACCTATGGTATGCTAACAATCGTGATATAAGTCTTAGGTTCTAGAGTTTTTACATTTTTGAGAAAATCACGAAAAAACGTCGACAATCCGTGACGCCGAAAAATCACAGAAATGAGGTCAAATTTCATGATCAGATAATCGAACTCGCGTGAAGGCGCATAGCAAATTATGGCTTTCCGTAGTTTACAATTGTATTTAGGAGGTATTGCTGAGCTGCTTTGATGATATTTTAGACTTACAATTGTAATTCCGAATTCCTGGAGAGCAAGCGAAGAGAACCGAAATTTCTAGACTTTGAAAATCAAAAATTCCATACCGTTTTCAAACATCTCAAAACATACTCGGTATTATGTAGAATTCTTTCAAAATTCAATTCTAGCAAGTAGAAGAGCTGTTTTTGAACGCGATATATTTTTTTTCTTGGCAAAAGTTATTTCTGAGGCGAGCGGCCCCGTGCAAGTTGACCCAATTTGACCTTTCGAAGAGATTTTGTTTAACCAGGAAATGTAAACGATTCGACTAGCATTAGCTCGCTTTCTGAGCAAACCATTGAAAAACCCTGCCATTTCCCAGTAAAACTACCCAGTAAACCTGAGATAATACTTCGATGACAGCTTACCTTCCAAATGGGGGTTTGAAGGCAAATAAGTTTGACGTTCTCTATTAATTTTTCCATTGCTTTCTTGTTGCCGCGCTTTATAATTTAGGGTCATATCTTGACATCGAGCTTGTACGCCGGTTCCAGTCCAAGCTTGTGCAACACTTTTCCGGAAAACCAATCCATATGTTGCAATATCAACCTCTCAGTGAGCAACCTCTTGATATTCATTTAGTTTCTTGTATAATAAAAAAATTGCTAAGCGCAAGACGTAAATCTCGGTCTAGTGAGTGTAACGCAATCCTTCCGTCGTCACTTCCGGACCAGGTGATTAATTTTTTTTTCTGACGGGGGAGGGGGAAAGAAGTTTTCAAGCAATTTCTTTTTCTTGTTGGTGTTGCACGCAATGCATTTAACGGTACATTACATGGCCACTGCAACAATTTAATTAAGATTTTCCATCATGATATAAACGTACACAAGAGTTTTTCATGTCCTTTGTTCCAAGTATTTAATACAGTAATTCACTCAATTGCTTTCGCTCAAAATACGTTTTTCCCTTCAAGTTAAAAAGGGACAATTTCCCGTTTTTCTCCTTTGCGCACTCAGCTATTGCTCAGCTCAGTGGGTAGTGGAAAATAGCTAAGAGTTGGTAACCACACCCTACTAACTCGCCCTAGTCCCCTACCCCACCCTTGTGCTAACTTTGAATTTAAAGTGAGTGAAAACAAAATGTATTTGGGGTAAAGGACGGTCCATTCCACTTTTTTTATTAAAGGGGGGGGGGGGGGGGGTACTGGAAGATTTTGAAAACAAAATTGCTCGGGCGCAAGCCGGAAAACAAATTTCCTGCAGAGCGCAAACTTACATAAATCCCCTGCAGCAACTTAGTGACATAGATTCTAAGAAGGAAGTCTATATGACAGTGGTCCCACGATTGACGTACGCTTAGGTTAGGGCTTGGCGTGGTATTTGGGGTACTGAATACTGAAGATGGGGTACTGATACTGAAGAACGTATCCCTATGATTACCCTCCTCCCACCCCCCTACCCCACCCTTGTGCTAACTTTGGGCTTTACTTATCCGCTTTGCAGCGACATGTTTGACAGTACTCCTCAATTTTGTCTGCATAGGGTTGTTTGCGTTTGCTGGATACATCAACAGCAATGTCAAGCCCGGCGCAAATGTCTCTGAGTTTTGCAACCGATAACTTGGTCGTGTTGAGTTTCCCTCCTGAGGTCATTTCGCATAGGTTATATTTATCCCACATGATGGGGTGTCCTGGAAAAAGTTCCCGAGAAACGTTATTCGTCAATTCTTCGATTGTTGCCTCCTGGGTGGCACATTCAATCTCCTCTTCAAGATCATCATCGTTAAAGAGAGACTTCTTTGCCGCAAGTCTGGAGAAGAATCCAGCGACCTGAGATGCAGTCAGAAACTCTTCACTACTGAACATCCGTTTCCCTTGTGAGTCCACGGCAGACATCATAGAGCGCGCAACTGATGCCGGATCACTTTTTCGTCCTGACCGCTCACCTTGTTGAAATTTTTCATTCAGGTAGTTCTTTTGCTTGTACGTAAATCTAGATCTACGGGAAGCACTTGACTTGAGCGCCCAACCCTTTGGTAGCATGTCGTGAGAAGATGGCGGTTCTGCAACTGCCTCCAGCTCGGGAACAGCTTCGCATTGCCCCTCAAGCCTTTGAGCATATCCAACAGCAGCTCTATCCAGTAGAGTATATCGCTCAAGAGCACGTTGGTGTTTTCCACAGTCTAAATGCCGCTGCATTGATGAATATCTCACAAATGTTTTGACACAACCCTCCTCAGGACAACTGAAGATCGCCGCGTTACTGTCTTCCTCTTCGATATTCACTGGTGGATCTGGATCTCGAACTGATGCTTTTATGCGCCTCTCCTTGACAGATGTAAATGCGCCTGAGTAAGAGCGAGTAACTCCGGTAAGGGTCGGTAGGTCAGATGGGGATGGGCAATGCAATTTGTCTGTAGGGATGAGTTTACCATCGCCGATACCATACGCCCTCCAAACTAGTAGCCCCTCTTCCTTGTACTCGACATTACTGAGCTGACTAATACCATCTATCTTTGAAGATAGCACCTTCGGTACTTGGACAGTCTCACACAATGCTACGTTAACACCAGGAACTCCACCAGAAGAGAGTATCGCGTCCCTCATCTGCTCAGGCGTCTCGATATCATTTCCAGCGTTAAGATAAATCCTCATATGGGACTTAATAGTCGCAGCCTTCCGATCACATGCCGCCTTGCCCCCTTGTGGATCAGAAAAATCTAGACGCCTGATCTTGACACCTTCTTCATGGCCAAGGGCTGCTGCACAGACGAGAGTGGTTCCACAGTGGTAGCAGCCGGCATTATCCTGCCGATAACAGACGGTCTTGAGCCCGGGCATGGCGATCTTGAGTTGCCGAATAACATCGGCCATAACGGCAAGGACTGCGCAGCTGTCTTGAGTACAGGACTTGAAAATGTGTGCGAACGTTAGCATCTGCAACTGCCCTCCTTCTCGTCTTGTGGCAACTGTCAAATGCCATGGGATCCCGCGTTTACCGAACCAGTCGGTCTGACTTTCTCTATACTTCCGAGGAAGATATTTCATTGCCCAATCTTGAACAATTAAAACAGATGACTCATCAATCTCTTCCAAAAGTTGTACTCTGGCGCCATCCTGATTGACGGAACGGAGGAGATGAGACTTCCACGCCAATATAGCGGTCTTTGCATTCTTGACTCGGAAAACAAGTTCTTCCTTCGTGTTGGATGTCATGTTTTGACTTTGCGCAACCAAACCTTCCTCGATATCATTTAGAGTTGACGCCAATGTAGCGCAGCGCTCACACACGTCACTGTGATCGTGATCACATGTGGCCTGGAACGAAGGCTCCTTCGGGTCGCTTAAAGCGTATGACCTGCAGTGATCAGCTACTGTAGAACTCTGGGAAACGTGGACCTGCAATAAACGTTTGAAAAAAGTTATAATTAAGAAGCGCTGCTTTGAAGAGAACTAAGTAGAAAGATAGAGAAGATTTCACATGACTGTCAGACTTGCGTTCACTTCATTTTCCTATTGATTGAGGGGCTTGGTCTGTTGTCAGTGAGCCAATCAAATGCGAACTAAACCCAAACGCACGTTTAATCATGTCACTATTAAACGCAATTCAGACATACTTCGCCTCCTGGTTCCTCTCCTGGTTGGCTGCGGTTAGTTGCGGTTTGTTCTACAACAGTCAAGTGAAATCCGTTCTCACATGTTGTTATCATATGTTCCGTATGGACTGACTGGCACGCTTATCGAGTTAGTCCTTTGTAGTAATCAGCCTTTGAGTGCCGGACAGTAGAACCATGAAACTGACAAATATGTAGCGGTAAATAGCGCCAACTGAACAAAATAACACAATGGAAGTGATGCTATTTAATGGTATTTCGATTAACTGCTAGCAAGTGGTAGAGGGTGTTTTTTGAAAGCGAAAAACCCGGAGTGTGTGATCGCAGACGCCATATTGGACGCACAAGACAAAGATCTGGGGCGAGTGACATAGCGAGGTGGAGGGATCTGCCTAGCGGGGGTCACACCCACCTTAAAGTCGCTTTTAAGGTACCGCTTGCTTGCGCGAAGATTATTTTCCTGCTGTTTCGCCCACCCCATGCCTTGTCCTACATCTCCAAGGGTTTCAACAACATCACACAGATCGTCAAATGCTTCCGCACCTGCAGAACTAACATAATCGAGACCTTGAACCGATGTCCGAACAGACGCAGCGCACGAGCTCAAAATCCGCAGAAGAGTAGCGCGGCTTAGTGGCGTGAACCCAGATTCTTGGCAGTAAGTCATATACTGGATGACTATTCGCTCTGGGATAATCATCCGTATGACGTTTGGAACCTTGATAGTCTCCTTCGTCGATAACATGATTGTTCTTTCGCCAAAAGGCAAATCTTGGATAATATGGGGACTAGTGATGAACGCTATGAAGTGGTCGATTTGAGCGGTGGATACTCTCATCCTTGGCGTCGGAACTGTTAGCACCGGTGCCCCCCTTCCATATACTAAGCAGTGGCGTCTGGCCTCAGTGAAACGATACTGAGATAAATCGGGTATCCAGTGTCGCAGCTGATTCAGTGTCAACTTATCAGCCATAATGGACAAGACTTGCCGACGCGTCTCCCAGCTGTCGGCTGCGCGGTAGCACTCGGCGAGTGCGCTCATCATGGTTTCGTCGACTGAACTGCTTGTGGCTTCTTCTCCGTTACATTGTAAGGTTCTTTGTATGACACCAGAGGAATAGACTGCCTTGAAGAGAGAACCACTATCACTTGGAGCTATGTCTTGTAAAAGTGTAGATAGACCTTGACCAGCCTTCCGCACGTAGTAGCGTCGTGTTCTTTTACTTGCTTCTTCCCAAGGCCGCTGTAGCCGAGAACGAATGGGACTGATTCCTCGAGTGCGCAAATAATCATTGAGTGGGTCAGTGGTCTTGGACTGTGGTACGCGCTTTGTTGTAGCTGGTGTGCTGTCAAAGGAGATCTCCTCAGAGGAGGACGAGTCGTCGCTAGGTGGTAAATAGAAGCTTCCTCCTGGAGTAGCTGGGGTACTGTGTTCAGGACGAGTACGAGTCGTCTCCTCAGCCTAGAACAGCAACGTCAACTGTTATATTGCGCACGGTTCATGAGGCTTTTCCATGTTGATACCGTAAATCCTCTATTCAGCTCCCCCTCCCTCTCTAATAAGCTCCCCCTTTTCAGAGGAGGAAAGTTAATAAGCCCCCCCTCTCTATTAAGCACCCTCTCCCCCTCCCCCAATCCTTATTCTTCACAAAAAAATTAACGATTAACGTGGACTGATCAGTTATGGTTTATTCATAAACATTACCAAAGAACATGAGGCCGAAAGCACATTTTTGAAGAATAAGAATTTTGTTTTTGTTACTTTTAGGTTCCCACAAGTGAATTAAATACTTTTGACAGTGACTTTAATTGTACAACGCGTAAGTCTACCCTGTCTCATACCACGGTGTTTTTGCTACAGGTGATGCGTTTCGCTAAATTAAATAAGTCCCCCCTCAAAAGTGCGTGAAAAAATAAGCCCCCCGGGGGCTTAACAGAGGATTTACGGTATATAGAAAACAAGGCACGGCATAAATGATTGAAAATCTTTAGAAACAACCATAACAACAGCTTCGCTAAGTATAATTAGGGGGTCTGATTAAAAAAGGGCGATGGAGAATCAGAGTTTTTTGGTAACTTAATGAAATTCAGACTTTGATCCTATGTATAGTTACATATAAAATCAGTGGTATGCGCGAAACTCCCAAAACAGCTAGAACTTACCAAAGAAAGCTCATGAATACTCTCTGAAAGGGCAATAAGTTGTGGGTCTTGGCAATCGGCTCTGACCTGTTCTCCAAGAGTTATCCTACATTCACTACATATTCCTTAAAAAAAGATAAAACAATAATAAATATTGAATAATGATTTAATTTTAGTGTTGAGCATTGCTCTTTCGAATGTGACTTGGCTTTTGTGAAATGTAATGTAGCACTGCAGTCTATAGATTTTATTCGAATGGATACTTACCAGAGCCGACTGGAAGAAATATCCCAGTAATACGCAAGATTAATCTGGAGATGTCTTTATTGATTCCACGATCCGTAGTACGGGATTTGCGGACGTGCTTCGACAGCTGGGCTGGTATACGGCAACGCGCCAAACCCCTTCGCCACCCAATGCCCAGCGAAGAACGATGAGCGGGACAAATATCCATGTCAGAAATATTGGAAGGGAAACTGAAAATTGAAGACCTTGCTAGAATCAGTTCCACTTCAGTGTCTACGCCGCTGCCGGTCATCAGCCCTAGAGAGCTTTTGTGGCGTGATATGTCTTTGTTACAAGTTAGCAAGGGAACTAAATCTTGGACTTTAGTGCTTCGAGGGTCTTGACCGCATTCGCCACCAACTAGCCGCTGAAACGAGCAATTTCTCTCCATCTTCCAATTTTTCAACCGATGACGCAGAGCAAATGAATCAATTTCGGCCGAAGTAAACACATGCGTGCTAATTACTCGGGATGCCGAATTGTAAATAATGTTTGATTTCAAAGTGTTTTTTTTTTTCTTTTGGACCAAGTGAGCGCTCAAGGTTACACAGTACACTTCAAAAGACCTAAACTCATTTTCCTGCACATACTCTTTAGTATCTTTGTAAAGTTGTAAAGATTTTAATCCGCGTAATAAGATTTGCCGAATTTAACAAAAAGTTAGGAGGCTCGCACGTGCTAGCTTCGCTTATCGGGCGAGCGATCGAAAAGTTCGATTTTAAAACATCACAGCTCGAACGCCGCGAGAATTCTATAGTTAGAACTTTTTTAGAGGTAAACAAACCGTTTGCCACAGATCTACTTGCGTTTGGTAATTATGTGTTTTAAACTTAGATCTCTCTCCATGGAAACTCTCAAAACAGTGTTACGTGCTCTTTTCTCGTACGAAAAGAAACATGTCTTGTGCGAACCCGAAAGCAAATCATTTTCAGTTTTCAAAGAGATAATTTCGAGAATCATATAAAAGCGTGCGTCTACTTCTGCGTCAAAAGGTATCTTGTTGAACATAATTCCTAAAAAGTTAGATGCGCCACGAAGGGGACCTATTTGCGTGTTCACCTGCCATGGGCAAATTGGTAAATGCAATTAATACAAATTACAAAAACTCGCTTTGCGGCCAATAACTATCCCTTTTTCAGACATATATTACTATTTCCTTTTATCTAGCTTTAGGAAATCATTAGCAATGGAACTGCCCAGGCATTGACTTTTGGAGCTAAAACTAGATAGGATTCCTAGTTTGTTTCACAGTCACTAGAAAATGGGAAAAGTAAATGTGATGCGTGTATAAACACCGATTCAAAGTAATGCTACAAAGAACTCTCTTTCAAAATAGGCTTGTGATTACCAATGAAAAAGTTACAAAAAACCAAAACGAAAACATTGTATGCTAGTAAGGAAGAAAATGAAGAAATGAGCAAGAGCAAGACAAAAATATCCACGCGGATGTATTTGCGGCACGTGATCACCTATATGTAAATATTGCGTGACATCGATCTGGGTCTATTTTTCAGTTCAATTCGTTCCTTCACTTCTTGCTTCTTTTCATTAGAAATATTCAATACAAAACTCAATAGATACCCAGAGGATGCTTATATGCAAGACATGCATCCAGGTCCTGCAAAAATATTGCACAAGCCAGAGAAAGGTGACACTTAGAAAATGCCGTAGCCGTATGAAAAGGCCGGTGGCTGAGCACGGCAGCAAGACACAGGAAAATTAGTGAAGAACATCAAAATTATTTGCCTTCAAACACCCATTTGGAAGGTAAGCTGTCATCGAAGTATTATCTCAGGTTTACTGGGTAATTTAATGGGAAATAGCAGGGTTTTTCAATGGTTTGCTCAGAAAGCGAGCTAAGGCTAGTCGAATTGTTTGCGTTTCCTGGTTAAACAAAATCTCTTCGAAAGGTCAAATTGGGTCAACTTGCACGGGGCCGCTCGCCTCGGAAATAACTTTTGCCAAGAAAAAAATTATATTACGTTCAAAAACAGCTCTTCTACTTGCTAGAATTGAATTTTGAAAGAATTCTACATAATACCGAGTATGTTTTGAGATGTTTGAATACGGTATGGAATTTTTGATTTTCAAAGTCTAGAAATTTCGGTTCTCTTCGCTTGCTCTCCAGGAATTCGGAATTACAATTGTAAGTGTAAAATATCATCAAAGCAGCTCAGCAATACCTCCTAAATAAAATTATAAACTAAGGAAAACCATAATTTGCTATGCGCCTTCACGCGAGTTCGATTATCTGATCATGAAATTTGACCTCATTTCTGTGATTTTTCGGCGTCACGGGTTGTTGACGGTTTTTCGTAATTTTCTCAAAAATGTAAAAACTCTAGAACCTAAGACTTATATCACGATTGTTAGCATACCATAGGTTATCTCTGGACGAAATATCAAGGGGTCCATTTTTCCGACCTTGTGCCACCCCTCACGCGGTGGTTGGGGAGAGTGGCTCTTAAATGTTTTCACTCTTTACAATGTTTAATGGGAGTTTGTTACAAATTTTTGCACCAGTAAAAAGAACGGTCCTTTTCCCAAACTTCCGTTTAACGTTTGGTAGGGATAGCATCATACTTTGCCTTGTAGAATAATTGTGAATGTTCGAAAATCTAGTAAAATATAATGAAATATGAATAATGCCTCTCTGTGTCCGCAGTAATTGGCTTTAGCTGTTGCGGTGTCCCTGCCCTAATATTTGTTATGTTCTTATTACTAGTGTTTGCATATGTACAGTGTTTTTGTTTTTTTGTTTTTTGTTTTGTATTCTTCAGGGCAAAGCTAATAAAATAAAATAAAATAAAATAGATAACAAATGTAATGAAATATAGATAGTGTCTCCATATAATGTATATAATATATATAAAGTCTCTAACGGAGTCTAGCAAAGTTGCGTGCTTGCCCCGACACAGTTCTCTTTTTACCTGTCAGCAACACCAGACCTTTTGAGGGAGTTGAAGATAGTATCTATATACAACTGCGTCCCAGTTATTCTGACAAGTTTAACGCAGCTTTTTCAGAGGGAAAACACGCACAATGCAGATCCTCGAGAGGGAAATGCTGGTGCAGATGACAGAGCTGTAGTTGCCCACGGTGCCAGAGATACTTCCCAATTTTGCCACAAGATCAACCGATAAAGAACACTGACTGCTTAAAAACGTTTATCCGGCTCCCGAGCCAGGGGCACCCAACGAGAATATAGTTCAAAACCACTTAAACAAAGCATTGTTAAACGTATTTTAGTATTTAAACGGTAGATATAGGCATATTTTTATCCCCTAAAAATTTTTCATCTGTTCGAATTTCCTAGCTGAAAGTCTAGTGATCCGAAAATTATTGGGATCAAAACTTACGTTTTCGAAAATTTCAGCCAGAAAAAAGGCTTCCGAAAATTCTAGGTGACCTTTTAAGGGTAAAAATCCGTTGAAAATGGGCAATTATACCATTTTTTAAAAGTTCGAATATCCTAGTAGAGGCAGGGAAGCAAGAAATTTTACAGAAAATGTTCCGAAAATTCTAGATCTCGAATCGCCTTCCGAACAGATATTTTCCGAAAATTGTCGTTGGGTGCCCCTGCTGAGCTAACAACCATAACTATCGACCAGGATGCCCTAGCTGGGTTAGTGTTCTGACCGCTGAATACCTGGGAAGCTCTATCTCCAAAAACGTTGCTAGCCTAGACAGTTAAATAATATACAGGATGGGAAATCCAATTGCTGCGTTTGGATAGGACAGGCTATGGAAAAACCAAGCGCGTGTAAGGTATATCGAGCTGATGTCCTTTCCTCCCGGATCTATGGTGATGAAACATATATATCATACCCAAATGAAGAAGTTCTGTGCTTATATGATGAAACATAAGGGTCTTAGTGAATGCTTCCTGATGCAGAAATCGGCTCCTCCGTGCAGGGTTACCATCAATGGCTGATATTCTAATTTAGAAAAAATTTAAGTGGCTGGGTCATTGGATAGGATATATATAACAAACTACCAAAGCAGCTGTTGTACTCTCAGCTCTGTGGAAATGAGTGAGGTTAAAAGACGTTGCTAAGCGAATTATGAAATTGAGAAATATCGATCACAGCTGTTGACAGGAGAATCTCAACGACAGATCAACATGCAGGAAACTTATCCCAAGCTGTGCTTAAACCTTAATGTTGTTGACGATGATGATAGGGCCATTTATACGAGGAAAAATAAGACGCGTCTTACATAAGATGCGTCTTAAATAAGACGCGAACTGGACCATTTATACGAGCATGTCTTATCTAAGTCTTCTGTATACTTAAACTTACTTTTAACGTGCAAGTTTATAATACGAAGATAGCAATTTGATTAGTAAATATAAATTGTGATAGTTTAAAGTTAAAAGGGTCTACTTACATCAGCAGATGTCACACATTTGTGCACGAGGTCTGATATCGGCTTCTCCTTACATAATAACAAAAAATCGTTTTCCTCCGCGATGGACCAAGTGTTTCTTTTTACCTTTAACGGCGTGCTCATTGTATTTGAGCGAAGAAAAAAATAAAGCAGAATAGGCAAGGGAAGGAAAACGCGTTGTAATTTGTAAACAATTTTTCCCCGCCAGTAGCCTGCCAGTCCACCGCGCGGCAAGCGATAATTTTCCCGCCAAAAATTAACGCATGCGTACTATGCGTACGCGTCTTATGTAAGACGCGAAGGTCGACGTCATTTACACGAAGTTTTTCTTATCTTAGCTAAGACGGGTCTTATCTAAGAACAGGTGTTAAGGGCTGTTCTATAATAAGACGCGTCTTAGCTAAGTCACGTCTCATTTTAGACGAAATGTGCCATTGATACGGAAAGTTCGCGTCTTATTTAAGACGCGTCTTATTTTTCCTCGTATAAATGGCCATGATGATGATAATGAGGAGGGGTGGGGATTCTAGGTGGGAAAGGTTTTGCTGCGTAAGAATGAAAGTAATCTTCCAGACTGGGACTCCATTGGTGGATCATTAATCCTTCAATATGCGCTCGAGACTCAAGTTTTTACCAACAAAGTCCTACAAAAGCAAGCTTTTGAATCAATCAATGCAGTTCTATATCGCGACTAAGACTCATTTGTTGTCATTGACCATGTCAGGACTACATGTAAAAACTGGAAGGTATGGTCCAAGAGCTAGAGTTTGGCCAGTGGAAATTGCATCGAAGCTGAAGACACACCATTAGCCTAAAAGACCTCAGAACTGTCCAAAATTCCCTGACCCTCAGTTTCAAATTAAGACTGCTTCTGGAAAAGATGAATGGGACCTCTAACCAACCCGTTTTCCTGTACATGAGACTGTCAAACCCACCCCACAATTTAACAATCCTGGTAAAATCACTAAAGAAAACCGATCTCCAATTCCGACCGATAGTCTGCGCCTAGGGAACCTTTTAATACGAAACGGCCGAGTACCTGGCCTCCTCCTTAGCTTCCGCTCACTCAGAATGAATACAGCATCCCAAACCCCCACGGACTTTGCCAACGGTCTTATCTAATCAACAGAACCCTCAAACAAACGAGACAAATCAAAAGTCTTTTTAACCTGAAAGAGAACAAACATTTACGGATCACACGTGGTCTAACAGGTGACTGTTCTTGCGATGCTAATTGTATCGGTGAAATCATGGGAAATGTAAAGTTACAAATCCATGGACATTCCAATCCGCGTAATGACCTCGAACCTACCCGTTACTCAGATGAGAATTAGCCTGAGAAAACGAGCGACACTTTGCGACACCACAACTGGTTTCCCAGCGTGATGACATCTGAGGAGCGAGCGCAGAAATTTCACAATGATGACATGTTCACTCAGTTCAGATCTGAGTCGTGCTTCTCTTGGTCATGCCGGGATGGAGATTTGCTTAAACCAATCAGAAACATTACCCAGATCTTGGTAGCCTTTCGAGAGCAAGCTCTGCATTTGGGAGTCCTGTGCCCGTCCCGAAAACCTTTGCGATTTTATTGGCTGCAAGTCAGGTAACAGACAAAAGCTACTGGGTAAAAAGGCAAAGCACAAATCGCTAGACGAGGAAGTCGGCGTTTGTGAGTTTGAGTGGATAATTGCTGTGTTATGTTGCTTCGTTTTGAAGTTGTGTGTTAGGTCGTTAATAGCTGCACAGAATGTGATTTTTCGCCTGTGTTTAATTTGCCACCGAACCAACGAGTTCACAGTTGTCGAAGCAATAGATTCACCATAACAAATCAAACCAACGAGTTCCAGAACCAGTTAGCTCACTTGTAAACTTATCGAGGGAAGAATGCACTTGTTGCGAAATACTATTTAAATGTGAAATAAATATTGAAGCAATTTTCACATTGCAACGACGATTCTCTTGAATTTACAAACCGATTTCAGTGCGGTCATGCAGTATAGAATGAGACGAGTGTGGACTGTAAAAACGGCGGATTAGGTATAAAATGCGGGCTACTGTCCATGTTTAAAAAACTGGGCTAAATAATTGAAGATAAGGTAAAAATAACATTAAAAGAGCGCTAAATAGCACAACACGCGGGTTAACTCTAGGGCATTAGAAATAGAGTTGTGGCAAGTCTAGGTCTATGACTCGATTACAGGGTAAAAACTACTAGAATTCCATCTTGACACCTCAAACGATTATCTTAATATATCTGTTGTCTGTGTTCATTAAATTAAGGGTCGGTTTAAAGTATCAACCCGTATTGCCGCTACACTAGCTCAACTTCCTGATTCGGCGCTTCTTAGTTTCATATCTTTTATTGATTTAAAGCAGTAAAAATTAAATTCTGTAGTCCTTTTCAATTCATTCAGAATTTCAGTACTTAGTTTGCTTTTTAGTGAACTTACATTTTCCATTTTAAAGAACTCTTTAAAACTTTATTGAGTGTTATGAGTTTTTTTGTTTTTTCAAAAATTATTTGAGGTGTGCCTATAGTTAGAAAACTTTGACATTCAGACAGATATGATATTAGTTCGAGAACTTGTTTGGCTCATTTAGGACAATATTACACTTCATTTTCATCAGTGTCTGCAATTCCCAACCAATGTACCCAACTGTCCAACACATCCCGCAGAAGCGCGTTTAAGGCGTTTTCTTGTTTAACACTATAGTTAGGGCAGTCAAACTGGATGGAAATGGATTGAAACTTGAGGAAGTTAGGCCAAAATTTTCACGTTTTAATGATATACCTGAAAAAATCAATCACTCCAATGGTGCTTTCTAATGACATCGGTTTCATATCTTTTTCATAACTCTACAGGAGCTTTTCGTTTATGGTAAAAGTACTAAGAAATAACTTGAGCACAGAACTGACCTAAAACAGCAATATCCTAATTGCAACATTGCCGTTCGAGTCGAAGCTTGTCGGGAATCTCTGTCAGATATAGAGTTGCTCGCGTACACGACAATTAAAATGAAATAACATGTTCGCGTGCTTAACAGTTCTAAGGGCCTCTTAACACGAGCCCGGTTACTGGGACCAATTTCACCTTGGGTTCATATGAGAAATTTCAGCCCGGTTTCCGAGATGAAAAAGGGCCAAAGATCCTAGGGACGAATTTTGGCCAGAAATTTAAGAAACAAAGCAAATATGACGAAACAGAAAAACTATAACTTTTGCGTCTATCATACCTTTTTTAACCCTAAAGCTGTATCGATGGGATTCTTATGATGTGGAAAATACAGCAAGCAATGTAAGACGGTTGGAAAAACCGAGATCTCGGGAACCGAGCCAGCCCGCCCTCTCATATGAACACATCGAAAATTCTACAAAGGATTTAGAAGAAAGGCGAAATCTCGGACATTGCAACACCAGGGACCAATTTTGTCTTCAGAGCATATTATCTTCAGGGGGGTCTAGAAAAATTATTTCTCGGTGTTTTGTCTTAAAACAGGCTATAAAATAATGTGGTAGTGGCTTTGTAAGGTTAGGCTTAAGCAAGAGCCCATGGCTTCTTTTCCATCAATAAACTGAAAGTGTTACACCTCTTAATAGAGCGGTTTTCATTTGAGTGTCGAAAAGTAATTGGTTTTGCACTTTCTACACGATGCGATTGGCTTAAAAGATTCGCGCCACCTTTTCATCCAATCAGAAGTAAAACCAAAGCCAATTGTGACGCGCTCGCATGCATTTTCCCGCGCTTTGCGTCAGCCGCATGTAATTACTTCGAGTTTTGATTGGTTCAATGTATTGTCTGTGTCCTATGTGATTGGCCAGAGTAATTACTTTGGTTTTGGTTTTACGACACTCAAACGAAAACCACTCTAACTCACAACAGTGATTACTACTAAGTACATCATCACTGTTTTAAAACGGCAGAGGTAAGGTCTTACAAACATTGCAATCGAAAAAGTTCGTGTAATGTATGGTTCAATTTGACCTGTTACCATGCTCCCCCAGGCATACCCCCGGGGATTTTCTTTTTTTTTTTTGCTCTCCTGGTGGTCTATTCCCTGGGGAAAATCAAAATTAACTTCTCTTTGACTTTGCGAAGTCGTGTTATTTCTCACCCGGTTTGCACGAAGCTGCGGAATTCACTCAAGACTACTTATTGTCACGGGAATTTGCCAGAGAATGGATGGAGAAAAATAACCTATCGAAATGAAAGTCTGTATTTAAAGGTAGGCTTACAACGAATGTGCGCTGATGATTCGTACTTGAATCGACTTTTAATTTTTATTTTTTTGGCAACAGAAAAGAAAGAAATATTTCTTCAGTCTCGTTTAATTATAAGACGACTTAAATAGACTGCATATGAAAACAGATACAAGGCTTTTAATATATATAGATAAACAGAGATTCAATCCAGTGTTCTTATGAAGTGCTCTACCAAGGAGGCGCTCAAAAAGGTTTTTCTTCGTTTTCGTTTCCAAATGTATTGTTCATGTTTTAACCATATTTTACATGTACTATCCTTCTCTAAATAAACTTTAGAATGCATTTATAAACATCTGCATACGTCTCGTTTTGCTTTTCCACAGAAATCAATATTGTTCTCAAAAGATGTACCGTATATGAGGTCGATCAGGAGCTCGGGGGTGGGGAGAGGACTGCTTCAAACAATTCCCTACCCCCCGACCCCGAGGGGCTGGACTTTTCCAAGGGGTTGCCCAGGGGGGTGGTAACAGGTCAAATTGAACCATGCATAAAACCCATTAGCCACGAAACAAGAAACCGCTAACTACAAATCACTGCACCCAAAGCTTGTGCCCATTCTTCTTAGAGTTTCTGAATTGAGGGGTCATGATCATGCGTGTCAGATTATATTACGCAGCCGCACTTTGCCACCCAGCCGTGGAGATATCTTACGTAAGCTTTGTTAGGGTCATCATCCTTAAAGAAAACAATTTTTTTGGTAGTAAATTCAGTCGGACGACAACAGGCGTGAGGCTGAAACATATTTAAGTTTATGAAAACTTGAGCCCGCGTCGGATTCTTGGCGGTGGCCGATTGAGCACACACTCCTTCGCACACATACGTGTTCAGCACTCTGGGCTGGATGATGAAATCCAAGCCAAGGGCTTGAAAGTCGACAGTCATCTTATGCCCGCGACAACAATTTCTTGGCTCGTTGTCTTTGCACTCTGTGAGGTATTCACCTGATGATGATGATCTTTGCCTTCTGCTGGCATATTTCTTCTCTCCAGTGTTCACCACCAGAAATGGTTGTTTTGCCTCCGGGGCGGAGCCACTTATACCACCAACAACAGCTTTCGATTTCTTCGTGACTATTTCCAAGCTTAAGTTAAACGCTGGATACAGTGAGAACCACTCTTTGACCAAAAAAGTAACGTTTATCGAGTACCAACCAGTCCTGTTGAGCTGTTCCGAGTGGAAAAGTTCTTTTGCGAGGGCACCTTTTCCGTTTGCTTTGTAGCCTCTGTAAAGCACCAATTCGTATTCTCCAGCTGCCCCACTGATAGAAACCCACAAGGTTGCAGATTTGACATCAAGGCCCATGTGGCCGGAATTCACCTTGAATAAGTAGTTTTTCCCAACTTTATCTCCTTGGAGGAAAATGAGAAAATTATTTTGTCAACAACTGTAGTAACCGTCTGTGTAAGAGTGTCTCGTTTCCTACCTTGATAATAAAATTTCATTCAAATGCATAAAAGCATAGCAAACAATAAATATATGGTGCGTGATGAAACAGCTGTTTGCCACCACCTTTTTAATTTTGATTGAAACACAAAGAATTTAAAGTGGTTGTAAATATTGAAAAATAACGATTATGACAGCATTCATGTTTTCATGTAAGATGAATGTGATCTCGTATATGTTATATACTTTGGGAAAATTATGCCTCCAGCTACCCTGGATTCGAAGCCTGGTATGGGCAGACGCGATATCGACAAGGAAAAATGGATGATCATGACCGAAAGAGGAAACGAAATACATTTAAAAATTGTTATTTTGTAATTAATTTTGCTTCTTTTTGCATAGTCTAATTATTTACTTCTACTCGATAATCAGTGTCATGAAATTTTTTTGATCAACAAAAAAAATTGTTTTAACCCTTATTGTTTTGCACTACAGGGCAAAATATAATCCCAGGAGCCAAAGTCCTCCTTGATAATTCTTTGCGTATTTATCAGTTGTTGCCGAATCCAGCTTTTTAGACACTTAACCATTGACGGAGGTCATGTCAGTGTTTGTTCCACTATGAAAAGAACAATGGAAAACTCAGCTAAACTTCTGGCAGGAAAAAAAATATATTTCTTTAAGTATCAGATTAAACCTTTTGTACAAAAGGAAAAAACTCTGCTGCACACCCCTATTTTTTTTTTAGCAAGATAGACCATTAAGGTGCAAAAGCTCCTGCGTGTCCTGTCCGTGTTTCACTATTGTCTTGGGTTTCTAAAAAAAATTCCTAACCTATGCGGTCGCCGCTCCTGGCCCCCATTTTTAAGCTACGTGAGTTAAACTTTTTTTCGGTGCTGCGGTTTGCTAATGAGAGTTCGGCTGTTACTATGTGTGGAAATCAGTCTCACGCGCACAACCGAAATCACAATATTGTTTCAAATCAAGAACCACCACAAAAGAAGACTTATTAATACCCAGTAATAAATTCGTGGCTCGCTTAGAATTGAACCTTGGTTTTTGCTTGATGATTTTCCAATTATTGCACGATAGTTTTTTCTTTTTTATCGAAGAAAATGTACAGTGGCTATTTACTGCAAACGTAACCTAGCCCTTAACTAACTAATAACTAAGCCCACCTTGAACGGGAAATAAGAAAATTCGTTTAATTTTTGCGTAGTCCTCTTGTTTCTTCAAGGTGAATTTTCTGTTGTCGGCCTCGACCATGTACCTGAGAATGTGTGGAGCCTTTCGGAGTGTAGTATTGCTGACATTCGGAACAGTAGAAAACCCCAGCTCTTTAAGAAGTCTTTCCTTGAAAGATTCCAGAAAGATTTGCTCGATGGCAGAAACATTTCGGTTGCTAACTTGCAACGAAGTCGATTCGTGGCTCAGCAAAACGATCGTCAAAGTGACTAAAATTACCAAAGAGTTCATTTTGCTGAAGGAACTAGTTCCGGTAAAATGCTGATCGTCTAGAATTGTAGGGACTTATATTTAGCAATATGGGGGTATACATTACCTTATCTTTTCAAACGTGACTGATATAACTTCATGAAACGTCATACCTTATTTGTGTCATTGTTGTGATTGTTAAAGTACCTGCCTGGCGCCTTACCAAGGAAAACTCGAAGACTTGTGTCCATTTTTTGAAGAAAACTTGCCGTTATTTAGAGGGGACAGCACCTTTTCTCTCCAAGAAACGATGGGAAAATTCGTTTTTTTCTCATAACTTCCTACCCTTTCGTATACTTTAATTAGTGAAACCCTAACGCTTTCGTATACCTGAAGGACCTGAAGCCTGAAGGCCAAGCCTCTCCCCTAGGCCAGTTTAGGGAGTACCTCCCCCTGGGAAATCAAGGCTCCCTCTTGCATATTGAACTCTTCAGGAATCTTAGACGAACGTTTTTGCATTTCCTCTACTTTAGAATTCAAAGATTTCTGTCTATTTTTTTTTTTTCTCCTTTCTTACAGAAATCTCCCAAGCAAAGAAATGAGTTTCCGGCTTGGATACTCCGGGCAACCGAATCCCACGTCATAGCATAAATAAATTGATTGGTGTATTGATTGATTGAAGGTGCAGGCTGGCTAGAAGAAAAACAAACACTTGAAAAGTGATACGTCCACACGCGTGACTAGTATCTCCGGAAGTCTTTCTGGATTGAATTGACAAATCACTTTATTAGTACAAACAAACGTCTTATATCGTTCATATGATTCACATTTTCGAAATAAATAAAATTCAGTGGCTTTCTGTCTGCAACCAACTAATAACATTCCCACTAGAGTTCTAGAATTTCGCAATCAATTATAGAAAAGGCATGACAAACAGTATTAAAATGTTTAAAAACAATAGATTCAAGTTTCAAAAACGATTGTTCCTCTTGACTCTTGTTAAGGGTTATCAAACGAATAAAAGTATTGTTGTTAGGAATTCAGATCTCAAGGTTTTGCTTTTCTACTTTAATTCTAGGAGAAATTATTTTGGATATTTAGCTATATTAAGTATTCTAACATTTGTAAGTGATTATTAGTCCTAGAAGCTCATTCTTCAGAATCGGTCTTATAGATGAGAACTAGTAAGGTATCATGAGTTAAGTTCATTACTTTTTACCGTAGGTTTATACAGTCCGGTCAGTATACAAGTCATGCTACTAAGCTACCATGAGAAAGTTTACACGTAATACCAGATGTTCTAAGCATGAAATCTTTTAACTGAACTGAAAGCGAAGAAGACTGGCAAAAACGCATTTATGTGTTTCATTAGTATTATTAATATCATATTATTAACTTTTAATACAGACATATTTGGAATACCGATTTCTTTTGGTTATTTTTACCCGTAAAAGTTCAAAGAGCAAGGAGAAATGGAGAGGGAGCAATTGTGGATTGTGTTAAATAATTCAATGCAATATTTCCCAAAAATTGTTTCCTCATAAAACTCAGACTCAGTAAGATCGATAAAATTTCTTCCAAAAAGTGGGATTGTTCTATGGCTCCATATAGGACAAAGGGCCCATTAATAAACACAGTACAGCTAGCACCATTGATGGCCAAATCGCGTGAAAGAACGTATTCCAAAAGAGAAAAGTATTGATAAAAATCAGTGTGGGTTTGATCTGAGAAAAATTTATCGAGTCAATTTACTGTTTACAATAGTTTAGCTGATCTGGCGCTGCAATTGTGGCTCTAGGGATTAGATTCAAGATCGGATAACCTACATTTTTATATCATATTAAAACCACGCGATGGTCAAATCTGGTGCTGTTGACACGCTTTTTGAGAAAAAATAGATGCTCTGTGATTAGCTAAAAAAACCTCGCGATCATTTCTCCCCCAATGACCTGACCACCTTTGAGATATCTATCCGCATCAGCAAACTGATAACCATTTCACTTTGATTCTGTGACTAAATCGGTTTACAAATTATGTAACTCAAACGAATCAAGCACGCATTACGTTGACCATTGAAGAATGCAAGGCAAAATGCTTCTAGAGCTTCTGGAGATCCACATTTATTCGTGCATAGAAATAAAATTCAGACACATTACTGGAGCATCAACGCACATTACTCCAAATTTAGTTATTTTGTTGTTTACATGTATAATAAAATTGCTTGGTGGACGGACAAAGAGATCAGGTCTTTATTTCAGACATTTCAGAAACACGTGTTAGGTGGTAAGCTCATCACTGCTCAGCGATAAACTATAGAGCTCTGAAAGAAGACCTTTTTGAGCGGAGCACGTCACGTGGAAGTGAACTTTTTGCTTCGGCGGGCTTTTAGCATTCTTATGCAATGGCTTTGTTGCGTGCAAATCGTCTCTGTGTAAGAGTAAACACGCTTGACCCTATTTCTGACCAAAAAAAATGTCATATTCCACACCCGTTTTCAGACCTGGCATACGCAGAAATTACGTCATCGTTACTTATATTAGAAATCGAAAAATCCATTTCGAATCCTCATATTACTCTTTTTTTCTTATTCAGTTGCAGTTAAAACGACAAATATATTAATACATTCCGTAGTTTCCTCGATAATCATACTCGATTCCAGACCAAAATGGGCAAAGTCTGTGCCCGTTTTCAGACCAAAACAGCACAAAAACCATAAACTTTGGGGCGGCATATACCTTATGGCTAAAATACACAAAACACTATTTAGACCTGTTTGCAGTGTTGCATCTATGGAGCATGGGGGATAAGAAAAAAAGTGGTCTTATCAGCTAAGTGAGCAAATTCGTTCCCAGGGTCCTACTTACTTGACCCAGAGAAAGAGGACCCTGGGAACGAGGTTGGTGACTAATTAGGGCTAATTCATATTTTTGAAGGGACATTTGATTTGTAAGTGTGGTCCGAAATGCAAATGCTTGTTTTAGACTAGTTATTTCTCGAAAAAAAATCATCTTCAGGATGTTAAAACGTCTCGAAACACCTGGACAATTTGTATTTTGAATTCTTTCCAAACCTTAAAAACCATTCAAAACAGTCAAGTTCTTACGGCTTCCAATTTGCCTTTGATAAAGCTTAATCCTCGATGATATAACTACATAAGCCACCTCAAAAATGCTTTGAAACGAACGAGGAGCCAAAATCTTATTTTTTGTGGTTGTGTGGCAGGAAACGGAGTCTTAAAAGTACAAAGTCTCACTAAAGTGGCAGGCCACAGTTCAACTGAACAGGAAAGCCACAGACCGGCGGAAGGCACGCACAGTTACACATTACCTAGTGCAGCCAAGCCGGTTAAATGGTTGAATTTGAGTCTGGCCAGCAAGCAATTGCGAAAACTAGTAGGAACCTCGCCTCGCGTTTTTAAAAGCGGGCTTAATTTATCTGCCTCGCTCTTCCCTATCTTCATCTTTTTAGGCCTCCTTGTCTCGGCTGGACAAAAGGTGGATAAACGCTATTCACCGGATAATTACCCAGGGGTTGCCATTGTACACTTTGAAGATCTACAACTAAAAAGAGTGTCCCTGTGGTTATTTTTCTCCTCGCCATGGCCACGTCAGTGTCCACTGCGACTCAGTCTGGAGAGATGATGTTTTGCACTAACATACGTGCAATCAACTATACTAGCCTGCGTAGCAGGCGCTCGGAAGTCACCGGGCGCAAGAAAGAGCGGGGCGCGCGAGGGAGACACGCGAGGGCAAAGGGAAACGATTTTCATGGGCCTTTCGAAAGAAGGATTATGCAGTCTTCCCATGATGCATTGGCCGTAATATATTATCGAATTGGTTTGTGACGTTATCACTTTAAAAATGGATGCATTGAATAATGAAGGCGCTCCCTCTTCCCTCGCGTGTCTCCCTCGCGCTTCCGGTTTTTTCTCGCACCCACTTTTTTTAAGCTACTACTATACTGACAAAACGGCTGATCATATCCTTAGCTCTAGTGCACACAAGCCAGACATGAAGAGAGATACTCACGTTTCTTCTGACCTTGAGCAAGAAGAGATAAATCTTCTCTTGCCTTGAGATACACATGTGTGTAGTGAAGAAGTAAAAGGCCTATAAATAAAAGCAGGCGAGCAAACTCTCCGGGAGAGCTATTGAGCCTTAAAACTATTTCGAACGAAATAATACTCAAAGAGAATAATTTAATCCATTTACAACATATCGAATGTAATGAAAACCATGATAGTGCCTAATTTTCGTCATTCTATTTGTAGTCAAATAAATGTTCAACTAACAACAAAGTCAAGACATGTTTCAGCACTGTTTAGTTAAACAGCCTCACAGAGGAGCTATCGCTAGAAAATTCACCTTTTAAATCCTTTTTTGCCGGATGTACAATTCGTCTTACCTGTCAAGTGACAAAAACTTATCCTTGCGCTGCCGGTGGATAGCGCTATCCAGCTTTTGAACAACTGAGGCCAGAGGACGCTGGGGTCGAGATTGAATAAATAGCCACTCTTATAAAGGCGCGAATCAATAAAAGATGGTCATGCCCGGATTATCGTTTCGCGGCTCTTTCTTATATGGGGTCTTTGTCGGGTTTTCATTCAGTTTGCGGGAAAGGGAATCTCCCGCGGTACTTTAAGGTGGTTATTTCACCAAAAAGAGGCCACACTCAAGTTAGTTTCTATCGGTACTCGCCGCGTGCAGATTGTTTTCTACGCACAAATTCTCACGCGCAGTAGCCACTCCATTGGTCGTCTATTTCTGGGATTCAAAACCCGAGATATAAAATATCTAAAACACGTTTCAGAATCCAAAACACTTCCCAGAATCCACAAACACGTCCCAGAATCCAAAACACTTCCCAGAATCCAAAAACACGTCTCAGATCCAAAAACACTTCCCAGAAACACGTGTTTTGGATTCTGGGACGTGTTTTTGGATTCTGGGAAGTGTCTTGGATTCTGGGAAGTGTTTTGGATTCTGGGACGTGTTTTTGGATCCTGGGAAGTGTTTTGGATTCTGGGGAGTGTTTTGTCCTTACGAGCCAGCGTACATAGTCGCTGTTTTATTGTTTTTAACGTCCTCACATTTATTTCCTACAGTATTTTACCTTTTCCACGTAAAAGGCCTTATCTTCCGGGAAAAAAAGGCTCATCGTTTTAACCGCACCAACGACGGCGAAATTCAACCAAGCAATGGGTTGAATAAGAAAAACAGCTCTGGAGGTGCAGCGTGTTTTTGATACATTTCAAGGTGGTCGCTGCACGACTATCACGTGTCCCCACGGACGCCGCGATTTGTTCACACGCCGCCCCAGGACGTATTTTCGACCGGTTGAAAGTTCGTGCGTTTAGGGGTTCTGTTCAGACGTCCAACGGTTCAAAGTTCCGTGTGAACAGAGCGAAACTATATCAAACGGTTCCGTGTTAACAACGTGGCCCGTCAAATGTTTGAGCCGGTCGAAAATTCGTCCCATAGCCCGTGAACGTAGCCCGAGATGACCTAGACTTGCTGCAAGTCGACATCTCATAAGTTCTTAAAAGTGAGCGAAGCGAGCTTCAATGCATGAGGTTGCGCAGCGACCGAGCGAACGACGAAGTCTCGTGTTCGACTTGTTTCGACTGAATAGATTTGAATCATATTATAAATTCACGCGGGAAAAAATGATTGACATATGCCGTGTCGGTATCGGCGTGAAATATCGCTCACCGTCCTATTGGTCAATTGTCATGATGTCACCGGTAGAATTTTCGACCGGTAAATTTCGAGCCAAACAGGTATGAAAAGTCCTTTAAAATGGCTGAACACATCTTGGGGAGCAAGAGCCGCGCAGCGGTGAGAGCACTCGCCTCCCATTAATGCGGCCCGGGTTCGAAATCCTGGTGTCGACGCCATATGTGGGTTGAGTTTGTTGTTGGTTCTCTCCCTTGCTCCGAAAGGTTTTTCTCCGGGTACACTTCCAAATTTCAATTCGATCTGGTAACACACGGTCACGTTTAAACGAGTTCTTATGAAACTCCTAAGTGCTCCGTGAGTATACAAATTACAATTACAATTACAAATTTATTGAGGCGACACGGGCTTTCGGAACTAACGTAAACACACGGAACGTAAACACACGGTGACGACGTTTTCGGTTTCATTCTGAATTTATTCGTTACAGAAACATTTGCCAATATTTGACAAATTTACCGACGTTACGTTTTCGTGACCGTCGTTTCTAGTCAAAACCAATACTTGCGCCCTTTTTCAAGCTAGCAAAATTGGATTCAAGACGGTTAAAACCGCTTTTAACTATACAGCCTCAAACACAACAGTATTTACAACATATCGGTAAGAGTCTCGCACAGGCAGTCTCAACATTTGTCATGCATGCACAGTCTCAAACTATACGCCACTTGCACACCCCCATTATGCACCTTATCTGCCCCCCCCCAAATTTTCCATTTGTTTTTCATTTCTCCTGGGTATAACAGTCGTCCCAAGGGAAATTGAAAATAATGCTTATGCAAAAGTGCATTATGGGAGATGTGCAACTGGTGTATTCTCTATTTTCAAATCCCCATAATACACTCTGTTTGCCCCCACCCCCTCTCCCCAACGAAGTTTTGTATAAAATTTGAAAACAGTATACTAATGTGTTTCCGTTTGAAACAAATCATTTTGAAAACGCACTGAAAGTGATCAAAACGAAAACGCATACATATTGTAATGGTGTGGACGATAGAAAACGCATCAAAATGAAAACGATGACCGTTCGAGTGAGGAAAGTCGAAAACGCACGAAAACGGCAGTGTGGACAAGAATCGATCGATGTGTTTTCGAGGACAACGCATTAGTGTGGACAGGGCCTTGGAGGTGAACAGAGTGTATTCGGAGGGATTCGAAAATGGTCATTTTCAGATCAATAAGCTACTAAGAACAGACCAGAAACTTGCACGTAAAATAAATGCGTCAGGGAAGAAGGAAAAATAACTATTTTTACTTCTTCCCTTCCCATGAGACCCCGCGCGCGCATCAACCTAATTTCCAATCTTCTCTCACCCCAAAAAACACTTAAATAGCGACTGGGTAAGAGTCTGTAAATGCGTGGAGCAGTGTGGAAACGTTACCTACAATATCAATTGACGTTTGAACATCAAAATAATTACAGTTTCAAAGATAATACATCACCACTTCACTACATTAAATTTACAAAGTTTTAAATAAATTTAAATAAGTTATCAGAGACCACAATGCTGCTCGACCTTGCTACTCTTAAATCTAGACTGATATACACTAGGTCTATGACTCCCCTTAAAATCATAGATCTAGTGCATATCTAAGGCTTCTGAGCAGTATTTTCCTGTGGTAACGTTTATAATGCTGTGCAAAGTAGTTCTAACTTTTAGCTTTGCTGCATCACTCAGGTGGATGGCGATGAGTAGAGCTCTCCTGAAGAGCTCGTTATTGTTAACTCTTAAATTCTCTCATGCACTCTATCATTATTTTTATGTCGGAATCTTTATTCATCTCGGGACTCCTCCCCGCTGTCTGTGATGCCTCCTTCCTTCTCATTCATTTCCGCTTTCTGTTGTTGCAGCCACATGTTAGCGTACACGCCACCGTCTGACACCAGCTCATCGTGTCTGCCGTTAAAAAGATAAACATCATGAAGCCGCATCTTTTCTATTCTACGACTGTGGACGAGTCATCCAGTTACTCAAAAGTCAACAAGTCAGTCATTTACCAGGTTCCAAGTGCAAGCAAAATCAACTTACCTTCCGCGTTCAATTATTTCGCCATCGTGGACGACCAGAATCTGATCCGCGTTTATAATTGTGGATAACCTACAATTGTTACAGAAAGATGATTGTAAATGACTCTCCGGCAATTGGCTCCTTGGAGTTCACACATCACCCTTTGCGATTGAAAATCTCGCACAACATTGTCAAGCAGTCAGAGTTTAATTAATTAAAAACCTATAGCTTGCTCGCACGTGTTTGCCAGTGCTTTTTATGCACGTGTACACACTTCCCGCACCAGGGCAGATAACCTTTATCCGACCTGTCCCATACTTTTTACTAGCAAACGGGGCATTACGTTAAATATAGGATTTGTAGGAGTGGTGTCATCGCACTGAGGACTTGTAATCAATAATCAAGCGTGAACGAAGTAAAACTTCACTGCTACTTTATTTACCTGTGAGCGACGACAATAGTAGTTCTGTTGATACACATGTTGTTTAGTGAAGCTTGAATATTACGTTCGGTTTGTGTGTCCAGGGCAGAAGTGGCCTAAAGTGATAAAACAACAATAAGTCACTTAATAAACGCATGGAAAAAACAGAGTTATGATACGCGGAAAAAAAATCTGTCCTTCAATGTCTAACCCAGTGTCGATGTTAAATACGGGGGTACGTAGTTTACCCTTTTTTCTGAAATTTCTGAAGACTAAAGATGTTTACGAAAAATCAGAACCTGCTGGCTCAACGGGTCACTTTGAACAACTCAGTGAGCTTTTTTTTAAAGAGTTTTTGTCAAAACCAATCAATGCCGTGCATACTATTTAGCAATAGACGGATCTGACTGAACGGTCTCTTAACGACTCAACTGGTCTGGCCCGCCAGTTCTGCCTAATGGTAAACGCCCTATGCAAAGTCTTTCAATTAATCCAAGACTTAACGATAACTACGGAAGAATTTTGGGCACGTCTAAGGACGACAATCGAAAGACGATTTCACTGATATCTTCACTCATCAATTAATAACAGGTATTGTCACCTGGCCCTTCAATGAAGCACAATTCCTTAGATTAGTGGTATAAATGGAACCGAAAATGTCCATTTCAGTTGACAGAAAGTTCACTTGGATTCCAAGACGAGGACGGTTTAAGGCCGATTTGGACGGTACGATTTTTGCTTACGACTATCTTGCGCGACTAGCGCACGCATGACTTCACGTCAGATCTTGTCGTCTAAATTAGACCCACGACATCCGTACGACATGTGTAGATGGTCGAAAGTCATGACGTACGCTAGTCGCGCACGATAGTCGCAAGCAAAAATCGTACCGTCTAAATCGGCCTTAAGACTACGTTCACACGGCAACGGACGGTTGAAAATCCGGACGTTTAGGTCAGTGTTGCGTTCACACGGCACCACCTTGACCGTACGAAAATTTAGACGCCCAGCCGTTAAATTGTTCGTGAGAACAGAGCGAAAATGTTGAACAGTTCCGTGTGAACGAAGATTCCGTTCACATTTTTCAGCCGGTCGAAAATTTGTCCGGGGCCTTGTCAAGGTAGCCAAGAGGCTGAGAATTTATTAATAGTGAGTTAACGAAACAGGACGGCAGGACGAAGAGGACCGCAAATCGCTTGTGCGTGACGAACGTGACAAGGTTATTACTTGCGTATTTTGTCGTTATATTCACTAACATCAATGTTTTCTGGTCTTTAAAAAAAAGGATCTGTTTTAAAAAGAAAGTGAAGTTTGGCTAAAAGTTATTTCAACCAAATTTATTGTCATGCTTGTTACTCTAGGTTTTGCCTTCTTTTTCCTCTCCCCTCCTGTTGCGTAAGTTCACTAATACTGCTAAAAATAACCGTGCCAACGTTAAGGTGGCTCCCTAGAGTATTTACTAATAACCCTAGCTATCTAGCATACGTTACAGAACGAAATCTAGTCACTTTGTCCTTGCGATTTTGTTCACGAGATTCACCGCTAAGGTTACCCATATAAGAAGGCTCCTTTATCAAGTTTCATTTTCTGGATTTAGGCCGTTGCCATGGCAACATCGCATCCTTTGACAGGCAGTAATTTTGTCATTTTTGATCATTTTTTCTTAATATTTCTTATTTCCCCCGGTGAAATGTCTTTAAACGTTGCCACTTTATATTAACGATATTGCTTAACATTTCAAAGTGGTAAAAACATTGGGTCGTTAAGACGGTTTTGCCAATATTTTGAAATTTGTAATTTTTCTTAATGGAGGAATTTAGCTCTTACAGATTTTAACAAAAATAGGTCAGTACAAAGGTACTGCAACTATCAAGAAATGAGGCGATTTCTAAAAAAATTTACCGAAGGAAACGCGAGAAATTCACGGTTAATTAACTACGTTGACGTCACAAAAATCCGAAAAACACGCGTGGTTCGGGGTCGTATGAGCAAAATACGCGCGCGAGCCATCACGCCCGCATGCGCATAATGCACAAAGCTACTGAAAACATGTGGTTTCTTTGAAGAGTACGAAAGCCATTGTTTTGAAGCCGTTTATTCGTATCATTACGGTAATATCTCGCCAGTTGAAAAAGGAGAGATAGCGGATTCAATTTTGTACCTAACACAGGATGTTTTCTTCGAAGTACTTGACTATTGCAGCTAAAATTCGAAGCGTGGTGGTCACTGAGGATGGCGATCGTCGGCGATGAAGACGGTGGTTGTGCAAGGATCGCAATAAGCCCTTCATTTCCTAATCTGCTGTACACTGTTTGCAGATCTTCAAATGTTAGCCCACTTCCGGATATTTTTTCAACCTTGTTCTTCTTTAGGGATAATTTCGACGGCGAAGTTTTTCTTTAAAAGTCTGCTGTAAAAGATGGCGCCGATCTATAAATCGTACATCGTGTCCTCAGCTACATGTACAAGACCGTAGGTCTCGACGGACAACTATTGCTTTCGTCAAGGGTCAGTCTGTGAGTAAAAATTATTTCTCGTTGTGCAAAAACATTGTCCATTTACTTCGTCTATTGAACGTTTGTCTACTTTTGAAGCGAAAGAATTGATGTCTTTGAGAAATGTCTGCTTGTTTTTACATACAATTTACTTTTTTGGAGATCGATAGTGACTTGTAACCGGTGTAACATTGTCTCCTCTCATAAATGTGTGACCTACACTAATCAAACTTTTTGCACAATGAGCTTCAATAGAAAGTTAATAAAGTTTTTTGGGGGGAATATTTCGAAACTGAGAGGCCATGTTTGTTTTAATTTTTGCGTGGACGTCGCGCGGATTTTAAAGCTCGCGCCATACTAGTGCTCAGGCTGCGCACGGCCAATTTACTCTAGGGAGCCATCTTTTCTGAGGTGTCTACTTTCTTAGAATACGCGAAAAATTTAAGTGAAATCTCGTCGTCTTAGTCTTCCATTACCTCATCTAAGAGAACAAGCGGCGGATTCTTCAACAAAGTTCTCGCTATTGCCACTCGCTGCTTTTCGCCTCCACTCAGCTTCAACCCACGTTCACCAACGATCGTTTCATATCCTGGGACAGGAGAGATGAAATAAGAAATATTCACACACGGATAACTGTATTTCCTCAAATACGCAACCTTATCCAAATACGCGCCCCATTCCTTCTCGTCACGCTCATGTTTCAGAGACCTTTTAAAAAATACACATTCCGGTGAGTTTTATAGTATTTTTGTCCACCCAAAAGGTTTGCACTGTTATCGTTTTTGAAGAAGGTTAATCCCTCTCTGATCCCAAAGTGATAAAACTTCTAACATTTAATAACTCGTTTCCACTATTACGACATTCTCGCAAAAACTCGTAGTAGAATGACCACAGCTATCACGTTTTCCCGCCAAAATGACGCTGGTTCATGCGTGCACACTACTTAGTATTGAAAAAATCTCGTACTCGTAGTCGTTCTCGTCTTAGAATCTAAAGGTCTCAATTCACATTATTTAACGGGAAGACCTTAGATACCAATGACTTCAAGCAGGTTGGCGTCCAGCGGTTTACTGAAAACAAAGGTTTGGGTGCGGTGCTCAGTCTTGCGGGCTCATAAAACCTGGTCTGGGTCATTGCTATTTAAGAATTTTCCATTTAATGGGACTAAAATTAATGCAGTTTAGGCAAGTTTAACCTTAAGACAAGACAAGGCAACGCAGGCAGGCTCTGTGTGTGCGGGGTTGACGGTGAGACTTTACGTCTGTTATCTTAGCAATGCTTGCTTTGTACGGCTGATCGTTACAGACCATTTTGCATTCAAGGATCTCAGCAGCTGACGCATTTCTATCAAGCCACGAGTGCTTTTGAATAAATCCTTTAAAAAGGTATTTGACTAATATCGGTGCAGGTGTACTTAGATGAGCCTAAAATTCAGACAATGTTGGTGGCAATAGGAGTCTTCCGACACCTCCCGGGCGCCCAACTTCCCAACCATACGGCGCCTCTCTCCTCCGCAGAGGCTCCCGGTGGGTATCCCAATAAAAAAGCAAAAAGAAAAAATAGAAATCGCGCGGGGATCTCTTTCCCCTTTCCATCATGCGCCGCGCGCTTTCTTGTTTCTTTTTTCCTTCCTACGACACAAAAGGGAGCTTAAGCAACGACGACGGCGACGGCAACGGCGACGGCGACGGCGACGGCAACCAGCAATAGGTTTATATTAGCAAAACAACTTTGCACGTGCATCACGCTCTTTTGTACATTTCTTAGCCCTCGTTGCACGGCTACAACGTGAAAGTGCCTAATTTCACGATTTGTCGAGGACGGGAGCACAAGGCAACAACTTTCTTTTTCTTTTCAAGAACTCTGATACAGTCCTTTAGAATTCAACTCCAGAAAAATTTGGCAACATTTGACGAATTAAACGAGATGGAATAAGCGCAGTAAAGTTTGAGGCAGCACGAATTCACTTTTTAAGTGACGTTTTTCTCCGCAGAGGAGAGAGAGATACGACAAGGTTATTTTAAAATTTGAAAAATACAGCAAAAGCAGAAAAACATTAAACACTTTATGACTGCTCCCGAGGGAAACAGTTAATTTTGTTTCCCGAGAATCTCAATGTTTCCAGAGGTCTTAAGAAGACTTGTTATATAGCTGGAAATTCATTAAACCTCGCTGTAAATGCGGTCGTCGGTCAACATTCGCGGGTAACAGTGCGCTTTACCCTCTGACGTCACAGATTTTGCAATGTTGCCTACTCAGCGATTTTGGCGTGAAACAGTTTCATTGTTAGATGTCATGTGACCTCGAATTAACCAATGAGAGCGCACGTTGTTGGGAAAACATTTCCAGCCATATAACGTGTGTTCTTACCGTTCGGGAAGGTCAGAATTCTAGAATGCATGTCTGCAGCCGAGGCAGCTTCCTCTACGTCATTATCTGCAGCACCTATCCTGCCATACCGGATGTTATACCTAACACGAATAACCACAGCTACCATTAATATTACGGAGTGGAAATATCAGCCGGATAACATCAGAAGCAGGGTTATACGCTTCTGATAATAAACATGCAGTCAAAGTTAGTAGAGGAAACTGGTTATGAAAGGCAGAATGCATCAAGTATAAAAACAGGTGTGCTGCAATTTATGTTGGAATCTCCATGACGGTGATAAAATACATTGGCGTTCCTTTAAAGGGGCCGTGGTTAGTATGCAAAACAGTTCGTATTTTTGCGTAGGTCAAGAACACACTAGCGGCCGAGCGAAAGGTCTCGAGCGAGGGAGAAAAGGAAGAATGAGACTGGCGGAAGACGCGTAGAGCGCGTGAGGCTCGCTCACTCCGCGCCTTTAAAAAATTACCTTATATCGTTGTTAAACAGAACTGTGTCCTGGGGAACCACGCCTATCGTCTTGCGCAAAGACTTCTGGGTAACCTAGTCCAACGCAAATAATCGTTAAAAACATACAAATGGAGTTTTACGGAGCAAACAACTAAGGGCGTCTTACGTGTTATCGTTACTGAAGAAGCTTAAGCCCCCTCCTGATCGCAAAATGATAAATTTCTAACATTTGATAACTTGTTTCCGTCTCTACGACATTAGAGAGCTTAAGATTTGAGGAGGAGAACGAGATTTTATAACTTAAAGTTTTTTGCGCGTTCTAAAAAAAAAAAAGACACCCCGGAAAGCTTCATTCTAATTTTTAGCAAAAACGTTAGTACGGCTATTCATAGTGAAGGAGGTTAAGCCCTCTTCCGATAGCAAACTTATAAAACTTCTTACATTTGATAACTTTCTCTCGCCGCTACGACATTCTCGCTAAAACTCGTAGTAGAATGACGAGGGCCATCACGTTTTCCCGCCAAAATGACGCTGGCTCTTGCGCGCACAATACTTAGTATTGAGAAAATCTCGGTAGCCATCCACGTCCTCGAATCTAAAGCTCTCTATATATCAAGAGTAAAAGGAGTAAGAAGGGTTGCCGACTTACCTTTGCTATGTTTTGTCCATCAATGGAGATGACGCCAGAGTCCAGATCATAGAATCTGTACAATAACCTGATGATGGTGCTTTTTCCACTTCCCGAAGGACCAACTAGTGCCACAGTCTGACCAGGATACACAGTGAAACACACGTCTTTTAGAATCTGTTTTCTGTGAAATACGGTGGTAAATAACGAATTACCAAGTAAAAGAAAAAATAACACTCGACAGGTTAGCTACCGTGGTCACTTGAGAACATAACTTTACTATGTTACTTCACAAAAATAAATGTTTCTGATAAACTTCATTCTTATAATTCTTATTTTATGGATATGTGTGGGATTTTAATCTTCGCGCGGATTAGATTTCGCAAGTATGCAATTTCGCGAATTTTCCCAAAGACTCGCGATTTTTCCCAAGACTCGTGAAATTAAGTGAGAGTAAGGTACAGGGGGTTTGACTTATCCTGACTTATCAATTTTGCAGTGTTAAATTTCCACTAGGTGCAAACGTTTGTTCACAACACTGCCATGCAGGGTGGATGGTCACAAAGAAATTTTAGCTGGAAATTCTCATTCAGAGACAATCAAACAGACTTACTCTGGGTTATATGAAAAGTTGACATGCTGAAACTCTATCAGACCATTGGTGACTCTGATATCTGGAGCATGGGGCTCATCTATCACCTGAAAGCGAATATTTATAGATAGCAAACAGGAACAACAACAAAAAGACCAAAAATGGGTATTTATTCCACCGCTAGCTTTGCCAGTTGGAAAAATGAAGCAAATCCTTCCTTCTCATTTGACAAAGCTACAACCAGTTGCAAAAGTACTTGAGACACTGTACCGCATTTTGGCATAAATGGCCTGTCCATGATCTTGTGCTTGTGATCCCCCCTCCACCCCTTATCAAAGTTGCTAGCAATACAAGACCATACCCAAAACTTGGAGGAACAACTTTGAATAGGAGGGAAGAGGGAGGTCAGTATTATATCTCACAGACTTGTGACCAGGAGCAATTTGAAGCAAGAAAGGTCGTTTCTTCATGGGAGTGTCTCAACATTTTTGCAAGTGGTTGTAGCTTGGTCAAGGTGGCTTGATATTGGCAAACTGTAGGTACATGTTTCTTCATTTGTTATACATTGTGCTCACTATCTGCCTTCTCATTGGCTAATAGCCTACAGTTAATTCTGGAAATCAGCACAACCTCCTAATTAGTTAGTTGTCTGCGAGCAGATAACAGACCAATCTGTAGGTTGCGTGAGCAATGCATGATTTCCAAAGCTATGTCAATTCAGTTCTTTGCGACGGTGTTGTTATTTCCTTCAAAAAAATGTATAATAAAACAATAATTGTTTTATTATACATTGTTTAGTAGATTCGGTTTTTTGTGATATCCTAAATAATAAAGATCTCAGGCTTCAGCTTGGCTGATAACACTTACCTCGATCTTGATTATTCTGGATATCACAAAAACCTCATCCATTAATAATGTTTAAAATTAGGGGCCATTACTAGGAAGTCAATAATAGCTGATGGCTCACTAAAACAGACACATTATTCAGAAAAGGCCTTTGCTTGTAACTGTTTTCTTAATTTTATACCCATCAACAAGAAAAATAACCATTAAAAAAGTCAAAAAATTGACCAAGGGATAAAGCTGAAACCTACCTTACCAGTAGGAAAATTTTCTGCAATATAAGTGATTACATTATGATATTATTTTTTCACCTGCAAGGTAGGTTTCAGTTTTACCTACACACCTGTCTTTTCTGCTGAAACAAGTCAAACATGTTTTCCATGTCAATGAAAGACTGTTGAATCATCCTAAAAATAAGGTGAAAGAAATAGGTATTCTTAGTAACAAATGTTAAGCCAGTTCTCTTGTCTTGATACAACCAGAAATAAAGCTCCATGCGCCGTGCCGGTTGACTTGAACACAATGCTAAAAGGGGTACGTCATGAGGATATTGGTGTTTTAGGTCAATTCTTTGCTGAAGTCATTACTATAAGTGCCTTTACACATATGCAAAATTCTCCTGTAGAGTTAAGAGGAAGATATCCATGAAACAAATTTCACCAGAGAGCATTAAGCACAGAATTTTTGGGTTATTTTTGAAGGCACAGTATTAAACCCTGAAAAAAATAGCACAGCGTTTTAATCCATGTCGATCCTTGCCACCTGTAGCAACAGATGACAGGCAACAGTTTCAATGCCTAATTATAGTTTTAAATAACAAAACTGGATCATTGTTTTTGGAATTTCAATTGATGCGAAGACAAGAACTTTTAGCCTTTTAAAAAGATAGCAAATTGCTTGAAGCAGTCCCTTGGCACTAGTATTCATTTTAAAAGCCTCTACATCCTAAAATGATGCATGAATGACTCTGAAAAATCTCTCTTATCCCAATTTTTTTCTACACATCCCAAGCTCTTACCTGTAGTAAGTTCCAAAGTAGTTTAGGGGCACGTACAGCTGTGTGGTGTATGTCACAAACATAACAAAATCTCCAACCTGCAGAAAAACAGTGCACAGAAAAACTCATGGTGCTGTGGAACAAGATATCCATTGATCTGGGTTTAGAACCAACACGTCTCAGAAAATTCTAGTTCAGTTACAAAGTTTGGCTTTAGAGACCCTCACTGTGGAATTCCCCTCAAATGAACTGAAAAGATTAGCCTGTGAGCAAGCTCTCCGGGGTGCTCTGGTGATGGAGTGGGAAAAGAATGGAGAGTTTGCAACTACGTCTCTGAAACTTGAATTCCACCTCCAATTCTCCTGTGGCTACCCGTCGACTGACCTGACCTGACCCGGGAAGCGGAAACGATTGCAAATGTAAACAAACATTGAAAAACACGTGCCAAGGGTAATGATGTTATTACTAATGTCATCTTCGCCAATCAGCATTTCGCATTGACTTTTTCGATGCAGCTATTCAAATTCCAGAGACATAGTTGCAAGCTCTCCTTCCTTATCATGCCCCGCAGCCAGAGTGCCGTGGAGAGCTTGCTCGCAGGCTATGAAAAGATAAGCCAAAATCTCCCTCGTACTGTAAGATAAGCTACACTTGGGGAAGAGAGAGTCGGGCTATAGAATTTACAATGATTTAGTAGCAAGAGCACAGATCTGAATAACATTGGTAGAGTGCAAAGCTACAGCAGAAAGTAAGACATAATCTGCTGTAAATTTGAGGGGCAACCATAGTTCACAGAAATAAGATGCAAAGCGGCTGGCTACATTGGGTTAAGGTTAACCACATGTTTAAATTACAAATAACTATCACAACTTGTGACACTCCTCTAAGATTTATTCAATAAATCGGCATTCTTTAACCAACTTTTGAACACCTTATTGGCAAAAACACGTCATGGAGTCATTCATGATCACATTATTTTACACTACTTTCCGCAACAACGTTTTGGAAAATGACTAGGTATGACTTGCAATATTGCATCTGAGGTACAAAGAGAGCAGTTAAAATAAAGAAACAAAAGTAAGATAATACTCATGCAGAAAAATTTTTTTAAACAAGGTAGTGAATTTCAAGGATTTTTCAAGACCTTATAAAGAAATCAAGTACTTTTCAAAAACCTTAACCAAATTTAAGGAATTTTCAAGACAAATACTATAAATTCAAGAAGGGCAAGAAATCCTTTAACTAAATTATTAACTATGACAAGTAAGAAATGACCTTCGGAAGGCAAAATGAGAGAGCTTCTTGCCCAAAGGACAAACTGGAATTCAAATAATTATTATTGTTTTTCGAGCCCTGTCACATGGCTGGAATCTTATTACCAGTACTTACCCCTAGACTTCCGTCAACAACTAGCTTGCCACAATAGAGTGTTCCAGCCAAAAGACCAGCAGTAATTACACTGTTCTGAGCAGTGTTCAGCAGTGCAAGAGATGCAATGGTCTCCCACTCACAATTCTGAAAGAAAAGTGAAAATCAAAGAATCCAACAAGATAAGTAAAAGCATTGTAACGTAAAATCATAAGGCGTGGTTCTCATATGCGGCAGATCTACTTGCAACATGGCAACTGGTACTGCCTGGAAACTGTTCTGCTATATTGGAACATATGCTGCCAGTAACAAGAAACCTAGAAGGCCTAAACCGGCATGCCCGCGATGTTGAACACAAGTCATCATCACAGGCATGCCAGCTATAAAGACTGTCATGACCTCAGTTGCTGGCGACTCCTGTTCTTATATCGCCTCAGTACCCCAGGTAGCAGGTAGATCAGCGGCATATGAGAACCAGCCTTAGGAATTGTGCAAAGCAGTCACAGTATTTAAGGTAAACAAGCGCAGTGTTATTGTGTACTCAACTTAAATATTAGCCTTTTGAATTTTTAATTACTGCACATTTCTTTCACCGTCAAAAATTGCTACAGAGCCCTATATGGATCATCACAATGAGTACTGTCATCTAAAAACTACGGTAAATTTAATTTTTTGTTTTCAAGTCAATGATATTAAAAATGAACTAAATAATCCTGTGTTAACAACTGCAACTCTGCTTACTGGAGGTGGGTGCCCGGGATGACCACGGGCTTCCACTTTTGACAAAGCCAGCCCATAGACAGAGTTACACCCCCATGGTTGGTAAACTTGTGCCTTCCAACCATGAGCCCCCACACCAATGGAACCAGGCACCTGTCACACTGATTTATCGGTGGAAAAATAAAAGGTGGGGGGAGTAATGGGAGTAAATCCAAAAGATACACAAAGCGAGTAGTCTCCAAGAAACGCCATACAAAGTATGTGGAGCTGATGCAAGCAAGGCTGACCATGCTTGAGCCAATGCACTGATAGCTAACTGACAGTAAGTGAGGGCACTCCTTGTTGTTAACTGCATTACATTTCATTTATCGTCAAGATTTAGTTGAGTACAGCCCATGACAAGCTGAAAACACAATAATAAACTGGTGATTCTCATCTTCCCCTCCTCTAAACACTGATTGAATACACCTTCCAAGGCCTGCTAGTCATCGAATCTTTCAAAAGGCAAAATTGAGGAAATTAAGAAGAAGGAAAGGGCATGTGGAAGTAAAAAGGCACACACAACTCTATACCTGATAGTCCTTAATTGCATCATCAAGTCTCTCCACTTCAAAGTCCTCTCCACTGTAATACTTCACCTGAAAAAGAATGGCTAACCCTTTCACACCTAATTGTTGCTAAAGTAACAAATTCCACCCCCCCCCCCACCACCCCGTCCAAAGGAAAAAGTCCCAATTTATTAAAGTTAGATTCCAAGATTTAAATATTAAATACTATGCAAAGTTCTGCCCATGAGGTTTCATTTGAATGGAAACATCATAGGCTATTTTCCACAGACTCAAAAGATAAAGTCAGGGCTGTGATCTAGCCATGCCCGGTGGCCCGTGATACCTTACCTTTGTGCTTGGGTGACTAGTAAAGCTTACTTTTTCATAAAAATCATGGGCAGCCTGGATGTGACAGATTCAGAGCACTGGGCTCCCTTTGGCATATTTTAAAAGCCAAAACCCCTCCACAAAAGCGATAACATCAACTACTGGTCACTATAATCACAAACACAAGCCTACAATGTAACATGTTAGCAAAGTTTTTGCTGCTGTAGAACACAAAAAGGCAACTTGCAAAAAAAAAAATTTTGCTTGAAGGCTTACAGTTTCAAAGTTCAGCAAAGAATCTACAGCTTTAGCCTTGGCACGGTTATCTTTCTCGTTCATCTCCCGCCGGTACTTTGTTCGCCATTCAGTGATCCACACAGTGGCAACTGTAAGACAATAAAGTTAATAAATGAAGTGTTTTAAGACAATGCCCTGATATATTATGGCATTAACATGAAGCATCATGAGGAGCTTTTAACCATTTCACTGCCAAAGGTAACCAAAGTCCAAGTTTGACAAAAAACATCTCAATTTCATTTTTGTAAAATGTTGAAAAACAAATAACACCATGTGAAGGTCCTGCTGAAGTGCTTTTACTTTTCTGGCCATATCGTAGATGTTTGTCTACAGGCATGAAAGATAAAACCACCTCAGGAAACTTCATCATTCACTCTGGCAGTGAATGAGTTAGACTGTTAAGTACAACAGTCCACATTTTAGATGGTACACAATTCACCATTTTCACATACACCACAATGCACCTTGTTTACTCCCCAAAATTTTGCATAACTATTGCCTTTGATTTTTCTTGGAATGACTGAAATAGCCAAGAGGAACTGGAAACAATGTTTATGCAATTTTTTTTTTTTGGGGGGGGGGGGGGTGGGTAAACACTTGGTGCAAATATATGGTTTATATGGAAATGGTGAATAATACACCCTTAGAAACAAAAAAGTTGGTAAAATTTTAAGTGACTCTTTCTCTTTTATCATCAAAACATTTCATGAATGTTTATTATGTTACAACCATCACAGCAATGTTCAGGACACATGAGCTAGCCACAAACCAAAATGTTGCTGCTTAGTTTTTTCTCGCACTTAATTGGCTTTCTCCTTGAAACACAATAACAATTGCAGAAATACTTCCAGTGTTCATGGTTTTCTGGGTTCCACAGTTACATTTACATTAATTGATTCATTGATCTAATTGCACAATCTACACAATTTTAATATGTGAAAAAGGAGTTAAATGATTGACTCTAGAATGGAATATTGAGTTTTGTACTCATTTATTTTTAATACTGCAAATACTAATCAGTCTTACCTATGTAAAGAAACATGGTTAAGAAGACAAGTAATCCAAACCAGCCATTAAAAGCAATGATGAAATACACAATAGCCACTCCAATGTCAACAAATGTAGGGAGAATATTAAACAAAAGGTAGCTAAAAATACAAAAAAGTCAAAGAACAGTCACGCACGTTTTGGAAAACAACATAAAGTTCTCTCTGCTCAATCAATAAATTCCTGCTATGGTAAAAATAAGGCCTTTCCAAGACCCTTAAAACCATAGACATGATTGGTTGACTTAGTCCTGAAACTTTCCAATATTATTAAATCCCCTTGAAATTATAGAATGCATGAGGCAGACACATTTATTAAAATTGAAAAGTAGAGCTGGTCCAAGTACATCACCTTTTGAGAGACATTGTCAGGGACATCATAATGTACAGTGTTCTCACCAGGATTTTGCATTGAGGAGTCCCAGGGTCCCCTCTGAGGAGAAATAGGGGCCCTGTAACAACATTAGGGAGCCCGCACTCCAAAGAGTCTGTTACTTGAAGTCCTTACCCGATCCAATGTGGCAGATGGGGTGTTTATGATTCAATAACGATGTGCTCACATGCACCAATCTTCGCAGTGTACGTGGTAACAATGAAAAATTAAAAACTTTGAATCTTTTGATATCATGTTTTTTATTAATTGGACCAAGCAAAATGCTGAGGTGTTGGGTTGACCATTAAAACTACTTAACTGTAGATGTTCTAAAGTCTGTTTGACTCGTAGCACACCCCTACGCCCTAACGGGCACATCTTCTTGGCTTTTTATGTGCCATCTCAGATTTTCTTACAGGAATCCTGCAAGGCCGCAGCCTGGTGAGAACACTGAATTTACGATTGTTTTTAAATTAAATTTTTAAATTAATAAATTGATTCAACAAATTTAATTGAGAAATTTAAACATTAATCCTTATTTACTGATATATCATACTTTCAAATATAGCAGCTTTACTTTGACCAAACTAAAAGAATTAACCCTTTAAGCCCCAATATCCACATACGAATTCTCCAAACTGATCTCCATACATCTCCCTTAACAATTAGTTGAGAGAATTTGATAAAAGATCAAAGCATTTTCTCTATGGTGATCATTTTTTATATTCTCACAACCTTATCTCATGATAATGTATGGACATTGTTAGGAGGAAATTAATGTATGGACATTGTTAGGAGGAAATTGCTGTTGGTCACTATTGGGACTTAAAGAATGAAGCCAAAATAGCTAGTAACTTACTTCAGTAGGTTGTAAATGCTGTTGGCACCTCTGTCCACCATCCTAATCACTTCTCCAGTTTTACGATTCAAATGCCAGCTAAGTGACAGACTGAAAATATTGAAGTCAAAGCAAGTAATCCTTCAATAAGGTTAGGAAAAGCTCACAAAGATTAATCCTTCAAGATGCAGCATTTGTTTTTGCCAAATTTCAATGAAATAATAAAATTGTAATGCTACAACCCCGGACAAAACCTGTTGAGACAAATCATGAAAATGCCTATTTTTTCCTGGCATCCCGGCAAAAGCTGAAACCTCCGCCAAATGAATGGCCCATTTCCCCCCTCCCCTTATCCAAAGTTGTTTAGGATAGCATGGCAATTATACACGTTGGTTTTTAGACCAACACAACTTTGAATAGGGGGTGGGGAGGGGGCTTACTTTTTCTGTTTAGAGGAGACGAGAGTAGGGGGCAAAAGTTAGAAAATAGATGGAATGTCTCAACAGTTTTGTCCGGGGTTGTAGTTCTTAGAAAATCAATGTATACTTGATAATCAAAGGGTGCATTCTGTTGGAATGATCCAGACCAACACTACTGATCCAGGATTACTCAGATCATCGTAAATCAAAGTAAATGCCACAAATGTCATCTGGATACAGATTCATCGATACATTTGATGCAACATGACCCGAGTGATCTGGGATCATAAATCCTGCTCTGGATCATTGAAAATCTCACAAAGATTAACGCTTTGAGATACTTTTACCAAATTTCATTTTTGTAAATCTGGTTCTTATATATGTTGTGGTTCAATTTTATCCTTGGTTTAAATTTTATTTCCCTTTGTTTTAAACTCATTATCATACATTACCATACCAAAAAACAAAAGGAAATAAAATTTAAACTAAGAATAAATTTGAACCACAACATCTGTAATTATTACTCATGCTATTTGCAAACTTTTTCAAAAAGCCAAAATGCATCTATATTGAATACATATAATATACATGTATTATATTTTATACAACTTTATCATCATCATCATCATTTTTGAGAGTTATTTTTCTATTTCCCCTGACAAGAGCTGGCCTTAACCCAATTTTCATAGTTCCTTGACCTCTCCTGTGGGGGGAATGCCTTTATTAAACAAATGCAAATGGTAGATGCCAACAGAGTGCCAAGTGTCTTGACAAACAGAAATTTGGAAAATTGTTCTTTTAAAAAATTTAAAGTCAACTTTCAACAAAATGACTTAAGGAAAGGCAAATAGGTTTGAAAGCCTCGAGCCAGCTCAAAAATTATTCATTAATATTATGCTAAAACTGTGTACATTTTTTCATTCAAACCTTATGACAAGATGTATACCTGTGGAGATGTGCAAAAAGCCGAACTTGAAGAGTTCTACTGGTAAACTGTTGGATCTTTATCCACAGGAAAGCCTTTATGTTGTTCAGTAACCCAATCCCTCCAGTGCCACCACCCTGTAAAAATCTTAGTGCCACATAAATCAGAATCAGGTGCCAGGGATCAGAGAGTGCAACACTTCCTGGTGTAAGGCGGTTAACTGAAATGACAGAAAACAGGAAACGTTCAGAGGTAATTCAGGTCAAGTCTCATTAACTTAATCCCTCCTTTACCGGACAGTCCCATCAATAAACCATAACACCACAATTAACAATTCAGCAGAATCTTATTACAAAGTTTCCTGTTGAGCTAATACTCTTAATGTAATTTTTGATTCCCTATTCATCCCACCCAAGGGTGGGGTCAGTAGGGGATGGTGGTATTTGCTACTCTCATGTTTGTTATCATCAATCTCCACACTTGGCTATTGCTTTCTGGCTCCACATAAATGAATTCAAAATTTCACATTATTAACCCATTCACCCCTGAGCTGCCCGTAACCACCCGTGCGGATCCACGTCCCTTCTACCGCTTGTGACGTCATCAGTTTTAATGGTCAAGGGCAACTTTGTCCATTAATGTGGGCAGAGTGAAGAGATCTTTCAAACCATACCAGAAGGTGCTCAATTCAGTCAAGGACACCAGAGAAAAAGGCAAAAAACATGTAACATTGACCCAAAAATTGCCATGAAAATCTTGTTCCACTGCCCACCTACCTTTTCTTTCACCTAATCCTAAGATCCTAAAAGCTTTCCAAAAAACTTTTCCCACCAAAATAAAGCCTACTAAGTGCTCCACAAAAGAAAAAAAAATGAGGCAAGAAAAGCGAAAAAAGAGGGGAGGAGAGAAAGCGAAAAGTCAAAGTCAAAACTATCTCCAAATTTTGCTCTCTGCGCATGCCCAAACTTCGCAAGCTGATATTTTGCAACTGAATCAGAAGGCTGCGAAGTGTACGACCTGCAAACGGCTTTGTGGTAAGTTTTAGCTCTTAACAGCACGACGGTGACCAGAAAACCACTCGACAAGCTTCAAGAGGCGTTTTCCGGCAAAATCTCCAGGGGTGATTGGGTTAAAAATAAACTGGAAATACATTACCACAAAATCCTTGCGAAGCTTTAAAGGATCAGCAGGAATAATAAAGGGAAACAAGCAAAGGGGAAAAAAGTGATCAAAAAACTAAAAAAAAATTCCAAATTTTAAAAGAATGGCTTTGCCGGGATTCGAACTTGCTCTCTCCGAATTTGCTATCAGTGAAAATTGATCCTTGACCACTGCTCCACACAGTCACCTGAGGTCACAACTGGATGACGTCAACTGCGGACACCCATGAGATCTAAAGAAATATTTACGTCTTGAGTTTCTGCCTTACTGTGCGATCAACATGTGAGGCGAGTGCTGCGTGCGCAACAAATTTATAAACCTCATGAGGCGAGGCACCAAACTTTACCCAGAATAAAATCATTCAGACAAAGTTATAATGGAACTCACCTATTATTTTGTACATATAAGGGACAAGAACATTAACAGCACGTCCTGCTCCCAGGAGAAGAAAGCATACAACCACCTTTACTTGAAGGCCCCTATAAACAAACAAGGAAAAGACTTGACTGTGTGGTTTGCAGAATATTGACATAAAAATCTCTTAGCCCTTCTTCTCCCTGGGTAAAAAATATATTATTTAACAATAAAATATCAATTCAAGAGGCCCTAGTCATCAATAAATATTATTGTAACAAATTACATAGAGGATATTACATGGTGGAGTGAAGATATGACTCTTATTTTCAAATTGCAAAACAATATTTTACGAACTCGCTGCGCTCGTTCGTAAAATATTGTTTTTGCCATGAGAAAATAAAATTCATATCTTCAAGCCGCCGTGTAATGTTCTTTTTATTATATGGACAAAATGACATCGATAAAATAATAGAGAGATTATGGAAAATAAACCATATTGTAAGATTATGGAAAATAAACCACTCGGGTCCCGGATGTAGTTTTTATGAATTTTACGAGTGGTATATTTTCCAGTAAAACACTCGTGTCTATATAATAAAGCTGAATAACATTGGGTGGCCCCAGTTGAATTGATTGTGCTGTTAATTAATGAAAAATAAGCTTTTACAAAGTGTAAATCATCATCATCATCATCAATATTATTATTAGGGAATTATTGTAATTTTTGGCTTGGTTGTTTAGTCTCAGAAGCACTGAGTCCAAACCATGGACCTTGGGTACCAAAGAGTTTACTTGATTGACAGGACCTTTCTGAGGATGTGGACTATTTTGTTCACAGAAGAGTGATTTTTTGGACCTCGCTGACGCCAGTTGTTCCTGGAATTCTGTCAACGTACTTTTCCAGTCCCTTCTTAATGACCCCAAGCACGCCAATAACAACTGGTATTGTCTCTGCCGGTTTCAAGCTCTAAGTCTTTATACTAAGAGAGTTTCTCGACTACCTTAATGGATGTATTATTATTATGTATAACAAATTATTATTATTATCATTATTATTATTATTACCTGTCTGCAGGCCATAAGAAGGGCCACAACATCTTTGTTTTGTGCCAGATATCTTTAAAGGCTGACTGTCCACGACGGTCAGTTGCCTTAAAGAATAAGATCAGCAACTGGTGAGTGTTGAAAAACATAAAAATACTGTGTATCTCTACTCCCAGACCTTTTAAAAATTACAATAAAATAACTAAGACATGCCGTACTTGGTACACTCAGGTTGGCTCAGGGCTGTCATTAAAGTTTCAAATAGCCGGTCTCTTAGGAAAAGCAATCGGTCATTTATCCTACAAATTCTCCAGTGTTTGTAATGTTTGACTTATTTAGAAACTTTAAGTAGCCGGCTGATTTAACTGCAGTAGCCTGCCAAAAAAGCTGGTTCCCGGCTACTAATGGTTGTGATGTAAATGATCTCAAAGGTCAGTACACACCAGGCGACAAGTTGCAGCAACAAGTCGCGGAGACAGATCACTCGGTGTGTACAGGTCCAGTGACTAGTTGCAGCAACATGTTGTGGTGACACATCACAGCGACAAATCGTTTCGTGTGTACTGAAGAAATAATTTGTGAAAATCTTTGTCTCTGCAACAGAATTTTGTCACTGCAACAAGTCACACAAATTATGTCTGATTTGAGTTTTTTCACCATGTTGCTGTGAAAAAAATCAGTTGCAGAGACAAACATTTTCACAAAAATTCTCTAGTACACACATGAAGCAATAATTTGTTGCTGCGACATGTTGCTGCAACTTGTCGCCTGGTGTGTACCGACCTCCAGTCTTTCAACTACCTATTTGCAATAGGTTGAATATTTGCCGTGGTAATTTACTGTATTGGTTTCTCGCATGAAGAGAGAATACACAGAAAGAATTTTCCCTACCGTGGATCCTTCCAGAAATGTTGGTTCTTCTGTGACTGATACTTGTGATATGGGTGGACGATAAAGCCCTGGTCCCAACATTCCAAACAGAAAGATCAGAGCCATGATGGTATAACGTGACACAAACAAACCGAATTCTGCTTCGTGGATCCTTGTATTCCTCCCAAACCACCAGTGAGGATTGTGCCATGAGATGAAGGACAAGTTCTCCTTTACAAATGCCAAAGTCCAGAACATGAGCATTCCAAGGGAATGCCTGCTAATGTGAGCCTTAAAATACTGTGCACACTCCGCACGCAGAGCAAAAAAAGCTAACATCCAAGTAATGAACATGCTAGCGTCATTAACAATGACATATCCTTGTATTCTGTCAGGCGCAATGGTAGCCTTTGTTATGATATCAATAACAGGAATAAACAAAAGGATGATGTGTAAGAACTGTTGAAATGTGAACAAAAATGATGTGCGATTGTCTCCATGGATTAAATAAGAGGGGTTTGCAATAAACTGCATGGAAGTGTCTTCAAAGTCACAATGTCCATCAAGACGCTTACAATTCAATACGGAGTTACGTGTCTTGTGTTCTTCTCTTACAATTTCCTGAACAGATGGCGATTCCTCATCAGATAACAAAGTATGTCGATTGCTTTCGGCACGGATCTTTCTTTTTTTCCACAGTTGAAGCAGAAATAGAAAGAAGATAAAGAGGAGAAGAACAACAGGGGGTACAGTGCCCATAATGCATCTTGGCAAGCCAGAATCCGTGGATGTATGACTTGTTAGGGTTTCATTAAAATCACAATAATGAGAGCAAATCATGGTGATAGCTGATGGTTGTAATTTTATTCTATCCTGTGAAAAAAAACAACAAGGTATATTTTAGTAACAAATTAAAGCGATGAAACTTCCATCTACTAAATTAATTTTTATCACTAATGATGAAGATGAAACCATGATACAGTGACAACAAGCAACAAAAAAGAACCCTTTCTTGATTATTGATTGTACATCATAGCAATTGCATCTTGGGAATTTTTTAGTGGCTTACATGCGAAACAAGGGTTGAGGTAAACCCCTGTTCTTCTATCCCCCCAACCCTTGGGCAAGGTGTGGATTAGGGGGTAAATGAAGGGTTTTTGAGAGAAAATACATCTTCCAGGGGACAGGCCAGGAGATTGAGAAATTCTTATGTTTATTATTACCCAGGGTGGGATACTGGGTGCTGTTTCCTTATGTTACGAACTTTACAGTGACAAAAGTAATAATTTGCTTTCAGTTAAATATCAAAATAGAAAAGGGTTGCATAACACTATTGTCTTCCAAACAACCCTCAAGTGCGCATCCAAGTTCCCATGATACACTGCAAATGACAGTTAGCACAGTGCAATGCAGTAGCATTAGAGAGTTCTGAAAATTCTCATTCTGCAATTGAAAGTTTTGGCTCTTGAGGAGATTAAATAAGATTCAAAGATCATTCCAGAAAAAAACGTTACAAAAGCCCACTCCATTTATCACAACTGCCATCTTGAAATAAATATAAAAATTAAGGGAGAAGGGGTGGATCAACCTCTCCCTCTGTCAGTTTCAACATCCATAAAGGAGAGGGAGCATTGGTCACAACAATAGAATCATCACTTGGACTGCGAAGCGAAATACGCCTGCTTTGCAAGCTCGCATAAACAATAATACTCAACTGGACTTGTGCATCGCTCTCACTTGATTTGAAATTACTCGCCCTATAACTCCCTGACTTGTACTCAACTGAGTCCTTTTACCATTTCTAATTATGATATGTCTGTACTAGGTATGTACACATTTGTAATGATGATGCAGCACATTTCTGATAGAACCTTTTTGGGAGAAAAATCCGCCATTAAGAAAAAAATGGATTCCAAAGAAAAAAATAGTTTTATTGCATTTTTACTAATCCGTTTCTTAATTCCTTATTTTCGAGTGGACCACTGATGAGAGCACCAGAGCATACATGTAAAACAGGCTTGCAAAACCAGCTTTGATGATTCAAATTTATCTGAATGAAAAAGATGTATTCACGAGCTCAGTAAATACTATGGGTAGTTTCATCGCACTTCGCTAAATCACAGCTTCGAAGTTTTAGGGAAATATTGTCTCTGAATTGGAAGAATTAGAGACAGCTGTTCTGGCGCTTTTTTTGCAGGGTGAGGGCCTCCAGCATGGGGCATTGGAGTGATTGGTTTCATACAAATTACCTTCAATTCTGCGTAAAACGCTAGTTTTGTCTCTACAGGCAAGCAGTAAACTGGAAAGTTGATACTAAAACCACAACTTCTCGAATTCTTTCATTTTCTGCTATCTTTTTTTCTTTCTTCGTTTCGCCTACAAGTCGATTCGCCTACAAGTCGATTCGCCTACACTGACGTCGATTCGCCTACATGATCTGAGTTGTTTCGCCTACACATTTATACAAGTGTAAGTTTACCTTGTGACCAACATCTTTATCTTACGATCTATTGATCGATCGTTGCGATCTATATCGCATCGTTCTCGTATTAACAAATGACTATAGTCAAAATGTATAGTCTGTAATCCTAAAATGAAACCCCAGAATTTCAAGTACCTTTGATGTAACAACAGTTTTTGTTTTATATTTTGAAGTATTCTGCTTTGAACGGGGTCCACAACAAATACAACACCGCAATATCTGAAAACGCCGCCATCTTGGTAGCACGTGCTCAAGAATTCATTTGGTTGCTAAGTACAATTATGACGTAGACGCGCTATGAAAGGACGGGAAATTCGGGGAAGTCGCTATATATTCGCGTTATATTAATACGCATTAACAGACAATGTTAATGTTGAAACAACTCAGATCATGTAGGCGAATCGACGTCAGTGTAGGCGAATCGACTTGTAGGCGAAACGACTTGTAGGCGAAACGACCGGTTTCCCATTCAAGTAACCGCGTAGGACTGGTTTCGTCGGAGAACGTCAGAGCCAGGTCGGAGCACAGACAGATAAGCGTTTTCTATTTTTTTTTTTAAGCTTATTTTCTCACCCTAAGTCTTTTAGAACTAATACTCAGAAAAATGGTATCAAGTGGCTCATTTAGGAAACAAAATCACTAAAGAAAAGAACTTCCGGATAACACTTGGATTGATTCCGGAAACTATCCGACTAAAGCCGAAAACTTCCGAAAGGATCATCCCGCGGGCTCACGTGGATTGGAATCACAAAAATGCAGCAATGCGAGCCAGAAATAAATAAAGATGAAGTGAAACGGACAGTTTTGCCGGTTCAGAAGCCATGGCTCATTAACTGGACAGTTAAAGAAATTAGACACATTTAATTTACTATGTATAGACTGAGTAGAAGATTTCGCCGGCGTTTTGGAAAGGATAGAGAGGAGAGAAAGGATAAACATGCGTCGGATTATGTTATCGTCTTGCTCGATGGAAGTGATCTTTCCTTCAATTTACACGTAAGTTTTTCTTCTACCTACAGTTTTATTATGAATTGTGGAATAGAACAGTTGATCGCCTCATTCGAGAGTTCTAAAAGCGTAGTTAATTACTGTTTTGATGCTGTCGAATACAATTTACGGAGTGGCCAATTTCCGTACCCGAACCGTTGAATAACGTTCGTCATGCGTTTTGCTTCGTTAACCTTAGCATAAAGGAATGTTTTCTCCAAGAGCTAATATTTACTAACGCCTTGCAAAATAGACGGTCTTTGATGTTTTTTGGGGGATCCACGTTAGTGAGATAAGATCTTAATGTTAACGAAAATAATCTAACTTTTATTGCCATTCTATTGATCGATGCTCCTTCCACTAGCGCTGACTTGTGCGTAGCTTGATCAATTTCACTCTGTGTGCAGCAGTAATCGAGGCCGATCTTGAAAAGCGTGGCTCAGTTGTCTGTTTGCATATTAAGTCGCTTTCATTTGTCTAATGAAAGCAAAAGAGTCCGGATTTAACCGGGAAAACATAATTTGACCTTTATTCTTTTTGAGAAGATGTTTGAGCGGGGCGTTCCGTCAAAAAATTTATTTCAATTCGAAGTAAAACTCGTTCATGCATTTTAAGTTTTCTAACAGGTTTTGTTTTGAACATTGAATATGTTTATTACTTTTTTTTTTATAATTTCTTTCAAATGCGATTCAGACGAGATAACAAAGCATTTCTGTGACTGAACGACAATCTGGCTATTTTTGTTGTGTTTGGTCAGATCGAAGACGATTAACCCCTGATTTACAAGCGCCTTCACTTCCGCTGAAATACTAAATTTGATGACAGACGAAAGTTTTCACTGTCATGTAAAAGGTTGTTACCGTAGGTGTACTCTCCCGTGGATAATGTGTGAATTAAAGTTATTTTGTTTGTTGTAAGTCATTTTAAACAATAGTGAATGTTGACGTTGGGTAATAAATCTGCGTGTCTATTTATTATACTGCCAAATTAACTCTTATTGTGATGAGCATTAACAGGTCTTTTTCAAAATGAGAAGTCACGATTTTTGGCTTCTTAACTTAACAGTGGAAAAAAGCGAGACTTTAAGCATACATGTGCAATGAACAATGAACATTGCATGGTAGACTGCAGACATATCAAAGTGTTCTTTGCATGCCTTCAATATGATGTAAAAGATATTTTTAAAACCTTTGTGTCATTCTAGAAAGTTTAATAGGATTCATTCCAACATGTTCAAAACTAATAACTTAATCATATTGACTATGACAGCAGGAGGCTATTATTGCCATTAATTTGTTCTTTTAATAGGTGTCGTATTCGTTGTGATTTAACACAAAGTATAAGACTTTGAGATTTGGCTGTTTCCTGAACTTCAAATCAAGCTTAAGAATGTTTTGCCAACTTTTTTGACATTATTTTTGTTCTTTTTAGTCACGATCAGATGAAAAACTGAAATAGGAAGTCATTCAAAGGTTATGGAAATTAATAAGTAAAAAGTGACATGTTTAAGAAACACTATGGTGCATACGTTGTCTTAGCATTAAGACAACTTTGGATGATAAAAACAGTTTGTGAGAAGGGAAATCTGGGAAGCAAAATAGAAGTCTGTAAACTGAACTGAATAGTTGTTAAAATTTATCACAGTAACCTTATTCCCACTCATATTACATTAATTTTATATTCACATGAGACAAATGTTGATCTGAACGTTCGCTACTGCATCAAGGCATGGCAAAAGACCCCTAACCCGGAGCTTGTGGAATGACCTATTGGCTAGAATAATATAGTAATAATTACAAGTTGTCTGCATGATGGGCGAGCAATGTTTACTGAGATAAAGTAAACATTAGTGAAAAGGAGGGTAGGAATCCTATACAAGCAAGTAACCTTAAGCAACAGCTTGACAGAAGGCCTAGTGATTTTTTTGAAATTATTTTCAGTTCACCCTGTATATTGATACATTTTCATAGTACTCCTTTCATGGCCACTTACACTGTATTATCTGCCTTCATTCCTTTTTTGGTTGTGATAGACCATGTCAGAGTTGGGGTTGTAATTTTCAACATATTTAAACTTCATTAAAATGTTTCAGGCTTGAAGAGAATGTGGCATGTTGTCCCATATAGTGCCTGCTTTAAAATCTTCCAGACACAAATCTAATTTATAAAACCACTTAAATATCACTCTGAATATTGTGCTACACAGTTGCTGGGTTCATTGAGGAAACCACACGAGTTTACATAAAATTATACTAAATGTACAGTACTTGTACAATGTATTCCTTGCTACAGAAAGTAGCAAATGCAAAATTCTTGTGTATCTTAAGAGGAGAGGAAGTTTGTAGTCATAAACCTCTGTTTAACCCCCAGAAGTTGCTGAAGTCATATCTGACAATATATTTAAATTTCATTTTGTATGATGCTGAAAAGAAAATAATTTCAAATGAACATTATTTTATTGGTGAAGAGAATTCTTTTGAATGTTAACAACACAAGATTTCATCCAGAGACTCAAAGGTCAGAACCATCTTTTAACGCTCTATCTGCACTCACTTTGGTAGTGAAAGTGTTAACCCTGGATTAGCCTAGTAGCCTGTTCATATGGAAGATATTTTAGTAAAGAGCCCAAGACAAGAAAAAAGTACAGAAGCATGGCATCCATAAATGCTCATGTCCTTGTGCATCTATTTGAAATATCTTTTTTATGCTTTGCCACATTATTTTGAGAACCATTTCCGTAACCTTAAAAGGTCATTCACTGTAGAGGGAAAATAAAAACATTGTTCTGTTACTCTTGTGAATCACTTTCACCGCTGGGCTTCTATTGTTGTTTGCTTTTGGCCTTTTTGCTTGCACTGTTAAAACTTTCGCAGCTCCAGGGGTTAGTCTGGCAGACTGGGTTGAAAAGACCAATGCTTTGGTGATCTGTATGGCTCATTTTATATAATAAGTTGCATGAATAATATAATAATAAGTTATTAGTTGCACAAATGTAAATATACACTAATTTTAAAAAAAATTAATAAGGTGAAAGCACTCTATAAAAAGCAGACTGCTTTATCTTGCACAAGAGGATAGACCCTGAGTCTAGACTATTTTTCTTGAGTTTGTTTTATTTCTTCTGTTTAGAAAAAAGCCCGAGGACAAGAACTTCTGGATCTTGTGTTCAAGAATCTTGACTTGGTTGAGAAGGACTACTTTGGACTTCAGTTCATGGACACACATCAAGTTTCGGTATAATTATAATTATCTCATTCTGCTTATTTTTGATAATGTTTTAGTTGTTTAATTTATTTTTGTTATGCTGCATTTTACATAGTCATAGACATGGTATATATATGATACACGTGGCAAGTTAAATGGATTTCAAGTCAAAATGATTATTTTCCTGATTTGCTGATTTATATGGACATATGGGATGTTTTTGACATGTCACCAATAGAAGTTGGAAGATTAGCACTTGATAGAGATTGTTTCCGCTGCGGGGTCAAAGAAGCGACATCCAACAGGATGAGCGGTCAGACTATACATCCATAATGATGAGACAAAGAAATTAAAAATCAAGCTATCAGGAAATCCTCTCTATCTAAAGTTCATTGAGCTAAATAAATAGTACAAAATTAATACAATGTAACATTTTGTGTTCTGGTCTCTCCAACAGCACTGGCTGAATCCTTTGAAGAAAATCAAAAAGCAAGTCAGAAGTAAGAAAATACACCCTAAAGATGACAGTTTGAATCTGTTGCTCATTTTTCTAAAGCTATTATTTTCACTTGGAGTGGGGTCAAGGTTAATTAGAACCTAAAGGGATTGTGATAAAGCAAAGCAGACCAAGCTGCAAGGGTTTTTTGAATCTGCTTATAACTAAAAATCTGAGTCACCAAAAACTGTTAATATTGCAAATATCTTATTGCCAGAGTTCTTACAGAGTCTTGAATTCTTGAAAAGGTCTTGAAATTTGCCCAACAATTTTCCAGACCTGGAAAAAGTCTGGAAAATAGAGATAAAGCCTTGTAAAAATGGCAAAAAGTCTTGAGTTGTTTTGAAAGTTACAATAAATGCTTTACAAGTGAAATTTTTTTTTCATGCTGGTCAAATCTTATTCAATCTTTCCTATACGTTTGCAGTGCATCATGAAAGAAGCCTTGTCCCTTCAGTTTTTTTAAGGTCCCTATTATTTTGATAACCTTGAGTCTGGACAAAGAAGTTATTGTTTTGGAAAAAAGTCTGGAAAAAGTCTTGAATTTTGGATCTAAAAATCTGTACAAACCTTGTATTATTTACTCCCCTCAGGGCTTTTCAGGGATAATAACAACAGTGGTTGGGGGACTTATTTATTGCCAGTGAAACTGCTTTCAATGCAGTTTACAAGTAATGAAGGAAAGAGAAATGATGCCCCTTATGTGACTAAGAATTTGAGATGGACCACTACACTGAGCACTGGGGCCTTTTTTAGGACAGTGTGTGGGTTCTTCATGGTCCCACATAATTTATTATATGACTATGCAAGGGTTGTGAGACAGGGCCTATGGTTTTCCATCCTTATCTGAGAAGACTAGAAAGCCTAGCCTTTTGCAGAAGTCATTACAAAGGTAGCAGGTTATCCGACTCAGTTATTGAAAAGATCCTGATTGCTGGGCTAGCTGAGGTATAAGCTAATGTGGTCTCCCGCTTGGCAGACCAGCGCTTGTCCAATTGAGCTAACTGTGCTGTGGTGAAAAAAGGGGAAGAGTGACCCTACCAGAATTCTCATAACCAGGTTTTTTTATGTTCTGCTTGCAACACTGACTATCTGTTCTCACTAGATCATAACTGACAGTCATACATGAAAATGTTTAACTAAGTTGGATTAGCATTGGTTTGCCGAGCCGGGGGTCGCTGGTTCAAACACTGGCTGGACTAACACCCAGGGCCGGGTTGTTCAAAGCTGGGTTAAGATAACCCAGGGTTAGTGTGAAATTTGAATTAAGATTTGAAGGCTTAAAAAGTAAATTCAGTTTAATTCTTTCTGTCATCAAGTTGATGGTTGGATGCTCTTCAAAATAAGGGAGAAATTTATCCATGAAAATGCTTTTGAACAAAAGAAAAAGAAACCCGGGTTAAATCTAACCCTGGGTTAAGCACTGATCAGCCTTCGAACAACTGGGCCCAGGTTCTTAAAATAACTGAGGGTAAAGTATTCCCTTTGTAATAACATCTGCAAGCGGTAAATTTAAGGCATTCGACATGTATACTATCTCATTTTGTGAAAAATTGTGTTTGGTTTTAGTTGGTCCACCCTTTACAATGCACTTTAGAGTCCGATTTTATGCCGCCGAGCCTCAAGATCTCAGTGAGGAACTTACCAGGTATGCGTGGAAGTTAAGATCCCTTCGTTTAGAAGGATGGTTTCTCATTATAATGAAACAGGTCTGGCATGGTCTGACTCATACATGTGCACATTCAGTTGAATACAGTGACTAATAGAACATACATGCACAGTAATATTGTTACCCTGCTAAATTTTGACATCCATTATCGCAACAAATACACTCATTTTTTAAATATCTTCTTCATAGTGGTACATGCAGTAAAGATAGCAAATTTCAATTCCATTTTACTGTAAGACACCAGTGTGTGACAAACACAGACTGCAGACTGGCAAACTGGCAGGTAAATGAGGTAAAAATTGTTGTGAAATGCTCTAACAGATTCCTTATCCCTAAACTAGACTTTTAGAAGATTTTAAGTTTAGGGTTAGAGAATCCATCGAAGTATTTTACAACGATGTTTTCCTTGTTTACCTGCCGGTCTGCAAGTCTGCAGTCTGCATTTGTCACACACTGGTTAGACACATCTCATCACGAGGCTCCCACTACTTGTACATTTCACTCTATTAGAGTCTCTGACTGATTGCTAATGGTTCTTATTTGGAATGTAGCTGTCAAATTTTTCCCCAGTCTTAACACTTAACCTACTAGATTTTCATTGAATGTTTGAGCTGAAGGTATCACTTGTGTTAATGTTAAGATGGAAGATGTAAATTTGGAGAGTGCTTATTACATCCATTAACCCCAACATTTACATGTGCTTTAAAGGTTGTGAAAGTTAAAAAAATTAAAGATCCAATTATTTTGTAAAAAGTGCCTTTTGCACGTAGTATACAGTAATTTGGATTAATTTATATTGTTATTTCTTGTCTTTAGATTATTTTGGCAGTAGTAGGGGCCTTGTGTTAAAAATTCAGCTATAGAGGTTTCAGATAACCTGATCACATCCCAAATTTTCACGCCCTGTCTAATAAGTTTAAGTATTGATTTTGTAAGGGGAAAACTAATATTGATAATAAGAAAAGTCAGAGCCTAAAGCCTGTGAATGCCATTGTTTTTTCTTTTTATTGCTTTAGATACCATTTCTTTCTACAAATCAAGCAGGATATCTCCAGGGGAAAGTAAGTCCTTTTCAGTTATAAATGACACATTAACAATATTGAAATGCCGGGTTTTGATCAATGTCCTTGTACTGCTCATAGACCTCTTTCATGATGACATCCCATTTATTTGTTTTTCTATATATGTTAATGAGCCTCCCTGGTCTCACTTGAAACAAACAATAATTGTTTTGTATTTTGCGCATGCTAATGAGGTCAGAAAGGCTAATTTTCATACTTATAAGAGGTCTATGATGTCATCACTCCTCATCTTGAAAGATGACTTCGATGTACAATTTTGCAGAGTGCAAATTTTCCAATGTGTTGTTTACGTGAGAGTGTTACTGGGAAGTCATCTAAAGATAATGGAAAAACCGCCTTGCCCCTACCCTCCCCCCCCTGCCAAAACAGCTGGTATTTATATTTGAATAGTAAATTTAATAGTCCATGTCACAGTTATGGGTGCAAATGAGGATAAGGCGGGGTTGACATTGTTTGATACAGCCCTTCCCCCTTTTTATGTTTATCCATATTATTCTTAGGCGAACTAGTATTATTTTTTAGCATGATTTTCATAAGAAAAGGAAAGAGGTTTGTATTGAAACAAGGTCCACCTCAGCCTCATAAAGTGGTCTATTGCCAGCTTTCATATTGTAGGAGACTGAGGTATAAATGTATTTATTATATGGAGGAGAGTGTTTTACTGGGAACTAAACCACTCGTAGATTCCATACGCCACTTCATCCGGGACCCAAGTGGCGTATTTTCCGTATGTCACCTTTGTGAGTGTCGTATCGTTCAATGACGTCATGATTCCCGCCTTTTGCTTTTGTTGAATGGGTTTCTCCATATAATAAAAAGAACATTACACGTTGGCTCGAAGATATGAATTTTATGTTCGAGTGGCAAGAACAATCACTCACGAGTGAGCGAAGCGAACGAGTGAGATATTGTTCTTGCCACTCGAACATAAAATTCATATCTTCTCGCCACCGTGTAATATCCTCTATGTATTTTGGGATTATTAATACAAGACCTGATCCATAGTTTTAAAGAGAACAGCCTGCCTTACAAAATCCCCAAATTTGGTGTCAATCAAGCCGACATTCAACAAGATACCTCTTAACAGGTTTTGGTTAAGTTGCAATAATTACTGTTTTTGGTTGTGGTTTGTTCTAGATGGTGACAAGAAAATGACTTTTTTGTTCCAGTAGTTAAAATAAATGTTTCTTTTTTGTGTGTGAAATATCTACTGGTAAGAGTCAGTGGGTTAAATAAACTACACAATAAATCCTACTATTTACTTTGGTAATGGATTGCTTGACCTTCTGATCTCTTCTGTCTTAGACTTGAGGTTCCCTTGAAGATTGGTGTTGACTTGACAGCGTATAGCTTGCAATGTAAGTGTATGCTAATAAGTTTTCTATCCTGGGGTTTGAAACCTCATTTACATGAATAATAATTGTATGCAACACATTGTAGAGAGTTAAACAGGGTGATCTCTAGTTTTTGTATTACAGCATTTTCACTAGCTCATTCTTAGTATTGCAAAATAAACATGGTGGTAGAATCTTATGTAAAAAAAACTTTCTTCAACCTACATGTATTATGATTACATTTGCCTGCAATACCTCTTAGGGCTGTTTGTCAGGGATATATTTTGTTCTGTGTTAGCGGCCATAGTCAAAGTTGAGAGAAAGAGATTACAAAAATGCCTTCAGATCTTCAAAACTTTAAAATGATGGCCTTATTACATGTGTTATTGACAAAGTACAATACACAATTCATTGCAATGCAGTACAATAGCTTATCAAGTCAAAATGAGGAAAATTTTAAAGTATAAAGGTTGTTAACTGGTTTTCACTAGACTGGTTAATAAATATCGCCTTTGTTCACTGCCTCTGATAAAGATGTTTTTCTGTTTCCTCTCATCCATTCAGCTCATCTTGGAGATTTTGATCCTGAACTTCATGAGCCATCAACTGATTACATAACAGAGTTCAAATTTATTCCTAATCAGGTAAAAGTGAACTTCTGAAAAATCCTTGAATTCATTGATACTTGCTGGGCAACTAGGTGTACTTAGCAGAGCTGTCTTTAAGGTGATTCCATAGTAAAAGAACCTAACATAGATTTTAGCTAAAACTTGGTACACTGATGTAACAAGTCAAGAAGATGATAGAAAAGTAATAAAAAGTGGGGGTCACCGTGCTCGTTTTGACGTCACAATGCTGACAAATACGGCTATTTAGGACCCTTTTACAAAAACCGGGGGCAGTGCAAAACTAGACAAAAAGGAGAGATTTTTTCGATGATGCATGTGACATCACACAGAATTTGACTTTAATGTATTGTTTATCCACTTACGTACCAGAAAAATGCCTTTTTATGCCCTTGTTTTTACTTTACGCTCCAAAGTAGAATTAAATTGGACGCGCGCTTTTCGACCCGTGATGGCTCAATCTGTACAATTTAGTAAAATTGCCAAAAAACTGAACATAGATTTGTGCCATTTTTTTTCTCATCGAAAGGAAGCACTGTCCTTATTAAAATCATGAAATAAGAAATGGGGGTCACTGTACTCGTTTTTGCGGTAGAGCTGCAGAAAGTGCGCACCAAACGCATTTTCTCCGATGAGAGAGGACTGGGGCGAGTTTCAAAATAGAATGTATGTGAAAGGGGGGAGAAAGTATTAAAAAATCCGTTTTTACAGAATTTACATCGAGATATCACATTTAGGACACAATGTGATAAAGAAAGTGTTTAAATGAAAATCAAAGTGAGTAAGCACAAGTTAAACATCCACTATCGAGGTTCTCCGAGGGGAGGTCGAACTCAGCAACACGCGTACTGCTTACGTTATACACATTCCCAACACATTAAGTCTCACCTCGGCAAGAAACAACAGCAAGCAAAAATTCCAACAGCGTTTCTCTTCAGTCAACTTCATTTTAATAATATTACTTCACATGCTCTTTTTTAAGGCGGCCAACTTGTTATGCGCGGTAAGAGATGCGCAGTGCAAAACTAGGGAATCACCTTAAGGGCCGTAACCTGTAAAACCTGTTACAGCTGAGCTCACTTGATCCTACGGGTGATCAAAGTGGGAAGCTAGAGGTAACACTTTAAAGTTTTGAGGAGATGCTATGGCTGCTCTAAAAATTAATGACAGCCCTGCTTAGAATGCATGTAAACAGTACCTTGATGGTTTTGGATGGTTGCACCCAGGATTTCAATCACAGACAGACTCAAAAGTTAGAACCACCTTGTACAGAATATATTAATAATGATAAATAGCTGCACTTGGGAAAGATTAGTACTGGTCAGGTATTCCATGCATGAGTCCCTTGCTACAGTTGACTAAACACAAGCCTGTTTTACAGAAGATATGAGAAGGAACGGATGGATGTGTGACTTTCTGACACTGCTTAAGAAAGAATGTTGGCTTAATATGGTGGATAGCTGATGAGACTAAAGTTGCATATTTTTCCTACTTCCCTAAATCTGGGATTAAGTTCTGTAAGAATGACATGTTAGTGTTTGTTTCCTTTTGAAGACAAAAGAGTTGGAAAAAGAGATAAAGAAGAAGCACCAAGCACTTACGTAAGTGAAGAAAATTTAATTCTATTATAATATTATTATTGTTACTATTATTTTTTAGAAGAAAAGAGAAAGTTACATGATAACATGTAGTTATCACATATGATTTATTTATCTTTTAGCAGAAACCCATGACTTCCTTTTGTATTTTTCAGTGGTTTGAACCCAGCAGAATGTGAAACCAACTTTCTAAAGATTGTTAAGAACATGGACTTTTATGGAATTGACATGCATAGTGTTGTGGTATGCAATCTATATCTCACAAGCATTTAATTAACAATATTGAAGGGGGCTGAATATGATGTGAAGAATTATGTAGATCAAGGAGAATTGCTATCGCACAAGGCTGAGGTGGTTAACAGCTAGATCTGTATAATTCTTCACATCATACAAAAGCAAAATTCAATTGTTTTTTATTTTTTATTCATTCAAAATTTTTGTAAGTTCTCAACAGCCTTACCTCCTTGTATGCTTTCCTTTAAAACAGTTGCCTGTTTCTTCACTGACGTGGTTTCAGGATTTAAAAAGGTGTTTTTCTTACAGATTCTCCTCAAAAAGTAAATGACATCCATCAGGCAATATATTTGGCATATTCTTACATTTCTTCCATTAAGTTTTAATTGCAAATTCAGCTATTTCATCTTTGGATAGACAAAAACTCGTACCCTTTTTTTATTTATACTTGGGCAATAACCCTTCAAATCGGTTGGTTATTGTCTTCATCTTCCAAAAAACGGTAACCGCAGCCTTGTTATATAATAATTATTATTCACAGAAGTGGAGGTAGAGAGTGGTGGATGTTAACGAAGTCACAAAGCAGTGAGGTAAATATCCACCACTAACTACCTCCACTTACGTTTTCTTGCCAATAAACATACCAAGTTTTGAAGGCATTAGTTGAGCTGTTGCGGGGAAATTTCTTTAAAGAGTTGTAAATTGTTTCTGTATTTGAAACCATTCTGTAAAAAAAAAAAAAAATTAACTTATGTGAGTTTGGTGCTGCTCGTTCGGAGGAGCTGGAAGTGAATCATTGAATAGCACTGGATATCCCAATTTTGAGTAGCCAATCAGAGCACGCGAAAAACATTATTCACTGTCTTAGTTAACAGCCAGTGATCCCCGATGACTTACTTTTGCTGTTGGGCAACCAAGTAATATTTTAGCTTTTTTAAGAAATCATATCCTGGATCCATGGATGTCACAGGTTCAGAGCTCCCAGCTACTCTCAATTTTTCTTATCGCACAGCCTCGTTATAACTATGATTGCTTTTATAGAGTTAAGTTAGAACATCACTAACAACTTTACGATTTTCATATCTTGTTATTTTTCTAGGGAGAAAATAAAGTTGAATGTCAACTTGGTTTGACTCCTCGCGGAATTTGGTTCATAAAAGAAAGAGAGAAGAAAGCTCTGTTTTCATGGTAAGTAAAATAGTACACTTCTCCTGTTTTGGTTGAGACAGGAAACTCTCATAAACCTCTGTTTTAATAGAATGCGAGCAGTCTCTTCTCTTCTTTAGATTTAGTGAGGGAAGTGCACGCGCGCGCAGGTATCGAGCGAGGAAGAAACAAGCATGGCAGCTCGTAGTCTAGCCTTTGAAAACACGCCTGCTAGGGTGATTTTGCTTAACCCGTGAAATAGGTGGTAGAATACTGTTAATGATATGTGACATAAATCATATATGAACTATGGAAATGAAATGAAAATGAAGAAACGATCTTCGCAGTGAACGCAATTTATGCAATTGCGTAAAGAAGCCTGAAAAATTCAGCACTTCAACGGGGTTTGAACCCGTGACCTCGCGATTTACCGGTGCGATGCTCTACCAACTGAGCTATGAAGCCACTGACGTTGGGAGCAGGTCAATTGTGGGTTCATATGTTCCCGTGAAAGAAATGAGTGTTAATGATATATGAAATAATACTATTATTATTACGCGCTATTATGCACTAATTCTATTATCTTCTTTTGGCTATTTGTAACTATTTTGCACTAGTTGTTGTTATCTGTTTCACCGTTCAAGTAAAATCACTCTATTGTTTATAAGGTTAGGGGCATTGGTTGGGTCATTCATATGTTGATTTGCAACTCGCATAAGAGCTTTATAGCCCCCCTGTGTCTGTCATGCAGTCACATTAGCATTCTAAATCATCTTTTTTGTTTCTGGTTCTTTAGGCAAAAGATTACAAAGATATCCTTCAAGAAAAACAGGTTTTTGTTGGAGCATCAAGAGGTAAGGAACTTAAGTTCTCAGAAACGTTTTGATCACCTGTGATAGACTAGCGTCCCATCAAAAGGGGGTATAATTGAGGGCCAGAAGAGGATCCCGCAATCCTAATCTCCAGGTTGTTATCACGCATGCGTCGCATGTATGTTGCCGGCATTCGTTTGGCCTTCCACTAAGAATGAGTCGAATGCACAGAACGCAATTTGATCACGCGCGTTTGGACCTTCTTTCACTTGTAATCTGATCACGCGTGTTTTGACCATTTGTTACGTGAAGCTTGCACAAAGCACACTAGCACAGTGATGGAGCAAAAGCGTTTTGACCCTCGATCGTTGTCACTCGCACTCCGTAACCTTTGGTTATTACTAGTTTAAGTCTATAACCATGAAGTGACTAGGTTAAAATCACTTTGTAATGGACTAGAATTTCATGCTTGGAGAAAGGGTATGATACAGTGGAACCCCGCCTTACGACCACCTCTTTATTACGACCATATTCTTTCGACCCAAGCGTGTAAACATCACTGAGTCATTTTATTGTTTTAAAGACATGCAACTTGTAAAAAAAACTATAATATTCTGCTTTGGGTACAATATATAAATTTGTTGTTGTTTGTTGTGGTTGTCAATGCGACCACCTCGTTATTACGACCAGGATCTTATGGCCAAACGGTGGTGGCATTAACGAGGTTCCACTGTATTCTTATTCACTCTATGATCACCAGAGGGAGTAGGTCGATGGGCTTCTGCTAGCTCAAATAAGCTGTTTAATACTCGCGTGCCATTGCACTTTTCTTTATCATTTACCATATGTCTGCTTTTGTCCAGAACCAGCGACATACTGAAAATTTTACCTACACGTGCTCAAGTTCTCTCGCTGCTAAGCATCTCTGGAAAAGCTCAATAGAATGCCATACTTTCTTCAGGTAAACATTCAGTGATCCTCAGCATTTACAGCCTGCGAACAGGCTCGCTTACCGTATTTCCTTGAAAAACTGCCCGCGCCCAATATAATAGCGAGCTTAAGCAACAACGACGGCTACGAAAACCTCACTAAAAAAGTGAATTTGCGCTACTTTAAACTTTATCGCGTTATTCCATCTCGTTCAGTTCGTCAAATGTTGGCGAATTTTTTTGGAGTTGAATTCTAAAGGACTGCATTGAAGCTTAGGAAAAGAAAAACCAAAATCGTTGTGTTCCCATCCTCCAGAAAACGTGACGCTGTCGCTGTCGTCATTGCTTAAGCCCCCTAATAGGGAATTTAAGATCAAAGGACGCGACGGCAACGAGAACGTCGCTTAAAAAGTGAATTAGCGTTCCTTCAGTCTTTATCGCAGTTATTCCTACCCACTTACTTTGTCAAATGTAGGCGAACCCTTCTGAATCTGAATTAAAATATCCAAGTTCAAAAGGGAAATAAAATTTCGTCTTTGCTTGGTTACCTTCTACAGAAAACGCGAAATTAGGCATTTTCACGTCGTAGTTGTGCAAAAACGGCGAAGAAATGTACAAAAAAGTGTGATACACGTGCGAGTTGTTGTTTTGCTAATTAAACCTATTCCCCCCCCCCCGTCTCCTGCCCTCTCCTCCCCCCTCCTCCCCTCAGAGATACAAGAAAAAGCAGCTTCTATTGCCACCCCATTTTTAATCTTTTAGGCTTCGACTACAGCGGAATCAGTAAAGGAGAAAAGTTTCTTTTTGATTAAGTCGCTCGGCTTCCAATTATTTCTATATCCGTGTGCTTTTTTATGTGTGTTATCTCTTCTTTCAATATTTTATTTATTATGTATTTATTTATTTTTATTTTTATTTGTCCTATTGCCTCATTCTTTTTAAATGCTGTGAACTTCCCAGGAAGAGCTATACCATTCTCTTATTTCGTTCAAAGGAAAATTTAATAAGCGCCCCCACCCCCCCCCCCCTCGATTAAGCGCTCTTCTTCCAAAAAGCGCCCATCCTTTTGGCTAAAATTTGAAATAAGCCCCGTGCGCTTATTCGAGGAAATGCAGTAATTGTTTGCCGTTTTCTTTCCCCTCCCGTCCCGTCGCGTAAGTTCACTGATATGATATATAAGACTGACCTAAAACTTACCTGTTTTTTTTTTTGTTTGTTTGCTTTCATTGACACAGACTCGTTAAAACAACCAACAAGCCAGCAAGAACTGGGAGTTTCTTAAGATTTGGTTCCCGCTACAGATATAGGTTAGTTCGATTTTTTGTGATCACAGTGTGACAAACGTGACAGTGTTCGTACGATTGTAGCGTTACCGTGTTCTTACATTCTGTTTTTGGCGTTGATTCGTTTTGTTAAGAAAGAGAGATTTTAACAGGGTACTTTCGTTGCTTGTAGCGGAAGAACAGAACACCAAGCACAAAGAGATGCAAGAATGAGCGCTAGAAAATCTCACAAGATTCAGAGGTAACACTTACAAAAACTCACGTCTACCCTTTTATCATACTTATTTTATTATTATTATTATTATTATTATTATTATTGTTATTATTATTATTATTGTTATTATTATTATTGTTATTATTATTATTATTATTGTTATTATTATTATTATTATTATTGTTATTATTATTATTATTGTTATTATTATTATTATTATTATTATTATTGTTATTATTATTATTATTATTGTTATTATTATTATTGTTATTATTATTATTATTGTTATTATTATTATTGTTATTATTATTATTATTATTGTTATTATTATTATTATTATTATTGTTATTATTATTATTATTATTATTATTATTGTTGTTATTATTATTATTATTGTTATTATTATTATTGTTATTATTATTATTATTATTGTTATTATTATTGTTATTATTATTATTATTGTTATTATTATTATTATTATTATTGTTATTATTATTATTATTATTATTATTATTGTTATTATTATTATTGTTATTATTATTATTATTATTATTATTGTTATTATTATTATTATTATTATTATTATTATTATTATTGTTATTATTATTATTATTGTTATTGTTATTATTATTATTATTATTGTTATTATTATTATTATTATTATTATTGTTATTATTATTACTATTATTATTATTATTATTGTTATTATTATTATTATATTATTATTATATTATATTATATTATTATTATTAGAATTTGAAAATGAATAGTTTTTTCTATCTTCACTTATAATATATAGGATTGTTTTTGTTCTCTAATGAAGGACGAGGGGTTTCTTTTGTAACAGATGGAATTGTAGATAGTGTTTTTGATGAATTAATTAGATTTTTTGTAACAGCAGGTTGATTGTAAATAGGATTTTAATTGAGGTTTTGTAATAAAGATTCTTTTCTTATAATTATTATTATTATTATTATTATTATTATTATTATTATTATTATTATTATTATTATTATTATTATTATTATTAGTATCATTACTTTTTCTATATCCCGGATGTCTTTGATATAAACATTAAGCAGATTTAGCAAAGACAACGCAACGAGAAATGACAAAGCGAACGCGCGCTGAAATGACTGAACACAACTTCCGGCGCACAATATATAGAGGATATTACACGGTGGCGCGAAGATATGAATTTTATTTTCGAGTGGCAAAACAATATTTTACGAACGAGCGCAGCGAGTGAGTAAAATATTGTGTTTGATACGAGAAAATAAAATTCATATCTTCAAGCCGCCGTGTAATGTTCTTTTTATTATATAGACAAAAAGACATCGATAAAATAATAGAGGGAAATGACCGAAATTACGTCATCGATAAATTCACGTGTGAGATTATGGAAAATAAACCACTCGGGTCCCGGATGTAGTTTTTATGAATTTTACGAGTGGTGTAATAAACAGTTACTAACAGTGGATGGCCGGAGTTTTTTTTTTCCAGTGCACAATATGCTGCTCTGCCATGGTATATCTGCCTTTATCTGCGCGCGTAACCTTCTGTTTGCCATCGTCACTCTCTTCACATGGTTTTTGCTTGTACTCTGATTCTTAGGAAACAAGCTCGCTGAACCTGTTTTAGACCATATTCCTATTTTCGTCAGCGAACTGGAACTAGTAAGGGTGCGAGGCTATTGTCAAGCTCATTGTACAGCAAGCTAGTAAAGCGATCTTCAAGTTTTGTTGAAACACGAAACAAAAGCTGACGATTCTCCATGTGACTTCTTCTCAACCGACTTATCTAGACTCGCTTTTTTTTTTTTCGCAAACGGGTAATACGTGAATCTACATTGCAAAAGGCGTAACCGAATAATTGTTTGAACAAATTGGACGACTACTGCAGTTCCATTTCATTATCGGAGATTATCCTCGTTTACCAAGGGTTCTACCGAATTTTGAAGCAATTTCCTTCCATCAAACCGATGACCAAAATCCATAAATACAACAAAACCGTTCCTACAAGCTCATTTTTTATCGGCGGACGACGGTTTCAGTTCATTTAAGCGGACAGCCAATCAGGCAGACAGGGCTCGAAATTAACGGTTACTCGTTAACCAATGGTCAGTAGATTCTTACGTTTGGTCACTAAAAATGTAGCCTGTTCCAGGCTCCGAGACAGTCCGGTCGGCTGAAGTGAGAAAGCGCAAACACGAAAATAAAACGGCTACTGAAAATGAGCGTTACTATCCCAACACGGTTAGTAAAAATTTCTGTCATTGAAAATCTTACATCTGTTTCCCTTTTGCATAACATTGTATTCTATCTTGATCAATTTATTGTTCTAAAAGATATGCTTACAGCATAATCGAACAACATGAAAACGCTCATTTCACGGAACTCAGGGTAAACACGCTTTTGTTGGACGGGAAGACACAGCTATAGAAGGTTCCCTGCACACGCAGAGGGCGTATGAAGAAACAAAGAACTTTCCACCAAGAATCGAAAAAGGCATTCACCTGGCTGCAGTTCGATGAGTCTAAAGAACAAACAACGCTTTGCACTGTTTATGGTGAATTTCCCGCCCTTGAGCAACGTAATTGAAAGGAAGTTGTAAAAGAGCATTAAATCTTCGATATTATTTCGTTTTGCAGATTATCATGTAATTTGGACCAATCCATCCGTACATTAGTTTGCCCCATTTTTAGCGCTACTTTTAACAGTCAAAATATTGTTATTTCAAGAACAGATTCTTGGATAATAAACTTTATAGTTTGGTTAGTAAAATTTATGCCCACTAACCTGAAGGGTAAGTTAGCCAAAAAATTAATTTCGAGCCCTTGTGACAGAACGAATTGACAACCCTGACAGTTCAGATCATGAAGACAGATTGTAAAGGGCTTTTTTTAACATCAAACATGCAAACACTGACAGTGAGGAAATAATTGGAAATGAAAATTTGTCTCTATTTTCACTCCAATCTTTCGAATGATATGAGTGTAGTTGAGTAGCCCACTTCTTTAAGTGTCGAAGATTGCAAACTTCTTCTTACCTCGGAAGCCATCAGCTTTCGCCATCAACCGTTAGTAAGTGTTTATTACTTGTTTCCCGGAATGTCCTTCTACCTGGCCTCATTTCAGTAGAGAGGCTTAAAACAGCTCAGGTGATGGCTTTTCTATAGCTCCTCTAGAGCGTTTCGTCCGGTCGATAGCAGTCGGAAAAAGCTTATTCCTGTTCACGAGTCTCTCTCATTTAAAACTTAGCTAATTACACTCAAATTTTGTATCGACGTATGCTATTAAACTAAGGTGCGAAAAAATCGTTGTTATTAAAAATAGGTGTTAAGTTTCCATAATGTTTTAGCAGGTGGGCAGCGAGACTTTCACATTTCCATGAAAAATAAACTAAGACTTATTTACATGAATATTTTCCCTTCAGGGCGACAAGCGAGCGATTCTCAAGAAGGCCTACTGTGGGTACGTATGTCAAAAGAAAATTATATTGTTGTGGCTTTTAGATTTGAGTTTAAAGCAGATGCCTTATTTAGGAATGAAATGTCCTTTTCCCGTTTACTCTTTTCATTTGTTTCTGTATTGCACGGTTCTCTTACGTAAGACTAAACTTGTTTCTCGTTGGTTCGCCTTATTAATTTGTTCGGTTTTTTTGCTCCAATTTCTACCGTGGTAACTCATAAAACAACGGTCTAGTCGGTCTAGATTTGAGTGCTAAAGTCGCATTACTTGTTAAACCAGGGTTGCTAAATTCTTATCTACCCGGGTTTTCATTTCAGCTCGCGTAAAAAACGGAATTTAAGTCTACAGTTAATGCGTTCGAGTTTGTGGGGAATTCAGTCCGGTCAACCGAGTTCGAGTTAACGAGCTTCTACGGTTACGGTATCTCGCTGTAGTAAAATTTAATTTTTCCCTGCAAGCTATTAATATAAAATTTAGTGTTTATCATCTTTTTCCAGTAATTACTTTGTGTCTTTATTTTCGCGGACAAATTAGTAAATGCTCGAAGGGGCCTTTTATTGACGTTTAAATGAATGGCCGTTTTTATACTAGAGAACGTATTATCCATCCAGACGGATTAGCCGTTTTTATACTACAGCCGTATTATCCGTCTGGACGAACTTGGGCAAACATTCGCAGTTCTTCTGGTTAGGGTGGCACAAGACGCGTTACGGGTAATACTTCGTAATACGTCTTGAACGACGCACTACGAAAGGTAGTTCGTCTGGACGCATAATGCGTCTCGTGCCCGTCTTTATACTTGAGACGCATAACCAGACGAACTACAAAATGTTTTCCCAAGTTCGTCCAGACGGATAATGCGTTCTTAGTATAAAAACGGATCTGTCGGTTAACCAGAACGTCCTTACTCATCACATTTAATTGCTATCGTAACACCACATCATTATATTTATGGAAAAATTCACTAAGGTTCTACATTTACATAACCAAAGTTCATTTGTACATTTATAAAACCCATTCTATTTTTTACCTCATTTGTTAGCACTTTATGAACCTTTGCTTAGTGCTCTTTAGTGGTTCGTTTTTTACCGTGAAACGACGTTTTCCATTGATTTGTAGTGTCCCTGCATTTTTTAAGCTACACGAAATAGTTTTTGAGAACGATACAAAAAAAGCACTTGAAAAAAGGACGACAATTTCAAATATAAGATAAACTGAACTTTTTATTTCTATATATTTCGTTGTTCTTTCTTTTATTGTATTTACTTCACATGTAGACATAAACTATAAGGCCCTTTTTCGGGCCTTTGAAGCAAAATTTTTTGTTTACAAAATCGATGAAAGCTGTTTACAATTTCGTTTTAGCATGCACGTTTCAAGGCTTTTACCTCGCTTTTGCTATAACACTCATAAGAAGGTTTCATTAAAAAAAGACAGTAGCTTTTAAGTAAAAGAAACGTACCTTTCGAGATCTTACAGAGGGCGCTTATAATCTCTCCCTCGTTCTAATAAAGGATGGTAAATTCCGACAGCTGTTTAAATGTTGGTGAGTTATTAGCCTTTTTCGAATATATAAAATGCTGCGGTCCCATTTGTTACTTTTTTGGACTATTTTTTGTCGTTTCATTTCGTTTTTCTCTGTGTTTGTGGCCTAAAATTAAGATATCGCCTCGCGAATTCAGCCTGCGTTCATTTTTAGTTGCATAAACCAACAGGCTCTTGACTATATTAAATTTGCTGTATTTTCTCTCGTTTATTGAAGATGCGAAAACGTTTGAATTGCCACGCTCAATATAACAATCGATGACAGCTGAACTAAACATTCTCTTCCAAACTGACTGACCGAACAGGCGTTTTGGTTCTCAAGTGATGTATCTTCTCCAGAGCAAAGAAAAAAGTTGAAGGGAAATAAGCGACGGCTGAAAGAGAACAGTGACCTATGTATCCCTGCGTTAACTACTTTCACTTAATTTTTCAAAGTAAACTGCAGTGTTTTCATTGATTTGACCACAAGCGAACACGCACGAAGCTCATGACTTTTTCCCCTGCAGAACACTATCCTACGGCCAAAAGAGAGATGATTGCCTCGCCGTACTGATAAAGAATGTAAATATTTATTCAAATTGTCAATGTCGAGGAAACGATTTGGGAAGCCGGAAAGGTTACTTACTCTCTGCAAAATTCCTAGCTATGCCCTTTCAATAGTATCCCTTCTTCTTGTTGCCCGCAGTTATCTGACACCTTTTTTTAAGAGTTGCTTCTACGTGTTTTTACAGGCTACATTCGTGTTGGTTCTCGCGTGTGGGGAAAAGCTCTGAATGGCGATTTTTACAAAGGGGTCGTGACAGGACTTGGAGAAATGCTCCACATCAAGTTTGACAACGGGGACACGATTGCGCACGACAGATCAGACCCTGAGTGTATTGTGTTTGATCAAACACCGGAAGTCAACGACTTGGAAGTTGGTAAGGGCACTCTTCTTAGACCTTTCGAGATTTTAGTGATTTCCGCGTGAGACTGACGATCATCGACCCCCTGTTTTTCTGTGTGATCGTCAATATCGAGTGCCCTGCTGTAATGGGCGTCATCTTGGTTTCATATGTGCCGAGGGGTGGGGGGGGGGGGGCGGGGTAGGGGGCAGGCGGCGGGGTTTTTAACGTAACAACCCCGCCTCCTAGTTGGATTGGATACTCTCAAGGATCTTACGAGAAAATAGGCGACTTTAAACAGTCTCGTAAAATTTCGCGTCTTTCATTGGCCATTTGATCCGCTCACCGAAACCGCATTTTTTTGAAACCGCACTCCAGCGTGGTTTAATACCACGTCCAGGGTAAAAAATATGTGGTTTCAAACATGTCCTGATTCGTGTTGATGAGGCCTTAAACTCAGTCAATAAAACCGATCTGTACCAAGAAAGTACGGAAAAATGGAAGACTTTGAACAATCTATATTGTTGGGAATTATATGTTTTAAATACGCTGCAAACTTTTCTTTGAGTACGTTTTCTCCTGCAAACAAAATTACATGCTAAATTATTTGGACCGTGAATTGAATGTTGTACTGGCACATTTGTAATAACGAAGTGAAGGTTATCTTCCTGTTAGTTGTATTGTTTTACAACCCATTGTCTTGTTTTTACAGGAAGTCGAGTGATTGCTCATTGGCCAAGTCTTCCCGCCAAATTGGCCGGTAAAGTGATTGGTATCGAGCATGGCAAATACTATGTGGAGTACGATGATGGAGACAAACATCACAATACAATCGAACAGCTTAGGATTCTTAAACCGCCCCTGTATTTTGGTAAGCTCACGTACTATTTACTAGCTTGCGAGCAAACTCTTCATCTGGGGAATATCAATTCAGCCAAGAAACATTCTAGTCCCCAGAGCCCGTCGTTTCTTGGTCACGTGGTCTTGAAACGAGGTCGATAACAAATTAAGCCGAGTGGCTCTGGGGACGAGAATGGCTAAGAAATGGCATCTGATGCGCATGTGCATCAGCTGACTGTGTCCCTTTCAACTGGTTAGGGTGCTTGTGTTCTTAAGCCTGTTTTCCATATGACCTGGAACAAGATCGGCAACTGGTCTGCATCACGTCGTGAACATGTGCAAAAAACGTGGTGTTATTTTCGCACCGAGATTGAGTGAAATAGGTAAACGGAGCACGTTGACGACCGCTAAAATAAATTGGAACATTTGTCCGTGATATCGTGGACAGTTTGAATACTTCCAATGCAGATAACTTCAGATATTTCCACAAACTGTCACGGACCGTTACAGATCATGTAGAAACCAATGTTCGGAACTGAAAGTTTACTTTCTGTTGGATTGTTCGGACGTGTGGGAACTAGGCCCTAAGTTAGTCTTCAGGGGCTCGGACCCCCTTTGGTTTTATCGACATGTGTTTTTTCGCTTGCGTTGTGAATTCTTGTAGCCTGAGTATCAGGCCTTCCTAAGGGGCTAGGGCAGAGGAAATTTTAGATGGGGGAGGGGGAGGGGAAGAAGAGAAAGGAAGGCCTGACACAAAACCATTCGGCAAACCGTGTGACACATCCAAAATCTGGATGTGGCAGTGATTGGATAACACACAATACCCCCTGACGTCACTGACCGCAAGAGCGATCGGCAAGAAGCAATTGACATTTTTCATAGATGTTTTGATTTCATGTTACCGATATGGATACTTTTATGGACAGAGGGGACGCAGAGAGGAATTCAAAACGGCTCTAGAGGACGCTCTCAAGTTCTTTCCTGGAATAAAAATAAAATCCGAGCAAGAATTGTCTTTTCAAGGCCTCGTAGTTTAAAGGAAAGATGTACTCGGAGTATGGAAAAGCCTCATACATACCAGCTTCTGCCGAAACTATGTCTGAGTATTGGTTTCAAAAGACCGGGACAAAGATGACGATATCAGTGTTTCAGATATCTAAGTTCTGATTTACAACATCCTGCCGTTAAAAGGGGATTGTTACTGTAACTGAAAATAGAGCGAGGTAGCCATGTATTGAGATAGCCGACAGCACCAATGCTTTTAAGAAGTTTGACTTTGCTTGTGGCGGTTACGATAGCGTACGTGATTGGAATTCGTTCGCTTCCTCTTCCAAAATTCTCTTACTTTTGAAATGTCTTAAGCTCAAGCGGGCGCCATCATATTTCGCCAACGGGATTGACCTTTGCTATAGCCTCTCACTTTTTTAAAACTTGTAACAGCTTTCACGAGCTCTCCGTGAAGTGGTCGAATTTGCTGCTGCTTGATAATTTCTAGGCATAGGTGTTTCACCATCGCACCTTCCTATTTATTCTTGCAGCTCCTTTCCACCGCCCGAGGATACGAGGGATAACATCAGCTTTTTAGCTGCCAGACAAGCGCCTGATGTAACTCTGTAAACAAAAGCAATTTACAGTTTTTCTGGGGCACGTTTATTTACGAACGAGAGCGTTGGCGATCTTACACTAACACAATTTTTAAGACATGTTATAATTCCTGTAATGTTTTACATTACAAATATTCGAAAACTCATCATTGGAGGTTTAAAAAAAAAAACGAAATCGTAGCAACACAAGCACCGGAGCTCGGCCAAACCGTTGAGTGAGATTTATTTCAGGCGAGGTTTTTGACACGTGAAGCTGACAACCCAATGACCGGAAGTGATTTTGATTGGATGATATCGAATCATGCTGTGTAGGGGTGGAAGGCTCCAGTAAAAGCATCTGTGTCAGGCGTTTCTCTCCTTCAGCTCTCTCCCTTTTTCCCTTCCATCTTTCCCCTTTTCCCCAGAAACGCCTGATACTCAGGCTAGAATTCTTGTGGTTTGTTCATCATGTTTTTCAACTAAGTTAGCTAGAGCAACGGCGACGGCAACTAGAATAGAGAGCTTTAGATTCTAAGACGAGGACGACTACGAAAACGAGAGTTTTTCAATACTAAGTTACGCTTACGCTGAAAACAGCGTTATTTGGGCGGGAAAACGTGATAGCCGTCGTCATTAACGGCGGGTTTTTGCGAGAATGTCGTAGTGACGAGAACAAGTTATTAAATGTTAGAGGTTTTACAATTATGCAATCAGAAGGCTTAACCTCCTTCGATGAAAATAATGTTGCTAACTTTTATTATCAGGAAAAGTTCAATGAAGCTTTCCGAGTTGTCGATTTTTTAAGAATACGCGAAAAAACTAAAGCTAAATCTCGTACTTGTACTCGTCCTAGTTTTTGACTCTAAAACAGCAACAAAAAGGAGTCTTCACGTGCGCTGTAATTTGTGTGCATTTCTTTCCCGTCCTTTCGTGCTTCGCGAAATTTCCTTGTTCAAAGTCTAATGGAATACTTCCGCATCAGCACGGCAAATTTCCTCGCTGAATTTCGATGCAGTCCGTAAAAATTCCATTCCGGGCAAATTCGGCTGTATTAGACATTTTAAGGAAGTTCGTAAAGTCTGTTTTGAGTAGAGGTGAGCTGGAGTTAACTGTATAGACCCTTGAGAATAGAAAGCTGTGTTTTTATACGACTAAACTCGGTGTCGAGTTCAGTTTTCTCTGCGAGGCTAGACCTGCCAAGTTTTTGTTCGTGTGCAAAATAGTTGCTGTTTAGGCAGTTAGGGACCTTAAGCAAAGACGACGACGACGGTAGTGAAAACGTCTCTAAACCAGGGCAGATAAATGTTGGGAGGTGAACGAGCGCTCCGCTCTTTATTTAATGTGTGATACGGAGTAGGACTGGCACGAGCGCTCTTTCTGCGCTTCCGGTGCGCTTGAAGGCCGGCGAAATTGTCCTTTTTGCAAACCGGAAATTCTATTTTCTTTCTGTAATTTCAGGCTACAATGTTAAATAGATAACAATATCAATAAACAGTTTTATATGTTTGTGTCTGTATGCCTATAAGTCAAACTTGTTGGTCGTATAATGCCAAAATTTTAGTTTAATTTGAAAGTGTTGAATACCTCCTCCTTCCACTAAATATCACCTGATCGTCTTTCGCCGTTTCGTTTGCAAAAGCTTAACACTTCTTAACCTCAATTTTTACATATGTTAAACGCGGAGAAATTTTATATAACATAACAAAAAATTAGATTGATATATTTTGATATAGTGGCGTTGTACTGCTTCAATCTTTGCTTCTCGGGTGCAACACGCAATGGCGACTCGCGCAATGCGTCGCAAATCCGGCAACCGCATGTAAACAAAATTTATCGAGGTTAGTTGCAGGGTTTTTTCTCCGTTTTTCTCTCTAAAACAAAACAAGGTAAACAGTAAAAACTGAGGGGAAACTAATTTTGAAGTTTCGAAGAAACAGAAAGACATGTGAGATGTTTTTTTCAAAATTAAAAAGAAGGATGATGGTGATTGAAATTAGCATAATTTCACCTTGCACGAGCTGCACGCATTTATAAAATACACGTCATCTAGTTGTGAAACACGATCTGCTGTCTTTTTGTTTTGCCATGAATGACATGGATGAGATTTTCCTTCGTGTTTTACACAGTACTTAGTTGTTTTTGTTTTGGAATAACATCGACATTGGCGAGTAAGAGAACGAAAATATAATTCAGTGGTAGAGTCATGGAAGTAGTACGAGAAACCCTTTGAAAGAGATGTTTGTCTACTCCAACTAAACCTCCCGCAAAAATTGCAACATTTGTCTCTAGGAGACAGCGTACCAGCACAAAGGAACGAGGAAGAAGTGCAAGAAAACAAATCAAGCCGCCATAATTCAGTGACAGCGACAGTGCCATGGACAAACCACATCGCAAGCCCTGACCGAAGTCGAACACAAGCGACATTTCCAAACAGAGTCCCAGTCCAATGCATCACACCTTTTTGCTCGGACGCGTTCGTTTCACCGCCCAACCTTTATTCGCCCTGCTCTAAAGAAATGAATTTGCGTTCTTTCAAACTTAATCGCGTCCATTTGGACCCGCTCAATGTGTCAAATGCAGGCGACTTTTCCTGGAGTTGAATTCGTAAGGATTTTATTCAAGTTCAAAAAGAAGACGAAAAATTCGTCGTTGTTTGTCCACGTCCTCCATAAAACGTCAAATTAGAAGGCTTCACGTCGTAGGCGTGCAGTGGACGTCAAAGAAATGTACTAAAAAGCGTGATGCACGTGCAGAGCTGTTGTTTTGATCATTGAACCTATTGTTTTTTGAAGTTGTCGTCGTAGTAGTAGTTGCTTAAGCTCCCCATCATCTTTAGAAAGACGTAGAAGATACTCAAACTTATATTTAGGATCAGTGCTTTGTCTAATATGAAAAGTTCAATGAGGGGAAAAGAGGAATCACTCATTTCCTAATTCAGTGGATAAAACTGTGGCAGTTAAGTACCAAACCAAAGAAGTGAAAAGCGTAATGCTTAAAACGTTCGAGAGGCAAAGAGCTTCGGCACATAGGCTTATGTGTACCTGCGTATTTACAAAGTCTTTCATACCAGTAGGAGATTCATCCCTTATTCCTTCTATGGAGGTTTAATGTCTGCGAATGTCAATGCATTTTCTGGTAGGACCTTAGCTAGCAAGCAACTCTCTCCGTAATTTGGCCATACATTTGTCGGCATTTAATGTGCTTATCGTCATGTTTTTTTTCTTAGCTATCTCTAACTGTTTTATAATATAATTAATTATAAATTCTAATCAGACAATAACACTTCTACTGTGTTTTTTTGCTCTTGTTTTGTGCATTTAATTAGTGCTTCCTAGTTTTTAGTCTTAGAGGTCTCAATAGATATTTTCTCTAAACTATTCGATGAATACGCAAAAAACAACTAAAACAATCTCTCTCGTAATTGTAAATTGGTGGTTATTGAAGTGAGTGTCTCTGCTGAAGTTGGACAACGTAACATTTGCACTCCAAAGATACAATTTTTCTTCTTAGTCTAGTGAAAAAATTTTTTATTTATTTTGCTTCCGGTGACAACCTCTAGTTTAAAGTACCCTTTTACAGTACCCTGTCTCGTTTAGTTAAGGGTAAACCCACGCAAGAGAGTAACTTCTGCTCGCAAAGTGATTTTAAAGTCAGGAAAAGATAAGAAAACGGTGTGACGTTCATCGATAAATCATTGTTTTGCATACAAAGAAGTTATTTTTATCGAGTTTGTTTTCTGTAACCCTACTGGTTTTTGGTTGCTTCGCTCTTTCCCCGTTGTTTTAGCTTTTGTTTGTCCTAATGACTTTGCCAGTAACAGTAACTATAACTATACTAAATATTCGGTAATACGCAAATCTTTGTGCTGAGATTTTGAAAATTCCTTGAAACCGCGTTTATCGTCCGCATTGAAAACGTAGTTTGCCTCTGACTCGTTACTGTTCGAAGATCTATGTTTTTATCGGTTAATGCGATGTATTCTTAAGGTAGGATGTCATATCACTTCAACATTTTCTGCTGTACGCTTTTGTTGTCCTATTGTACTGTACATGTTAAGTTATTTTTTCAACACTTTGGTTTTTGGCCACAAAATGGTCATACAAAGGCCAAGTTCAGTCGCTGTACCCGCCATATGCGGACCCTAACATATGTGACAGAAGGCCGGTGTTTTAAGTCGGGAGTTTTAGTTTCGTGCATCGCGTTACGTTAACTTTGTAGAGGATGTCGCAATAACATCCGACACAAGAAAAATGGCGCCCAACCTTGTAAATATTGAAATATGATTTAAACTCTCCCCTTAATTTAGATTGATTTTATTTGACTGCTATATCCCTTTTTTGTTGGTTCGACCTAAGTACGCCGTTTAAATCAGTCGCGAATCGAACTTTGTCAAAGTGAAGTTGGATACATGAATGACGCGGTGTATTTCTGAACGGGACATCACGTGATTAGTGGTCGAGAAATGTTTTTCCCGATGTAGCACTTGTAAAAATAACTGTTTTCCAAGTTTGAAAAAAGTGTTAACGCAGAACCGGAATGATTTAAGAACAGTTGAAAGTTGCTGGTTTGGAAGAATTGATGTCTGCCTCTCAGACATTGCGATTAAAAAAAGGTCGGGAAAACTGGGCTAGGAAAGAGATCTACTTTTATTTTACCCCGTTATTCTTTCCTTTCAGCGAGGAGAGCTTGAATAATAAACAACTTTCTTGATAAATATTTTTTAGACAGATGAGAGAAAGTTGAATTAAATCTTTGAACTAATTCCAGATATTGAAAGTAAGAGCAAAACAATTTCCTGGCGAGATTATTATATTTAAAGCTAAGCCAAGTTTGAATTACTCTCTTATTACAGATTAGGGAGAACTGGTCATTCTTTCTTTTAATTTTCGGTAACTAGGCAGGATCCTATTATCACCGGCCAACAGCTCAGCTCTATTTGTGAGTAACAAAACACCGGTTGTGGGATTCATTCCAATGAAGGCGTTTTCAGCTGTTTGAAATAGTTCGCGAATTTTCTTTACCGCTGTAAATAATTCATTTTTACCTCAGGGGCTCTGTAGTTAAATGTTGAAGTCACGTTGGAAATAAGTGCTTTGTCGAAGAATTTGTTCTTAACCCGAAAAAGAGCAACTTATAACGGAAAAAAGCTTAAATTTGAGAGAGACGTTAATCGCAAACGCTACGAAAGGTAAGAAATTATGTACTGGAGTTAACCTCGAGGGCGTCGTGTTATATTGTTTCATATAGAGAACTAAAGTTACCGATGCTTAGAAAGTTCTTGAACGTACGGAGTGCCTTTGTTATGGATTTAACGTCATGTGGTGATTTCAAATAAGTAGAAAATAAAGCTTCAAGTGGCTGCATGTAACTATTCTTGCGAGAGCAGAAAGCAGCCGAGCATAAATATACATCGCATTTCCTCTCTTCAGCTCACAGACAAACACAAGCTTTCGACATGGTAAAATCATCTCGGAGAATCTATTTCAGCCGTGCAGTTCGCAACTTTCTTAAAGGCTTGTTTGGCCTTGATTTAAATTGAAATGTCCTTATATTTTTTGTCTTGAAGTGTGGTATTGGCCTTCTAATTAAAGTTCTGTTGACAGGTTTAGTAGTATTTTTACAAACGCTTTTACGAATATTGCGACGCTTACATAATCTTTTGTTTGTATAAATGGTCATTTACAGAGTTTTACTGTAATTGTTTCCAGTGATTATGTTCTACAGTTGTCGTGTTTTGTTTCTGTGCAATATTATAAAGACGACAATAAAAGGCACAAAACTGGAATAGAACACACAAGACTTTTTCGCTTCCAACAGAACAGAAGTTTACACGTTCCGACACGGAGATTGTTTATTCAGTTATTGTGTTTCTTGCATTCAAGGTAATTTCCACCTCTTCACGTGAAGTCAAATGACGGGTTATGTTTTTAAACAGTTGCGTTTTTGTGACATTGTATTATTTTTTAAGGGTATTTCTTATTTTATCTGCTCGTCAAACGTGTCAGCGAAGTTTTACAAGAATCCATACTCGCGCAATCCAAAAAAATGTCGTATTAATACTATTCTAGAATTGCGTTCCAGTAGCCTGCGTAGCAAGCGTTTCCTCGCGAGGTTCGTCTAGAAAGCTGGGACAAGAGCAAAAAATAAATAAATAAATAAATTTTTTTTTGCTTCCGCTCTAACTTTCGCGCAATAACTCGATGGGAAACGCTTGCTACGCAGGCTAGCGTTCCAGCGATTTTTATTTTGTTCGTAAAACCCATTAATAGCTAAGTTGATATGATAAACAAACAATGACATTAAGCATGAACAGTCGAGAACAGGATGGCTGGTTGGAGCACTGTAAATTGGTGCGTTTATTGGAAGGAGTTATCATAAATCTGGTTTATGATTCTAAACAAATTTCCAACGTGATAGAAATTGTTTGTTTCCTTCTGACAACTGCGCAACGACGGCGAATTAGTTCAGAAATTGGGTCGCATTTTTTAGTAAATTGTTGTGTTTATTGGAAGGAGTTTTATAAAATCTGGTTTATAATTCTAAACAAATTTCCAACGTGATAGAAATTGTTTGTTTTTTGCTGAAAACTGCGCAACGACGGTGAATTAGTCCAGAAATTGTGTCCTTTTTTTAAAGTAAATTGTTGTGTTTATTGGAAGGAGTTTTCTTAAATCTGGTTTATTATTCTAAACAAATTTCCAACGTGATAGAAATTGTTTGTTTCCTGCTGAAAACTGCGCAACGACGGCGAATTAGTCCAGAACTTGTGTCGTATGTTTTAGTATCTATCCCTGTTCAGGCGAATCCAGATATTTTCGAAACCGCATTTTTTTTTTCACGAATCAGCCTTCCACACGGAACAAGTGAATCCGCCCGCCGAAAGTACTCTTTTGAAAGTCTAGCCGAAACCGCATCTTTTTTAAACCGTCCTCAAGAGTGTTCTCTCTTCCTGACGGATTTGGGACTGCGTGTAGTCGATTGAAATTCAGTTTTAAGTATTCAGCCTTCACGGATTTGTGTGAACCGAACGAGGCCTCAAGTGTAACCACCGTGCCGTATTTACTCGATTAAACGCAACGGCGTTTATTAAATTTTTAGCCTTTCCAATGCGGCGTTTATTTCGACATCACTTTTTTAAAATCGCTGGCAACAGTTATTGTAAATCGTTTGTGAATATGTAATTTAAATGTTCCAATGTCTCCCTTCTTTTGCTGAGATAGTATCGTAAATGTCTGGATGGTGTAAATTACCAAGTTAAACCGAGATTTTTCTTATTATCCTCAAGTAAAGACCGCATTCTTGATTCTTCTGATTGGATCCAAAAAACGGCTGCAAGGGAGACTAGATTAGGTGCGGCGTTTATTCGAGGGCGGCGTTTATTGGTAATTTTGCTTCCATCTGCAGCGTTTGATCGAGGGCGGCGTTTATTCGAGGGCGGCTTTTAATCAAATAAATACGGTAATTCAAGTTCACAGGACAGGTACCATTCAGTATTTATGCGGATGGATTCAAAGTCATTTATTTCGTTCCAGGACCTGGCTCCATGAGACGGAAACCCGTCAGGAAGGCGGAGTCAATGAAAGTCACGAGTCTTACTGGTAAAGCTGTCATCACTACCGAACTTCCCAACCGATCGCATTCTAACGGCCATGTTAAAAGTGAAAGTGGATCAAGAAGTGAAAAGTTACCGTCGACATCTTCATCTGTTGATGGTGCTGTTTTTCTGCCCCCTGCATCAGAAGACACCGAAGAGAAACCTTCGGGATCGGTCGGAACCAGAGAACTTCCAGATGATCTGCCGAAGAATTTTCACATGAGATCTGCGTCACTGCCTGCTAATGTTCGAGCTCCGAAAGGATCGGCTTCATCTTCCCCTTCTTCATCTCCAAGACCTGACAAAAAAGCTACGCGCAACAAATCGTTCGGCGGAATGACGAAAAACTCCCGTGCACAGAAAGCTCCGTTGGAAATTTTCTCCTTACCCGAAACGGACGTAGATTCCGGAATCACTGTGGCGTGTGAAAGGCCGGCATCGGGGCGTGCATCAAAACGAAATCTGCGCATTATGGATCTTATGAAAAACACAAAGGTAGCAGAGGAGGAGAAAAAGAGCAAGCCCACTAAAGAAAAGTCGCGTGTTAAATTACCAAGCGAAAAGTCAGCCGGGCAGCGAAGTCCAAATCTTGCTCGTCCAGACTTCCGGGTTCCTCCGAATGCCCCGTATGCTCCAAATTACCTAGAAACCGATCTTGACGATGAGCCGAGAAAACGAGGAAAGTATTTGGTAGATGCGCAGCGAAGCTTCCACGTGTTTATTCCAAGTAACAACAGCAAGATGAACCAACCTAAGCGCTTCACTTGCTTCGCAGGAATCTCCGCTTCGGATGAAAAACTCCTTCGGGACAAGGATACAAAGAGGAAAAGGTTAGGAAATGTTATTAACGCACCACTTCTAACTTAAACGTCTATGGGTGAAATACTAAAGTGAAGGCTACTGAGCAGTAATTTCCTATGGTGCTGTTGATTTTGCTGTACAAGATGGTTCCAATTTTTGAGTTTGTGGATGAAATTCTAAAGTGTGACCATTCAAATGAAAGCTACCGAGAAGTACTTTTCTGTGTTACTGTTTATTGTGCTTTGAAATATTGTTCGAACTTTGAGCCTGTATAGATGAAATCCTTAAGTGTGACCATTCAAATGAAAGCTACTGAGCAGTACTTTCCTATGGTGCTGTTTATTATGCTGTAAAAGATTGTTCGAACTTTGAGTTTGTAGATGAAATCCTTAAGTGTGACCAATCAAATCAAAGCTACTAAGCATTACTTTCCTGTGATACTGTTTATTATGTTGTACAAGATGGTTCTAACTTTTGAGTTTGTGGATGGAATCCTAAAGTGTGACCATTCAAGTGAAAGCTACCGAGAAGTATTTTTGAGTTTTCTGTGGTGCTGTATATTATGCTGTAAAAGATTGTTCGAACTTTGAGTCTGTAGATGAAATCCTGGAGTGTGACCTTTCAAATCATATCTACTAAGCAGTACTTTCCTGTAGCACTGCGTATTTTGTTGTACAAGATGGTCCTGAAGAACTTTTGAGTCGGTGTATGAACCCTATGGTGTGACCATTCAAATCAAAGCTACTGAGCAGTACTTTCCTTGTGTACTATTTATGATGCTGTACAAGATGGTCTTACAGATTTTTTTGAGTCTGTCATTGTCGGTGGATGAGACCCTAAAACCGAACATAAACTAACCCTGACCAGTTCTACTTACTTTTGTACGTTTTTCTAACAGATCCCGCAACTCATCTGCTTTCAATTCCACTTAGTGCTCTGTAAGTTTCCTTTTCCCAACAAGGAGTTTTAACATCATCGATGACTTCAGTATTTCCTTTGGCTTCTTTTTAGGAGGCGAAGTTCGCTCCCTGACTTGCGACTTATTGTTAATCAAGCTGAAGACGCTAAAAATCTTCAGAGGTAAGTTTGTGTCATTACTAATTGCCGTTTTTCTTGTTCTTGTCTTGTTTGGTCCAATTCTTTACTCCTTATAATTGATTTATTTCTTTTAGGAATGACAGTAAATTGTCCCGGAAAAACAGAACTCATTCTCTGAATGACCTCGCAAAAATGTAAGTTTTGAAGAATGGTTTGTCCGTAAACAGGCAATTCAACTTAAATATTCTGCCAGGGAAAGCGCGTATACCTCCCTCACGCGTCAAAGTGACATCGACCTTAAGGAGGTGCGACACCTTATGACGACTACACAATATAGCATTTGTTGTCTGTGAATTTTAGTGATAAGTGTTAGGAAGCGAGGTGAAGGCTTCATAAGGAGTCCGACCTGTCTTAGGCCGATGTTATTTGGTCCCAACGCCTTTCTATCTCGTTTCACGCGGGCTATAATATTGCCTGCCTTGTGCATCCACTAAAGGCACCTGTTCATGGACTAATGAACAACTAGTTTCATGACTTTTTGCTCTCGATAACGGAAGCAGAGGACGATTATGTTGAAGTGCCCATTCTCCAACAAAAAATCGCAAATTCGGCAGCCACGACTCAATGCACTAATAATTGATAGGTTCTGTTAGTATTTAGGTTACTTTACAATATAATCTGTTATGACTGCTGTAACTTGACCTTTCCTCTCCGCCCGCCTCGTCTAGCTTTTTGTTATTTTCGGGCGGAGATGGCAAAATGATGAGTATGAAAATAAAGTATAGTGTGTGTGTAAGTAACGAATGCTCTGCGTCTTCAATAACTTTTATACTTAGTCTGATTGTTGCGGTTTCTGTTTAGGTCGCCATCTAATTCTAAGCAGACTCCACTGCATATTGACAATTTGAGCGCTGCCACAGAAAATCGGGTTAGTACATTTGTTTTGGAGTTTATGGTGATTTGCTTATGTAATTGTGACATCACATGTTTAAGATTTCTAGCTTATGATTGGTCTATTATGGTAAATGAATTTATTCCTGCGGTGTGTTTCGTTACTTACTATACCACCCCCTTGTACTACGCATCCATTATTGAGGCCGAGAAGGATATGAAGAATTATACAGGTCGAGGAGGATGTTTTCCACGGAGGCTGAAGGCCGAGCTTGATAACATGCTTACCTCCCAAGGTTTACATAATTTTTCACATCATACGAAAGCCGAATTCAATAATTGTTTTATTATTCATTCAGAATATTTCTAAGTTCTTAACATGCTTACCTCCCAAGGTTTACATAATTTTTCACATCATACGAAAGCCGAATTCAATAATTGTTTTATTATTCATTCAAAATATTTCTAAGTTCTTAACATGCTTACCTCCCGAGGTTTACATAATTTTTCACATCATACGAAAGCCGAATTCAATAATTGTTTTAGTATTCATTCAAAATATTTCTAAGTTCTTAACATGCTTACCTCCTTGCTCGGCACGGTTTCAGGATACAAACGGGTATTTTACCTTGCGGTTACTCCTCAAAAAGTACATAACATCCATCGAGCAATATATTTTGTGTATTCGTGCCTTCGTTCTTTTCAGTATAAGTCAGAAATTCAGCTATTTCGTCTTCGAATAGCCGTGAGCCCCATTTTTAGTTCACTATTGCCCAAGCAGCCTCGTTTCCAGTCAAATATACCATCGAATCGATGGTGTACTGCTCGTATCTTCCAAAGTTGGTTATGAGGAATTAGCCGGGGATTGGAGCTACTCAGAAACGGGGAAATATTTTGAATTAATAATAATAATAGGATTTGTCGATCGATTCACAGCCCGGAACCGCTCTATGGCAAATTTAGGTAACCAGCGAAGAGGGAGTAGGGCTTTTCTAACAGAGAACCGGCCCAACCTGTTTAAGGTCAAACTAGCTAGCTCGTTAATGTCTTTTTCTGCTTGTAAGTTGTAGTACTATAGTTTTTCCATGTTGTTGTTGTGTGTAATTTTTTCTTTTTGTTTTTCTCGTGCAAAAAAAGGTTTTTAATACTCGTTCTTGTGCTTATGCTTTCGTCTCCCCGATTTACATGTATAACGCAAAGACCCTGGTGTATGGAATGCCTAATTGACTTTAAATTCTCTCCTGTGCAGGCTGATTCACCGCTGTTCTCTCCGTCCATGGAACAAAGCGTTTCAAGTAACAAACTAGTCCAAGTCACTGATCTGTAACGTCAAGACTGCAACGTGTCACACCAGCGCAGCCTTAAAATGTCGGCTCGTCATGCAATCCATGCTTGGTCAAGCCGGGGACGAAGAAGTCAATTTTAATGTTTAACTGTTCAACTTATTATTTTAAATTTGTACAATAAAATTGCAATTGTAAATTAATATTTGCGGGAATGTTAAACAGCTCTTCAGAGCGAATGCCATGTCTTTCTATCAGAATATTTTAACACTCTTTGGACTTGTTTAGTTTCTTTGTATTAGGACAAAGTAACTTGTAATTTTGTGTGTTATCTACCTCGCGAAATTTCAACAGAAAGGGTACTGAATTCTTATCGTGATTAGTTAATATTTTGAGTTCTTTCGGGAATTGTTACGATAATAGAGACTGCATTCGTAGATCGATATTGCAACCTATTGCAACCTTTAGAAAACGTAGTACGGAAAGAACGACTTTCATTTAACAGCTGAGGGTGAATTCATTTGCAACATATATGATTGTCGCATTACGAGTGGGCAAATGCAATATCAGGTATACGCGTATGTTGCAAAGTGAATCCACCCTCTCTTTAAATAAGCTTATTTAAGGCCCCGAGTAGTTGAATAAAAAAGGTTCGCTATAAAGCGACATCGCCGTTAGCTTTCAGCAGTTTCCAATAGTCCTATTCTAACCCTGAATAAAAGTAAAGTGGGCAGCATTTCTAGTCAGTTCTCTTTCTGTACATTCGAAACTAATCGAAAATGAAACTTAACTTTTAGCCCCCGGGCGGGGTTGGGGGGGCGGGGCGGGTACTTCCTAGTAGTAAGTTAATAAATGGGTAGGTACTTCATATATGATGATTATGGTGTACCGACATACATATCCTAAATGGTAGACAAGCAATACCACTGGCAAGAAAGGAACAGTCAACCATAAATATATGTCGTTACACTATGATAATCATATATGAAGTGCTCGGCATGTGCCGCTGGATGGGGTCGCATTTTCACGACTGGATTAAATATTATGGGGTTACATTTTTATAAGAATCACTAGAATGGGGTCACACATTTTCAGGATTTTTGTGGGTCAGAAAATTCAGGTATGTAGGTATTTAAAATTAGGAATGTCTACACCACATTAAGTTTAACAAAAATGTGGCAGTTCATCTCAGGAAGTTCTAGTTGAAAGGCTTTTTAAGGTAGAGGCGTAAGCAGAAAGTGACCAAGCTGGATTGCGAAGATTACTTTTTTCCAAAATTGACTAAGATGGGGTCTATAATATGGCCACAGAAAATACGTTTCCTGGTGTCCGCGTCCTCCGAGAAACGTCGCATAAAAAAATCACGACAACAGTGAAGAGGTGCGTGATGCACGAAAAAGTACGTAATAGCGTGATGCACGTGCAAAAGGTCTTCTCATTGAAACCATTTAGTGCTTTTTTGGCGTTATCGTCGTTTTCGCCGTCGAGGTTTGCTAAGGACTCAAACAAACAAACAAAAGGTTTAAAGAGCAAAACTGCAACTATACAGAACCAACCGCCCTGCACATAGAGTGTGGGATTTGAAGATTAACAGGAGCAGATTAAACCCTCGTCTTGCCTGTTAGGCGTTCAAAACGTTAGGGTGTGGCGCTAAGTCAGAGAGAGGAAAAAAATATGGACGAATTGCTCTCCCCTCGCTGTTTCTGTTGCTCTTATCTCTGTGCGTCGTCCCAAAAATCTGAACTCCTGGAATAGGCTGACCATTGTCAGGATTTTAAAAGCAGTTTGCTTCGCTTCGTGCCCGAACATACTACTTGTTTGTAAAGATTGCGCCGTCAACTTTACAGCTTTACAGCTACGAGTAAATCTCCAAACATGTGCATGGCAAATCATCGGCATATCGGTAAAGTCGTCAACTTTGAACAAAGCAACTAACAACCTTCAGCATGTTCCAAATTTATCTTCTTTGACCAAGCTAAAAGTCCCGGGGGGTTACAAATCTTACTTGGGTTAATTTTTACTGGGTATGTGCCGCTGAACCTGGTATCGCTCTTGGAGAAGTCATGATCAACTTCAGGAGAATTCGTTTAAATTCGGGAAATTGATCATGGCTAACGCTGAATATTACTGAAGGAACAAAAACAAACTCATCTTTCTTTAATGAGCTTGTGGTTTAAAATATGAACTTCAACAATGACAAATCCCTCTCCAGGCTTGCCCTTGATGACAATTGCCTTACCGTGGGAACAACAGCCTGTTCCAGGCTTTAAGATAGAAGGGAATGCGGATTACGAACCTGTTTGCTGACCGGTCGTTTTGCCTACGAGTGGTTTCGCTAACATCCCGTTCGCTGGCGTCTGATGTCGTTCCGCTAAGAGGAAAAACTATCGCGGCTCATGTTTTCAAAATCTATTCCCCGTGCTTGATTTTGGCATGGGTGTGAGCCATCTTGATCAGTGTCGGAGTGAAGCTGGAAGCATTGTCAATGGTTCAATGGTTATCAAGGAATGACAGGCGTCAGTTATAAGTAACCTGAAGAGAAACCGGGCAAAGGCTTCTGTTGTGCACTCAAAATGCTTTTTTTGTTTCCTTGCTAAAATGCTTTACCTTAATGCTCCATTTTTTCGAATAACATGCTCACCCTAAAAAAATTCACTAAAATGCATGATGATACGTATAAGTGTTAAAACAACCAGAATGTATGCTCATGGAGTTAATACATTTGTCTAAACAGTGGCATTTGAATTTATTTTTATTTTGACTTTTGAGAGTTTATTTTCTATTTTCATTTTCTCTGAAAAAAAAAAGTTTTTCCGGGAAATTGCACCAAAATTCTCGAAAAAATTGCTGGCACACTGTACAAAAGTCTAAGAAGAGGAAATCTGTTCAGGCTTACTTTATTATTTAGTTAGGGGGTGTCAAAGGTACATGTATGGTGGCATTTTTACTGTTAATATAATAATGAAAAAATTTTATTGACAACAATGCTAACTATTAAAATCCTATTTACAATTAATTCGCTTGAAAAAAAGAAAAAACTGTTCATTCAAAACACTATTTACAATTACTGTCGGTTTCAAAAGCACTTAATTTAGCTTAGAAAGAGTTAATTTAACTAAGAAAAATTTATTGGAATTAAAAACATTTCATTTCAATAAAAAAAAACTGTTAGCCTCTAAAATTCAAAAGTTTCTTTCAACTGTTTAAAAAAATGTTTTACTGTTAATGGCTTTACTTCGGCCTGAAGCTCAAAAAGCACCTGAAGTTAAATTATTTAATATATAATTTATATTATAGCAAACAAAAATAACCCCAAGACTGAAGTCTCTAAAACCCTTTCTGGAGTGAAAAACATCACCCACGAAACAAGACATTTATTAAAATGACCCGCTCGGAACCAGCTCAGTTTAAACTTAAAGGAAAAGAAAAATGAACACCTTTGCTTCACATGTAGGACTTCTTTCAGGTTAAAGTATTTGCTCCACGCTTAAAATTGCGCTTGCTGAGCTTCTCTTCTTGCATCCAGTTTTAAAGTACCAGAAGTTGCACATTTTCAGGAGCCGTTTTACCCATGTGGCTGGTAACCCGAGTATGTTCGGATTTCTTCTAGTTTCTCTCTTTTGATCTTGGCTAAAAGAAGCGAGCTAAAATTTTTTACTCCGCTGATTCCCCTTGTAGACCATTTCAATTTAACAGGATCACCTAGAATACGCTAAAAAAAAGTCTGTGCATCGTTCATTTAAGCTCAAGAGGTGTTAGCGGTTGACATCTGTCAATCAGTAGGATTTTAAATTGCTTCCCAAAAGCTTGAAAACACTATTTTATATATTTAAAAAGGTACTTTTTTCGCACTTTTAACAACATCACTTGCAACTGCAAAAAAGGTTCCATTTTGGCGCTTTTGAGAACATCACTTCCAACTGCAAAAAAGGTACCTTTTTGCGCCTTTCATGAGATCGCTTGAAAGCGACAAAACGGCACGAGAACCTCTTGCACGCTTTAAATCATCGTTTGGTAAAGTGAGAAATGGATGAAGAGCGGACAATATTGACGTCAAAATATCATTCACTCGAAAGCTGAAAATACCTGACTTCTTTTTCAAAAAAAGGTACCTTTTCTTAACTTTTAACAAAAACGACAAGCATAGACAAAAAAGGTAACAATTTTGCATATTGTTCTACGGAAAATCAATGCAGAAACTTAGTTTTTCTGTTGGTTTTAACCAACAGAGTTAAACTTTTTGTTAAAAAGTACAATTGCCTGAATCTTTCACTGACTCAGGACGCGAAACGACTCGTAGGCGAAACGACCGTAAACCATCTGTTTATATGTGGTGAGCCAGCCTGGTTAGCCGAGCTAGCCAGCTTGACCTCCCTTTCTCGCGGGGAAACCGTACCTTTGGTGGCGTGGCGAAATGTCTCAGGCTACAATGATCTACAACATGAAAAAAGCAAAAAAGTCAGTTAAAAAGTGCATTTGTGCTCTTTAAAATATATGGAGATCATTTGAAATGGCTCAATTGGTCAAATGCAGGCAAAATTTATTGGGGTTAAATTTCTAAGGACAAATTCAAGGTTTAAAAAGAGAAAGAAAAATTTGTCGTAGAGTATTTACGTCTTCTATAAAACGTCACGTTTAGAGTTGTTGCTTGTTTACCGTGTACAAAAAGTTTCCGGAAAATTCTGTTGGAAAGTAAAGGGAGCACTAACCTGAGATAAGACCCAATTTTAGCGGTTCTCATACATTCTCTTGTAACGGCTACCGCTAAAACTGGTTATATACCAAGCGAAACGAAAATTGAGCACGATCTCAGGTTAAGCGAACACGACTTTTTGGTTCGTTCCAGCGGAAATTTCCGGGAGCAGCGGAACATCTGAAAAGGTAGTCCTGTCTTTCCGGACGGAATGTTCCAAACGGAAATTCATGTTCCACTTCTTCAAAGCCGTCTTTGATACAATTTATGTGTATCGGACAACCTTCTATTCGTGGTCGTTTTCAGGTAAATGGAACTCATTTGAACAAATGGTAACTGCGAGTTCTGGACGAAATTAACCAGTCCTGAATTTTGCGTACCTTTTACCCAAACCGTGGACCGACCGGTTTCCCATGTAAATAGTAAAGAACCGTTGTTTTGGTTATTAGACCTATTACATCGTCCTCGTTGTCTTCGCCGCCGCCGTCATCGGCTGGCCCGGTTTCCGAGATGTCGCCTTTACCTCTAAATCCTTTGTGAGACGTTCGATGCGTTTATATCGAAGGGCAGGCTGGCTCGGTTCCCGAGATCTCGTTTTTTCCACCCGAGACCTCGGTAAGCGGGCTGGAAATTTTGCCATATCAACACTTCAGACAAGTTACCGGGATGAAAGCAGGATGAGTTCTGGTGGTCCGGATGGCATCGTCTTGCATTGCCTGCTGTATTTTCCACATGACGAGCATCCCATTTAACTACAGTGATACAGCTTTAAGAGTTGCCGAAGCTATGATAGGCGCAAAAGTTAAGATTTTTGTGTTTTGCCATATTTGCTTTGTTTCTCGAATTTGGCACCAGAACTCGTCCCCAGGATCTTTGGCCTTTTCTATTTAGGAACCAAAGGTGAAATTCGTCCCGGTAACCGGGCCAGCCTTAGACTACGAGTGGTCTTCCATTTTTCCTCAGGGAGAGTAGAGCGTGCGAAACGCGAGAGCGCGTGAAAATCACCCCACGCGAGAAAAGGCGACACACGTGTCGCCTTTTCTCGCGTGGGGTGATTTTCACGCGCTCTCGCGTTTCGCTCGCTCTACTCTCCATGAGGAAAAATGTGGGACTACTTGTAGTCTAGACCAGCCTGGTCAACCAGGCTCATGTGAAGAGGCCCTTAACCCTTTAAACCCTAAGATCAAAATTTGAATTCTCATTTGTTGCCCCTATTCATTTCCTGCAGAAGTAGTGGAGAGAAGTTGATGAAATATCAAGCAAAGTCATCGTGTGACCTTGTCCCTAATTCTCATGACCACTCTGTTTTACAAACCACAGATATTACAAGGAGAAATTTGATGCTGATCACTCTTAGGGATTGAAGGGTTAAGCCCCATAACCACCCCAGCAATAACAATATGCAAGTATTAGTCAACATTTTCAACAAGTCCACAAGTTTATTTACAATGCCGATTTCATTTTCGGAGATTATTTAATTAAGCTGCTAATCTTTGATCAAGGTAGTGATCGTAAACTTAGAATTGAGTCAACCATTCCTTGCATGTGAGTAACTTGATAAATAAACGAAGGCTGCTTTGAGAGTAACCCTTTCACAACGACAAGAAGCCAAAATACAAAATAAAGAAAAAAAAATACCTATTGCCATTTAGAAAATAACAAACAAAGAAACATAAACAGTACTGATCACTCTTGAACAAACAACGCTACAAGCAATTTCAATAAAGGTTATCAATTAGAAAGTATCTAAGATTACATTTTTCCGATTAAAATAGCTGTTTTTTTGTTTTTAAGTGAAAAGAAAAAACTAAAAGAAACAAAAAAGCTCGTGAGACCATAGCCGTTTGAAACGTCACTAGAAGAAAGCTTGAATGAAAACCCTAAATTCAAGAAGCATCGTTTTAACAAGAAACCAGGAAAACAAGGCCTAATTTCTGAAAAAAGTCATCCTTAATCAAGTCTTTTTGCGATTGCTTCCAGAACGTTTCACGCAACCAAAGATTTGCACAGAAAAGCCTTCTATGAAAAAAGAGGGATAAAATTGCAGCTATATACTGTTTTACTTTAACTGTGTCGCATGTTTTCCAGATGGGTAAATTACTCGTTTGCAAGGTTTTCCGCGGTTTGATCCACAGACCCAAAAGATAAAAATGTACAATTTATTACTCTAGTCATTATCTCAGATTTGTTTCATTGTGGATCACGTGACAATACTGGCGGGACTACTCTACTCTGAAACTGGGCACTCACATTTAGCACATCTCCCATGATACACATTGTACGCCCCTGCCCTCCCCTCCCCCCCAAAAAAAATGCATAAGCATTGTGTTCAATTTCGCTTGGGATGACTGCAACACCCAAGAGAATTTACAGTCAAACTGAGAAAATCGTGAACACAAGAAATACTTCTAGAATGTTATTGTGTTGCGAGAAACTAAACTGCACGGTAGAACGTTAATTAGTTTGGGGTTTTGTGGCTAGTTCACGTGTCCTGATCTTTGCCGTGATTGGTTGCAGCACAATCAACATTCCTGAAATATTTATAGTGTTCACGGTTTTGCCGGTTTGACTGTAACAGCAAAGATGATGCCAGAATCTTTTTTTTTTTTTGGGGGGGGGGGGGCGAGGATGGGGGCAACAAGGTGTATTAAGGGAGTTGTACAAATGTATAATAATTATTTCTGTATGCATGCACTCTTTCATATCCGACAAGACAGAGGATCAAGTCTGCAGGTGTCACGTGATGTACAATGGGCAGTTATCTTGAACAGTTTAGAAGCTGTAATCAAATGGTGAAGAGTGAAATCAGGAAATAAATACGCATAGCAATTTTCACAAAACACAAGTGAAATTATTTCCTAATTTCTTAAGTATACCATATGATTCCCTATTAATATCATGGGTGGCAAATTATGATCAGAACCGTGATTTGCTTAAACTCCACGCACTGAAAAGTTTAAAGCAAACATTTCAAAGTTCACAATTCTATGAATTTTGTGTCCAAAAAATACTTGTTAGAGTCTTTTCTGCTCTTTTGTGTGTCTAGGTTTCCTGTTGCATCTTTTAAAGCCCTAACATCTTCATTTGCAATATTGTTAAACCTGGTCACCATCCAGACACTGAAGTATACAGAACGTTGCCATAGCAATTTTGTGATTATAAATCAAGCTGTAATTTTGGGCAAAAACTAAGGAGAAATTTGTCACCCATAACATTACAGTAGTTAAAGGCTGAAAATTACTTTATTAACTATGATCTTTCAGTACTAAACTTTTGTATTAAGTATAAAATGCATAACCAATAATGAGGAAGGCTTGAGACAAAGGAATTGAGACAAAAAGAATTTTGTCTTCTTGTCTCTCCATTTACTGTTCATTTAAATTACATAAATATTACTCTTAAATTTCTAGCTAAATCCCAACAAAAGAGTAGATTGGTTATGCAGTAGAGAAAGAAATGAAAAGGATTTCATATTGTACATATATAATTATTTATAAAATGTAACCTTTATTCAGTATAAAATAATTTGGAACATTTGCTTAAATATAGACTAAGTCCAAATTCACTTCCTAATATGATTTGTAATCCATTCCAGTCCCTGATACAACCTGAAATAAAGAGAAAAAATTATGCATTTATCAAATTAATTGAAATGCCTGCTGCACTTAAATGTGTTAACTGTAATTACTGCATTGAACTTTATGAAAAAAATCTGGTGTCCTTTCAAACAACATGATAATGACTTGCTGGAGAATGTGTTTTTCTTGATTGTTATATTTAACAAGGCTGTGCTGTAACAAAATTGTTGCAGAAGCCCAAAGCTTTAAGGCTGCTTTTCACTGGTGATAGAGTCATAGTGGGAATCACAAGAGAAATTGAGTCGTAAGAGCACTTATGACCTTATGAAAATAAAAAATTGGAGTTGTAAGCACAATCATGAGCGCGATGGAATGGGAGTCGGAAGAATCAGAACATTTCAGTTTTCTTCTGACTCTTCTTGTGACTCTGTCGTTTACAATCTACTGAAAACCAGATTGTCGGAATCGGAACAGAAGGATAAACCAATACAATGCACGTTTGCCACTTAATATTGGTAATATTGGTTCAGTTCTTTTGCTCCTGCTTCTGACTCTGACAACGCAGTTTTCACTTGATCGTAAGCAACAGAGTTGTAACCAGAATCAGAACACTGTTTTCACTAGATTGTAAAGTTCTACATGTACGCTTCTGATTATGACTCTGACTCTGTCGCTAGTGAAAACCAGCCTTTAATTTATAATTTCTACAAAATTTTTTATTTGTTGTGCTGAATTCACGAGCTGATGGCAGAGCATTTTGGTGATTGAAGACTTTATTTTTTTCTGTATTGACATACCAACAGAAAATAGTTTATACTGTTATGAACAAAGTAATATGTAGAGAATTTTTTCTGTGAATGAAAACATGAGGCAATGCTGAGTGCTTTAAGAATTTAAGAGGTAAGTTATAGATTGTCTTGGATTAAGAAACAAGAATAAAACAAATTGACTTACCCCTCCCCTGTAAGTGCACAACAAGCCTGCAAGGAAAACCCAACATCATTAAATTAATACCATAAAATTCCGAAACTAAGCCCCGAGGCTTATATTTTTTAAAGGCCCTTTTTGAGGGGCTTATTTTTGGAGGGGCCTATATTCAGAGGGGCTTATCTACGGACGGAAATTTGTGTTTCAAATTGATTGGGCTAGCCTTATAGCTGGAAGGAAATTTACTGTTTTTGCTTTGTTTTACTTTGTATTTGAGGGCAATTTCCAAGTACAATTTCCCTGGGGGGCTTATATTTTACGTTATGAATTTGGGGGGCTTATATTTGGAGGGGCTTGTACATGGAGGGGTTTATTTTCAGAATTTTATGGTATTAATAGTTAATTGGGGTCAAATTTTAATAGTATCACCATTACTGCCTAGAACCCTGGAAAGCTCCACTTAAATACAAGCATAAAACATCACTTCCAACTGCAAAAAAGGTACCTTTTTGCGCCTTTCATGAGATCGCTTGAAAGCGACAAAACGGCACGAGAACCTCTTGCACGCTTTAAATCATCGTTTGGTAAAGTGAGAAATGGATGAAGAGCGGACAATATTGACGTCAAAATATCATTCACTCGAAAGCTGAAAATACCTGACTTCTTTTTCAAAAAAAGGTACCTTTTCTTAACTTTTAACAAAAACGACAAGCATAGACAAAAAAGGTAACAATTTTGCATATTGTTCTACGGAAAATCAATGCAGAAACTTAGTTTTTCTGTTGGTTTTAACCAACAGAGTTAAACTTTTTGTTAAAAAGTACAATTGCCTGAATCTTTCACTGACTCAGGACGCGAAACGACTCGTAGGCGAAACGACCGTAAACCATCTGTTTATATGTGGTGAGCCAGCCTGGTTAGCCGAGCTAGCCAGCTTGACCTCCCTTTCTCGCGGGGAAACCGTACCTTTGGTGGCGTGGCGAAATGTCTCAGGCTACAATGATCTACAACATGAAAAAAGCAAAAAAGTCAGTTAAAAAGTGCATTTGTGCTCTTTAAAATATATGGAGATCATTTGAAATGGCTCAATTGGTCAAATGCAGGCAAAATTTATTGGGGTTAAATTTCTAAGGACAAATTCAAGGTTTAAAAAGAGAAAGAAAAATTTGTCGTAGAGTATTTACGTCTTCTATAAAACGTCACGTTTAGAGTTGTTGCTTGTTTACCGTGTACAAAAAGTTTCCGGAAAATTCTGTTGGAAAGTAAAGGGAGCACTAACCTGAGATAAGACCCAATTTTAGCGGTTCTCATACATTCTCTTGTAACGGCTACCGCTAAAACTGGTTATATACCAAGCGAAACGAAAATTGAGCACGATCTCAGGTTAAGCGAACACGACTTTTTGGTTCGTTCCAGCGGAAATTTCCGGGAGCAGCGGAACATCTGAAAAGGTAGTCCTGTCTTTCCGGACGGAATGTTCCAAACGGAAATTCATGTTCCACTTCTTCAAAGCCGTCTTTGATACAATTTATGTGTATCGGACAACCCAGCTCTATTCGTGGTTGTTTTCAGGTAAATGGAACTCATTTGTACAAATGGTAACTGCGAGTTCTGGACGAAATTAACCAGTCCTGAATTTTGCGTACCTTTTACCCAAACCGTGGACCGACCTGTTTCCCATGTAAATAGTAAAGAACCGTTGTTTTGGTTATTAAACCTATTACTTCGTCCTCGTTGTCTTCGCCGCCGCCGTCACCGGCTGGCCTGGTTTCCGAGATGTCGCCTTTACCTCTAAATCCTTTGTAAGATGTTCGATGGGTTTATATGAGAGGGCAGGCTGGCTCGGTTCCCGAGATCTCGTTTTTTCCAACCGAGATCTCGGTAAGCGGGCTGGAAATTTTGCCATATGAACACTTCAGACAAGTTACCGGGATGAAAGCAGGATGAGTTCTGGCGGTTCGGATGGCATCGTCTTGCATTGCCTGCTGTATTTTCCACATCATAAGCATCCCATTTAACTGCACTGATACAGCTTTAAGAGTTGCCGAAGCTATGATAGGCGCAAAAGTTATACTAATAAGATTTTTGTTTCTCGAATTTGGCACCAGAACTCGTCGCCAGGATCTTTGGCCTTTTCTCTTTAGGAACCAAAGGTGACATTCGTCCCGGTAATCGGGCTCATGTGGAGAGGCCCTTAACCCTTTAAACCCTAAGATCAAAATTTGAATTCTCATTTGTTGCCCCTATTCATTTCCTGCAGAAGTAGGGGAGAGAAGTTGATAAAATATCAAGCAAAGTCATCGTGTGATCATGTCGGTAATTCTCATGACCACTCTGTTTTACAAACCACTAATATTACAAGGAGAAATTTGATGCTGATCACTCTTAGGGATTGAAGGGTTAAGCCCCATAACCAGCCCAGCAATAACAATATGCGAGTATTAGTCAACATTTTCAACAAGTCCACAAGTTTATTTACAATGCCGATTTCATTTTCTGAGATTATTTAATTAAGCTGCTAATCTTTGATCAAGGTAGTGATCGTAAACTTAGAATTGAGTCAACCATTCCTTGCGTGTGAGTAACTTAAGATAAATAAACGAAGGCTGCTTTAAGAGTAACCCTTTCATAACGACAAGAAGACAAAATAAAGAAAAAAAAAACCTATTGCCATTTAGCAAAACAACAAACAGAGAAACATAAACAGTGCTGATCACTCTTGAACAAACAACGCTACAAGCAATTTCAATAAAGGTTATCAATTAGAAAGTATCTAAGATTACATTTTTCGGATTAAAATAGTTGTTTTTTTGTTTTTAAGTGAAAAGAAAAAACTGAAAGAAACAAAAAAGCTCGCGAGACCATAGCCGTTTGAAACGTCACTAGAAGAAAGCTTGAATGAAAACCCTAAATTCAAGAAGCATCGTTTTAAAAAGAAACCAGGAAAACAAGGCCTAATTTCTGAAAAAAGTCATCCTTAATCAAGTCTTTTTGCCATTGCTTCTAGAATGTTTCACGCAACTAAAGAGTTGCACCGAGAAGCCTTCTATGAAAAAAGAGGGAAAAAATTGCAGCTATATACTGTTTTTTTTTTTTAACTGGGTCACATGTTTTCCAGATTGGATAAATTACTCGTTTGCAAGGTTTTCCGCGGTTTGATCCACAGACCAAAAAGATAAAAATGTACAATTTATTACTCTAGTCATTATCTCAGATTTGTTTCATTGTGGATCACGTGACAATACTGGCGGGACTGCTCTACTCTGAAACTGGGCACTCACATTTAGCACATCTCTCATGATACACATTGTACGCCCCTGCCCTCCCCTCCCCCCCCAAAATGCATAAGCATTGTGTTCAATTTCGCTTGGGATAACTGCAACACCCAGGAGAAATTACAGTGAAACTGAGAAAACCGTGAACACAAGAAATACTTCTAGAATGTTATTGTGTTGCGAGAAACTAAACGGCAAGCCAGAACGTTAATTTGTTTGGGATTTTGTGGCCAGTTCACGTGTCCTGATCTTTGCCGTGATTGGTTGCGGCACAATCAACATTCCTGAAATATTGCTAGTGTTCACGGTTTTGCCGGTTTGACTGTAACAGCAAAGATGACGCCAGAATCTTTTTTTTTTTGGGGGGGGGGGGGGGAAGATGGGGGCAACAAGGTGTATTATGGGAGTTGTACAAATGTATAATAATTATTTCTGTATGCATGCACTCTTTCATATCCGACAAGACAGAGGATCAAGTCTGCAGGTGTCACGTGATGTACAATGGGCAGTTATCTTGAGCAGTTTAGAAGCTGTAATCAAATTGTGAAGAGTGAAATCAGGAAATAAATATGCATAGCAATTTTCACAAAACACAAGTGAAATTATTTCCTAATTTCTTAAGTATACCATTTGATTCCCTATTAATATCATGGGTGGCAAATTATGATCAGAACCGTGATTTGCTTAAACTCCACGCACTGAAAAGTTTAAAGCAAACATTTCAAAGTTCACAATTCTATGAATTCTGTGTCCAAAAAATACTTGTTAGAGTCTTTTCTGCTCTTTTGTGTGTCTAGGTTTTCTCTTGCATCTTTTAAAACCCTAACATCTTCATTTGCAATATTGTTAAACCTAGTCACCATCCAGACATTGAAGTATACAGAACGTTGCCATAGCAATTTTGTGATTATAAATCAAGCTGTAATTTTGGGCAAAAACTAAGGAGAAATTTGTCACCCATAACATTACAGTAGTTAAAGGCTGAAAATTACTTTATTAACTATGATCTTTCAGTACTAAACTTTTGTCTTAAGTATAAAATGCATAACCAATAATGAGAAAGGCTTGAGACAAACGAATTGAGACAAAAAGAATTTTGTCTTTTCGTCTCTCCATTTACTGTTCATTTAAATTACATAAATATTACTCTTAAATTTCTAGCTAAATCCCAACAAAAGAGTAGATTGGTTATGCAGTGGAGAAAGAAATGAAAAGGATTTCGTATTGTACATATATAATTTTTTTATAAAATGTAACCTTTATTCAGTATAAAATAATTTGGAACATTTGCTTAAATATAGACTAAGTCCAAATTCACTTCCTAATATGATTTGTAATCCATTCCAGTCCCTGATACAACCTGAAATAATGAGAAAAAATTATGCATTTATCAAATTAATTAAAATGCCCGCTGCACTTAAATGTGTTAACTGTAATTACTGCATTGAACTTTATGAAAAAAATCTGGTGTCCTTTCAAACAACATGATAATGACTTGCTGGAGAATGTGTTTTTCTTGATTATTGTATTTAACAAGGCTGTGCTGTAACAAAATTGTTGTAGAAGCCCAAAGCCTTAAGGTTGCTTTTCACTGGTGATAGAGTCAGAGTGGGAATCACAAGAGAAATTGAGTCGTAAGAGCACTTATGACCTTGTGAAAATAAAAAATTGGAGTTGTAAGCACAGTCATGAGCGCGATGGAATGGGAGTCGGAAGAATCAGAACATTTCAGTTTTCTTCTGACTCTGCTTGTGACTCTGTCGTTTACAATCTACTGAAAACCAGATTGTCGGAATCGGAACAGAAGGATAAACCAATACAATGCACGTTTGCCACTTTGTAGTAATATTGGTTCAGTTCTTTTGCTCCTGCTTCTGACTCTGACAACGCAGCTTTCACTTGATCGTAAGCAACAGAGTTGTAACCAGAATCAGAACACTGTTTTCACTAGATCGTAAAGTTCTACATGTGCGCTTCTGATTATGACTCTGACTCTGTCGCTAGTGAAAACCAGCCTTTAATTTATAATTTCTACAAAATTTTTTATTTGTTGTGCTGAATGCATGAGCTGATGGCAGAGCATTTTGGTGATTGAAGACTTCATTTTTTTCTGTATTGACATACCAACAGAAAATATCTTATACTGTTATGAACAAAGTAATGTGTAGAGAATTTTTTCTGTGAATGAAAACATGAGGCAATGCTGAGTGCTTTAAGAATTTAAGAGGTAAGTTATAGATTGTCTTGGATTAAGAAACAAGAATAAAACAAATTGACTTACCCCTCCCCTGTAAGTGCACAACAAGCCTGCAAGGAAAACCCAATATCATTAAATTAATACCGTAAAATTCCGAAAATAAGCCCCGAGGCTTATATTTTTTAAAGGCCCTTTTTGAGGGGCATATTTTTGGAGGGGCCTATATTCGGAGGGGCTTATCTATGGACAGAAATTTGCGTTTCAAATCGATTGGGCTAGCCTTAAAGTTGGAAGGAAATTTACTGTTTTTGCTTTGTTTTACTTTGTATTTGAGGGCAATTTCCAAGTACAAGTTCCCCGGGGGGCTTATATTTGGAGGGGCTTATACATGGAGGGGTTTATTTTCAGAATTTTATGGTATTAATAGTTAATTGGGGTCAAATTTTAATAGTATCACCATTTCTGCCTAGAACCTTGGAAAGCTCCACTTAAATACAAGCATAAAACTTTAAAAAATAATTCACGCATCAAATGGACAAAATAAACAACAATACACTCTTATAAAGAAAGATTTCAGAAAGTAATTTAAAATGAAATGAGCATTAAAAAGCACGACTTTGTGATAACAAAATACTGTCATCAACAAAGCCTAAATTATGGCAAGATTGGTAGCAATATAGTAAAGAAAGTAAAAAAATAGTGTGAAATTACCTTAAAATAGACTAATAATTCTGTGGTAATAAAATTAATTAAGAATGGTAATAACTACATGTAAGTGAAAAAATGTGGGACAGTGATAACTGTTTAAAGTCAGTCTTAGGAGCATCTCAATTATTAAGGCAGTCAATTTTTCCATGGTATTTCCTTAACATGTTAATTTGCTCCTGAAAATAGATTGGATTTGATGGTGACCTTCTTTAACAATAAAAATTGACCAACAAAATAACTGTTCAATACATTGAACGTCTGCATTCTTATTTTTGTACCTGTATATGCCATCCATGATCTTTAATAGAAGTAAGATTTAATTGCTCTGATATCTCAGCTACACTCATAGAACCCTGAGAAAAACCAGTCCCTTGTTAGGTTCACACAACCATTAAATAAAAAAGTGAAATCTGAGATGGGTAAGTGGGATTAAAATAGGAGGAGAGGAGTCTGCGAGGAATAATTCCACTCAGAACTCCAGCAATAAGAAACAACAGTATTCAGCTAATGGAAAAGTGCCTAAAAAAGTGATGGCTGATAGACTCATAAATTCCTCTTTTTTTGTCTGCGAAATGAAGGGAGAATTTGACATAAGATCATGAGTAGCTTGATGACTCTTTCCACGAGCCCTTTAAGTATACATTGGATCAGTGAAGATTGAGGAAACCTCAGTAATGTACAGTACAGTGGAACCTCAATATAACGAAGTGCCAAGTGACTAGCAAAATTTGTTTGCTATAACAAGGTTTTGTTTTATCAAGGTAAATTCCATATGTTTTACAATTATCTACTGGGGTAAAGAAAGTCGTTTGTTATACCAAGGACTTCGTTATATAAGGGTTTGTTATATTAAGGTTCCACAGCTGTATGTAATGTATGCCAGCCAGTCTTGGTGATTGCTATGCATTGCAAGGGCAAAGGGTCACCAACACTCCCCCCCCCCCTCCCATCTCCTTCAAACAGACCCATATACAGGGCTTCTGATATTTCGCGTGGTCGCGGACCCGCGAAATTCAGGTATTTCCGCGAAATCCCACGAAATTCCCAAAAAAACGCAAAATACCACGAAATCTGCCAGAAATATTTCCAAATACATGTCGGCAAAACATATTTAATACTTATCTTGGCTATGAGACCGGTTTTATTAACCCCAAACGTCCAAATTTAGCTTGAAACTTCATCACTGCAACGAATAAACAACGTCCCAAAACTACCAGGCGTTTTTAGATGAACGTTGCGAAAAACTGGGCACTAACCATAATGTTGATAGCTTTAACATGCGTTCATTTCTTGGGCGAACTGTTGTTGAAAGAGCAAATGATTATCCGTGTTAAAAAAAACGTTCACCAATGCTGGTCATATCGACGCAAAATTGATTGATTTTAGCGAAATTTGCCAAAAAAAACCCCAGCGAAATCGGCTGTTTTTTACTGATTGTTTCTTGGCGAAGTTTTCCCCCGAAATTTCTCGTGAAATCGGCCGATTTTCCTAAGAAATTCTTAGGAAATTATTTGCCCTGAAAATCCTTCGAAAATTGACTCTTTTCCGCTAAAATCCCGCGAAATGGGCCGATTTTTCTGCGAATTTTGACTTTTCTCCCGCGAAAATTGCCTGAAATCGGCCGATTGTTCCGCGAATTTTGACTTTTTTCCCGCGAAAATCCCGCGAAATCGGCTGATTTTTCCACGAATTTGCCCCTGAAAATCCCGCGAAATTTTGCTTTTTTTTCCGCGAAATGTCAGAAGCCCTGCATATAGGTATTGTCTTTGCCAACCAGTGGTGAGGAAAGATTGGAATTCCTGCTCTTGAATTGGGCATCTATTTGTGATGTTTCCAGGAATGGGGTATAATATTAATTTTGAACACACAAGAGTAACAATACTAACAGAGAAACAAGTATTCTCATTCCCTCACCCTTAGGCTTAATAACCATCCCAGCCTCATTAAAATGATTGCTGTAGCTCACTTACATAACATAATGCTTACGTTACAATGTAACGTTCTTTTGTTATGTCAAAAAATATCATTGTTAAATCACAAAGCATCTTTAATCTGGCATTGGAAGGTAAATAACTTTATATGTTGGGGGATGAATTACTCCTAATCTTGGAGCGAAATTTCAGCATTAATTCGTAATTTCACATGTGAAATTAAAAAATTGCCATGGCAACCGTTCGTACATCTCAGTGCCAAGATGGTGACAAAGTTTCAAAATTTTATGAATGACGACGTCAGGGCATTAAAACACGCTTTTGAAAACCTAGACACACAAAAGAGCACATTTAGAAGGATTCTAGCAGGTATTTTGTTGAGACATTCTGAAAATTCTGAACTTAAGCCAAATTTAAGCTCTATTTTTTGAGAGCATGGAGTTCTCCGATTATTATGATTTGGACAAAACACTCGTGAAATTACTCTCTAATTTCACTCATCACCATTTGATTACACATACAAACAAAATAGCAAACCTTTATATCCTGTTTGTTGGCAAATATGAGCACCGCAGCTTGTCTTAAATCCTAAAGTGATGAATGGCATAAAAGAGTAATTTACAGGTAATAAATGAATCAGTCGACGTCTTGGAAAAAAGAATGCCTGTAGGTGAATCCTGGTTTACATTTATTTTTTGCCTCATTAACATACTTGTATGCTCACCATTATTTGATAAAGCTAATGAAATAACATCTCTGAATATTGAAAGAGCATAGCAACTTCAGCGATATATTTCAGCGATATTTTGAGCCCGATATACAGTCTGTACCTGATGGTTTCCTGGAAATTCTGTTTTGAAAACTCAAAATTTTACAAACAATGTACATATATATGACTCATTAACTTTTTTGGCACCCAGCAATTTCAGTTTTTGATGGCTGATATTCTCTTCAGTATTGCTTGCAGAGAGCTGAAAATTGCACAAATTGCTCAATGTAATCAGCTCTTTCGACTTTTGATTTCAGTTTGTATATACATGTGACCCTGGCTTCTTAGATGAGTCAAGTAGTATACTAATGAGGAAAGATGTAAACAATAACATAAAAAAAGATTTGCCAACACTAGCCCCGGTAGCCTGAATTTCATCCGATTACTTCGAGTCGTTATTACTCCCTCAGTAACGTCTGAATCGACCGGCCGTTAATGCCGTCCAGTGACGTCACTACTCCTTAGTCTTTGCCTTAATTCATGCAAAAAGTAAAACACGATTTTCAAGTGGCAAACCGAGAAATATCGTTTGGAAATGTCTGCATGATACAGAAATACTTTATTTTTTTCGATTGTAATTCATGTTTAACGTTCAAACTATCAACTGCATGCAGTACAACCGGTTCTGCTAAATTCTATAATCAAACTCGGTCGCAATCACGCAATGAAACAAACACACACACGGAACGCTTAGTTCAAAAACACAATGATTTGCTTTAATTGAAAAGAAGTTATTTGGTCCTTAACGAAGAGAAAAAAAAGAAGACAAGAAAGAAAAGCTAACAGAATCGTTACACTTGACAGTAAAAATAGCAAGGAGGTCAAATTATAACATTGATCTCAGAAAACTCCGGGTAAACAAAATCACCGGCCGCCCAAACCACAAAGCGGCTCTAAATGAAAAACCTTCTTCATTTGCAGTTCAATTTAGCATTTCAGTTTTGAAGACAAGGGCAATTGTGCTGTTTAAGATAACGATTAAGCTTATCCAAATGTTTGAACTAAACCAAAGAATGCCAGGGATGCGATCCGCTGAATATCAAGCGGCAATTCCGCTAAAATTTTTCATAATTATACATAATTATGCGAATGTTTAGACAATCAACAAATCAAAATCAATACCAGGTTTTCGGGTAGTGAGTGACGTCACTGGACGGCATTAACGGCCGGTCGATTCAGACGTTGTTGAGAGGAGAAAACGACTCGAAGCAATCGGATGAATTTCAGGCTATAACCCCGGTTATAGTAAATAATAATGCACAAACAAAACATGAAAAGTCACAAATATCAAAATAATGTACAACATGTCACTGAAACTAACAAGACATGCGCATTTTCTGAGAACATATATGTACTTTATTTAAGAAAAACATTTCATTTTTCCTGGCCCAGCATTTGCAGCGAATTACCCAAACTGTTTTGAGAATACACTGTACACAAAAAGGAATGGACAAATTTACATCTAGAACCCAAGACTACCAGTTAATTGAATGTAGATTTACGTAACCTGTACGGAATTTTTGAGGCAAAAACCCAGACACCTCTCATGTGAAACCCCCTCAGCAATGGACAAAGACGAGTGGCAGCTGTATTCAAAAGCTATAGGTCAGTTATTTAAACAAAGCCTGACTTTGGCCACGGTTTAAGAAATCACTGGATCTCCAGATCTTTTTCTTAAGGGTTTTATTTAAGAACATAAATGCCTATCCAGTCTATGCTTTATGATTAATTCAAATTGTTCACAAAAAATGGTGTTTAGATAAAAGCGTTGGGCAAACTGAAAATGGCTTAGAATGTGGTTTCGTTAAACACGGGCTAAACTGTTTGGCCCAATGTGTTTAAGGAATATTACTCTCTAGGATGGACAAAGAGAGTTGACTGTACAGAGAAAAGGCTTCTTACCTCATGATTCAACATGTTATAGAGTTCTGCTTTAGTTACAGGAAGTCTTTCTCTGTCGGTGCTATCTACAACTACTATTAAAAACTGAAAAGAAAAAGAGTAAAAGTTAGATTAGGAGGGAGCTTCTGGAGCGTCAAAGAAGTACAGGTGTATATACAGTGTGCACTGGTAAACTGCACAGAAATTACTTTGATATACTAGAAATAAAGTGGTTTGAAGCACTTTCATCAAAAAAATTCTTTTCAAAGAATTTTCAAGTACTTTTGAAATCTAAAATTTCAAGGGCTTCAAGGAGTAGCATGAACCCTGACTTCCACTAATCTTGGCGATAATTATTTTTTACTTTACAAAATACATGTAGATGTAACTGTGGTAATTTCTTTTAGCCAACGATTTCGCAGAGTTGGGCAATTTGGCCCAAAGTAATGATGTTAAATCTCATTTATGTGTATTCATGATCAAACATACTTCTGTGTTTGTGTAGTATGTATTCCATGCTGATCGTAAAGACTCTTGTCCTCCTATGTCCCACATTAAAAAGTGAATATTTTTCCATACTACCTACGATACAAAACCAAAGTATTGGAAAAGATTAAACTCCACTCCCAATCAGTCAGGGACAAATTAAATCACAAATGTCACAAACAAGAGCGAAAAAAGATGTTCAGTCCATGTAGGGAAAAATCATCTAAAAAAAGGTTATGTGAATAAATACAATGATCACCAAAAGGGAAGATGCTTTGATGCTAATTATTATAATTTATTAATCATTCAAAATATTTCTCCATTTCTGATTGGCTAAAATCACATGCATAATTCACCATAACCAGCTACTGTTGCCAAATTTGGAAGAACTTTGCAATTAATCAACTGATGACGTCAAAAGTGCAGCACAGTTGCAGGTTAACGCAAGACCTGGGGACGAGGTTGAGTTGTTTTGGTAGTGAAAACAAAAGTGGCGGAACAGCCAGCGGAACATTTTACTTGTTCCACGATGAACTATTGTCTAAAAACATAGCAAGAAAGACAAATCAACGGACAACATCTGCTATTTGGAGTATATTTGCAGACCTGAACAGTCCTTTATCTCCTTAACATCCACTACTGATGTGAACTTAACATCGACGTAGGTAAGCATGTTTTAGCTTATTTTTAAACGAGGAATTATTTTGAATGAATAATAAAGCAATTAATGAATTAGTCTTTTGTAGGATATGAAGAATTATGCAGATCTCAGACATGGTGTTATCCACCGAGGCTAAACATCTCCTTGATCTGTATAATTCTTCATATCCTACTCAGCCTCATTCATTAATTGCTAAACTTTATTATTAGCATTCTTGCCTCTATCAATTATTCTTTGAGGAAATGTATAAGGATCAGCCAGGAGAATTTGTTTGTAGAAATTGAATTTATTCTTTTTAACTATTGGAACACAACAACAACAGAAAAAGCAGAAAAAGTACAGTAAGCTGTTGAGCAGTGTTAAACTAATCTTACCTCTTCTACATTACTGCCTATCGTTGGTGATGTATGAACAACTTCACTCATTAAACTGTAACACAAAAAAATATTAACTACTGCTTTTTGCAATATCTGTACATGTATATACACTGGTGTATAAACTCTGTATTTTTTCCTTTATGGATACTGACAGACATTCTGTACACATAACAATATTCAAGTTTCAGGATGAATTAGTATGAATTCCACCTTGAAGAGGGTCAAAATGGTAGTCACTGATTAGTCGAGAAGAACTAGCCTTACAAATATACAAAACTAAAGCAGAAAAAGGATTTTTCAAAAAATAGCATCCCAGACTCATCAGTCACCTTAGAGGAGATCTATGGTGATCTGCCACATGTATCCCAGATGATCAAGCAAAAAATGGTGCACTTTGCTACCAAGCTAAAATGGAAATTGGGCTGTCACAGGAGCCCATAACTCGGAGTGAGTAACTCCTATACCAGGCCTATGTCATGGCGTTGTTACAGACCGGTTTAGACACATTTTAGGGCAATTTTTCCCATGAAAATGGAATTTCCGCCACGTCTATGAACGCATTCAAAGTGCAAGATATCAAAAAGGAAAACTTAACGTCAGTAAAAGGCAAAAACTATCTTTTTTGGGTCTGTAGGTTTTGCTGCCTAGTTTGTGGGAGTTTAAAGATATTCTAAATTTGTGCCAAAACCATTCTAAAAATAAACTGGTCCGTGAAAACACCATGACATGAGTAAATGGAAGTTGCTCCCTCCAGGTTATGGGCTCCTGGCTGTCACTAAGTTTTTACATTGCCGGGTACATGAAATAGGCAGGTTGGGAATTTAAAAGTTATTTTGGTTCTTTTTTTTTTCTAAGAAAGTAGCTGAGGTTCATGCTTAAATGGTGGCCAGGGAAATCCCTGGTCCCTGCCCTGGCCCTTAATGACAGCCCTGGGAAAATATCATATCCTTTCTCATCCTGTAAAAACAAAAAGCTGCTTCCCAATAAAAACTACACGTTTAACCTTTCCTGGCACCATAGTGAGGAACAGTGGAATTGGAGTACCCTGACCTGAAAGTTGTGAAGGCTGATAGAGTGGTCTGTAAAGAACTACGTGTAGTCTAAGGAGTCTTGACTTAGGACAAGATAAATTATGATGATGATGATGATGATTTTTTTTCTTGATAATTATGTTACTGATCAACCAGAAAATTAGGGGATCATTCAATTACTAGAAAACCCTTGAATAAGGGAGAAAGGCTGCTAAAGATTGTAGCAGCACTAAAACATTGTGCTACAGCCAGCTTTTCTATTCTTGAAGGGACACCAACATGGCATCTCCATACAAAGCTTTATAAATTTGGGTATATTGTTTTTCCAAATATCTCGCAAATGAAATATCACACAGACCTGATGTTTGATGAGGCTTTTTGTATATTTATCTTCTTTTATTTTCCAGATTCTGGACATTTTGTATCGAATGGTTTGCACTTTTATTTTTGATGGCGTGCAGTGAAAACAGAGAGTTTCACTAGAAAAAGATCACACACTGTACATGCACATATTTTATTGACCATAAAGCACACCTTCTACTAAGAAATAAATATTTAATTCTAAATACTCACAATTGATATAAAATTGTTGTCTTTCCAGCATTGTCTAACCCAACAATTATCACCTTGTGTTCTATTAAAGAAAATGAAGTACATAAAAGACTATAATATTGATAGGTGTATCTGTGTTGTCACTAAGATTTCAATTTGCTGGGAAAAATACAACAAACCCGTATGGAATTTTTCTCAGGTGAAACCCTTTCAGCAATGAAGAATGATGAGAGGCGGCTGTTTTCAAAAGCTGTGTGTTTAAGGCATAACTATTTCCGGGCCCCCCGGCTCTTAATGACAGCCCTGAGTGTATGAAATTTAGCAACTTTGAACACATTTAACCATTCTCCCTGAAACCAAAGAAACCTGGACAATTTAGGGATCACTTAAGGTTTCTGGGAAACTTCCCACCTATCGAGGGCTCAAAATAAAAGCCAGTCAATGGACAATGTCCGGCCAAAAGCTCTACTCTCTGCCCATGTTAACTGTAAATCTTAGATTTCACGTTAGATCACGTTACAAATTACACTAGGATTAGTTCACCTTTTTTCCACGTTTTTGACCGGTCAAAAATGAGATGACCCAGCAAAAATTTCTTTAGCCAGTCACAGTGTCCGGTGATGGTCCAAAAATTATTTTGACCGCTGCTTCCCATCCCCTAAGCCAACATTAAACACTTACTTCTCACTAAGGGCAAAATGTTGGCTTAGGGGAGGGGTAGGTGGACATTTTCTCAGAAACCTAAATTGCCACTTACGCATGACGTCTAACAGGGTAACCACCTTTTCTGATCTCACTTGAAAATGAAAAAACCAGCACAACTGAAGCATAACAGAAGTGCATGCCAGGGAATTCAAAATTGAAAAGAGTGGACACAGCTGTAAGAACATTCTGCCACAGTTGTTTAAATAGTCCAAACAAGTAATTTCTAAAATAATATGCAACTATACCTTATTGGTATAATTTTGCAGGTACTTAATTTCACCATTTTGGCAGACAGTGTTTCGCAGGGTTTTATTTTTGCAATTTAAATAGGAAAATATGAGAAAAGGGATTTAACTTTCCTGAGGATTTTAAATCGAAGGTCTTTTATTTTGTGATTTGTTTACAATCACCAAAAATGTGAAATATTTGAAGACCCACAAAATTAAGAACCAATAAGAAGGTAGCCTGTGTACAGCCACGCCTTCCCCCCAGAAAAAAAATCAGAGAAGCCCTTTCTCCACTTTTTTTCTGAGGGAAGGGGCAGCTGTACAGACTAATGCAAATATAGCCACAATATCACCAGATTTCCCCTAAGACACATATGTTTTTCCAAACTGTAGGTATCTAACTTATGTACAAAATCAACAAGAGCATAAAACTTTATGTCTAAATAAAATATTGAACTTTGGCAGCAACATAAGTAGTGCTGGAATTTTTTGCTTCTGTATCTGCACATGACATCTGAATTTAGGTTCATACATATGTTTAGGCCTGCGTCTCAAGTGGGGATTGCTCTTTAAAGCTGTGCTATTAAACAGCTTTAACATTCAAATTCAAAAATGTGAGCACAGTTAGAGTAAAATGAAGAAAAGTGACTTTATTGAGAGACAACTCTGACCACACGGATGAAAATCCCCCCTCGCCCCTCCCCCCCCAAAAAAGACAAAACAATACTTACACTCATACAGACAAAAAAAAAACATACACACCAAAGGGGCTTAGGTTTATTATAAATATTAGAATCTTTAATTTCCTGCTGACTATCCTTAAGATCAAGTAGTGGCTCCTGTGGAAATGTTTGTTCCAACTGGACCCGTAATAAAACCCAAATAAAACAATAATTATTTGTGTAAATTATTTTATATTTGCGAGGGCACTTATGTAACCTGCCGTGATTGTGACTAATTTCTTCCTACTATTAAGTATTAAGTTGACATTTTTCACGTACATAATATGAAAGATAAAATGGATTCAGGATTCACTCCTCTCGTTCCATAAATTAATATACTCGGCTCAAGATGGTATGACGAGAAAATTTGGCGAGCTACCAGTATATCGTATGTCCAATGATAACACCTTTTTGGTCAATTTTTTTTTTTTCGTCAGATATGATTAAAAAGAGAAAATGAGAAAATTACTCAAAGTCAGAGCCTTTATGATTTTTAAATATTACTAGGAACGTGCCACTACTCAATATAATTATAACTTGATTCATCCAATTTTGATAATCATATAATTCAAGATCGTTTCTTTTCGGGATCAATGCCCATAAAGAGTACCGACATAAATTCTGTAGTTCAACTCTGTCATTCGTTTCAAAGACGTCTCAAGACCCATCTTATTAAACTAAACTTTCCAAAGAACATCGGTAAAAGATAACAGTTACAGACAAAAGTTAAAATTGAGAAGAACATCATTCGTATGCATGTACAACACGCACCAAAAGGATAACTTAAGCTTATGTCTTACCTTCGTTACTAAACCAGCTAAACAATTTCGCAAACAGCAATCCCATCTCATGACCATATAAAAATTGTCAGATGAATAAATAAGCAAATCAGGAGGAACTGTTAATCTTCACGAGAGATTTTTCCCAACAACCCACTAACACTTCCGAATCGTCCGATATCTTGGAAAAAGATTTACGTTACGACGCATGCTCAATAAGGTTACAGGAACGTGACGTCACTAAGAGCCTTGAGTTCCGGTTGTGCCGGAAGTCAAGTGAGACTAGATTTGACTAGAATTAACAAAAATCGAAGTTTTCTCTTGTCGTTACCAAAACCTCAAAAGATAAAAAAAACTGTAAAAAACAATGCTCTTAAAATCTAAACATGTAGTGATCTCAATACTGGAAAGTAAAGAAAACTTATCTTTCTTCAATTTTGTTTATCGTACGGTACTACGATAGGGGCTAAAGATAGATTCTCACTTCCCGTAACTCTTAATCCCCAAATTGTTTGACCTCTTTCACACATGAGTAGGTTTACTATGAGGCACATTGAAACAGACTATTTCCTACTTATTACTTGATATCGAAAAACCGCGGAAGCTGGAGGCGTACTCTCCCGGATAATCCGGGAGACCCCCGATTTTCAACCGTTTCTCCCTCTCTCCAGATTTAGAGTCTGAAATCTCCTGGATAATCGCCGAAGTTTGCTATTTCTTGTAGATTCGACTTTCTGTCAATGAAATTTAAAATATTTTGCGTTGTTTGAGCTATTTAACTTTAAACATTGAACGTTTCCTCAGAAACCTTAGTATGCCACTGTAATATATAAAGCAATAATGTGATTGGTGGGAAGTAAACCAGTCAGGTACAAATGTTACAATTCCAACATCTTTTTCGCATGATTTTTTGCAGAAATGACGTCATGTTTCTTGCATTATGACGTCGGGGGTTGACAGCCCTGCGTAAGCGATGAGCTATGTGGTTGATACAAATTGCGGAAATACAAGTATCCATTTTTACTTAGTGGCCTTCGCGCGCAGCCCTCAGACGTCTTCTATTTCCTTTGAGTCGAGCGGGAAAGAGGCGTGAATTTTAAAAATGTCTAAATGAAGCGAGGGAAACAGGAAATGACACAGCCTGTGCGGTTTGCCTTGTGACTCCTCGTTCTACGTTGTTTTTCACAGTACTTCGGAAGGAACAGGAGGAATCCTAGCCTGAGAATACAGCCGCCATACATCGCTCACTGACGATGGGAAGTTGCGACGGAACAGATCAAACATGGGAGGTGGTTGTATTCGCAGGCTACAAGGAATCCTTGCGGTGTGCTTTATTAATTTTATTTCATTGTATTGTATTGTATTGCATTTTAAGTATTTCATTTCATTTCCTGTTATTATATTTTAAGGTCCCAACAAACTAATCTTCCTCTTTGTCTGTTGCTCTCGCTGTATTTCTTCCGAAACGGAGATCTAGGGTACACTTGCAGGTGTAGCTAGAAATTTTTCCGGAGGTACGAATAGTTTTCCAATTCAACCCTATCCCGTCCCCCAAATCGTTTTAACGGGGTTGTCTCGATTGTTTACAGGTCGTTTCGCTGTAAAATGAAGTCGATTCGCTGTAAAGTCGTTTCGCTGCATCATGTCCGGATGGCGCTGCAATTGACTTTTTGTATAACACCCTTTTAAAGACACTTAGAATTAACTAGCAGACGGATGATACTAACGAGTTAATTACCATTTCGCTGAGTCAATCATTGGAAATTAAATTTTTCGGCCCCTTTTAGCTGATTTTTGGGCGGCCATTTGTTTTCGTTGCGATACAGTTGTGGGCTAATGATCTCGGATTTTTCTTTGGTTTAAGTGTTTTTTGTTGTTATAGGTAGATAAGGTCAACATAAATTCAAGATCTGAAGAGACTTAACTTTTATTAATTTGGAAGGGTACTGATAGGGCTAGGGATTAATTAACGTCTTAAGAAATGTTTTGTTCCCGTTTTATATTTCATGTTCCCTGGCCTGTTTTAGTGATACCCCATTTTCTGCAACAATGTTTACGGGAAATAAATAGAAATTTCAAGGGAAATGCTTAAATACTCAATTCCAAAGTGCTCAAAGTCAAGACATAACTCAGGTGCCCGGCGCAACGTAACTAGTAATAGGAGAACAGATTTTCTTTGTAGTTAAGGGTACGGTAATTAGGAAAAGAGTATTGTCTTCTGAATATCAAATTACATTCACTTTCATTGCCTTAGACTGTTCACAGTCCTCTATTTTTCCGCAAGATCGTCAAGATCGAGCGCTTTGTGTTACGGGCGACCATCTTACGGTAAGACGCGGTATATCTAAACGATCTCACGAAAAAATAGGGGACTGTGAACAGTCTATCATTGCTTCAGCTGATAGACTTGAGAGGGTTGGGTATGGAGTTGTGGCACAACTTCCACAACCAGGGAATAAGGCATAAAGTTAAGCTGTGGAAAATCTGTGACTCTGTTTCCTGAGAGGGCTAATACCGAGCTGCAGTCTTATTTTACTCACACACACAAATTCTAAAGAAATTTGCATTACCACGAGGACCACAAGAACTAAAACGTCCATGACAAGAGGAGTACGAGAAGCAGGGGCGGATCTAGGGGGGAGGGTGCTGGGGGTGCGCACCCCCCCCCCCCGAGATGACCTGCGGTTTTCTAGTACAACTGGTATTCTGCAAAAAAAAAAAAAAAACTATGTGGTTTATTGGTGTTGAAGTAGCGCAAGAGACGAGTGCACCCCCTCCTAAAAAAAATCCTGGATCCACCCCTGAGAAGCAAAAGATCACCATGATCACAAGGACCACAAGACCTCAGTGACCATGACAACCACGATAACGACGACTAAGGAAAGACGAAGACCACAAGGACTACGACGGCTGCAAGGACCACGTGACTGCAAGGATCACCTCGGCTACAAGGATCACGACGACAAAGACCACAACTACAGTGAGAACCACTAGAACTAAAACGGCTTTGATGTTTAGAACGATGACGCCGCTAACGATCACACTACAAAAACGCTCATGGCAAAACCGAGATGGCCAGAAGGACCACAACAACCTTGCAGACCGCAAGGACCACGATAGCCCAGGACTACGACAACCACGATGACCACAAGGACCAAGAAGATCAGGTTGCCCACGTAAACAGGCAGATCGTTCGCTACAAGGCAAAAAAGAACACGTAAACAATGTAAATGTAATGGCGTTTTATTGGTAATTTTGCTTCCATCTGCGGCGTTTACTGGGGGGAAGGGAGGGGAGGGGCGCTATTTTGGCGGCGTTTAATCGGGTAAATACGGTAACTCAGCGACCTTCTTGTAGTGAGTCTTTGTCAGTAGCAACCGCATGTGAACGAAAAGACATTGTTTCCCATTCAAGTATCACTTTATCCTTCAGAAATTCTCCTTGTGGTTTGCCAGCATTTATTGGAAGCATTGCAACATAAACTGGTGTCTCTGCGCCTGAGGAAACAAAACAAAACAAAAAACTTTAATTTTTCTTCCTTTTCAAGCAACGTTGTACAAACACCACTGATTGTTGCCTCGGCTGATTGACATGGGCCCGTTTCTCGAAAGGCCTGGTAACTTTTCGGGCCCGAAGGCAAATTTTAAAATAAAAACCTATTGAATAGCGGCACAGTTCCTATGTCAGAAACAAGCTACAATTCATTGCATCCTTTTCAAAACTATTAAAACTTTGATGCTGAGTGCAAACAAAGCAAACATAACTTTCCAGACCCGAAAGATTACCGTGGGACTTTCGAGAAACGGGCCCATGCAGTTTTCTAAATTTCCTCACTTTTCCTTGATAAAATTGCATTTCCCTGGCAAAGTAAACACAAACTGTAAGATGCAGTAAGCGGCTTTTAGCCTCCCCTTACTTCCATTTTTTTCACATTTCCGTCCTTGGAAGTGACTGCTCTGCGCAACCTTAACCGTTTAGAAAAGACAATCTTAACCCTTTAAGATCCCCGAGTGACCAACATCAAATTTTTCATAACCTCAATGCTTCTTTAAGAGGAAACCTTATGAGAGCAAATGAAATGATCATTTGTTAAAGGAATGTATGGAGATTAGTCTGTAGAATGTATATGTGGAAATCGGGACTTTCAAAATGGTCAAGAGATCACCTGCAGTGACCTGAAATCCTTCTTCCAGCCTTAAAGGCATTTAACATCAGTGGTGTTTTAATTGAACTACAATTCCATAACAAAAACAAGCTTAACACCTCCGCAGCTTATTTCAGTATGAGGCCTGAGGGATTTCACATTTACGAGAGTTTTCACGACAAGACAGCTAGGATGTTATGCAGCTATATAGGAATTGAGCTCACTAAGAAGGGCTTAGAGAGTTGAAAACAAATCAAAAGGAGTTTATCTCACAAGATTTTTCTCAGTACTTTGGCGATCGAGTGTCGACCGTTGCTCGGTCGACACGTCGACCGAGGGGTGCAAAAATTACACAAGTTCCTCCTCTCTCAAGGAAAGCCACTGTCAAGTCTCCTTTGGCGCACATCTCACTATGACAGACACCTCTCTAAATTTGATCACTACTATTCTTCATTCATTTTCTTTGACCTTCTATAAAGGGAACACCTCTCTATTTAACAGGCCGTAGAGTTGGTCCCTGACATTCTTAATCAAAACATTTTCTTTGACTCTTAATAATGCCATAAGACCCCCCCACCATCCACCAAAATAAAAACTAAGTGCTGATATCTGTTGTGGAGAAGGGCTCCTATACAACACAGGTAATCAACATGAGACCAGCTTTTACACATCAGTTCACTCTTATCTAAAATGGTATGCCAATAGTCTACAAACCTTCATCTGGCGACTTTGTTGCCTTCGGCCCAGCCATGTCTGTACGTACCCAGCCAGGATCACACTAAAAAGTGGAGTTTTGTTAAGATCTAAATAAAATTATGACAGCTTTCAAATGTAGCCACATTATTTGTCCTAATAGCATGGAAAATAAAAACAACAACTAATAACTACCTGATTACAAATTTCCTCAAAATCCCATGCCACAAAAATCACTGAGAGCTGATTTTTTCCTTACCATGGGATTATATCCTCAGACTCTAAGAACTAAGGACTGAATAATAGTCCCATGTAAAAGTACTGCTAAAGAAAAGATCAATTAAGGCTTCATTTGCAAGGGAATTTGCCATACCACAGGATTTTGTCCACATACTCTTAAGTTAAATTTACGACATACAAAATAAAGTGAATCATGTGAAATTGTTGCCAAGAGGTTTTACTTACTTAACAGGCACGTAAAAGGACATCAATAGGCATATTCATGTACAGATAACTTGTCAGTTTTATACTTAGTTGTATACTTACAGTATTTATGAGGATGTCATCTCTAGAATCTTCTGTTATAGTTCTTGCAAGGATCTTAGTAAGAGCTATAACTCCAATATGT
>OZ037995.1:39723590-39918590 GCA_964035705.1 Porites rus
CCTCAAGACATCTAAACTTTTTAAATCAATGTAGAAGTTTTACAATCAAACCTCCTGTAAGCTACCACCCAAAGTGTGAAGACTTACTGGTTACTTACAGGAGGTGGATGCTTGCGAGAATCAAACTACAGGAGGTCTTTTGCGAGTGAAAGTCTTAACTTATCTACGTTTTGTACTCTTTTGAAGAGAATTTTTGCACACACTTTTTAAGTTATGATATTGGTGGTTTCATTTTGTCGCTAAAAGTTGTTTGTATATTCTGAGTATCTTAGCATGTAAAGCTAACATAAAGATCAGACCATGTACAAGTGGTTGCTTATGAGAGGTTCAAAACAATGAAAAAATATTATTATATAATTGTCATCTCAAAGAGTGGTTGCAGTGGCATACAAGAAGTTCCAACTGTAGGTCTAGTTTGACTGTGAACAGTTTGGCATTTTGGGACTGGTGGTTGCCGGTGGAGGCTGGACTGTATTACTGTTTGTGACAACTTCTTTTCTGGAAACTCTCTCTTGTAATGAAGCACGCTTGGATGGGAGTAAGTTTCTTTTGGCCTAGGGAGGGAGTTGATCTTGACTAACTCTGAAGGGCAGTGTTTCAAGTGGAACTGTTATACTATAAGCAGAAGCAAATTAAAAACTATGCATAAGTAGTGTCGAAGTTGGTTTAGACTGAAAAAGGGAACGGTTGACTATTTACAAGTGTGGTGGAGGATTTCGACTTGAAGCTGTTATATTAGAAACAAACGCAGTTGGCTGTCAGGGTGGGACTTGAAATTCAGACCTCCCATTGGACGTTCAGGGCTCTCAACCAAATGCTGCCTCCATCATAAAAATTATACTTGCATGTAACCAAGGCTTCCTTGGTATAGCAAAATAAAAGGATTGCTACTTTCAATAAAACAATATTATTTAAAGTCAGTGTTTTTGGCTTTTCTTCACGTCTTATAGCAAGAGATGAGCAAAGAGGTCAAGAAGCTGTGAAAAGCTTGAACAAAGAAGGCTGCTCACCAAAGTTCCATCAGCTGGATATTATATCCTTAGAAAGCATCCAGAAGTTTAAAACATTCCTTGAACAAGAGTATGGGGGCATAGATATCCTTATCAATAATGCGGGAATTGCTTACAAGGTTATTTTTTCCTTTTATTTTGTTGATTTACTTACTTGGACAACTGAATTTTAAAGTAGGCTTGTAACCACTAGATCAGATTCATTGACTTGTGACAAACATGAGACACTACTATTGTTGAGTTAAGAAGTTTTTTTATATTGTGAAACCTTAGCAAAGATGAGACATGGTGACTAATGAGTGGTTAATTCGTTGGAACTCAGACAATCTAATGATCCTTTACAAAAAAGATTGTTGTACCTGGTCTGCAATCTTCACCCAACACCAAACTGGATAAATCAATGTGTTGGTAACATGCTGTTTGAGATGACTTTCTCATGGACAAAAGTTTCTTATGAGAGGGCAGGGTGGGGAACAAAAGCATTCTCCTGGCTGCTTCATCAATGCTTACAGAAATCAGTGTAATCTCCTGGCTTATAGTTTGCATTAATCTCTTACTATATTTACAATGTTCTCCTTAAATTTTAGCTCAGTAGGTAAGGAACCATTCTTGGCCAGTAAGGCCAAAAATGCCCCGGAGACTGCACTTTCCTGAGGGGAGGGGGTTAGTGGAGAGAGGGGCATGGCCCTGCACTCGCTTGGAAATTTAGGAGTTAAGTTCTCTGAAATGTCGTTCCCTCATTTCAATACCTGTTTTACCCAAATCGGCCATTGTTATCTTTAGACAGCAATCAAACATTTGATTCCAATAATTTTACTCTGTCTTCAATGTTCTCTTTCCAACATGCTTGGCCCATAAAAAGAAAAGCTGTGTATACTTTAGTACTTTTCCACATATTCATTCATTTCCTTGAGCGGATCACATCACAACTTGCGTGTTTTTTTTATAAACTACAATATTTGATTTTAGTAAACCTTCAAACAGTTGTAGGTGGTAAGAAGTGCTGCTTCGGGTGGTAAATTTTACTGTTTACCACCTGTAAGGAGAACACTGTATTTATATAGTCAACACCTTGTAATCCTTGTACTGTGAATGTCAGCTTTATACAGATATCACTGTCAGAGTAGTAACAATTTAAATGTGCAAAATTCTTGCTTCCAGATGGCTTCAACAGCACCTTTTACAGAGCAAGCTGAGGTAACATTACGGACAAATTTCCAAGGGACCCTTGACGTCTGCCATGCACTGTTCCCACTCTTAAGGCCACATGCAAGGTTAGAATATTATTGATCTTAGCACAATCCTAGCAATATTATTTCATTGATATACCTTAATTGCTCAAATAAGCACCCATGTGCTTTTTTGAAGCTCCTGGGTACTTGTTTGAGAACAGAGAGCAGCTTAATGTAGCTAGGTGCTTATTTACACTTGTTCAGATTTATCTATGCAGTAATATAAACTGTGATCACAATCTTGAGCTTAAATATTGACCTACATGTATTTGAAAACTTCCAAATTAAGAAGTCTTGGTCACCTCAATCTGCACCAGTGCAAATGAAATCAACAGGACTTTTGTGGATGGTTGAAAGCTCAAATTGGAAGTTTTCAGATATGCTTAAGTTTTAAGCTGAAGGTTGTGATCAAACAAATGTAGGCTCTTGTTTGGTTTTTACATGACACTTTGTTTACGCTAAATCATCATAATATTATTTGATATAAACACCTGTAACAACAGGGGAGAACTCTGGCAGTGAGGTTGCATCTGAGGCACAAAATTAAGTCCATAGAGAGATAACTGGAACTTATTATCAACTGTTGTTCTCCAAAATCAGTGCCTGAGACAAAGTTTGAAACAATGAACGTAAGAGAAGATAGCGACCTTTCCTTGTGATAATTTATCAAATTCAGATGACAAGATAACCTCGAAATTTGCTAAAGCAAGGTTAGCGGGGAATGGAGGTGCTTATTTGCTAGTTTGGCTCAGTTGGATTGAGCAGCTATTCAGTGGGGAGGGTGCTTTAAATTTGTGAAGAAAAAAAAAAACATGTACGTTTTCATTGATTGTTTGTTCACAGGGTGGTGAATGTATCATCGATGTCCAGTCGCCTATCTCAGGTGTCAGAAGAAATGCAAAAGAAGTTCAGAGATCCAGAGCTGACAGAGGAAGCTCTTATTTCTCTTCTGGAACAATTTGTCAAGTAAGCTTTTATTCTCTTTACTCTTTGTTTGTTTTACTCTTGCTTTGAATTTCAGAAATTGACCACTACAGAAAATACCATAACATACCATAATGCTCTTTGTTTGTCACCCCAAAATTTTGCATAAGCATTGTTTTCAGTTTCTCTTGGGGCCATCTAGCTAAAAGTTTGGTTCCAAAACTCTGAAATGGTGGCCATTTTGGTGTGCTAAACCAGTCCTGTGGGAGTTGAACTTCACTCATTTACATATGAATATCACCTTAAGTGGATTTTGTTGTACTCTTGCTTACCAGAGATGTGAAAGATGGTGTTCATCAAACCAAGGGATGGTCAAATAGTGGTAAGGACAATAATAATGACATTGATAATAGTAAGCTCTTTATAAATTATTGTATATTACTGCACTTTGGTATTTACTCTCATTTATCCAAAGAGTGAGGATTAAGGTTGCTAGACTGGATTTTTTTTGGGGGGGTACCTCCCACATTTGAGCATTACCTACGTCAGCATGAGTAAAGATATGGGAAAAACGTTACCAAGAACATTGAAAACAGGGAAGGCTTTTAAATAGGTTCTCAAATACAACCAATTTTTTCCCCAGATTTTGTGTTTACAAGTGAGGGTCCTCATTATTCACTGGCATTGTTTTCAAGTTTCATATGCATGTGCACATTTAGCAAAAAGATAGAATTTGCATCAAAAAGGACCCTCGGTTATATCTCCGGAATATGCTAATTACTGGGTAAAGAGATTAGTGATACATTATAACATCAGAACAATTCTTTGTAAGAGTTTCTCTGATGTTATAACCCGAGTAAGATAATTAAGTATTGCATCCTTCACGATGAGAGGTGACGTTCATCGTTTCGGCTCTCACTGCTATCGGTGTCACAAGCCAATTACTAGCATATTCCGGATATTTCTTCGGAAAGTAATTGAGAGTTCTTTTTGATGCAAATTTATATCTTTTGCTAGTTGTGCACGTGCATATGAAACTTGAAAACAATGCCAGTGAATAAAGAGGACGCTCACTTGTAAACCCAAAATCGGGGGAAAAAATTGGTTATATTATTTTGAGGCCCTATTTAAAAGCCGTCCCTGTTTTCAATGTTCTTGAAACTTGCAGGGAATATTTATTGACAATTGATCTCCAGATTGTCGAATTTATAAAAAAAAATTATCGAGCGGTTTTTTGAAAAATGCGAAATTTGTAGGCATGGACCAAATTACATCCAAAAACTATAACAAAAGCAGGTGAATGCAAGTCAATAAAATTCTTCTTACTCGCGATCGCTCAGAGCAATTCCCCTCTTTTTTTGTATGCAGTTTTCAATGGAATCAAACCACTATAGGATGAAGCCACGTTTCCAAAGCTTATCAGTTTCTTCAAATATTAGCGAATTGTATAGATAGCATGCTATTTCACTGTTTTTATGATTGTTAAAACTGCGTGTCAAAATATTTCGAAAACACCCTCATAGAATTTGTTTAAACTTTGCCATAATGGAGTCATTTATGGCAGGAACATACTCCCTTAAGCGATTTCTTCAAAAAACTCCTGGTAGAGAGAAACAAAAAGATAAATAAAAAGTGTAATGGCGTCATTATGCTGCCATGGCGACTCCGATAGCAATAAAACCCAAATCATAAAAAAATTTTCATCGTTATATAATACAGTTGTGGTAATCTTTTTCCTGTATCTTTACTCATGCCGACGTAGTTAAAGCTCAAACGTCGGAGGTATCCCCTCAAAAAAATCCAGTCAAGCCACCTTAATGCAAGTATAAAGGTGAACGTTTTTCACCCTGGTGCAAGGGTGTACAGACCTAAGAGTTCAAGAGAAATCTCATATTTCATGTTGTAAATAAACAAACAAACAAATTGAACCATGTAAAAGAAAGTTAAGTACTTAGTAAACATTAATTGATAATATAAGTTGTTCGTTGAAGAAGCTCAAGCATGCTCCATAATTAGGAAGATTCCATTACAATGAATTTATTGTTTTAAAGTTTCAATCTATCAGTAATAGACCTTTACATGGTTTTCAGGTTTTGGTGTGGGCCAGTTAATGCAAACAGTGCATTAAAATTAGTTAACTTGCCAAGTGTGAAAATGACCCTTTGATGCAAGATATGGTTCACAAAGTCATGAAAATTATACATACAGACTTCACAAACTTTTTTTTTTGTTTTTTGTTTTTAATATATAAAGTTAATGTTTATTTTAATAAAGATAGAGTTATGAAAATAACTCCACAACCAGTACAATGCAATTAACCAATTAACAACAGTAGTAGACACTAATTACAATTACGACTATTATTAAGACTATGGTATCAGTTCTCTATTAAGAGCTAGAATAGGGAGTGGTAAAGCTTAAGTACAAGAAGATTGGAGGTCATGCGGCTGAAGATCAGAATCAAATCCAAAGTCATGGTAAATAAACCATCCCGGATCAGTGCACACGAAGTTTTACAGTTGTGAATGATTGTCTATCATTATTAGTGAAGAATAATTAGGGGAGGGGAGGGGGGGGCTTAATAGAGGATCTACAGTAGTTATGAATTGAAATTTCTGCCAGCTCAGTTTTCTTTTTCTTATAGCATACGGCACCTCAAAAATTGGTGTAACAGCCTTGAGTAAGATCCAGGCAAGAGCATTGTCCAAGGATCCTAGAGAAGACATCCTATTAAATGCTGTGAGTCAGTTATTTGTTAATAAAATAGGCATTTAGAGATGCATTTCCTAAGGCTGGGTCCATGATCTAAATCTATCTAAAATCATAAAAAGCCTTAAGAGATCTTAAAAGCCTTAAATGTAGCACTGTAAACTGCCACTTATAAGCCCTGGGCTAGCTTATACATTTTTGTAAGGGGTTTTAGTAGGCTTATAAACAGATGGGCATATATGAACTGTGGTTCAATTTTATCCTTGGTTTAAATTTTATTTTCTTTTGTTTCTGGGTATGGTAATGTATGATAATGAGTTTGAAACAAAAAGAAAAGAAAATATAAACCAAGAATAAAATTGACCCACAACATATATCCAAGGGGGCTTATAACTTACTAGAATAGAAAAAGCAGCCGAAACAAGTTGTAGCAGTGCTGATCGTCGTGCTAATCAAAATTCCTTTTGCATTTAGTGGTTTTTAGTTTATTTTCAAAATGTTGTATTAAATTGAATTCAAGTCAATACATTCAGATGTGTGTTTATATATGGGGGGGGAGGGGTATAACTGGATGTATTTTTTGTTTACAAATAGATGGTCCTATAACCTATAACGATAGTGGGAGCTTATACGTTTTGCACCGTCCAACCTCCATCTGCAACCACCTCTAGTAACCAGCCACCTCCCAAAAGCAACTGCTTATCCAAAAAACTGTTCAAAGCCATACGGTTGAAACCCCTCATAAACAACCACCTCCTGTAAGTGCCCACGCCCACTTTCTTTCTGTGAATGATAATTTTATAATTTTCTATCAAAAGTTATTAACCTAGATTGCAAGCGATCACTCAATGATACATGGTTTAATCTCTCTGTTCACTGTATGTGCTATGCTACTCAAAGTTTATGAAGATCTTTTTGTGACAGCATGTAACTGCACATATTGTAATTTAGAATTTGCATGCAATAAATAATCTTCCTGTAAGCGACCGCTAAGTTTTTGCATTTCAGGTGGTCGCTTATGGGAGGTTAGACTGTTCACAGTCCTCTATTTTTTCATAAGATCCGCAGGAACAAGCACTTACTGGTACAGCCGGCCATCTTAGTTTCATATGTACTGAGGGGCCATCGCCAGGCTAGGCTTGGGGTATTATTTAAATAGGGGACTGTGAACAGTCTAACAGGAGTATTAACTGTATTATTTTCTTATTTCCTGCTGGATAGTGTTGTCCTGGCTGGGTACGTACAGACATGGCTGGCCCAAGGGCAACTAAATCGCCAGATGAAGGTTAGAATCGCTTTCAAGTGACTCTGTCACACTTAAACTTGTATTATAGATGTAAAAATAACTATTAATGTTGAAATTCCTTGTATATGTTACAGGTCAAATTTGATTTCAGGTTAAATTTTTTTTCACCTACTGGTAGGTTGATTTTCAATTTCCTTTGTCTCTTAGGGCTAGGAGACAAATAAAATGGAGAATCAACCTAGGTTAAATCCAAATTAACCTGAAATCAAATTTAACCTGTAACATATCAGTTGAATCTCTTGGTACGGACACCTCTCCAATACGGACACGTCTCTATTACAGACAGTTTCCTATGTACTGGCAAAATTCTCATATTTTTCCTCTACCGACCCTCTCTAATAATATGGACAATGGACACAAAATCTTGGCCCTTGGAAGCAAATTCACACAAACTTAACCTCTTTATTATGGACACTCTGGAACAACATGTCAATAATTTGGGGAAAATGTACCATTTCCTGTCGGCAGTTACACAAGCATTGACACTTTATCAGTCAGCGATACCAATACCAGAACATGTCTTAGGCGAAGACAAAATTCGTATGTACAGCAACTGAGAAGTACAATAACATTAATCAAGTTAGATTCAGAAATTAACAAGACACTGAGTTTTGGGCTTGATTTTACTTACTGAACACTCTAACCTGTCAGTGGGGTCTTAAAAGTGACGTAATCATAGTGACCTCTCTAATATGGACACTTCGCTGTCCCTTCGGTGTCCGTATTAGAGAGGTTCGACTGTATAATCAACGTAACTGTCACTCTGGGATGTCATCTATATCCCACAATTTTGTGCCTCATTCACACCTATAAAACATGTTTAACTACACCTGAGTAAAGTTTCACAAAATGAAAATCATTAACATAAAACTGGAACGTGTATTAAAGTTTTCTGAATCAGAGAAATTTAGTTTTTATGTCTTTGCCAGAGCTAAAGTTAACATATTCAATTAGGAAACTGAAAGACTGGCTTTTATAGAAGATTTAAGAAAGGAATTGCAAGAACTCTTTGGAGAGTTTTGAAGTCTTTGGCTTCGTTTGGAAAATAAAGAAGATAATTGAAACAAAATTGAACTTAAGACGGAATCCATCAGGAAATTGAGTAATTTTTATTTTCAGTGGACAAAAACCTTGTACCAGAATAATTTCAATCATAGTGCAGTCTTTTTTTACACATTTCGAAGGCTATAAATGTCATAAGTTATATGAAATAACTACAAAGAAAAAGTTCCTATGGGAGTTAAGTCCGAGTAAACAAACTTCAAAAGCTTCAAATTTCACAAAATGAAATCTTACGCATGACGATTTTACCCCTGTTTTCTCAATTCTTCTGAAATTTGAAATTTATTTTTCGGGCTCCCATAAGAACCTTTTCTTTGGAGTTATTTCATATAGCTTATTACATTTATAGCCCTTGAAAAGTGTAAAAAAAGAATGCGATATGGCTTAAAATATTCTGATACAAGGTGTTTGTCCACTGAAAATTACTCAATTTCCTGATAGATTCCATCTTAAACCCTTTGGCAAGAATTTAGACAACTGTAAAAAGTGGTAGTTGATGATCTCCAAAAAAGTGGTTGACAAAGATTTTGCCATAGTTATTTCGGGTTGATCATCGTGTATTTTGCTTCATCAGTAATCTTGGATTTCAAATTGTTTTTTTAGGAGCAGAAACTCCAGTTTACTTAGCTTTATTACCACCAAATGCAGGATCACCCCATGGAGAGTTTGTTTCAGAAAAAAAGGTGCAGAATTGGTAACCCTGTGCTGGGCCACTGACAGTTCAGCAGTGGATATCCTGTGTGGTTTCAGCTGACGGATATGAAGATTATATCGCAGTATCTGTTTCAAATAGGACTATTAGGTAGCAACAACAAAACTCAATAATTTTTTGTGACAAATTACTTAGTGCATTGTATTAGGAAAAATATTCAATATACTGTTGCATCTCCATGAACACCTCTCGTTAGCGACCATCTATCCAAAACACCAAACTTTTTACAGTCAAATCAGGGGCACCCAACGTCAATTTTCGGAAAATATCTGTTCGGAAGACGATTTGAGATCTAGACTTTTCGGAACGTATGCTGTAAAATTTCTTGCTTGCCTGCCCCTCCTAGGATTTTCGAACATCTAAAAAATGGTATAATTGCTCATTTTTAACGGATTTTTATCCTAAAAAGGTCACCTAGAAATTTCGGGAGCCTTTTTTCTGGCTGAAATTTTCGAAAAGGTAAGTTTTGATCCCTATAATTTTCGGATCACTAGACTTTCAGCTAGGAAATCCGAACGGATGAAAAAGTTTTAGGGGATAAAAATATGCCTACATCTACCGTTTAAACACCAAAATACGTTCGACAATGCTATTTTTAACTGCTTTTGAACTACATTCTCGTTGGGTGCCCCTGGTCAAATCCCTATGATCAGAACGTGCCGTAAACGACCACCCCTTATCAGCAACCACAACCAATTTTTGGCCTGACGGATATATTTTCCATTGTTTTTAACCTCTTTTAAACGATCACTTGACGCCTGATGTGATCTCATGGAAAAACATGGAACTATACTTATACGTAACTTAGAAATTGCGTGCAATAACTGATTATCATTAAAAAAATAAGATGCGGTGGGACCTCTTCTTGGAAGAGACCTCCTGTTTGGCGATTCTCGCAAGCGACCACCTCCTATAAGGGAGCTGCTACATCTTCGCATTTTGGGTGGTCGCTTACGGGCGTTAGACTGTACTAATCTGTCTTGAAAGAGGTCGCGAAAGAAATCGAGCAGGGATTCTGTTATGTGCTTGATAGGAAAGTGCCAAAAAGAAGTTATGTTTCACTTCTTGTGATGTAATTCAGCTTGTCACTCGTTTCCAAACACTTTACAAAAGTACAAAACTACATAGCTGTGTTAAAGCTTAGTTTACATTACAAGAAACTGTTAACATTAATTTCTTAATTCTCCATTCTCTATGCAAGGCAAAGTCGCGTTTAATACCTTGGGCGCCAGAGGGTTTGGCGCATGAAAAATCTCTGGCACCTATGCTAGATTTAGGAGAATTTTTGTCCGTATTTTACCTACAACAACAACAACAACAACAGTTTTTCAATTTGAAAATAATTTACTATTATGTTACCCACAATCAGCGGAGCTATTAATAACAGTAGAAATAATTACATAGTTCAAAAGTCGGGAAAAAAAAAGAAATTGAATGAAGAGGAAGCAAAAAATCGGGAGAACAATTAGAAATAATAGTAGTAAATGGTAAAACTTAAAAAGTACAATGGTAAAAGAAAACTATATGGACATAAGGAAGGAGAACAGTTTAACTGAATAATGAGTTCAGGTAGGAACTGGTTATGGCACTAGCCTAAGCACACTACAAGCACACTACATACCTAGCTAGGTTTTTACTCCTACTTTTGCCTGTTCAACGTAAATAAATTCTCTTCAATACTATATTACAAGTAACTATGGAGTGAAATATGGATCACCGAAGTTTCTCTATGAGTCTTCTTTGTACACGTCAAACTGATATTAAAAATCAACGACACCTCTTCCATATTTGTTTGAGCAAGTGGTATACTAGCCTGTTCACAGACTCTACTTCCCCTTTAGATATCATCGAGGGCGTGTTCTCGCGCTCCACGCTTACATCTTACCTCCCGCGCTTACCATGTTATCAGACCGAAAGGAAAAAGCACGTAAATGCCCAGCTATAGATGAGAAAGGAATCATCTGTTGAAACTGAATTATTTGTTTCATATTACTTAAGTTGAGTGCCTGCCACCCGCTGGAAACGCTAAGTGCACCTCCACTATAAACAAAGGTTAATCTTTCTTCGCTCTTTATTAGTAAAGTTCATTATAAGGACCTCTTCAGAAGAGGGTTGATCCTGAAAATAGCAAAAACCTACACATTTTTAACATCAGGTGTGTATTTTAATTAAAAAAAAATACTTAAGGATGCGAATTCTACCACCTTTCATTGACGGAGAACGATGAGAGGCGACTGTAATCGGAGGTGCACTCCACAAACTTTTGTACAGGGTGTCCGACCCCTTACCTTTTTGTATGCCATTTTGGACAGAAAAGGTATTCCTTTTGTGCACCTTCTATTGACAAATTGTACCCCATTCATATACATATTTAGAAGCTTGCATCCCTTTTAACTGCTGTTAAGGCACTGTCTTTTAAATAGGCATGAATCACAAAAACAGAAAGCGTTTTCTCGCCTCACGCGCTCTCTCGCGCCCAAATTCCCCCTTTCCCTTCCCCTTTTAACGCCTGCCACGCAGGCTACGGTCCCTGTGACATCGAGCATCACCCATATTGAGTTGTTGTTTTCCAGGCTCCACCGCAATGCTCCTATTCGCAGATTTCTTGTGCTTTTTTTACGTTTCTTTTTTCACCGGACCGACCCAAAATTCGACGAAAAACAATTTTAAAGGCGGGAAAGTCGCCATGTTGAAATGTTTCTGTTGCCTGGCTACCAAGCTCTTCATTTTGCCATGGCTTCGTGATGCGTCCCGGTTGGTTTTCAAGAAGGATTTATAACTTCTCTTATTCTTGTCCTTCCCACGTACTAAATCTATAAATTAGAAATTTACTGCGGAGAATTCATACATCCCTATCTTTGGGAGCTAAAATTGCAGTTATGGTAAGTTGGTTTATTTTAATTTCACCACCTCAAAACGGGGTACTATTATGAAGTAATGATATGACAGCAGAAGCTACATGTAAGATGTTTAGTTTTCTTGAATTAAATTGTCTCACTGCAAGAGAAACCACGAAGGCTTTGTTTTAACATTTTTAAGTGCGGGAATATTGTTTCTTGAAGTTTAGATGGAAACTGCACAGATCGAACCAAGTTTAATTTTGCCGAACACTTGAATAATAAACTTATTAAGCTTAAATTATTTTCGCCTTAGTAGCAACTGTTTAATTTTGGATTACTCAATGCAAAGGTGCTTGAATTGTTCGACCTACAACGTCGATTTTGTGCTTCTAATTTTGCTGTTACTGGGGGAAATGTAGTTTTAATGACGAGGCAATTTTTTAATTTATGTTTAAAGGAGCATATGCGCTTGGGCCATTATTTACAAAATACAGCTGTTTTATACTCCTAGTACAATTCAGCAATGCAATTAAATTTATTGCCGTTCGCTTAAATTAATAAAGAGGAAGGCATATTCATTTGTATTTATTTGGTAGCAGTAGTCAGATTAAACACAAACACAGGGGTGTTGCTGCTAAATACCGGTATGCCCAAATGTCTGGACTGCATGGTTTGTGCAATCTTGAAAAGGTCTTGAAATTTACTAGTCGTCTTGAAAAGTCCTTGAATTCAGTTAAGGTCCTAGAAAAGTACTTGTTTTCTTTATTAGGTCTTGAAAAGTCCTTGAAATTTACAACCTTGTCTAAACCAGGCACCTTTTTCTGTATAAAATTAGATTATTTTGACGAGAAAAGTTTGGGTCATCCTCAGTGCAAGAACCTGTAAAACTCACAGGCCTTAAAACATTTTTGTGCATGAACAATATTTTATTTCTTTTTCTTTATTTAAAATGCTATTTCTGTACCTCAAATGCAATTGCAAGTCATACCCAGTCATTTTGCGAAGTTTTGTTGCGGAAAGTAGTATAAAATTATGTGATGAACGATGGCCGAAGAAGTTTAAATCGTAAATGACTCCATGACATGTTTTAGCCAATAGGTTGATCAAAGGGGGTTAAAGAATACTGATTTATTGGATAAATCTTCGTCCTTGAAAACTGTAATTTTTTTCATGAAAAATCCTTGAAAAGTCCTTGAAATTTGTTTGTCTGGAGTTGCATGAACCATGAGACTGTTTCCCTGCTAGCAGAGGTCTCTCACGACAAGGCAAAAATGAGAGGAAGGAGATTTTACCTTGTCATGAGAGACCTCTGCTAGCAGGGAACTGGACTGTCTGTTGTCATAGCAAACACCGTAACTGATCGAAAAAATGGCCGGAGCATTTATATAATTTTAGGGGCCTGAGAGGGGGGCATTTATATAATTCATAAATAAGGGGTGTTTAAAAGAGAGAGGCAGTTACCCTAATAATTGTAATGAGCTGAACAAAACTAATATACTTTCGGTGAAAATATCATGAGGTAAAAAATCAAGGAGTATCCTGTCCATCAATAATGTCTAGGCTACCTAGACATCCACCCTGCTTTTTCAAATCTCAATATTCTATGTTGTCAGAATCCTCGCTAAGGGTCCTTGTGTTGTTATTGTTGGTCTAATTTTACTTTGAACTTAGCATTGAACATGATATGATATGCAAACCCTTGTTTATCAAGTAAGAAACTGAATAAATAGCATGATTTTGCACCTTTTTGTTAATTCCTAGAATTTTGGAGTAATATATTGTCATAGGGGGTTTCCAGTAGACAAGGGATGTTAATTAGAGAAGGGCAGCGTAGAGGGGCTGTTTATTAGATAAGAGGCATTTATTTGAGAGTGTGCATCTATTAGATCATTTACGATACCATGTTTTCACAAGTCATACCCCAGGTGCTTTTCAGATTGGTCTGTACAGTTGTAAGTTGATTGTACATGTTACGTTTCAGGATATTGGACTAAATGAGCATCATCAACAAATTGTAGTTAACTACCTTAGATTTGCTCGCTATGGCCGAGCACAGAGGCTTAGAGGTGTAGATGCATCTTTTGAAGAACTTAAAGATAGCAGGTACGTTGTGTACTTATACAACATGTTGTGATTTAGTTTTGTTCTTTGTTTATGTTTGAGGGGAATCACCAGCAGAGCATGTGAAATAGTGACCAGAATGCCATGGGTTTGAACTGGGATTTTTTTTGTTCCAATCTCCATTGTCATTCATTGGAAAATGTCATTTCTCAATTGGTTGTGTTTCTGCATCACTTAGTGGAGGCTGGGTGCTTGAGTTGTTCAGTGGGCTCCACTTTTGGCACAGCCAGTTTGCAGATAGAGTTGTATCCTTACAGCTGTTAAATCCACCCCTCCCAGCCATGTTCATGCCGACAGAACCAGATGTTCACCTATTACACTGACTATAAGAAAAAGGCAGAAAACCTAAGGTAGGGAGGGGTGGGGTCAAGCACAATATCCAAAGGCTAAAAGAAGCCCAGTAGCCACCAGCATGCTACCCACAAGGAGCGGATGCAACCAAGGCTTACTGATCGACCACTGACCAATAATATTAAGCTCAAATACCAGCCTAGTTTAGGAAATGAGCCTGCACTTCTCCCCCAAACAGACCCTCTCTTCTCCCTGGGAGAACCGAGAGAGCAGCAGAAATCAAGCCTACAACATCATAGCCCCTCTTTGTTGAGACCTGCACTGAATTTGATTTAACTACATTTTACCAGGCTTAAAATTCACCATAATTTCATATTCCTTATCGGGGGTGACCAGAAGAGCTGATCTCAAGGCTGCTATTATGCCTGCACAACACGTATGTAGCCAGCATTCGTTTTGATCATGTGGGTTTGGACCTTCTACCACTCATAATCTGATCACAAACATTTTGACCTTTCAGGGTGCAAAGAAAATCATTTTTACAGCTTGCCATTCGGGCAAGCTGAAGCTAGCATTTACTAGCCCAGACGTCATTTCAACTAGCCCCAAAAGCTTTTTGACGAGCAGAATTAATTTCACAGTTCTTCTGTTATTTCAATTCCTCAAAAAACATCACCTGCCCATTGGGCAAGTTAAAAACAGAATTATCTAGCCGGATAGCAAAATCCACTAGCCCTGGGCTATCAGACACAACTTTCTTTGCACGCCGCCTTTTATCACATGATACTTATGCAAACCATAGTGTTTGGGCCAGAGCATTTTGACCTTCATGTCGATCTTGCATGCACTCCCTTACCTTTGATTATTAACTCACCTTAAACTTCTGCTTAAACCGGGGGGTTATCCAAGGGGGGGAGGGGGGGTATAGTGGGACTAAAAAGAGTGTTTCAAAACAAGCTTTTTGAAGTGACTCGCTGTTTAAAGCTTCAAAACCATAAAAAACTTAATTCATTTCAATACAAGCTAGAGGGGGGCTTATATTGGGGAGGGGGTGTGGCAAGTAACAGGATGAATTTTTTTTTGTTTACAGGTAGATGGACTTATAGCTGGGGGTCTTATGTGAGTGGGCTTACAGACTGTATAAGTTGAAGTTTATGGTAGTTTATAATAATTATTGAGGAGTACTGTTTTTTAAAATTAAAATTGCAGACTTGTAGACGACACATACACTCTTGATGAAGTTACTGACATGCTGGATGGCCTCTGTGCTGTGGTGAGGGGAGAAGTTGAATCTGAACTTATAAATGCTGCACACACAAACGTCTTACTTCTTAGACAAGTGTTTAGTCAGGCTGAAAAATGGCATCTCAAATTGCAGGCTGATATATCTGAGCTTGAAAATAGGTATGTTTTCATACTTTTTATATAACTGGAAGGCATCATTATCCTCAACAATAGTAATTGAACAAGTGTTTGGAATAAGGCCCAGAGTGACTCGTGGTCAACTCAGCTTCTTCCTTTGAATTAAAAGCATATGCATGGCAAATAGAAGGGGAATCAGTATTTTATCAGGCATGATGTGGAGCTCTATTCCCAGCACTCCTTTAACTGGTAAATTTGAAGTTTAGTCATGTAATAATGATGGAAAACATTCAGGGTTTTGCAAGCTTGGAACAAGGATGTTCACAAAAATTTAACCTGAGACCAGGCCGAATTTTAGTGGCTCTCACACGTTTACATGGTTTGCACTGTTTGTTTTGCCTCGCCTGCCATCTTTTTTTTAATGTAATGAAACAAAAATGAGCCTTCTCTTGGGTTAGACACATTTCAGACCTTTAGGCTCTAAAAAAATCACAGCCCCCGTCCGGAGATGGGTATCTTAAAAACTCGCAGAACGAAGTAACAGACCGGGACCATTTGGAATGTTTGTAAAAACTCAGTATTCAGTTCTCTGGGTGTCTCAAAAATTCAGACATGGTTTTCATCTATTCTTTGTATTGTAATATCTCCAGCCAAGGAAATCATGTTTTCATTGATCTTGCTGAACAATGCTTTGCTGTGATGTTCTTGACATCTTTTTTTCGTTTCAGTAGAATGCTTTTGCTATGATTAGATGACACTTGAACACAGTTGTTTGTCCAGTTTAAATCTTCTTTTCACTTGCTGAAAAAATCAATGGAATTTTCAAATTCATTCAAAGGAATTCATGGCCAATTTGTTACAACAGTGCCCGTAACCCCCTAAGAGTGACCAACATTCGGTTTTTCCTTGTAGTAACACTACATTAATGTTGAACGTGTAAAAATTGGTCTTTATCGGTACGCCTTTTATTCCTAGAAGTAGCAAAAGTCAGAATTTGCAAACTTTCAAAATGTCATTTATTTTATAAATTGCTGGAAAATAAATATTTTTTATACAACTAACATGAAAGTACTGCTAAAGAGGTTTCATTTGAATGGGCTCAAACGTTAGAACCACCTTGTACAACATAATAAACAGTACCACAGGGAAGAACCACTAAGCAGCTTTCACTTAAATGATCACACTTTAGGATTTCACGCACAGACTCAAAAGTTAGAATCACCTTGTACGACATAATAAACAGTACCGCAGGAAAGGAGCACTAAGCAGCTTTCACTCAAATGATCACACTTTAGGATTTCATCCACAGACTCAAAAGTAAGAACCACCTTGTACAACATAATAAACGGTACCACAGGAAAGTACTGCTCAGTGGCTTTCATTTGAATGGTCACACTTTAGGATTTCATCCACAGACTCAAAAGTAAGAACTGCCTTGTACAACATAATAAACAGTACCACAGGAAAGGACCGCTAAGCAGCTTTCACTTAAATGATCACACTTTAGGATTTCACCCACAGACTCAAAAGTTAGAACCACCTTGTACAACATAATAAACAGTACCACAGGAAAGGACCGCTAAGCAGCTTTCACTTAAATGATCACACTTTAGGATTTCATCCACAGACTCAAAAGTAAGAACCACCTTGTACAACATAATAAACAGTACACAGGAAAGGACCGCTAAGCAGCTTTCACTTAAATGATCACACTTTAGGATTTCACCCACAGACTCAAAAGTTAGAACCACCTTGTACAACATAATAAACAGTACCACAGGAAAGAACTGCTCAGTAGCTTTCATTTGAATGGTCACACTTTAGCATTTCATCCACAGACTCAAAAGTTAGAACCACCTTGTACAACATAATAAACAGTACCACAGGAAAGAACTGTCAGTAGCTTTCATTTGAATGGTCACACTTTAGGATTTCATCCATAGACTCAAAAGCTAGAACCACCTTGTACAACATAATAAACGGTACCACGGGAAAGTACTGCTTGATAGCTTTTATTTGAATGGTCACATTTTAGGATTTCATCCAAAAGTTAGAACCACCTTTGAAGATTCCATCATTGACTTTTGGAAGTGAAAAAGTTAAAAACTTGTCCTCATCAGTGCTATAGCAAATGTGTGGAGAGCAGTGGGTTAATAACTTGCACGCTTAATTTATATTAATTTTAATATCTTATTTTCCAGGGAACTTATAGAGGAAATAGCAAAGTTTGAAGAAAGAGAGTTCTCTGCCACCAAATCTACATCACAGGTAATATTAACAAGTCTTTATTTACATGCATGTAAATGACACTGTCATCTATTTATTCCACAACTTAATAATTGTAAAATTTTTTATTTTATTTTCTTGCAGTCTAAGTTATCTAAGTTGTCCCAGGCAACCAAATTAGAGCCCTTAAATGAAGGCAGCGGATCAGCATTACTTCAAATGGTGAGTGTATACAATGACCCATCAAGTAGATCAGTCATCATTATGATAGTACAACAGTTTACTATAAACTTAATATAAATAAATAAATTTTAAAAAAAATGAGTTTTTTTTACCGTTGTCAGTATTTGTAGCACTTATGTTAATGGGGCCAAGAAAATTCCTGAAACAAATAATTCATACCAAACTTAACAGGTTTAAGAATCCCATCTGGCTGGAGTAAAGCAGCTACCTATTTATAAGTGTGGCCGAGGATTTGAACACTTGACTATCTTGAACAAATCTGGCTAGCGGTCAGGGAGGGACTTGAACTTGAATAATAAGTGCAGTGCTCTAACTGCTAGGCCACACTGCCTCCCTAATATCTGTGTAAGAATAAAGACTGTTAACCACAAACAGCATTATTCTTTTTTCCTGTCTTAAAAATACCATAATTTATTCTTAAACTCTTAGATGTTTTGAGGGAGATACTTTCCCCATAAGTTATTTTTTTTAAGTTTTACTTTCCTTTGTTGCACATATCCCACAACAAAGGAAAAATGCAAGTATAAGGTACTTGTGCAATAATCATTATTATCAGCATCTTATTTATTAAAAAATAGTTCCAATCCGTTTTATCCCACACTAGCTATGTGACATAATTATCAGTATTCTTTTCTAAATCCTCATTAAAAATTTACTAGTAAAACCTTCAGTTAGGTTCCTCATTGTTTATGAATTATTCAAAATTGTAATGTTATAAGTACTTCTAAATAGTAATTCTAAAAATAGTTGGTCATGTTTCTTGTCATTTCTTGTTTGTTTTTATTAAAATTGGACTTTTTAAGAAGATTTTTCAAGAAAATGCAGATAGTAATAATCTTTCTGATAAATAAGATTATAGTTTAAGGAAAAGAAATGTACTAAAACGTCATAGCTTCAGCTTTGAAATTATTGTTTACCTTATGAGAAACCACAGGACCTTTAATTGGCTGATATAAATCATTATTATTGTTTCTTTTTCATTAAAGAGAAATTAGCATCAAATTTGTAACTCCATGGAAACATTTTGTGTGTTTGGTAGTGCCAGTATAAATTCGAAGAAAAAAATCAAAAGCTTCCTAAAATTCTATTAGTTCTTTGAATTTACTCGGAGACCTAGTCTATGATTGATACTGGTTTTCTAAGTTACAACCATGATTCTTCTGCAAATATCAGAAAAAGAACTCTTAACCGAGTTGATCCGTGATCAGCAAAAGGTGAATAATTCTATATCCTCATTGTATCTACGTGAGATGGTTTAGACATGTAGTCATTATTACAATGTAATTCTTATTAGGTACTTTTTTAAAACATCTTTATTTGTTTTACACATGCAGTTCCTTCACAAGAAAGAACTCATTTGTTTGGATCATATTTGCATTGTTGCTTAGGTTTACAAAATCAACAAATGCAAATAGTTCTAATCTGTATTTAAGATCTAGGACTATTAAGACATTTGTCTGTTAAAGTTAGTGTAATGCTTTACTCTTGTATTATTTGGTCATTTTCCCTCTCTGATTTACTGGCTCACTGATTTCTTTAATTTCTCTCTGTGATGTTAAAATCCTGATCCACAAAGATTCTCAACACTATTCCAGATCCATTTTTCCACTAAATCTGATAATGAAATCATGCCATATTCCTGAACATGCATTTCCAAAAAATTTCACCAGAAATTTCACCATTTTCGGACATTTCCATTGTGTGGATTTCTCTTTAAATTGTTTGTGGAATAGATTGCTAATAGTAAAAAAACTGATAAAATTTAATCAATCAACAAGCGATTCTAAAAGGTGCCTAGTCTGTGGATTTTTCCAAATCTACAAGTTTGGTGTTGAAATTTTGTATGTAATGGCTCCTTTGCAGAATAAGGTCATTTGGTGCAAAAAACACCTTGCTGGATGGCAAACGACCTCGAGGGGCTAGAAACACAAAGACATTACATCATTCAAAAAGCTAACATCCTTTCTTTTCCACTGCGGTGCCATATCCAGCAAGGTGTTTTTTAGTACCGTGTGACCGTATCCTTCGAAGGACCCTCTCCTAAGAATTCAAAGTTTTCTGGGAATCAGTTTGAAAATAGGGCATTGCTACTCTGGTGCACATGTCTCAGCTATCCATTGCTTTGTAATAATTATATTGTATTCTTAAGGCTGAATACTACAGGTGTTATGTTCTATATTGTGGTTTAACCCTTTCACTGCCAAATGTGGTCAAAGGTAAGTTTTGACCAAATTTCCAAGTTTCGTTTTCCAAAATTGTGAGAAACAAATAGCATCATGTGAAAGTAAAGGCAGAGAGCTTTCATTTGAATGATCACATCATAGGATTTTGTCCACAGACTCAAAAGTTAGAGTCACCTTACAAAACTCCATCAAACACTCTAGCAGTAAAAGGGTTAATAGTCGTAAGGGGAGCGGGAGCAAGGGTGGCGCAGTGGTGAGAGCACTCGCCTTCCACTAATGTAGCCCTGGTTCAAATCCCGGCATCAATGCCATACATTGTATGTGGGTTGAGTTTGTTGCTGGTTCTCTCCTTTGCTCAAAGAGGTTTTTCTCCAGGTACTTTGGTTTTCCCCTCTCCTCATATAAAACCAACATTTCCAAAATCCAATTCAACCAGGAATGGTAGACAAAGAACCAATGTCATTATATGCTACTTCTAAATTGCTCTTTATTTCATTATTTTATTTACATATTTAAATGGCCTAGTACTGTATGTACAGTATTTTACTTTTATTTTAGTACTTTAAATAAAAGATAGATACTTCTGTTGATGTGTATCTATGCTGATTTTTGTTGATTGATGCTTTTTTTTTTTGGCATAGGAAATTAATCGATTAAATGAAGAAAATACAAAGCTTAGAGAAAGGATGAAAACCTTAGAAGGCAAGGTGAGATGAAATTAAAGTTTAACTTAACTTATTTAAATATTGGAACCTCAAAGTTTTACCTTGCGTGTTTGATTAAATTCTAAAAAGTAGTGAAAGTCAATTTTGCCATGGGAAAAAAATTATTCTTTTACTTTTTAGGCCACAAGTGCTATTGGAGAAAGAAGTAAACTCCAAGCAGATCTTGAAAGTACACAAGCTGCATTAAAATCCAAAGGAAATGCCAAGGTACAGTATATCATGATCTAATTATTAGTAAGAATACACTTGCAGAATGCTACATTTGGGCGTAGGGTTGGTCCAGTGGTAATTGCCTCCCATCATAGTGGCTGGCTGTTGTTTAAGTCCCAGAACCAATGCTTGTTTGAACTGGTTGCTGGTTCTATTCTTTGCTTCGATATGTTTTTCTTTTCTCCAAAACCACGTCCAAATTCCAATTTGATGAGGAGAATTCATGTCTCCAGTTATTTTGGGCCACTGGCTTATCAGTTTCTGAGACTGTCTTGTTTAAAAACTAAGGGTACATTCGTTTGAGATGATCTGGATCAGGATCAGTGATCCGAGATCTCTTGGATCATGGTAGATCAAAATGAACCAATGAATCCTTGTCCAGAGTGGATTCATCAGTTCATTATTTTGATTTACCATGACCCGAGTGATCTGTGATCACTGATCCTGATCCAGATCATCCCAAAGGAATGCACCCTAACATTATTAAGAGGATGACTGTCAAGACAGTTGCAGAAACTACCAAGCCAGTAGCCCTAACTAATAATATTGGAAAGTTTTTTATTTGCCATAAAAAATGGATTCTTACTGGTCAATGCTAGTTACCTAAGGCTATATAATTATTACAATATTACCTTATTCTTTTAAAATGTTTACTAGTTGACTGTTGATAGCCATATTTATGTCCATGTTGATGTTATTTTGCTTTTCAGTCTTATGGCAAGGAAATGGCAGAACTTGAGGAAGAGATGGCTGCAGCCAAAATGGATTTAAAAAGGGTAAATAATTACGAACAGTATGAATAAATGAATGAATGAATAAACTTTATTCAACTCATATCTTACCACTTCACCCAGCTGTGTGTAACATCAATCCTGGTGCTTCTCTGGTCATCGTCTTCATCTGTTTAGATGCTGAACAATGACACATCAGCCTGGTTGTCAATAATATTTCATATTGCTGGGTAAATACAACAAGTAGGTGCAGAATGAAATAGGTATGGGTTTCTTTTGGTTCTATATTATTTGGTTCTTATATTTTCCTTTGAAAGTTGCTGGGGGGAAATCCCCGGCCCCTGCCTCTTAATGACAGCCCTGCTGATGCACAAATTGTCTTCAAAATCTTGTCCAAATACATGAGTGATTCCTTCAAACTGGCCAGAGATACACACAAACAACATAATAATGACCAGGATAAATTTGAATGAAAATCTTGTGTTACTACCAACTAGTACTGCTTACATTTCTTAGTGTTTAGTGTAAACTTTTGTTTCAGAAAATAGGGAGAGAATTGGATGATCCAAAATACAATTTAATAAAAAGAATAAGTCAAACTCATTTCTCATTAGTCCTGTGTGTGCCTGCATCCCAAAGAATACTAATGTGTTCAAAGTTTTTGATAGATTTAACACTGCTTTATAGGAATCTTAAAGATATACAACATTAATTTTATTCTTTTCTTTAAGAGCCCTGGTGGCCATTTTAAAACTTTGCTCTGTCTTTCGAATCTTAGTGTTTCAGATCTCAGTAAAATTTGGCAGGACTTTAATAAAACTTTTGTAGAAGTGTCTCTTTAATGTTAAAATAAATCTGACTTGAGTTTTGAATCTACTATTCCCTATTCTTATTCAACATTATAATGTAAATTATGTTTGGAGGCAATCATTTGTGTTCTCATGTAAGGCAAAAAATAAAAAAAAAAAGAATAAAGAAAATAACAAATAAATAAATAAAAAATGAAAACTTTAATTTATCGTAGGTCTCTAAAAATTGGATGATAATTTCCTGCAAATGCTAGTGGGAGCTATCTTTTCAATGTTTTTTGTCTGTAGGCAAAAGATAAAGGCTCATCTCATGCTGCGTCACTGGAAGAGGAATTAACCAGCAGCAAGGTATGAATTTATTTATTATTAACATAAAGATTGACTTTCCCATGAATTTGTTGTGGTTCAGTTTTATCCTTGGTGTAAATTTCATTTTCCTTTGTTTTAAGCACATTGTTATCATTTGTTATCATACCCAAATTTAAACCAAGGATAATATCTAACCTCAACCTATTCACCAGATTTAAAATTCACAATAATATTTCTTAGTCATTGCACACATTCCAGTCCTAGCGGTATATACAGCTATTTTGAGAAAGGTTGTCGCAAAAAGTGCATGCGACAATCCCGAAAGGTATTGCGGGTGGTTTTCAGTTCACTGTTCTTCAAAGAAATTTGCAACAATGGGTCGAGAGGCCATGGACTGTTTGCGAGTGCTAAAGGAAAGCAACAAAAGTAGGTTTGACAGCTAGTGTCCGGAACATTGTATTGGTCATACCCCATATTACCTTTCCGGATTGTCGTGTACACATTTTTTTCGACAACCTTCTCAAAATAGTTGTATGCAGGATGTTTGTCACGTGACCCTAGTCTTGTGGCCTCTCTCTGTAATTCATTGGAGGAGAATTGATTTGGACTAGTAACCAGGGCCCAATATTTTATTGTTTGAGGGCCGATTAGTGCTAACTTGGAGTTAAATTTTAATCTAGGTTCTTTTTCGTTTGTTTAACAACATTTTCTCTGATTTTCCCTATTCTTTTCAGAGCATCCTATCACCAAATTGCAGACCAAAGGAATTAAACTGAATTTGCTTTTCAGGGTCTATATCTGAATTCAAATTTCGCACTAACCGTGGGTTATTTTAACCCTGCTTTGAACAACCTGGCCCAGAGGGTTACAGGTTCAACTCTGGTTGTGGGTACTCAAAATTTTTTCTTCCAAGATGTTATATACCTGTGTTACTGAATTAAAAAAATCTCCATGAGGTATTTATTAAGAGTTTTTCTGATAAAAATCTTGGATAAATACTGCAAGAGGTTGAGTTGATGAATGAAGTTGATGATGGTGATAATCAATGTTGATAATTGTCATTGGGCTGATATTTACCGCTAAATCTGCTGCTAAAAAATGATCTTCTTTCTTGTAGCATGAGATCTTGAAGCTTCAGCATGATCTTGAAGAAGCACAAAAGGTTGGTATTACCAAAATTATGAAAACAAAAATTTAGTAATATCAAATTAGTTTTGAATGCTGAAGAAGCCTTTCTCATAAAATAACCTCTGTTGTTCCCAGGATCTTACGAAGAAGTTTAATGAAACAACTCAATACAAAAATATGAAGCAGATGTTAACATCAAAGAATGACCAGATAAAAGACTTACGTGGGCGATTACGAAAGTGAGTACAACCATTTTAAATAGTAGTCAAAATGTCACTGGTAAAATTTAATTTTTATGAGCCATCTTTTTAGATCAGTTTCAAACTTATGAGGTTTCACAAAACTGAATTCCCAATGCATTTAGAATTAGTTGTAATGTATGAAAAGAACATTCATGCAAAAACAGCCAAAAAATGAATGCAAAGGATTTTGTGCACAAACAGAAAAACATAAAGTAAGCAAGACTATAGATAGAGTATAATTTGTATGCTTATTCATTCTCAAATAGCAGAGCTCTATTTTATGCCTTAGGTGAAGTGTACTCTGAAATGTTGCTGTTTTCCTTACTACAAATCTAGCGGCTAGTTGTTTTTAACCTGTAGGGGCTGGGGGCTGGCCATTTTTGAAAATGTTTAGAATATTTTGGAACCGACCCACTCACCTCATCCTAGATTTTTAGAAATGAACCCCATAAGTTTGACATAATTATTTTATTGTGAAAGTGACTGCCCCACCCACCTGATTGCTGAGAAAACTACCAATGTTCTCGTTCCAAATCGTGCCGAAGTTCAACACATTTATCTCAGTACAGTTGTCTTTGTAAGATTGGTGTTTACTATTGACAGCTGTTACATTCAGTTTCAATTCACACTCATTACAGTAACAGCTGCCAACAAATGCTTTGCCTTGTACGATACGATCATTTTAAAAGCTCGTATGTCACACAGTGATTATATTGATGTGCAGACTAAATTTAGTACTACTGTTCTTCTAAACTGCATTTTTCTGATTTGACAAGTTGTATTGCAGTTTTGATTTTGAACAGACAGCTAAAAGAAGGATATTGCTTTTTACCACTTTTATGAAATTTATTAAAAGACCCCCAATGTAACGCTCCCATATCTGAAAACAACCCCCCAAAACAAATAAATATTTTGAAAATGATTCCCCTGCAAACTGGGCAACAGACACTCACAGGTAAAAAATGACCAGCCCCCTAGTACCTCAAACTTTTTTCAGGTGACACCTTCCCACTGGAAGGTGAGTTGAGGAAGGTTTTTCAGGAGAGACCTAACACTCTCTTGTTATCTTCTAGGTATGAGCCTGATGCTTGAGTTGTGCCGATGTGTTTCAACTTTCAGAGAAGAGTTACAATTAACATGCAGGATGATAAAATGTGTTGATACAAGACAAACCCTCCGACCTTGCAGGCTGTTGATTAAAAGCAAATGATGGTCTTGCACTATTTATGCTTCATAGACACAGCACCACTTGTAGCTTAAATTGTAGCTGTGGTTATCTAACATAGTTCTGCACTTTGTAAAGTACTTTAGGGTGTGTAAGAAATTCCTTTAACCGAGCCTGTAGCCAGTATACAGGTGCTGACGTAGTTGCACTTTTAGTAAAAAATGATAGGTGGCATACATGTAGCAAGTATTCCCATGGGTGGAGAGCAAAAAGGTGAGGAGGGGTTCGTGGGGGTCATCCCAGCCCCGAACTCGAATTTTTTGCTCTTACTTCAACTTTCCTTCCTTGCAGGCACCTCAACTCTTACTTTGCAGGTTTTTTGTTTGTGATTTATAAAACCGCTGCATTAGGGTTAAGGGTGAAAGTAATTCCCTTGAAAAGGATGTGCTACCTAGATTTTTTTCCAACTTGGCACACTTGTCAGCCATATATACAACTTTCAAAAACTGCAATAAAAAGATAGGGTCACTGTGCTTGTTTTTGCCTTGTGTGCTCTTAATTTTGAGTGTTTCTTAGCTGTTATTAAAATCACTATTAAAAGCATCAGGATTACAAAAGGGGCCTTTGGTACCTCTTTTTAGGTGACTGATAAAAAATCACCACGATCTTTGAAGTCCCAATTTTTATGTGCAGTGGGTAACACACAGTGCAAAACAAGGGAATTACCTTAAGGTTCAGTACTGTTGTTCTTTATCGCATTCTTCTTTGAAGAACATTTTTATAGACAGATATAAGAATAGCATTGTAACAACTGCTTTATTCTACTGGAAACCTTAGTAAAAGTTCTCCAAGTTGAAAGACTTCAACTAAACTAAATTTTGATGGATTTTTTGTCTCTGTCAATAGATGCCCTTTTAGTGGCAGATTTGACTGTATAAGAAATATCTTGGATTTGTAAACTCCATCAGGTCAGATAGAGACTAAAAAAAGCAATTTATATATTTTATATTATATAAACACCAATAAAATACCAGGTTTCCTTTCACATGGAATCATGATTGAATTATCTTCACATGTAAAAATAACATGATTTCTTCACATGTGAAAAGATCACCCCCAAAACATTGCACCTTTTGCAGCCAAACAATATCAAAGTGAAATGGTTTAGTATTTCATTGGTGTTAATGTAATAAACAGAACATTACATGGTGCCTTGGAGGTACAAAATTTCTCCTTTCCCCTTCTTCTCATGTTCAAAAATAAAATTCAGCTCTCAAAGAGAAATTTTGCATCACAGTGCTGCCATGTAATATCCTCTATATCACATAATATAATAAAAATTGTACTAAACATTTTTCACATAACCTTTCTTTTTGTTTCTATCTTATTATAAGAGCTTTGCATCATTTTTCCCTTCAGTTTACCACCTAAACATAAGACTTTTGATAATCTCTGAGATTGTAGGTTTTAGAAAGCAGTAATTTATTGTCCCCGATATGTACATTGTATTCTTTTTTAACTATAACATTGTGAATTCTAAGTAAGAAATAATGGCAACGCCTTTGAAAATTAGCTTGTTAATAATTTAGGGAGTCCTAAAATCAGAAGACTTTACTGTAAGTAATAGCTTACTCAAATTTCAGTGCTTTTCTGTCTGATATTAGTGTAAATGTGTACCGCTAAAAATAAACTCTCTGCCATCACAAACTGGTGCAAAAGAATCGTTTTCCTATAGTCCTGTTTTCATCCATAAAACAACTTGAAAGTAGAATTCCTCTAAGTAAGATCTTGGGCCCAGGGACTTAAAGATACCAGTGTGTTATACAGGATACCCACACTGCTGTAGCTTAGAACAGGGATACAGTCTGAAAGGGCCCAGTCTATTGTGACATTTCAGTATTGTCAGAGACTGGATCCAAGTGTTGCAAGTATAAATGCTCACAAGCCACTAGCCTGCGTAGCAAGTGTTTCCGTGTGGTTTCGGAGCAAAGCGAGATTTTCGATTTTGGCCGAGCGAAAAATGGAACAAGAGCCAAGAAATGAAAGAGGGTGGTCTTTGACTCTCGTTCCTCGTTTTTCGCTCCAAAACCGCACGGAAACACTTGCTAAGCAGGCTGACAAGCCACAGGATTTTAATTTAAGATTACTGTGGTCCTAGATAACTAGAGGAAATTGACTTTGTTTTGATCACAAAATTCAGATTACAGTATTATAAAGAATGCTGCCAAATATTGCACATGAATGAAAACTTGCTTTTGAGCACTGATGAACCATTGATAGGTATCTTCAGTCGTTATGTATAATTATTTTTGTTTTTTGATACAACCATACACTGTCAATCCCTTCTTCAATGACTTTTGTTGGTTTCCAGTTTGGTAGTGGAAAACGACATGCAAGCACTTCAGCATCATCTTTCAGTTCCACTTGGAATTTTGCCTCAAGCTTTTGCATCTAGAATGAAAAAAAAAATGACAATGAAGTTAATCATAGTCATATCAAAATGTGATAGCGCTCTAATATAATGAACATTACTGGTACATATTTAAACATTTAAAATGCTTGAAAATGAGAGGCAATGCACATTCTCCTAAATAGGCACACTTGTGTTATTAAAAACATTTACCATTTCAGAGACTCCAAATATTACAATTTTGTCGAAAGTTGAAAGGTCAACCTGAAAAGGAAATTGACGAATCTGATAAGAATTTCAGTAAAAATAAAGCCCATAATTAACAAGCCTGAACAAAAACCTCTCCACACACCATAATCCACCTCCTTTCATTTCTTTTGCTTCCTGTCCTATGACACACAGGCTGGGGTTAGGGTCTTGTGGGGTATGGTGGGTTTAAGAGGAGGAGGGTAGTGGGGTACCACAAAGAGAAAATCTCTAGATTTCAGATTTGCAGAGGTTTTCATCTCTCTGATAATCTTTAATACCGAAAAGGAAACATAGTTCTTTGAAAAGGGAAAGAGAATCTGTGGGGAGTTTATAGAAAATGAGGACTTCAACAAAAGTCATGTATCTTGACTGACCATGTCTTTTCTGAGCCCACATATTTGAAGTACAACACCATAAATTACATAGGACTTCAAGGGTTAATCGTTGGCACACCCATTTCTGATTTGATTCCTCAGCCAATGGTTAAGCAGGTACATGTAAGAACTGAATGATTTTCATCAGTACATTGTCCGAATCAAAGGAGAGTTTGATTGGAATTAAGATTAGAAAAGCTTACGGATATTATGATAGGCCAGGTAGTACATACTGTTGGTCAACATGTTTTGTTAATTCCTACCTTCCACAAGTCAGCCCTTGAAAATGTGGCCTTCCCATGCAGCCCTTGTAACCTGGCCTGTATCCTTGAATACCAGACAAGCCACTGATTGAGCTCATAACCATGAGCTTGGTAGCCATGTTTGGCTGCAGCTATTACCTGTCAATCAGAAACATATATGAATATGCCAACTCTCTTGGATTGTCCAGTAAATGAGAATGAGGTTTGTTTAAGTTGCAGACGCAGATTACCCAAGTTACCGTAAAATTCCGAAAATAAGCCCTGGGGCTTATATTTTTCAAGGGCATTTTTTGAGGGGCTTGTTTTTGGAGGGGCTTATGTTCGGAGGGGCTTATCTACGGAGGAAAATTTGCATATTTTCAAAATCGATTGGGCTAGCCATATAGTTGGAAGTAAATTTACCGTTTTTACTTTGTTATACTTTGTATTTGAGGGCAATTTTCCAAGTACAAGCCCCCAGGGGGTTTATATTTGGAGGGGCGATTTAACGGAGGGTTTTTTGCGTTACCGGTTTGGGGGGCTTATATTTGGAGGGGCTTATACATAGAGGGGCTTATTTTCGGAATTTTGCGGTATACCTAAGGTTTAAGAAGATTGCGTGACTGGTCGACTGAAGAGGATTTTAGATGAAAATGTAGTTTTGAATAAATACAAACCACTCTTCCATCCCCACTGCCCAAGTCTACAAGCTTTGGTCCCGGACATTTGGAGACTTGAGCCATTAGTAAAATATTAGAAATTTGCCTTTCTGTAGCTGGAACATAAGGCAAGCAGATTTTGCGTAACGCAGGCGTGACAAACGGTGTCGTGACCAGAACAAGTCCAATTGCCGTTGCACCTGTCACACCTAGAATAACCTTTCCCAACTTGGAAGATGTTCTTGAGTGTCTATTATCTTGCTGTTGCTCTAATCCCAGCGGATCATCAGAACTTATCTCTGTCTTTGACATTCTTCCAGAGGATAGCGATCGTTCAATAATAGAAGGACAACATGGCATATCGCGAAAGTTATTTACGGGTATGGAATTTTCATAGCTTCGACTCTTTTACACTGGCCAAGTTTTCATCTACATATTACATCGAAATGTATCTGGAATAAGTCAATGAGCCCGTAGTTTCTCTTCAAGATATGACCGTCAAGCCATCACGTTTTGGACGTTTTGTTGCCCGCCATATTGAAAGCACATACAAATATTGCGTAGGGAGGGGTTAGGATTCATTATCACGGGTCTCTGTCGTTCAGTTCAAAATCCAGCGAAAAAATCGAAATTAGCAGCATGTATCACCAGACAGGGTCTTAATACTGTCCAAAAAGTATAATTTGTTTCTTTTTAAGGAAACATTAAATATTTACCTGCGACAAATACCTGTGACTATACTCTCCCTCCTTCACCCAGATACAATGTTTTTCCTCTGGGGTAGTAGGGAAAGAAGTAGGCCAAGTACTCCCGCTCGGTACACTAGAAGAAGAAAAATCTATATATCGGTACACTATAGGAATCATATATGAAGTACCTACCAAAGATAGAGCGTTTGATCGCGGGCTCCTAAACAGAAAGTAATCCAAGATGGCGGTTGACAGCAATTGAAAGAGGAAACTTTCTTTCTGATAGTGCAATGTGCACTCAAGGAAGCTGACAGTTAGCTTTCATTACGTTGGACTAAATTATGTTCGGCTCTCTATTCGAAAATAAGGAAGGTGAAGAAGAAACCGTATTCGAAAAATCATCACAGAATCCTCACCAAGGAGTTTCTAAACCTCAGTGTCCGCCTGCGCCGAGAGGAGAAACAGGAATCTGTGGCTTGCAGAACCAAGGAGCTACTTGTTATCTCAATTCTTTACTGCAGACGCTTTTCTTCACACCAGAGTTTAGAGGTAAAAGTTTTCTTGCTTTGAACATTAACAAAATTTCTTTTAGCTATATTTTACATGACCTTTGAGGCTTACTTCCGGATTCAAAGCCCGGGGGATCGGGAGGGGTAGTGGTGGTGGGGGGTGCTTAACAAAGTCTCGTAGGGGGAGGCTCCACCCCGAGGTCCAACCCCTTAAGTACTATTTTTGACAGAAAACAAGGCTGTGCTCTAAGGAACATTGAAAGAAGACCAGTTATCTGAACCTGTAAAATCCCTGCTGCCCAGCATATGATTCGCGTGAAAAATCTGAGATTTTCTAGTCACCCAAGAGCAAAAGTTAGGCGCCAGGGGCCACCGGGCTCTGCTATAGTGCAGCCTTGGAAAAGGTACCCCTTTTCGTATACCTTCTATTGGCAAATGTTACCCCTTTCACATACCAAGTTTAGAACTTTGCATTCCTTTAAACTGCTGTATAATGCACTGCCTTTGAAATATAAATAAATCACAATGCCAGAATGTTTCACCAGTTTTTCACAGCCTTATTAAAATGAATCTGGTTGTTTCAAGTCATTCTCTCTCGGTTGTTTATTTTACCCACCTCTAGTGTTATCAGTAAGGTACATTCATGATAACAGATAAAGGGTAAAACAGTAACGAGATCAAGGAGGTTACAAGCAACAGGCAAAATGTCTACCCCTCAGACGGGCAAATTCTGTCACATACTAAAAATTATCCTCCTTTCCAATACTACAAATCCTCCTTTCAAATAGAAATAATACTTTTATATCAGTGTTTCCAAGTCAAGGTGTGTCGAAGTCAAGAGTGCAATAAACATAAGATCATCGCACTAATTTAATTTTGTTCATTACATGTATACGTTTACGTAAATGATACAACGGCGGTTCTTGCGTTAATTTTTGCTGGGTAGGTGATGCTGGCCTCTCAGAGCCCCTACCCCATTACAGTCTATTCTGTGGCCGATTATAGACCCCATCTTAGTCACTTTTGAACAAATATTTAATTTTCGCGATCCCCGCTTTATAATAGTCACTTTCTGTTTTTATGAATTGACCATTTTTAGATTGAATGAAGAACACTTTACTTGTCATCTACAGTACAAACATTCTGGTACGTTTACTAACCATAAATATGAAGAATGAGTCGGTCTTACCCCAAAAAATCAAAAAATGTGCAACTCCATTCTAGTAACTCTCTTGAAAATGCGACCTCGTTATAGTCAATCCGCTCGTGAAAATGCAACCCCATCCAGCAGCACATCCCCATTAGCCTCTTATAAGCAAGTCCCCCCCCCCTCATGGGCTGCCATGCTACCTTGGCTAAGCATACATGAATACTTGTACATTCTATATTCCTGCATGCACAACAAGAGGGATGAGTAGTAATTTTTAGACCACGCCATCTTCATAGATTATTTTTTGACACTACGCAATTTATAACGACCTCACTGACTGGAATATCTGACTGATCACTTAGCCGACCCTCTGGATCGCTCCCCATTCTTTTGCGACTGGCACAAAAGGGGCGGTAAGATTGTTAAGGAGGTTAACCAAGCTGAATATTCCCACAAGGTCCATGAGGTCATAAATAATGTAGCCTGCGTAGCAGGCGCTTGAAAGTAGTGGGTGAAAGAGAGAACGGGCACGCGCGAGGGAGACATGTTTACGTATCATTGCATAAAAAAGTTAATGTGGTTAATCATATCAAGTATTAACTCAAATTACAAGCCATATGATTTGTCTGGACTGTTTGTGCAATATACAATCCCCGACGGTGCAACTATAGGAAGACACGCAGGCTAGCTAGGGTGACCTTGTAGGATTTTTATCCTCTTGTCATGAAAAAGAAGCAGATCACCGCGACACAATGATTTTTTCACCGACTACCGCGATATAAAATTTAAACTCACTGCACACCGCTTGGACTCTGAAAACCCCAATACCGTTCTTTGAAGTAAAAATTAGCGCAACACCGCACCAAAAATAACACAATACCGCAATACCGCAAACCCTTACACCCCGTCGTAAATGGACGCTACGCTCCTGCTTTTGGGCCTTTTTACACACCAGAATGACAGATTTCCCTTCCCTTTCATATACTTCAACAGTTACTGGTGAAATCCCTACCCTTCACAGTGGATCCTCTATATAACGAAGGGCCAAGTGGCTAGTGTAATATGTTTACCATTAGAAGGTTTCATATATATCCAGGTTCTCTTCCATATATTTTACTATTAGCGGGGCTAGGAATATGGTTCATTATACCGAGGACCTCATTAGAGGTGTGTTAAATCGAGGTTCCATTGGAATATACTTGAAGCCTAAAAAAGGTACCCTTTTAGACAGAGCTTTCTTGTAGCCTCCCCTTCCCCCCACCCCCTGGTTTCAAAGTCATTTAAATTATAATAATTCCTATATCGTAATGGGGACTAGAAGGAGGGGGAAAATTCTTGAAAATTCTCTTCCCTTCATTGAATTTATCCCTTCCAATGCTCGCTCCAAAAGCTGTCCTGCTGCCTTTTTTTTTTTTTCAAAATCGTTCTCTATTTTTTAGTCAACTACGTACGTCCATGTTGTGAGTGTCAGCTACATGCGTAGTATGTAGATGTGCTTTCCTCATGTTTACAACTCTAATTTCTTTCTTAGATGGTCTTTTTGAGCTTAGGGAAGAAGATCTTAATCAAAATTCAAGCTTAAAAGTGAGCAATTATTTTATAAACAATATATTAAATGGATATACACCAACTCTCTGCAGCTTCCCATTACATACGAGGCTAATCCTACAGACTCCTTTACAGATCTGCAAATCTCCTGGATAAATTGTTTTTAAGCTTTTCTGTGGTGTAAAATATTTTCCCCAAAATCACAAAAAATAAAAATTCATGTTGTGTGAGGTTTGGGCCCAACATTTTCCTGCACTGGCCAATGTTACATGTAATAGCAGCTGTTTGATTGGATCAACATTCAGATACTGAAAGTCCACAACAATGATTTTGGAGCTGGGTCAATTGTGTGTATGACTTGCATTGAGGGGAGAGGGGGAGGGAGCTAGAGGAGGTGCCAGGGGTGGGTTTGTGGCTGTGCCATTGAATAGAGTAAGTCTCTAAATTTCTGATTTCTGCTAGAGGTTGACATCTTTTTTAGTTCTGTAAGTATAGTCCATACACTATTGGTTGCAGGCATCTTCCTGTACATCTTTTAACAGGTACCAATAGCTATGGACTTGAACACTGTTGTAATTTAAAGTGGAACAGTTAAATTAGTATTCTTGGTAGGTGTGATAAGTTTGTGCATTTGACATTTAATTGTTATGATTTTCCTTTATCAGGCCAGGGTGATACCACTTCAACTGCAGAAGCTGTTTGCTAAACTTCTTCTTCTTAATCAAGACAGTATCGGCACTACTGATTTGACTGACAGTTTTGGATGGGCAGGAAATGAGGTGTATATTACATCTATCACTGCATGACTATAAATATTATATGTGTGTACCTGGTTGTGTATTTTTGCCCTTCGCCAATCATATTAATGTAGTCCTTTTAGTTACCAAATTTTGAAGTAAAAATGTGCAATTTTCCTTTTTCCAGGGATTTCAGCAACATGATGTCCAGGAACTGAACAGAATTTTATTTAGTGCATTGGAATCATCTCTTATTGGTACACCAGGTGCAGCCTTAATAAGAAAGCTCTACCATGGAACATCTGTGACAAAGGTGCACAAAGGCTTTTAAAAAAAGAGCTATTATAACATACAAATTTTAAGGTTTTCGATTGAAGGTTGATGAATTCGAATAAGGGAAATATGTGATGTGGGTTAAGGAAACAGAAGCAACAAAAAAAAAAAGAAAAAAAAGATAATAACCAACTGTGCCTGGTTGTTCAAACTTTGGATAGCGTTATCCACCAGGATAAATCACTATCAAGCAGATGGCGTAATTGATTTCTGTAACACTTTTTCACTGGATAGTGATTTATCCCGTGGATAGTGCTATCCAATGTTTGAACAACCAGGGCCTGCTGCATAAGTTGTTTGTGTTGTTTATTCAAACTTGAATTCACAGTAAGCCAAATGCAATCATCGACAACAAACTTCAGGAAAAAAAAAACCTAGCAAGAAAAATTCAATGTGAATGATTCCAGCTGAGTTAGTGGGCAAGATTGTAAAAAAACCACCCTCTCCAAGAACCAATCAGATTGTAGGATTTAGAGAATTCTGCCCACTTGCAAACTGTTAAAAAGAGAAAAGGTTATTTTTATTTATTTTTTTATAAGTTAAGATCAAGTGACTTTTTCAGCTTTTGTCATTTTCCTTAACCCTATCAATATTGTTATGTTGGCACAAGGTATTGTTTGTTGTTTATTTGGGCTGTGTTTGCATCACATGGAATAAGTACATGTGTAGGCTATTGAAAAGAGAATTTAGCAATTTTTTTGAAATCATTTGGGCTTTTAACCAGGCAGTTGAATGGTGGTGATTGTCTAGCAGCAGTGCACTTCAAAACATTTAATATTGATCTGTTTTATTTTTATGAATTGCCAGGTCATTTGCAAAGAATGTGGTCGTGTCAGTGAAAGAGAGGTACATTTTTGTTGTTGAAGTTAATCATAACCCTTTTCAGCCATTTTGATACTCCATTAAGACATGGAATTTTGATCCAATGTTTTAGCCACACATGGACAAAATCGTATGGTACAACAATTCTTCAAAAAGAATCTCCCAGGCACAACTTTTTTGTGTTGATATTTTGGAGGTCATTGAATTTTGTATTAGTTTTTTTTTATACCTGAGGACATTGCGAAGGTTACATTAAAATTTTGGAGATTTACATTATTGTTCTGTGACAAAAGATTCCTATATATTGCAGCTAACATCCACAGTGGGTAAAATGTATTCTGCAAAATAAAAGATTAAAAGTAGATTTCAGTATCTGAAGGCTTAATTTGCAATATCTGCTCAGACTAAATGAGTAAGTTGTAGAAGGAGATACACCAAAAACACATGTCACCAACCTTTAGCAATCCAACTTATTATATAACACTATGGAAGTAAATTGCATGCTCTTTAAACCATTTATTAGTATTAAATTGCCGTTAACCTCCAAGCTAATGAATTATTGTAGTGTACACAAAACAATGCTCATATTTGTATGTTTTTAAAAACAACATTTTTCTGTTTTTACAAGGAAAATTACCTTGACCTTCCCTTGATTCTCTCTGGATGCAATGGCCTGGAGCAGAGTCTTGAAATGAGTTATGTTTCAAAAGAGAACTTGGAGGGTGCCAATAAATACAAATGTGGTTCATGTGGAAAACTAGTTAATGCTATCAAGGTTTGTAGTTGTATGAAAATGTTTCAATCGAAGCCATCTTTGCTATATGTGGCACAAACTGGAGTGGGACAGCTGGGAGGGATCTGAGTTAAGGTGAAACTTTTTGAAAGACACATTTATTGCTATTAATCCTTGACAACAATGATTTTTTCTTGGTTTCAATATCATGTACCTTGATGTTAGAATATGTTAGGTAAATGATGATCTGCAATATTCTCTGCCAGGCTGTTTATTCAGTTTGAGATTTATTGTACAGGAGTGAGTTATAAACCCTTTACTGTACATGTTGTATGCACAGCAGCCTTCATTTAAGGCAGAATTTATTGACTATAAGTCTGTAAAACTACTGATGATGAGTATATTTACAGGGCTCCAAGATAAGGACTCTTCCTCCAATCCTTACATTTTCATTGTTGAGGTTTAACTATGATTTTCAACGAGGTGAAAGATTCAAGGTAACATTGATTCTTCTTAAATGGGTAGATCATAACAACATTGAATGCAGCCCAAAGAATACAAAAGCTTTACGAAAAAAGTATTTGTTTTTCTGCTATTTGCTTAATGTCGTTATATTTTGTTGTGTATTTTTCAATTGTGCTTTGAATGTTTTTAATGAGAACAGCAAGCAGAGTTTATGGATAGACAAAAACTTTTCTCAAGTCGAAACTCCACTTGTCGGATGCTCTTACTCTTTGTCCCATGCTTGTGACATGTTGATCACACCATCTCTAATTTCTTCACCAAGCTCAAAATTTATCATTATTAAATAACCATTAATCCTATAATTGTCAAATTTTCTTTTTCAGTTTAGTTTAAGTGGCTCTCAGGCTAGAACGCGTTCACTCCCCCTAAGTGCAAGCTGTAAAGCTGACTCTCTATGTACCCTGTGTATTTGTTTGTCTGTTTTATTACTGATTGCTGATGTTGTATCTGTTGACTTTCAGGAAACCAAAAGATATACCTTTCCTGTAGCTCTGAGTATGAGAGAATTTTGTGAATCCAACAAGGAAATTGCAGATGATCAGGAGTATGAATTATTTTCTGTAGTAATTCATGGGTAGGTTTTGAACTGTTCTTAAAATCCTCTTTGTTGTAAGAAATATACATTGATAATAATTTAAGAAAAGGTAATGAGTTCCTGTTTTTGGTTGTTAGTTTGATTTAAATGTATTTTTTCCAAAATGACTATTGGATTATTAGAGCATTATAAATCTGTAGTCCTCACTGCTAGATAAGGGACTAGACATTTGAAGATGATGTGAACTGCGGAAATATAAATTCTAAAATATTTAATGAAGGTATGATCATCGCAGTGGTAATTGCAGTTTAAGCAATTGCAAATAACCCCCCCGCCCCCCCCCCCCCAAAAAAAAAAAAAAAATTTCGAGACTTCAACAAGATTTGAACTCAAGCCTCTACATTAGTGCCGCAGTGCTCTACCATTTGAGCTATGAAGACCCATACTTTGAGAGCAGGCAAATTTGTTGAGTTCATCTTAAGCAATGAAAGGAATGAAATATGAAGATGATGTGAACTGCGGAAATGGACACTACTAACTCTGTAATGGAGGTCTGGTACTACTTAATTGCATTGTGTTACTTTCATTTTCTCCTTTCATCATTCTGTGTGACAGTCTGTTCAAGTTGTTTAAACTTTGTCATCAAATGGATGGACTCCTATCTAATTTACTATTTGATAACTTGTAGAATTTTGTTTAAAAAGTTTACTTGTATTGTTATGAAAAAGGAACTTTTTAAATTTTATTGTTCGTGATGATCTGTGTTTACTTTTTCAGTGGCAGTTGTTATGGGGGCCACTATCATGCCTATATCCGTGATGTGGAGGGACTGAGGACTTGGTTTGAACCTGTAAGAAGAATTTTTCCAACAATATTACATTCACGTTGAAGAATTATGCAGATCGAGGCAAATGTTATAGGTGGCTAAATGTAATTCAGGCGAGGTTAAACACAAGACAATTCTGGCCAGCAGTCTCCATAGCATGTGGGTGGTCTTGGGCTTTAGCAATTTTACATCACTTTCGCTAATCAATCATTTCGCTCACGTTGCTTTCCTACATAGAAGCTTTAGCTGATTTTTGCCCCCAGCACTCTCCTCTCTCGGCTGTGTTTTGGCACCTTCCCTACACCCATCTGTTTTCGATGGGTTTAATAAAATGTTACCTCCAAGATCAGCATAATTCTTCACATCATACGTAAACCAAATGAAATAATTGTATCATTATTCATTTAAAATATTTCCAAGTTCTTAAAAAGCTTACCTCCTCATATTTCTTAGCATGGTTTTAGCATATAAAGAGATTTTTTTCTTGCAGATGCTAGTCAAAAAGTAGATAACATCCTTTGAGCAATATGTTTTGCATATTCTTGCATTTCTTCATTTCAGTTTCAATCAGAAATTCAGCTATTTTGTCTTTGCATATCCGTAAACTCCATTTTGTTATAGTTCACTATTATAATAGTTGTGGTGCTGTGTTCTGATTGAAAGGTGACTGGTGCTGTTGAATTTTAATAGAAAACATCTGTATTTTTATGATGGGCTTTTGGTTGCATTTTTATCCAAGGACAAAGAGCAAGTAAGAATTGCCCAAGGAGAGGATGACAGTCAAGAGAATGTTGTTGTTAACTCTGGTGACCCTGTGGAACTAATTGTGGCATTACTGAGAAAACTTGGAGGCGCAGCATCAGTTAATCAATTGTGTCAGGTAAAAGATACTATTACGGCATGGTAAGCCTGTTCCAGGCTCCAAGATAGTTGGAAAGCAGATTGAGGAAAGGTGGGCCATAGGGGCTGGGAAACGTTTTTCGCACTCTTTCTTTTTCGCTGCGTGGCCGCTTTTTTCACTTGTCTACACTGACCAAGACACTAGCCTGATGGCATGGTTAATTGCAGGATCAATTGCAACATCCCTCTAATGGGTACTTTCAAAATATGGACACCTCTCTACTTCAGACAGTTCTCCTGGTCCAAGAGATCGGAAGACTCCATATAACAATATTCCGACATGTTCATGACTTCCACGAAGCAAAGTTGTCGTTGTGAATAACAAAAGAAAAATCTTTCCCTGCCTGGTGCGACTGAGATGATGCAGACTCTCGTCATCGCTTATGCGTACCTGCATCCGAGCTGACGTGTACACGCGTTTGCATTGCATCTGCGTTGTTTGCTTAGTTTAGTAGGAAACTTCTACTTGCACTCTTGGCTCTGTCCCTTTGATGTCCATGTTAGGACATTTGATTGTCTTACAGTGTGTGTGAATTCAGTCCTTTCATCTCATTTACATGGTTGTAAAATTTAATAAACATGTTTAATAAACATGTTCTTTGCTTGCATTTAGTGTATGTCTAAAGACACTGGGATCTCTTGGAATAAACGATTTAAAAGTCGTTTTGGGCCACTCTCAAAGGTATGACTTTAATTAATATTTGGCAAAATAGTGTTTGGACAAACTCTGATAAGATACTCGATTTTCAGAGAGTATTGGTTGTTCATCATCTTCAGTTATTCTAAATTTTGCCCATAGTAACTGCATTATTCACCAGATATTTTCTTTATTTGGATATCTTTTGGTTTGGCATGCACTAAGATCCCATGAGCACTACATGAGAAGTGTAATGTACATCAGTTTTCCTTTATGCCTCTTGGCTTGGCAAATATCCACCAATCTTGCCACCCAGGTTGTAAACGTTTTATTTAACAGTTTATAGACCTCTTTAGCCTGTATGTTTTGTTTTCCCAATACAGGTCATGTGATAATACTCTAGAGAACTGTTTCTTTCAAATTTCGTCTCTTATGTGCATATGTACGCATAATTTATGAAAAGACAAAGGGCCAAGTTCCCCTGGGACCTCTATTGGGAAAACAAAACATACAGGCTAAAGAGGTCTATCGTCAAACAGATAGAAAAGAGATTCAAATCTTTAATAAAATAGCATGTTAAGGAGTTGGCATACACTTCGTGTACTTACAGATGTATTAGATTTGTTTTCGTAAACTATTACCAGACAAATAATAAGAATTAGTGCTTATTAATTCCGTATTCTTCCCTTCATTACCCGTCTCTTAAACTCCCCACCACACCACACTATACCAGTTATCTTTTCGTGGCGCCACGAAAAGCTAACCGTTATATTAGTGTGAACACCTATCCCTTATGTGACTCTCCAGTTTAGAGATCGGTGCAGCGCAGCTTCGTTCCGTTACAGAAATCGCACCGCCACAACCGTTCTCGTGTGTGAATAGAAGCGTTATCCAGTATATGGTTTTCATGGCGCCGCGAAACGATATCCGGTATGGTGTGAACACCTATCCAATATGTGACTCTCCAGTTTAGATATCGGCGCGGCGCAGCTTCGCTTCGCTACAGCAATTGCACCGCCACAACCGTTCTCGTGTGTGAATAGAAGCGTTATCCGGTATATGGTTTTCGTGGCGCCACGAAAAGATACCCGGTATAGTGTGATCACCTATCCGATATGTGACTCTCCAGTTTAGAGATCGGCGCGGCGCTGCTTCGCTTCGTTACAGAAATCGCGCCGTCACAACCGTTCTCGTGTGTGAATAGAAGCGTTATCCGGTATATGGTTTTCGTGGCGCCACGAAAAGATATCCGCTACAGTGTGATCACCTATCCAATATGTGACTCTCCAGTTTAGAGATCGGCGCGGCGCAGCTTCGCTTCGTTACATTAATCGCGCCGTCACAACCGTTCTCGTGTGTGAATAGAAGCGTTATCCGGTATATGGTTTTCGTGGCGCCACGAAAAGATATCCCCTACAGTGTAATCACCTATCCAATATGTGACTCCCCAGTTTAGAGATCGGCGCGGCGCAGCTTCGCTTCGTTACAGAAATCGCGCCGTCACAACCGTTCTCGTGTGTGAATAGAAGCCCTATTCGGTAGATTTTCCTGGCCGCGCAAAAGCTATCTGTTATAGTGAACACTGCCTTAATGTATCATAAAAGGTGAAATTAACAGCAGCCCAAATATTATTAAAGGGACAGCAACATTTTAAAGGTACTACTGCTCCAAAAAGGTTTTCTTTTGTGTAAATGTTAGCAGTGTTTTTACTGCTTTGATGGCATTTCCATTGTTGAAAATTTCTTTGCAGTTTTTCAAGAGGAACTCGGACATTTTCAGCTTCAGTGATGCCTGCGGATGGGTGTCATTAAAGAATGCTGGTGAAAATCCCTCAGGACGTGCATCAACTCAAAGACAGGAACACCGCCCACTTGAAAGTGAAAGCGCGCAATCTTCTGTAGTTGTTGATGAGGGAAAGCCACTTTCTTTGGCAAGGTAGATATTCATGTCACCTGTTATTTGTACAACTTTGCACGTGCATCACACTTTTTTTGTACATTTCTTTGCCGTGTTTGCACGACTACGTCTTGAAAATGCCTAATTTCACGTATTATGGATAACGTAAGCAATAATTCCAAGCAACGATGAATTTTGTTTTTCTTTCTGAACTTGGATATAGTCCGTAGGAATTCAACTCCAGGAGGGTTCGACTGCAATTGAAAGAGTAAGTGGGTAGAAAAGACTGAAAGAACGCAAATTCACTGTTTAAGCGACGTTCTCGTTGCCGTCGCGTCTTTGGATCTTAAAGTCCGTAGTTCAATGAAAAAACCGACGATTTGATGGAAAACGCGCGACGAAAATGACGTCCACGGGAGTAGTAATACTATATTACTACTCACAGGTATCCACAGAGGTACACACAGAGAGGCTTAAATATGAAAGGTGGTATAGGGACTGAACAGTACAGTGACGTGTGTTGGTTCCTTAGCAATAAAAGTTTACCCCACTTTTCTCTTTCCACCTTGGTTTATCAACGTTTACTGCCTTCAAAAGGGAGAACCGATCACAATAAAAAAAACCCTTTGAGACAAACATAACAACCTTTTAATTTGAATTAGTATTTTCTTTTAGAGGAAATGTTCCTCAACAGAGACATATGTGGTTCGACGTTAATGATTCCAGGATTTCTTGCATCCGTGAAAGAGATCTTCAGCGTCAGTTTTCGGGAAAAGAAAGTGCTTACATGTTGTTCTACAGAAGAAAAAATCTGTCAGTCTCTGGAAGTGATCCAAGTAGGTTGCTTGAAGTTTCTTACATAATTATTAGTAAAGCTATGGTCGAACGGGAAACAAACACGCGCGACTTGCTCAAAAGCCTTGCTACGTAAACACGGGTTTAAAAGCCATGTTGCGCGTTTTACTCCCCACCTTAACCCTTTAAGTCCCAAGCTAGAGTGACCAAAGTTAATTTTCTCCGAACAATATCGATACATAATATAGAGAAAATGTTGTGAGAATTAATGAAATGATCACCTGATGGGAAAAGCTTTGATCTACAAACAAATTCTCTCAACCAATTCTTTAAGGAAATATATTGAGATCAGTCTGGAGAATTTGTTCGTGGATATTGGGGCTTAAAGGGTTAAAGAGCTTTGCAGCGGAATGCTCCCGGTGACCAATACGGACTGGTTATAGTGTACACGTAGAGAATTTTGGCTCATAAAAAAATTAATTAATTACATTGCTGAGCATATAAGGTCAATAGTACACTGGAGTTTTTGTACAACGTTTCATCTATTATCTCTATACACAGATTTGTCAGTTCCTACCTCCCTCAGAACTGAAGTTGAGGAAATAAACAAAGAATTAGCAAAACAGAGGTGAGCCAGTGTTTTAATTATGTTGTGGACTTTTCGACCACAAGATGGTTTTATTAGTGCTGTGTTGTGTTGTATGCTTTTTCATCTTTTAAATTCTAAGTTGGTCCGTCGCATTAGGGCTTCCCAAATACGGTGTCATTGAAAACACTTTTTAGGCTATCCAGAGTACTATTAGATCTCTAGAAATGCATTCTAAGCGGCGCTTTAAAATTTGTATCTGTACCGTCAACCTAGGGGAACTTGAGTCATTTTGAAATCACAACGGCTTCAGTATTATTTTCCGGAACATTTTAGATGCAACTTAAAGTTTTACGAACCAAGGTGAGAATTTTTTCTGATTGCTCTCTCCAGGTTGTCGAATCCGCAAAACTTAAGGCTTCACTTTTGTACTAAATTTAACTTAACCTCGGAAGCGAAAATCAAACTTCCGAAAATCGTAACCTGGCATTTATTAGGCAAGCTTCGAAAATGGAATGGACATTTAGAACTTTTTGGCCGTCCTCAAGCTATAGAAAATTCTAGGCAATATTTCCTTCTTCAAGCAGATATTTTACAGAAAACAGTGATTGGGTGTCCCTTTTGCATCGCTTTCTTCGAAAATCTGAAACAGACTGCCCGCTAAGTGAAAGATGAAATGGTGCACTTGAGAGTAAAGGTTCTTTAACTTCTTGTAAAATTCATTTGCGTCCACAGGGAAGACTATGATGCTCGACTGAATCAAATCTCTGTTACCGTACATTTTGCAAGCCACTATATAGTATCAGATGGCTTTCTGAGAATTAAGCAGGTAAACTTTTGCATACAGGTATTAACGATGTTAATTATTTCTTTCGACATTCGTTTTGCAAGTAGTAAATCGACCAGCCAAAATTCAGCGACATCGCTGTTTTTTTGTGTGTATATAACTCTTAAAATCTAATTGATTTTAATTTTCCGACTAGCATTCCCGTCACATTTTTATTGGTGTCGCCCCCACTCACCCCCCCCCCCCTTCCCCACCCCCCGAGAGGACTGTCAGGGTAATTCACTGTAATGATTTTTAAACTTTGCAGGGTTTGACATCAGAGCCACTGATTGTGTCATTAGACAGAAGAAAACCGGTCACTGATCTTCTGCCTAAAATCATTGAGGTATGTTCAAATCGATATCCATTTTGCCTTTAAATTAATATTATTCAAGCGATCAAGGAGAGAAGAAACAAGGGCAGCGAAAGAAGGAAAATTATTGCGAGGACGCATAATCAGCACATGTGTAGTGTTCACTCGCCGTTTTCCTTCACTTCCTTTCCCTCCCAGTTTACTAGTCTCCAATCTTTCTCGGCCTTAAACAATCGCGCACGACATCCGCTTAAGGTCCCAGGCCCAATTCCATTCTTTGACATCACAAAACACTACCGCGCGAACCGCGCGAAAGGGTGGGACGAAGGTATGGCTGCTTGACAGTCTCTCATTCTCTGTAAGCCTCTACTTGAGACGCAAGGATTTCTAAGGGGTATGGCATGATGAGTTCAACATAGTTTAGTCATAGAAAACTGAGATGAAATTGTAAAAGATTATTCACAGTCGTCGTTTTTCATACTTGGAACTCTAAAAGGAAGATTTTAGATGATTAGTTCCAAAGGAAAACAAAGCATGATCGGTTTTCGGTCATTTTTCGACAACACACGAGTAAAACTTGGCCCCTCAATTTTTTGAAGTTGTAATCCGTTTGCATCCTGGCCGTCGAAACCCAACGACATGCACTTCTAGTTGATGTGTAGTAGTGGAGTAATTACAACTAAAACTGAATCATTTTTTTAGGGTTTTCTTTTAATCATGTTTTTTAGCTTTTTAAAGAAATGCCAAAAAATGGGAACGTGTGTGTGTGTTCTGCCCACAGGCATGTCCTTCCTTATAGTTCCCGATCTAAGGCGCGCCTCTTGACCGCTACGTAAAGGCTGCCATCCTTCACTCTATTCAGCATTCCGTCTCGAGGTCTTCCATGTGGCCTCTTTCCTATTATTCTCCCCTCAATAACTACTGACACAATATCACCATGCCATAGGGTATTAGCCTGTTCCAGGCGTTCAGATAGTGGGGAGCGGTGCGAAGTAAAAAGGAGCCAAGCCAGATTCTGTCTTCTTTTGATAACAGATATGATGGTCCTCTCCCCACCGATACACCTCAATAATTCCTCGTTACAAACTTTGTCGGACCAAGAAATGTTTAAGACCTTTCTCCAAAGCCACATCTCACAGCTCTCCAGCCCTCGCACGTCCTCTTTCTTCAAGATTTTTAATTTATCTTTCAGCTTGATTCTTCTAGAGACGACGAAGCCAGTAAGACTGTTCATATTGCCAGACGACTTCCTGCAGGTTTACATCTCTTCCAAGAGGTGATACGTAAGTGGGTGATATCTACGACCTTAAACCATTTTGAGTTTTACAAATTGAACTGACTCGAAGTAATCATTCATCTTTTTTTCTTGCTACGTTGGTATTGTAGAACACCCTGAAAAGTCGCTGATTCAAAGCGGAGTGCATGATGGCACTGAAGTGTTTCTGTGGAATGGGAAAGAGGTAACTAAGCCACAAATTTTTCGCAGTTCTTATTACTTCAAGTTTTGACATTTTGAATACAGAAGATGAGTATAATGATACGCTCACGCTAATTAAAAAGGTAAAAGCCAAACATTTCAAAAAATAAAAGCTGCGTTGCTTCCTCGTTCCTTCTCTTACAGTTTGTTATTTGTTTACTTTTTTTTTCTCAACCATATTACTCGACCGCATTTACTCGTATTGGCAAATTTTATCATCAATCATAAAGCACATCCAAAGATGGCGGGGATCCTGAATAAGGTCTACTGGTTGCCTCCTGCTAGTTAGGGTTTTTAATCCTGTTCTCTTCTGTTTGGAGTTTGTTTCAAATTATTTGAGTGGAGTGCCTGTAAACTAGCTTGTGCAGTCGTCCTATAAACAACGCATTTGGCATTTTTTGTCTGTTTGTTTGTTTGTTTTGTAGGTGGGTGGATCTAAGGTATACACAGGAGAGGACTCGGCCCCAGTTCTTCTCAATATAAAATATTCAGTGTCTGAAGATGAGGCAGCTGTGGAGATTCAGAAAACATTTAGAAAGAACACCACACTTGGAGAGATGAAGGTTAGAGTTTTCAAGATCTTTACATTGTTTGAAGGCACATTATTCTTTACCGTGCTTTCGTTGTTGGGATGATCGATCTGTCTTGACTGAGGGCGAGGACGTAGATAAGGACGTGATGAAGCACCGAATTCTACTGGTGTGTTGTTATACAGTCAGTAACCTTTAACTGAAAGGAAGGAAATATCTTTATACTAGAAATACGTGTATCGCAGAACCTTGCGAAGCCTGGGGGTGGGGGGGAAGCCCATAAGGGGTGGGAGGACAGGAATGAAGTGAAGTAAATCATGTAAATGGGAGGGTGGGTCTAATATTGGAAGATGAGATGTACTTTTTAAAAATTTTAAACCAGTGCTCTGGCTTTAAAAAGGATCTTCTGCGATTTAAATGGGGTTGCTGTTGTTAGCCAATGCTGCATAGGTCCCATCCCGTGTTCACCCCATTTCACCTTACAAAGGCATATATTTCAGATAGATTTTCGGGTTAAATATCAGAGAGCTTTAGTCTTGAGGACGAGTACGAGTATGAGCTTTAAAAAAGACACTCCGGAAAGCTTCGTTTTACTTTTTTTCTCCAAAAACGTTATTACGGTTATTTATACTAAAGGAGGTTAAGCGTTAAGGTTTTCATTCGATAACGAAGGCCTTATTTATTTTATCTTACAGTTGATGCTGTGCAGTTCTATTGGAATAAATTATGAAGATATGCTTCTCAGCTGGGTGAAATCAAAAAGTAATCAATTATTTTGTTCTGGTTTTTGATGTTTTAGATTAAGCTAGAGAGCACTGATTGTCGCACTGTTGCGTCTCTCAAAGAAAGAATATTATTCTTTCTTGGTCTCTGTCACACATTACGCGGTTTGTGGGGGAGACGTTCCTGTCAAGACGGTGATTTTCTTTCGTCTTTTTTTGAAACTTGGTCCTTAAGATTCAACTCTGGAAAAATTTGCCTGAATTTGCCAAATAGAACGAGATGGAATTATAGCAACGAAGTTTGACCGGTTGCGGTAGCATGGAACAAAAGGAGTAGACTTTAGCGTTATGCATTCCAACAACCAGAATGACCCAAAACTGTGTCATTTAAAAAAAAAATCATGATAGCAGAGCTTAACGCCTGAAGCACGACTATTCAGGTTCAAAGTCGAGCGCACAAATTAACCCAATTTCAGTGAACTGTTTTTCTCCGTTGCTTTATATCGTTTCTAGGACCTTACGCGTCATGTAGCAGCCGTGTCGTGTTGAACTCTAGAGGCAAAATGTTTGTTTCCTTGTTAATCATGCCTCCATTATTAATGTTTATTCTCTCCACAGTTAAAAATAATGTTTGTGCGCTAAACGCCGACAAGGTAAAAGAAACTGTCAATTCTTCGTTGTAGATAGGCATAAAACAAGCCATGTTGTAGGTGAATCCTGGTTCACATTTTTTGCCTGATTCTTAACGTATGCTTATAAAGCTAATAAAATAGAATCTCTGAATATTGAAAGAGCGTCACAATTTCAGTTATCTCTAAAAATGTGAGCCCGATAAACAGAATAGTTTCGGAGAAATTCTCTTTAAAAAACTTCAAGTTTTTACAAAGGATGTGTGAACTTATTAACGTTTTTGCCACCCAGCCATTTCGCATTTTTTGATTGCTGAAATTTCTTTTGTTATTGATTACAAAGAGATGAAAATAGCACAGACTACTCAACTGAATTAACCAGCTCTTTCAACTTTTGAACTTAATTTGTATACATGTACATGGCGACGTCCTCTGTGGGATAACTGGTATGGTAATGGCAACTGAATGTGAACAATGACGTCAGCAAGGATTCGGTCATATTATGGCTGCTGTTAAAGAATGAACCAAGTTTTTAGGGTGTGGTCGAAAAGTATTACATCATGACCTGTTCATTGCTTTTAGTAAAAAAGTTGCGCAAAAATTACTCGCTGGTGATCGACCGGAAATTGGCCCTTTGCTGCTAAACAGTTGCGTGGGGCAAAACCACCTTGCTGGAGAACGTGAGACGCAGTGGGTCAAGTGAAACAATACAATTACTTCATTTAAAAAGCTAATCTTCTTTCCTTCATGGTCACACTGCGTCGTTTGCCCTTTAACCAGACTGTTCACAGTCCCCTGTTTTTCCATAAGATCGTCGAGATCGAGCGCTTTGCATTACGGGCGGCCATTTTGGATGAGTGTCAAATCTACCTACAGGACGGGGGACGGCTTAGGAGGAAGCGAGAAAAATTGATAAAAGTAAATGTTCTCGTCTTCCTCCCTCCACAGCTTTAAACCCCGACACTTGCCCCTTCGGTTCAAAGAAAGCAAGATGGCCGCCCGTACCAGCTTGTCTCGACGATCTTACGAAAAAATGCTGGACTGTGAATAGTCTACTCTCCAACGAGGTGTTTTTGTAGCATGTGACTGTTTAGCTTGAAAGGGGCTTTAACTGTAGCTGTAACCACATGAACTCCCTCAAGTGTCTATTTTATTTTCTTGCTTAATTAAATCTCTGTTTGTGGACTGGCTAGATCGTTATTCTCAATTTAGGTTATTCAATATCTTAGGACGGTGACACACTAAACGAAATTTGCCTTCAAGATGGCGATTATCTGGTTGCCGAGAAAAAGATTCATATTGAGTAAGTATATTCAAAGAAAATTAGTGATGTTATTCCATTCACATTTTCTAAGGGAGCATGCCCCCAGACCCCTCTAGAGGCACTGGATTAACGCCCCCTTGTTGATACGGTCAGGTATTCTATTCAACCCTGCTGGCTACTTCAATTATTATCGAAAGCCCTGAGTATTAATTCTGTAGCTTTTTTCTAAGCCGTATGAGGAATTGTAGCGGTTTTATCTCAACTTTCGTTTTATTTCATGATTTCTAGATCCAATGTTAAAAGCAAAGCTACTTTGTCTTCTCAAGAAAATAAAAAACACGACAACATGATCTCCTTCACCGTAGAGATTCGCTGTGTGGTAAGGACTTGTCAGTATCTCACTGTATAATTTACCAGATGAGTAAAGCAAGTACTTAAGCCTAAGGTCTTTCACGTTCCTTTATCACAACAGGAAACAGAGACACTTGAGGACAAAGAAAACAAATTTCCGCGGCCGGCTTTTCCTGTCCAAATTCTTAAAGACCAGGTAATTTAGTTCCCCACTTGACCATCCTTTACCTCTGCGCTTTTGCATGTTTTATCCACGCAACTGAGTGATATTATATGCCCGTGGTACGTAAAATATATCAGTTTTGTCTTTAGTTCTAAGCAAGTTTGAAATCTATCACACCAACACTCTGCTTTTTTTTTAGACTATTGGAGATCTGAAGGCCAAAGTTCTTCGATTGCAAAGCCAGTTTCAGCACATTTCAGGTACTTTGTGAGGCGTAAACATAACAGCATGGGTTGTTGTTACTTTGTTCTTGTTTTTTCTTTGCAATTATTGTTTTATAGTAATGCTAATAGGACTGAGTGGAGTCCAGTTCGGTCTGTAAACATACAAGTGATTATCAACACCGCAGGGGTCCGATTTCTTATATTTACGAGTATGATTACAGACTGAATTGGACAACATGAAGTTCTATTACCAGTAAATCGTAACTATAAAAAAATTCGTGATGTTTTAAGCCTTTTTGAAATTAAAACGCGCAATATTCAAGAGTGTTTTGCTAGCAGTGAAGAAAAAAAAAACATTCAAGTACTCGCGCACGATAGCGCGTACTATCCAATTACTTAGGCGTGACACGTACTGTCTGTCCTATTAATGCTGAAATCAGGACAGCTGATGGCCAATCAGGTAAGAGAATTTTTTCTTAGTTAAGATTTCGACTGTTTTCATCCATCAACTGACTTTTCTTCTTTTTTACTGTCAGAAACTGTCTGTCGTTTTCGCGTGGATGACTATTTTCAAGGTCTCAGTCCACCGTGTGAGTGAAAATTCTGTACCTGTTTTCTCTTATTTATCTTGCCTGCTTGTGATTTCCAAACTTATTGAAGAAACGTGAATGAATGACTGCGGATCTCTAACTTTTGACTTCTTGGGCTAATTCCTGTAGTGTTAAAACTCTTCAGCAGTACTTTCAAATTGTTGTATTCTCTTTGTAAATATCTGACAACATTTTCTTAATTTTTTCTCTTTTTCCCCTTGAGTTGTATGGCACTCAGTATTAGAGACGAAAAGGTTTTACTGGAGCTGTAGAATTGTTTCCCTCTTCGTAGGGCAGGCCAGTTGTTTGCTATAGTATTTTCAGAGACCCAACGGCAGTTTGTCAGGGCAGGACAATACTAACTCCCCCGGCCCTCCCCTTAGCTAACTAGTCTCCCCACCACCACTCTCCCAGTTGCGCGATCGCAGGACGACCACAATAGATTTAAGAACAATAAAGGAGTATTTGTAGTTTTGACTCCGTTGTTCGTCCTGTCGTACTTCAGTGTTCAGTAATAATGTGCGTTGACTGTACTGTATATATCACCTTTAAATTCGTATTACAGAGCTTTACTCAGGGCATCCTCGGTTCATGTTCCTAATAAGAGAAAGAGACGCAAAAAACAAATAAGCAAAACAAAACAAAAGGGATGAAAGCACAGAAACGTGGTTTGAGAGACGAATCTGAAGACTGAAAAAAAAAACTCAAACTTTACCTCTTGAATTTTTTTGTTTTTTTATTTTTAGAAAACCTGAAGCAAGGTAACGTTAACACACATTCATACTAAACTCCTAGCTTAATGTTGTTTGTGATTAATATTGTACATTTTATGTTTAATTTGCAGTGTATGACCACGAAAAAGTCAGTGAGTCCTGGCTTAAAGAAGGACAAAAGCTTGTTTTGGAGTCAGGAGCTCCACTCCTTCCGGAAGAAATCATGATACGCTTCTATGTGTGCGCACCGTCTCATACTAGAGAGGAAATGGAACAGGTTGTCAGTAAGAAGAAAACTGTTGGAGAGGTAATCCGTTCATAAATGATGTTACTACTTTTTACTTTTCAATCATAAGAACGTAACTTTCGATGAGGCCGCACCGTTTCATACCAGACAGGAAATGGAGCAGGTTGTCAATAAGAAGATAACTGTTGGAGAAGTAATCCGCTCAATTATATTGTAAGAACGTAACTTGCGATGAAACCGTATTCTAGGACGCGTTTGTACATTCTCAAACGAAAATAAGCTAGTTCTTAGTAAGAACGAGATCCGTTGACAATGATTTAACCACCTTCATATCTGCTTGGTGAAGCTTTCATGACATAACATCGGAGATCCACAAAAATTCTGAATTCTTTAGTTCATTTCACGGAACATCCTATAGTGGAGGCAGGGTGGCTGAGCGGTTAGAGCGCTGAACTTGTAATCCGGAGGCCCCCGAATTCAAGTCCCGCACTGACCGCTAGCTGGATTTGTTCACGGTAGTCCCGGGTTCAAATCCTCCACCACGCTTGTAAAATAGCCAACTGATTCGACATCTAACAGTTGGGATTTGTAACCATGGTCTATTCCATTTAAATTATTTTTCATTATCCCTTAAAAGCCCCATAAGGGGGGAGGATAACATAAGTTTTTTTTTTAATCGTGGCTAAGTTATTTTATTAACAACATGATAGTGGTTGCGCAGAAATGATAATTCATGTTTTGCATCCACAGAATGGAGTTTGTATTTTTTTACGACATTTTCCTTCCTTCTTCTCTCTTTCAGTGCTTACGATTGTTGGCAGAAACCATCAACCTGGAAGGTATGTATGTTAATAACTATGATGTGCCTTCTAGGTTCCTAAAGGCCGCTTTACACTGTACAACCTTCTCGCATGCGCTATGTTTACGGTAAACCGACAACCCGAATCGTACCGTGTAAATCAAACCTAGTGCGATTGCAAGCCACAATGTAGGTGTAAGTTTTGTTTATACGATACAATTAGTGTGTTTACACGTGCATTTACTTTGTGTACCAGATACAGATGACGCTAAACAAAGGAACAAAAACCATGAAACAATACCAAGCAGATATTTCCGTGAACAGAGAACAAAGAAGTCTTTTGTTTTACGTCATCTGTCAAAGAAAATTTATCATCGCTTCCATGAAAAGACTTTCTTAAGTTGTTTTTCTGGGTTTGTAGTGGTTGTTGTAATTCGACCTTCTTTAAGCAACCTCTGGGGCAATATAACAACCTATCGTTCAACATGACAACAATCAACAACAACAAAACTCACCTTTATTCACATTTTTTGGTGATACAGGAAGAGAGAAAGTACAGAAAACTGTACCAAACAAATTTAACGTGGCCTAGCCCATTTTTTTTTTTTAACCTTTAGGAAGGACGTGGCACTTGAGGAAAACCAACTGGATCGGAGAACCTGCTGACTCTTTGGACAATGAGGTGACACTAGACAGTACTTTGTGTTATGTAGCGAGAGTTTTCGTTTCGTTTGATCGGCGTACATAAAATCTAAATCAAGCCTAGCGCTCATCGTTTGAACCAGTCATCCAAGCAAACTCAAAATCAAAGCTAAAAAAGGTCATCTGTTCCTTTTTTTCCCTACTCATAGGACGAAACGCTAGAGAATTCACATATAAAGAATGGTGATACTCTTATAATTGAAGAAGGAAGACTTCCTCCAAAGGTAAATTTATGTTTGATTGTTGTCATTCAAACACTCTTCGACAACTGTTGGTATTTGCCTCGTTCCCGCTCGTCCTTGGCGGTTTCGAATGTGACGTCACCTGTCAATCTTGTCAGACTCGGTTCCAAGACTCCTCCGTTTACATGGCCCGGGGACGAGGCTGCTGTTGGTAGTATACGCGCATTGTTTCTTCTGAGCCGCATACGTCAATGACTGAAAAAATTATTCTGATGTATTTACCAGGCTTTAAATTTCACCATCACATCTCTATCATTGCGCATAAGCACAGATCGACATTACATCGAATGATGAACAACATGTTCTACTTAAAGTTTATTCAGTAAAATTTGTCAAATAAAATTTGTTTTTAATTAAAAAGTAACTCTCTTAGGGTAAAATCTTTGCAATGCTTGTGAACATGAAAATGATACAAGATAAGCGTCATTTCGCATAAGCACATATCACCATTCTAGTCCTAGCAGTATGCAGGATGTTTGTCACCTTGCAGCTTAGTGGTAGAGCATCTTGACGAGTAACCAGAAGGTCATAGTTTCGACCTGTTGAGAGTACTCGATTTTTTTTTTCTGTCACAAGAGAGCTTTAGATTCGAGGAAGAGGAAGACTACGAGAACGACATTTAAATTTAAGTTTTCTCGCCTATTCTCTAAAAATAGACACCTCGGAAAACATCATTGTACTTTTTTTCACCACAAAAGTTAGTTCGCCTATTTCCGTTGAAGGAGGTAAAGCCGTCTCCTGATCGCTAAATGATAAAATTCCTGACATTTGATAACTTGTTTTCGCCCTAGGACATTCTTGCTAAAACTCGTCGTAGAACGACGATGACTACCACATTTTTCCGTCAAAATGACGTTGGCTCGCGGGCAACCACTACTTAGTATTGGGAAAATTTCGTTCTCGTAGCCGTCCTCGTCTTAGAATCTAAAACTCTCTACTGACTGAAAAATAAATGTTTCTCATTGTTTGAGCCACGTCGCCTTTTATAAAGTTTTCTACTATGATCGGTCAATAAACCGTATTTAGTTTTTTTCTACAGAAAAGCGGGGTATGGATCAATTAATGTAAAAATTGGATAAATTAATTCCTTTAATCTTCATATTAAAGAAACTGTTCGTTTTTCAGAAGACAAGAGAGTAAAATTGTCGGGTAAACCTTGTTTAGAATTTTTAGACGTCCTAAAAAGCCACGTGCAATCATTGTTGAGGCTTAAAAAGTTGCACGATGGCATTTATAAACTTCGTTTCCTCACTTTATTTATCAGACCCCAAACATTCGATCGCAGGCTTGCTTATGACTTATAATACTGCCGCTGATAATTTCCTTTTTTTCCCTCAGGGATTCATTCGTCTTTCGTTGTGGCAAGGGATATGTGGAAAAACAAGTGAACAGACTTCTTTGGGCGTTAACTCTCGGATCAGAACCCCAGGCTCAGCTTTAACGGTGGAGACTTCGAGGTTGACGCACTGTAACTCTGAGGTGAGATGATGCTGGTTTATTTTGGCAGCGGGTCTCGTACATTGAATTATACGAGTTTCTAATTAAGACAGGTTGTGGCTCCTCTACGATGAATCGAGCCTCGGTATTTTGCGTACTTAAGTGAACCAGCAGATGACAGCTGCATAGTCATCGCTAATTTTTACTACCCTTTTTCTTGTGATCGTTAAGCAAAGATCAGCCAGGAAAAAATCTTTACGCATTAGGTGATATCTTAAAGAAGTGCAATGCTAAGTATCTCGATAACTTTCCAACTTTTAGAATTTTGCATAGAGCCATTTGAGTATTAGTGTTACAGTAGTCTCTGTTTTTTTTAAATCACCCTGTCCACGATGCACTCTGTTTGCCCCTCCAAGTTTTGCATAAACTATATTAGGGCTATTTATACGAGGAAAAATAAGAAGCATCTTTCATGAGACGCGTTCTAAATAAGACGCAAACTATCTCGTATAAACGGCACATTAAGACGCGACTTAGCATAGACGCGTCTTATCGATGAACAGGTGTTAGGGGCTGTTCTTAGATAAGACGCGTCTTATCTAACGAAATGTGCCGTTTATAGGAGATAGTTTGAGTCTTATTTAGGACTCGTCCTATGTAAGACTCGTCTTATTTTTCCTCGTTTAAACGGTCCCATTGTTTTCAAATACTCCTTGGAGGACTGCTTATTCTAAAGAGCATTTGAAAACAATAACTTCTGCAAATTTGGGAGGAAAACAGAGCGCATTAAGGGGGATTTGAAGAAGTCAATGTGTGTCAAATGTTTGTTTTGGACAAGCCTGCTCAACACTGAACTGGCGTTATTGGGGGCTCTCAGGCAATTTTGGGGAGCGAAGGCGAAGCGCGAGGCACTCGTTTTTCCCCTCGCGCGTGTCTCGTGCTTCGCCTCGCGCTTAGTGCAGGCTAGTCCCACATTAAGGTCCCATACTGGGAGTGGAAACATCCCCTGGTCATCCACGTTACACGCTACGGAGGGTAGAAGTCGACTAAAAGTAGTGTCGTGTCATCAGCGAGGAACTGCGGAACACTTCACAATTGTAACTTTTTTTTATTTGTTTGTTTTTCGGCAGGGAACTCAGTATGATACTGAATGCTTGGTTCGCGTTGAAGATATCGAAATATCCGAGGAAACCTCACTTTATGATCTTAAAATGGAGATAAGCACGTTGCCACAGGTCAGTGTAAATGTTCATGATGTATTTTGCATGCAGGCGTAGAAGAGGACGTGGGGGAATGGGAGCGAAAGACGAGAAGTGAAAGGAAGAGATGGACTGATTTTCCCTTTCTTCTTCCTTCGATCAAAACATGGCAGTGAACCTCTCGCCTGTGGTTCAGTTGTGGTTCCATTTGAGTTTAAAAATGGTGGTCTATTTCAGTTGTTAAGTGAAAGAAATAATACATCATTTAAATGATCACCGCAGGATTTCGTCTGCGTTAACTGAAAAGTGAGAGCCATTTGCTACCCTCAAAAACTTTCTTACTTGAACAAGGTCAAACTTAGTATTGTGAAAATAATTGTCGTTATCATAGCTTTGAAGTATTTTTTCTTTATTTTCTAATCTTCTATCGTTTTTTTTATTCGACCCGTGTAAGTTGCTTCTGCCATAAAAGTAAAAGCTATCTACACTGTTCTATTTTACAAAAACATTTTTTCCAGCTTGCAGATCAGTTGATTCCTACGCCTGGTTTTCTAAGACTTCAGGAAGTTGTCGACGGTCAACAGACGAGAGTTCTACGAGGAATCAATCGAACTTTGAGGTTTGACTATCTCACGTTATTGTGCGCTTTTTTACTGAACCCACTTGCAGCGCAGTGAAGATAGTATGACATTATATTTGGAGAAAATTTTCAGGGAGAGCTTATAAAACTATAAAAGGAGAGCAAGACCATGGATAGGTGTCATACAAATCAGTGTCTCAAATCGCGTGAAATAACTTCTCACTTGAATCATTTGCCTCTATTATCAGACTGTATGACTTTTAGCAAACCTTCTCCTTTGCAGGCAGATGAAGTTAACTTCCTCTACTCAACTCTCTATTCGTGTTCTACAACATGAAGAAGATCTAAGGTTTGTAATTAAAAGGAGATTTTTCCTATTAAACCTCATTATTCCGCGCGCGCCCTAAGAGTCTCGTGTCACGTGGTCCGGACGAGTATTTTTTCCGGTATGTCACTGAATGCATTCACCGAGAAGGCCTGAGAAGACGCCGTGCAGGGACTAAGCAAGGCTTGTCATACAACTAATAATAATAATAATAATAATAATAATATTTATAGAGGGAGCCCAACTCGCCAAGGCGGTTTTCAGTGGGGCCCTCATGCATAAATCTAACTAATTAATTAATTATTACGAAAAAGTAAAATATGTTTACAAGTAAAACAAATTTAAAAATTTAAAATCTTAAAATCGATTATACAAAAAATATCAAGGTTTAAAAATTAGCTGAGATCTTTTAAAAAAGTTTTTAACTTGGATTTAAAAATAGATAAAATGTTACACTCTTTTAAATCATTTGGAAGGCTGTTCCAGTCTTTCGCGGCGTGAAAAATAAAAGTTTGTTTACCCCAGTTTGTTCTGGGTAGGGGTAAGCGAATATCATTAGAGCGTCTTGTATTATATGAATGAACAGCTTGAGTTTTAGTAAAATTAAAGTTGAAATCGGTTTCTCCAATAAGACACTTGTGGATAGCAATGCAGCGATGAAAAAACCTTCTTGTGGACAGTGACTTCAGATCTAGACTCTTCAGTGCTTCAGTTGACGAGCTTCGGGGTGGTTGCCCCAGCATAGCTTTAGCAGCTTTATTCTGTAGAATCTGTAGTTCTGACATGATGGTGTCATTGTTCTTGTCCCCCCATATAACGTCTCTGTAATCAAAAAGAGGGAGGATCAGGGCATTGTACAAGGCAACTCTAGCTTGTAGCGGCAAAAGATTCTTGATTCTCCAAATTAGGCCTATTCTCTGATTAATCTTCATGCTGATAGCATCGACATGATCTGCCCAGGACATAGACTGTTGAAGCGTTACGCCTAGGTATTTGAATGATTGTGTTCTTTCAATACTAGTGCCCTCTACTTTAACCGAAATGCCTTGAATACGATTCAGTTTCTGAGGACTTCCAAAGATAACAAAATTACATTTGGATATGTTCAGTGTCAAGAGATTTCTAGAGAACCACTCAGACACTGTCCCCAAGTCAGCATTGATGTGATGTTCAAGATCACTGACGCTTTTGGATGAGTAATAGAGTACAGTATCGTCCGCATAAAGAATAATATCGCTTGCCAGATGACAGTCCGGAAGATCATTCACGTAAATTAGAAACAATAAAGGTCCCAATATACTTCCTTGGGGTACTCCAATAGGCATTTCGGTAGATGCAGAGTGAGCATCTCCAACTGATGTAATTTGTGATCTGTTTGTGAGGTACGATCCAAACCACTGGGTGGTAGAGGTGGTAAGACCGATGTTGGTCAATTTTTGCAGCAGCAGGGGATGATCCACTGTATCGAAGGCCTTAGACAGGTCCAGAAAAACAGCACCTGTAAAGGAACCAGCGTCCATATTCTGGAGGATATTGTCTGTGAAATGAGCTAAGGCTGTTCCAGTTGATAACTTCGGTCTGAACCCAAATTGCTTAGATGTAAGGATACCATTGTTTTTAAGATAAGCGTACAGTTGGGTGTGCACGGCTTTTTCTAGAATTTTACTGATCGTTGGCAGCACAGTAATGGGTCTGTAATTGTTAGCATCACAGCGATCACCTTTCTTGAATAACGCTGCCACTTTTCCAAATTTCCAAAGAGAAGGAAAGGTGCGAGTTTCCAGGGAAAGATTAAATAATCTAGTAAGACTGGCACTGATTACTGAGGCTGAATCTTTCAGTAGACGAGCACTGATATTATCTAGGCCAATGGCTTTATTGGTTTTGAGCTGCTTAAGCTGACGAAGAACGAAGTCTTCCGTAATTGGCTCGAAAGCAAATTCATGGCCTAAGCCATGAATTTGACCTAATGGATAGTAAGTACCATTAGGGAGCTTAAGCAAAAGCACTTTTGAACCGCACACGGCATTCGGAAGCATGGCTTTTTTTACCTTTTAAACGCGACCAAGTGTCTCTTCGTTTAGAGAAAATTTGCCCGAACATTTGGGCAAAACCACAGCCCGGGGTACAAGAAGTCCATTTCCGGTTGCCGTTCGTCACTCAAAACCACCTGTGCTTAAGCTCTCTATCTAAGAACAAAAAGAACGAGCAGAGGACTGCTTGATCGTTAACAGACCCTTTAATCTATCAACTATACCTTATTTGTCCGAATAAGCGCCGCATTTGGGATATAAAAGTCATAGGGCGCCACCCACGAATAAGTACAATTAAAATCAAAAGACCTTTCTGTTAGCTACTGAAAATAACGATACCGGTTACTTTAAAGAAACAATTCTTGGTCGCGCCTCACTTTCAAATAAACGCCACAGTCAAATGAGCGCCGTACTCAAATAAGCACCACATTTGACGCGCAAAAATTAAATAAGCGCCGCGGTGCTTATTCGAGTAAGTACGTCACTCTCGTTACGCTTTTGCTCGAGAAAGGCCTTCCATTTTAAGCGCGTTTCTTCAAAACAGGGGCGGGAGGATACTTCGGAAAGATTGATTCTCAAAGCATCCTACAGGGACGAGTCAAGGAAATACGCTGAGCGGAGGGAGTCCATCTTTCATATGCTGATACTAACAGAGTTGTGTCTTTTTAAGCCCATCTGCGGTGCTTTTGAAGCTGAGGAGAAAATTTCCTGGAGAGAGACGTTACTATGCAGAGCAAGAGGTAGGTTGTAACCAAGAGCTGCAAATAACAGCTGGTCATGTGACAATGTTCGACTACAATTTGCTCTGCGATTGGACATGATGACTGGAAAAATCACGTAGTACAGACTGTCATTTGGAGCAACATTTCCGTGGTCGTAAATGGTCAAACTTCTTCATAATAGTGTCCCAAGATTACCGCCAAGTTTTCACTTTTGAATCTTAAATTTCATACGCAGTTCATGTCCGGTGTGGTGTTAACAAACATCTGACCTGCACTCCAGTTAGCAAAAGACGTTCTTTATTTACTGGAATGTATATCTTTAGATCACCTAGCTTAAAGGTCGTGAATAACGGAATTTTTAACAAGACAGTAAGGGATTAATCCGTTTATCGGATAGGACTGAAAGACACCAGCTTTCACGCAAGATACGCGAGGCCATATTGCCGAGCGGCAATGAAGCGTGATCAGGGCTATCACCTTCCCCAAGTCATGGAAAAATTTCCAGCCTCATCAAGAGGAGGCTGCGAATAACAGCAAACGTCACTGATGAAGGGATCTGGTTGTGTTCCGAAAGCTCTGCGTAGTTTTTAAGAATTTATTGATGTTTTAGAATATTTCTTTGTAAACCAAGATTTCATACATTGTAATCAGGTCGCGTTTTCCGCTCGAAAAGTTGCCGAAAGGCAGTTTCGCACTCTCTTACCTCTTACCACGAAGGCTAGATAACTACAAGAGTTTAACTTACCTCTCATGTAACCTTGTTCTTCCAGGTGATATTTGATCCCACAGAGGCTGTCACGGCCACTTTGTTACGTCATTTTGTGAGCAAAATCAGCGACATACCTCTTGATCAACTGAATATAGCAAAGTATTTCCCTGCCAAATATGATTGGTTAGTTATTAGGGACAAACCAGGTCAGGTATGTGAGTTATGACCTTTAGCTTTCTTTACCTAGTTCTCCAAATTTGTGATAGTCGATGTGCGGACCGTGATGTCATGTACTGTGTGCTGGCATTATTTATGACCATTGCTAAGGTCACTACTCTAAGCTTCTGCGGGTTAGTAAAGGACTGAAAACTTTTCCAAATTCAACTTAATCATTCGAAGCAATGACCAACACCGTTGTTAAAGTAGTATAAGTGTTGCTGAATTAGCCGACCTAGGCATCTTGGCAAATACTTATCGCTTACTGCCACGAGTAGTCCCCCTAGCTAGCCTTGGACAATGAAAGTGGCTGCATTCAGTGTTTATACCTTAGCATGAGCGTGAAGTGTTACAATGCGAATTCAGCTCCTTTAAAGTGCGTTTCTATCATGGCCGTGTGTACTGCAGATTTTTGGTAAATTTTTTCCTATTCTTAGGGCAAATAATAGGGTTTATCTCTCTCTCCTTTTGTATTTTCATATTTTACAGCAGGGGAAACAGAAAGGTGCCAAAAATAAAATCAATTTACGAAGATCGCCCTTTTACCTTCTAGATGGCGATATCATTGGTGTTAAGGTAATAAATCTTAAACCTCTCCCACTAATATTTTATTAAAGCAAGCGCATCCCTCTGCTTCCAATTTTGGCTTCTCCAGGCGCTTAACCACTCAATTCCGATAAATGTCTTCTTCTCAGCTACTGGAAAGTGCTCAGTCTCTTCAATGGTTGTTGTACAGCGGTTTGGAGTCAACTGTCCAATCACAACGACAGGAGCAATAAAATTATGGTTTGGATCCCAAAAGAACAGCATGTGGCATCCGCCCTGAGCGAAAAAACTTTTATCGCCTTTGTTTTTGCGTTTTTTCTAATAGGTTATTTCCGAGTTCCCAAAACTCTTGCTTTGAAAACGAGGCTAAGTGCAAAATGAGTTTTGTTTACATGAGAATATAAAATCATCTTCTTATCAATGGCATTGCACTTTGCGTCTCCTTGAAACAAAGGCTTGTGGGTGCTTGGAAATGGCCTACGTAACCTATTGGCTTAGAAATTACGTAATCGCAGCACGGCTCTTTTCTTGGCCTTCACTATCATGCATTTCGATACGTACCCAATCTAGATGAGTTAACCGTCGCTCGGTTAGCTCGATGGATAAGCGCTGGTTTGTCGAGCGGGAGGTCGCTTGTTCAAAGCTCGGCCGGAACAACACTTGGGGTCTCAAAGTAACTGAAGAGAAAGCGCTACCTTTGTCATGGCATCTACAAACGGTTAGACCTTCTTGTCTTCTCGGATGAGGGCGATAAACCATACGCCCCTTTTCAAAACTCTTGCAAATATAGTAACTTCTGTGGGACGTTAAAAACGTACTCACACTTTTTGGAGTAGGGGAAGTAATCCAAGGTGTGGTAGTCTGTCTCAGATTCACATATACCCCACAAGCAGTCTGTCAAATTTACCCCAACCAGTGTTGTAAATTATCTCCGAAAACTTCTTAGGGAATCGGGGAAATAAGATAATTACATTTTTTCACTTTGTTTACTTATCCAAGACAAACTACCAGGGTCGGATCATGTGAGCCGAACATTGGCTGCGTGCAAGGCAAAGTGGCGGGATATTTTTTAACTCTAATATAAGCCCATCCGTAAGCGTGGCAACGCGATAACAACAACAGAAAAATATGATTGTCCTTGTAATTATTTTCCAGGGACGGATCCAGGATTTTTTTTAGGAGGGGATGCACTCGTCTCTTGCTCTACTTCAACACCAATAAATCACATAGTTTTTTTTTTGCAGAATACCAGTTGTATTAAAAAACCGTAGGTCATCTCAAGGGGGGGGGGGGGGGGGGTGCGCGCCCCCTGCACCCTCCCCCTAGATCCGCCCCTGTTTTCGACAGTCGGCACTGAATAATCAAAGATCTCTTCAGTTGCATGCTGTATGTTAAGTGGTGGTATCTTAAACATTACTACCGAAATAGTTCCCCTGGTACCGACATACCTATGGACTCTAGATCTCTTGGTGATTTGTTTTCTATTTCCAAGGATTGCAAGTTGGATTCTCTTAACAGAGATGATTTTAGTACGCCAGCTGATGACGAAGGAAAGGAAAGACTTCGACAAAAAGAGGAAGAAAAGAAGCATAGGTAAACGTGGTGTTTTTGATAAATAGTTGATTGATATGAAGAAATGTGATCCTTTCCTTAGATGCTCGAACCACGTAGCTATCATATGGGGGAATCTTGGAGAGCACGATCATACAACGTGATTCTTATGTGTGCAACGTAAATAGAGGATACTACATAGCCGCGCGGAAATACGAAATTTCTCTTCGAGCGTTGAAAAATATTTCACTCGTTCGCTGCGCTCACTCGTGAAATATTTTTTCAACACGAGAAGAGAAATTTCGTATCTCCAAGCGGCCATGTAATGTTCTATTTATTATATAAACACCAATGAAATACTAAACCATTTCACTTTAATAGTTTTTTGGTGTGAAAGGCGCGATTTATTATGTAGCCATAGCAAAGGTGATATTTTCACATGTGAAGATAACATGTTATTTTCACATGTGAAGATATCAAGTTTTCGCGCGAAAGCTCACCTGGTATTCCGTTGGTGTTTATATAATAATATGCGTTATTAGAGAGCTTTAGATTTGAGGAAAAGTACGAGTACGAGATTTAACTTAAAGTTTTTGTGCGTGTTCTAAAAAAAAGACGCCGCGGAAAGTCTCATTTTACTCTTTTTCACCGAAAAAGTCAGTACGGTTATTTATACTGAAGGAGGTTAAGCCCTCTCCCGATAGCAAAATGATAAAATTGCTTACTTTGATAACTTGTTCCCGCCACAACCGTAGAATGACTTCGGTTATCACGTTTTCCCGCCAAAATGACGCTGTTTCACGCGTGAGCACTACTCAGGAGAAATCTCGTACTCATAGTCGTACTCGTCTCAGAATCTAAAGTTCTCTATTGACCAATCGCAAAGCCAAGATGGCTGGATATTGGCCAAGAGAACGAGGTCAGTGACCGATTCGAACAGTCTTGCTTGAGAAATAGTTTATTTTAAGGCTAAGACAGAATCTTTTCTTGCGGGACAAAGTGGGCGATACCGAGCGGGCAAGATAGGCCCATCTTGTCAAACTTAGTGAGTTACGTTCATGTCGTCTGGCTCAGTTAAGTTCGTCTGAATGAGTTTGGATCGTCCAACACGTTCTATCCGTCTGCTTCAGATGGATAGAACGTCTGCAGATCGTCTCCGGGACAAACGTCGATCTTCACATGCGACGAACTCAACTAAAGATTTGTATCGTAATCTATATTTAACCTTGTTTGGGAGAAAATTATTATAATACCTTTTTGGTCTGATTCAGTTGATTGGTTCGACGCGTCCTAAGTTGGACGTCTGACCCAATAGACGATCTTAACTTAATGAAGATCGACCTAAATTAGAGTTTGGTTCGTCTCATGAAAAGTTCAACGTTTGGCCTAGGTTGTGACTAGAATGGATACCCCAAAGTCAGATTGTCATCTTCACTCTAGACTACGAGTAGTCCCCAATTTTTCCTCGGGGATAGTAGAACGTGCGAAACGCGAGCGCGCGTGAAAATCACCCCACGCGAGAAAAGGCGACACGCGGCGGGGAGAGGGAAAGTGTCGCCTTTTCTCACGTCGAGTGATTTTCACGCGCGCTCGCGTTTCGCTCGCTCCACTATCCCTGAGGAAAAATGGGGGACTACTAGTAGTCTATCTTCACTCAAAATACATGATAGGAGTCTTATAACTTGAAGTAGCAAATAAGAGAAGAAAGAAAACAGAAGAAAACAGTAGATAATATGTAGGACTTGAACCCGCGTCATTTGAGGTATAATACATATCCGTATCCACTACACCATCAAGGGCTAACTGCCGAGACTGGGTAATTTTAAAGTACTTCATATGGCGTTAATCGTAGCCTGCGTAGCAGGCGACCCCGTTCTTTCTTGCGCCCACTACTTCCAAGCGCCTGCTACGCAGGCTACGTTTATCATTACGTCATTGAAAGCTAACCGTTTTTAAAACAGTGCTTAACCCTAATCACTGTACTTCGGTGTTAAACCCTGTATTCAACTCTTTTCCTTGCACAACTGTCTCTTAATCTGATTTCCCCACTTTTCTAAAAGTTCTCGTGCCCAGTAAATTCGCCTAAATATAGTATAGCGTGGTGTAGAGTATACCGTTGTGTAATAAACATAAGGTGTCCAACCTGATTTTGAGGTATCCATTCTAGTCACAACCGTTTGGCCTAGGCCTAAAGCTACTTAAAGCTACACGGAAAGGAAAGAAGTCGTAACAAGGATTTAAGGTCATAGCTAATGTCATAGCTAGGATTGGAACTCGGAACCTCCAATACTGCCACACCCTTAGTATACCCAAGGCACTTACTTACTTTGGCTACAGTATTTTTTCGAATAAGCGCCCAACCTCGAATTAGCGCCCACCTCGAATAAGCGCCCATCCTAAAGGCAGAAAAAGTTAATAAGCGCCCAGCCTGGAATAAGCGCCAACCCCCACCCCACTCCCTCCCACACAAACTCCAATTGTTGGTTTTCACATGACGTCACTAAAATTCAAACAACAAAACTATCGATCCTACTGAGATTTTACTTTCATGGTGTATTAGAGCAGCTGAAAACTGAATTTTCAAACAAATTTTCGACTCAAAAGGGTTCTTGGTTTTGTAATAGAGTACGCTTGAATTTCTAAGCTTTTGCGTGGCGCAGCATTTACAGGACGGCCGAGAGAGCAGTCACTTAGGTTAAAAAAGTGACTTTTTTCGAGGAATTTTGCTATCTAAACTGTTCAAGTATTAGGGAAAGTATTACTTTACTGCTTATGAGTTCCTCTAGGAGTAAATTCCACTTTTGTAGCAAAACTCGGTAACAGACGTTTCAGTTGGTTTCCGTCCGCCATGTTGGAGCTCATCCGGATGAGCTCCAGCATGGCGTCTCCACACAAAGCTCTATAAATTTGGGTAAAACATTTCCTCGGATATCTCGTATACGAATTATTCCTTCGACCCAAATCTTGGCGAGGGTCTTTGTATATTTACCTCCTTTCATTTCCCAGATTCTGGACTTTATCTGTCGAATGGTTTTGATTTTTATATTGACCTATTTTGAATGGCGTGACACTGAAAACCAGCAATAAGAGATAATAAGAGACCCTCCCGAAGACGGAGTTTTCTTCAGAGTATTTTACAGAAACCTTGCTTTGTTACATCTTCGCTTTTTGTTGTTACCATTTATTATTTTGTTGCAAAATAAACATACTACACTTGCTGAGAATGGTGAAAATTTAATAAGCGCCCAGCCTCGAATAAGCGCCCACCTCGAATAAGCGCCCACTATCAAGGTCCAAATATTTAACAAGCGCCCAGGGCGGTTAATCGAGTAAATACGGTAGATGCGTTTAAACACTGTTTATACAACATTTTTTCTTGGTTGCAGGAGAAAAAATAATCGAGCAAGAAGACCAGAAGTCCCACTTACCATACATGTGGATGACTTCAGATAGCAGTAATTTAGCTGAGAAACAGGATGGAATAGTTTAAAGACGTTGCGTGTAATTTTAGCCATTTGATGGCGTGTTCGATTCCGTGTTCGATTCACCGTCTTCCGAAATAAGAATAAATGGAATTAAAATGGAGTTAAAACTCTTGAAATCACTCATGTTGGCATTCATTGCTTTGCAATAACTGGAAATCTGCTTGAAATAAGATATCCCGATGACTGTAATGTTCAAGTTGTCCGAAAAGCACGGTACAACAGATTTGCAACAAAACTTTGGCGTATTCTTATTCCCGAATACGATCAATGGAACGCACCCTTAAATTTCCAGAATCTATACATCAATCCATATTGTGAGAGCTGGTGGAATGTTGAAATGTCTTTTTTTACATGTGAGTTCTTGGATAGTTACATGTTCTAGGCCCACTCGAGCAAAATTATTTGACAATTTTTATGTGCTTGTCAAACATGGTTCAATATTCGATTCTGGGAAATTACCCATCTACCCCTCCCCTAACCCAACATTTTGCCCTAAGTGAGAAGTAAATGTAACTGTCGGGTTAGGGAGGGGTGGGTGAAGAGTTTCTAAGAACCCTATACTGGTCTTCGTTGTATACAAGTCTTCTTGTAAAACGTTGGTAAGTTTGTATGTGGCGAATAAATGTTCATGTGAAACATGCTTGTATACACGACTTGTGACGTGAGAGTTGTCGGATAATCAATCTTGGCGCTTAGTACCCTCGCCTTGTCGTCCTGAATCAACCTCGTTCCAGGCCTTTGGCTTAGAAAATGGGACGATGGAAGCCTGGGGGCAAGTTTGGTTCAGTATGTCTTACGGTTGATTTCCACTGACGCGTTTTTGGCTACGCACGTTAACGCACGTAAATTTTAATCACGTAAATAAAATAGAGGCAAGATAAAAAGTGCTGAGCTTAAACGAGAAGTTGAGCGAGGCTCAACTTTTACGCTTACGAGCGATCTTTTATGCATTGCCTCTATTTAGTGGAGCTTGCTTTAGCAGAGCGAGACTCTAAAAATGCAGGCGTCTTTTTTGTTTTGTTTTTTTTTTTTTTTTGTGGGACCTAGTTTGTAGGCCACACGTTCCTAGCGGAGACCGTGGAAACTGGGGATGAGAATAGTGACAACTTTCATTGTATGCAAATGAGTCTCGTGATGAGCATGCGGTTTATTTTTGGCGATGAATTAAATGACGCATGTAAGTTTGGCAATGATGTAATTTTCCCCGAATCGAGGCCCTTGATTTTCGTGTAATTATGCACGCGTATTAAAAAAGTAAATACTCCGAATAGGATGAGAAAATATTATAGCGGGGAAATCCTGTTTTATGGTGTGTTGAGGCGTTTGCGTTTCTCCGAATATTGTCGCAATTACTGGAACTCTACAGTTAAATAGGTTCTTAATTGATAGATTTTCGCAGTTGTTAAGATCTGAACACTAAATTTAAGTAAACTACTCCGAGTCTGACTGAGTCAGTGATAAACACTAAGAGTGCAACACTGATGTTTTGTTTTCCTCTTTCCCTCTTTTCCTCCTTCTCCTTCTCATCACTCGATTTTTCCTATCCTGTCGGGCTTTTCAGCCTAACATAATCTGGTGATTTGGCCTCAGTTTGGTCAAATGACTACTGATCTCCAGAAGCCGAATTTTAGGAATTCCAGTCTGACTTTCCCCTCAAAAAAAAGTGCGAATCATTGTTGGCTAATTGTGGTGAAAACCGTCTCCAAAGTAAAGGCAATGAAAAACAACAACAACAACAACAGAAAACAAAAACAAAAAACAAAAAAAACCAAGAGGGACTACTACCTTTTTCTTCTTCATTTCTCTTTGCTTTAGCTTGCTTTCTTTCTATTTTCTTTTCCTTTTACTTCTGTGTAGTGTGATTTTGGGGCTTTTTTTGCTCAAGAAACCTGCATTTTGGCCTGCGCGGCTTTCACTTAAATGGCTGAAATTTTCACTAGCTACGTTTTTTAAAAAAATCCAGCCCACATTTGCATGAAAAAAAATTCTAAATGCGTTATTTTACAGTACTGAAACATTTTTAACTTTCCTTGCAGTCAAGTATTATTTCTAAACTAATTTATAAAGCCATTGTCAGTGGTTTGTTCAAAATTTGCAAAAAGGCGAGTCGTCGGACAACATAAGAGACCATCCTTGGAATGGTTGTACAGACACCTCATCACAGTTGGGTACCCTGTGAACTGTGAACCCCAGCATTCCTGCCACTAATGCCGCGGTATCCTGGACACCAGAGGGATGTTTGATAGTGAAAGGAACGGCCACTAAGCCACTTTTAAAGTCACCAGGCCCCCACCGTGGTCCTGATAGTTCCTCCAAAAAATCTGTGATCCATCCTCTGATAAAATTTCTGCCAGTGGGAAATCCTGAGAAACAAAACAAAATCAGTAAATTATTTTTGTTTGCTTACTTTTGTGAATATGTACTCCCTAGATCAGACGAAGTACAGTCAACTCCCTTTTCTTGCGAACACTGCAGGGACGTCGAGTTAGTGTCCTCATAAGCGAGAGTCCGTAATAATGAGAGTTTATTTTAACTTGAAGAGACTTCATTAAACCTGACATAAAATCTCAAATAAAAGAGCTTTGGATAGCCCACTCGCGCTGACTGTGATTATACGAACTCTTCACAGGGAACGCTTTTCCAAAATGATGATGAATTTCCATGTAAGAACTTTTTCGACATTCTAGGAACTGCTGCTTGTGATCAGCTTACTGAGCTGTGATATGTTTTGGTAAACACCTGTTAATCCCTAGCTATAGTTGAACCAGTAATATATATTGTTTGTGGATAAAAAGACTACAATAAAATGAAAATGGTCATCCTTTTTGTGTAAAACAAGCCGTTTACAAGCACATCAGCGTTTGGTAAGTCTACGGACAATTCTCTCAAGACCTTTTTACCAGTTTCGTAGCTAGCATAAATTCTTGTTTCCTTTTTTAATAGGTCCCTTAACGTTATCTAAGTTTTTCATGTGGTTTTGTACTGCAATCGTATAAATTGATTGTACCGTACATACCCGAGGAATAAGCTTGTTGATAGCTCATGATATGACTCCACCAATCTTCATCTGGGTTTCCCCGATAAGTGGCCTGCAGATTCCAGAACACTTTCTGAACCAGATCCCACCATTCGCGTGAAAGGCCAAGGTCGTTCTCTATGGGTTCTAAGAGTGTTCTTAAAACTTTCAGCTTAGAACTCAATTTCATCCAGTCTTCTTCACTGCCAAGCATCTCCATCGCTGGTATTCCACATCCGAGCCTCATTGTAAAAACGAAATATTGGTTCACAGAATACATCAGCGTAATCTGCGAGACGATCTTCTGTACAGCTGAGGTGGTTCCAAAATCTGCGGTGACTCCATCAACAAACTCCGGCACTTTTAAGTTTTCTTTTAACTGTTTTGTTATTTCATCGAACAGGAAATTGTAATCCACGGTGTAGATGGTGGGATCTCCAACCTGTACTTCGATTGTTTTCTTTCCTTCATGATCGACAAACAAGTTGCGCACTGAGGCTTTCGATGAGTTTCGATCGATAGCACAGGCAACCCTCTTGATAACACAGAACCACCAATCATCTGGCGATGTCCTAAGCCTATAGTGATGGGAATAGGCTGTGAAAATGGCCGCAAACATACCACAGTCAGCACCAGCCGAATAAACTTCCTCATCTGAACCCAATGCGGAAACAATTCTTGTGGGCCATGGAGCGCTTGTGTCGCGCTTATTTCTGCCCTCTGCGATGATGCTGAAAGCCTTTTCCGCTGCATACTCTGTGGCTAACTGTTTAGCCTGCTTTCCGTCTTTCGTAAAGCAATCTTCAAACTTGGATGGAACCATTTTGTGGCTGGCGAGAGAGACAAACTTCATGTTCAATCCATCGGCGGTCGTACTGTGTCGAACGACAGTTTCGTTGGCCTTGGATGTTTCAATTTTTTTCATCAGCCATCGGTATGTCGTTAGCATTTCCCTGAGGAAAATTATATGGCAGCTTTGTGTTGCTTATTGTTTTTGCTTGAGAACTGACTACGATCAGCAATCTTTAACCACCCAGAGCGGTGCAATGCGTCGTACAACAATATCGACGACACGCCTGACTAGCTGTCAATACTTTCTCATTCTGCTTTGTCATCATGCGTATGGAAAGCCATAACTTTCTTATGTGGTCATTGGTCTGTTTGGTGCACAGGGTCCAGAGGAGTTTCGTGTGAATAAATAAATTACTTATTTAAAGTCTCACCTTGAAAAATATCTATACTTGTCGCTTACCACGATTAATTAGCCCAATGGGATCTTTATGAATCTACTGTACATACATACATACATTCATACATACATACATACATACACACATACATACATACATGCATACATACATACATACATAGATACATACATACATACATACATACATACATACATACATACATACATATCCTTTATTTAAACACGATAAGGTTTAAAGCTCAAAGCTTGTGGGGTCGTGTAAATACTGTAAACGATTCCTTCGCTTCTTATCTGACCCAGATCGACTTTGTTGTTCGCCATTTTGAAAATCAATAACCGCAAGCCATAGCCTCGGTGGCGCACAGCACGTCGCCCGATGGGCGACCGAGGCATGAAGTGCCGAGTAACTGTAAGCCGATCTTGCGAGCCCTCAGTCTCTTGGTTTGCGGTACATAGAATGTGTAACGAAACTGTAATGCGATCAAAATAACCCATTTTTTCAGAGGTTTTTGACGGGTTTTGATGTTCTGACGACAAACACATTTCCTCTGGACCCTGTGTTTGGTGTTGAGGCTTTACAGTGACGTAATGTACTCTTGTCATGTTGTGATGTGGTTATATTATGCGCCATGCGCAACAGGAAAAGCACTTGCCGCCCGCTGGCGTGATCAGTCCACCCTAGCCTGCGTGGCAAGCGTTCGAAGGGGAAGGAAAAGAGCTTAGCCTCCCCGCAGATGTCCTTTGGGGTTCGTTGGTCACGCATTCATTTCTTGCGCGACGAACTAACCCCAAAGGACGTCTGCGCGGAGGCTAAAAAGAGCTCTGATGTTCAAAATTTACACAACCCCTTTGGATCAGACTGGACCACTGGCAGGAATTGGACGGGGCGTTAGGATTTTCGGTTTTGGTGTCCATTGCGGTTTGCAGGGTTTTTTTTGTTTTTTAGCATCTGGTTTTTGTTTGTTTGGCAAAATTACGAGCGGTATTTCGGATTTGGTGTCCGATGTAGTTTTCAGTTTCTCTAATTTGGAGAGTGAGTTTCTCCAATTTGGAATGAGACCAGACATTTTGTCACATATCAGAGGCCTTATATGGGAAAGCAAGCAGTAGATTGTTCACAGTCCTCTATTTTTCCGTAAGATCATCAAGATCGAGCGCTTTAATTTGTGTTACGGGCTGCCATCAAACATGCGTGTCAAAACTACTTAGGGGGCGGGGGCGGTTTGGGAGGAAGCGAGAAAATTAGAGGGACCGTAACAACATCGCTGCAGCTCGCGTTCAGGAGGCGTGACAGGAATTTCACGCCTCTATTTGTCTGTCACCCACCCCCCCCCCCCCAGCTATAATCCCCGACGCCCGCCCCCTCGGTACATTTGAAAATCAAGATACCCGTGACGGTAAGACGCGGTATATCTAAACGATCTCACGAAAAAATAGGGGACTGTAAACAGTCTAAGCAAGCAGAGACACCACACAACGGTGGAACAAGTGATGACTTGTGCTAGGATCGGTGTTACAGGGTGCACCTAACACCCCATCGTGTTAGGTCAGGAACTACATCCAAGGCTAACACAACATCCCTCTTTAAGATTATAAAAACAGCATGGTGGCACTCGGCTGCTACATTTACGAGGTGTTATGATAGAGAAAATGAGACAGCACAGTCAGGTTTCCAGCATTGTGCTTACATGTTGAGCTGTAAAAGTTATTACGTATCACAATAAACTGTTAAACCTATTCTTGGTTTTCACATGACGTCACCAAAACTGAAACTAAGAAACTATCGCTTCTTCTGAGTTTCTACTTTCATGTGATATTAGAGCATCTTAAAACCTTTATACAAACAAATTTTCGGTTCAAAAGGGTTACAGGATATAGGACGCTTGAATTTCCAGGCTTTTGCGCGACGCGGCATTTAGCTGGCGGCCAGGAAAGCCCTTGGTGGATACAAAACATTACGGAGTTTTGGAGATTTTTCTATCTGAACATTCCTTGTCTTAGAGTAAATATTGGTTTAATCTTGACGAGTTCCTCAAGCGAAGAATTCACGCATAAGTAGGAAAACTGAAAAACAGATGTTACTGTTGGTTTCCGGCGGCCATATTTGTGCCCCTGAAAGGGACACAAACATACTCAAACATGGCGTTTCCATACAAAGCTTTATAAATTTGGGTAAAACGTTTTTCCGAATTTCTCTCATATGAACTGTCGCATAGAACTGATTCTTGGCAAGGCGTTTTGTCTATTTATCTTCTTTAATTTCCCAGATTCTAGACTTTCTGTATTAAAAGGTTTCCACTTTTATTTCTGCATTCTCACGTGAGTGAAAACCGAGAATTCTCGTGCGATAAATTGCTTTGAAATCTCACGTGACTTCTTGGTGCGCATAATAAAGAGGCAGTTACTGAAGCTAAACGAGACTTACCGGTAAGTTTGAAGTTTGATTGGGATCCTGCCGAGTCACCTGTAGCACAAGGAGACATTCCCTTACCTGATACCATAGTTAATTGAGTGGAATGGTTATGAAACCCGTCAGACTCCTTTGTTATATGTTTTTGTGGACCTGAAAGTGCACAACGTTCAAAAGAATTCTTATAATTTTGATTGTATTGACCAATAAAAACGTTGCATTAATTTATTCCGTAACAATTTGCCAACAGAAAACAAAGGATTGTGCACTTTCAGGGTGCTTCCAACATAAACTGCAGCACCGTTGTTTTTATCATTGATGTTTGCAGCTTTTCATAACCAGTCTCCTCTAATAACTATGCTGATACTGGGGGGACTCTCGCTCTTGTGCTTAAACTGATCAGCACACTCATGGCTGCCTGTAAAAAAAATGAAGTGGGGAAAGGGGTCCCTATTAGCCTCTTGTAAGGGAGTACCCCCCTGGGTCTGCATGAGATGTACATTCACACATGCAGCCGGCACGTGAAACTGTTGAACTTTGCTCCCTTTCGTGATACTCGTAAACAGGTTTATAAAGTAAATCTTGTGGCTAAAATCAGGCAAAGTGCTTATTTATGTGTTATTTTTCATGTAAAGCACAAAACAGTACCATTTCTCACGGTTTTAACCTGATTTCTAATTCTTGGTAAAATCCAAGATGGCGACCATCGTCCATTGAGCAATAAATAATTAAGAAAATAATGGTAAACGTGCAGCGTGCAACCATGGAGTTTTATAAAAGAACTAAGATAGTACGCGCGCTCTGATTGGCCGAGAGCAGTGTTTGCATGAGAGTATGTAAACATGGTTGTGGCGTCAAGTTGTTTGGTTTTTCGCGCGCTAATCACGCAAGCACAAATTTGAAAACGTTTTCGAGTTCAAAACTCAAAAAGTTTACTTTATTTACCCATTCCTTCGTCGGCTGAAACTTCGAAAATCGTTACAAAGAAGGTGTGTACATTTTTCTTCGCTTAAGCTGACCGTTTTAAGCGAGAAAAATCCGTATTTTGCAAAGCATCTTTCTGCAAAACAAGAACTGATTACGTGTGCAAGACTTCGTGGACAAGATTTTGCGACTGGTAAGAATTTCTCTTTTAATCAGTGCCTTACAAAGAGTTTTGCGTTTTTTTCTCGGGAAAGTTATTTTATAAAAGCAATAGAAAACGTTTTCCGTGTTTGCATAGCCTGATATAAACACTCGAGGCGTTGGGAGAATTCTCGACAGTTATGCAAACCCTCGACTTCGTCTCGGGTTTGCATAACTATCTCGAATTCTCCCAACCCCTGTCGTGTTTATATCAGGCTATGCAAACACGGAAAACGTTTTCTATTGCTTAAATGGATGCACGCGGGAGGTTGCTAAGCACGAAAGAAGCGTAAGAGTCGCACGAGGCGATAGCCGAGTGCGACTATAGCTTCTTGAGTGCTTAGCAAACCTCCCAAGTGCAGCCATAACTCCATGGTTGCACAGCTGCAACGTTTATCATTTCTTTTATAACATAATCAAAAGAGAAAAACATTATTTTCCATTTGCCTTCGGTTGAGTCATCGGTCCGAGTTCATGCATGCTGCCATCTGCCCGCGCGTAAACAAATCATGTTCTATGTTTTTCAAAAACTTGCCTTTGAGTTTTTGATTCGCTGAATCAGCCGTTCTCCGTCTTCACGTAAATTGCAAAACGTTTTTTGTTGTTATTCTGAATGGCATCTGTCTACTTGCTCTTAATATTAGGGTAAAAACTTCGAGGGAAAACTATAGCTGCAACTATAAACACCAACTAAAAAGACTCTAAAAAATAAGCTAAAACTAAATAAATGAAATAATTATCAAGCATATTTATGTGACAATTTTTGAGATAAACGTAAAGTAGATATGAGAAAATTTGACTGTAATTCCTTTAGAATAACAGGTAACACTAATTTTAAAAAGGAATTAACTAACTTTGTATCGAAATCTGTCTGGGGAAATCCAGCTATGAAAGTCACAGTTGCAACTGAGATTCACAGCCGGCGCTGAAGCTGTTGTTTTTCGACCGTTCTCTGAACGACTGTTACGAATGAACACTGAGGAACAAAATAATACACACAGAAGTTATTGTTTGAAAAATTTATTTGAAAACCCAAATGTTTCTGTACTCAAATGAAATTCGCTTATTCCAGCGTAAGGTGCCCGTTTAAAGGTCAAATGAACCAAAAAAATGACATATTTTCTTTTGTCGCTTTAACTTCACCAAACACTAAAAAGAACCATCCTAAGTGAGATTTGGGTAAAGATTTTTCTTCCCAAGCCTTTATAGAAAGATAAAAGATCAAAATCCGAGCATTTCCGAAAACTTCACGAAAACGTTTCTGAAATGGCCGCGTGATAGACTGGAGACTACGTGACGTCAATGTTGGTCTTTCAGGGCGGAAAACCGTCTGCGCAAGCTTCTGCGCATCCCTTATCGCCTGCAATCGCCTGCGTCGTTCTCCCCTGTGAGAGATTGAGACTGAATGAAATACACGAGGTGCGAACGTTTGCTCCTTGTAAAGGCTTTTTTTTGTTGTTTTGCTGTTGTTGTTGTTTTTTCGTCACTTGAAAATTATTTTGGATTCAGAACAACCATTGTTAGAGTAAAAACAGATCATCCTTCAGTCTGAGGAGGAATAAAACGTTTTGAACATTTCCAAAGAGGTTTGTATTTTTCTGATAATTGTGCATTCGATTTGTGAATTCATTTTGTGTCCAGTTCTTCGCCTTCTTTCGCCGGACTAAATTAAAACCCGCTTGTATTCTGTTATTAGTAGTTACGGTTAGTTTTTTTACATGCCCAGATTTATTTAGCTTTGCAGAACCAGCTTTATCCTAGTCTTATGTCAAAGAACCGTAATGCTAACGCTTGCGAGTGATCAAACTTGAGCGCTTAAAACTTCAACCCTCGGAACTTTAGAAGGCCAGCAAGCTTACTCGAGAAGAAAAGACTACTTCGATCATTTTTCTGTTGCTCAAGTAATAATAGTCAGAGTTTTTTCCCTTTAGTTTTTTTCAGTTTTAATTCCATAGTTTTGTGATCTTTCTGTACGCAAATTTTCCTTTCACTCGCTGTGAAGTAGCGGAGAACGACAACTGCCAGCAGTGACTCCAAAATAATCGACTCTTTCCCCGTAAACAATTGCTGGAGCTGGATTTGACTAAAGCGAGCAAAACAAATCCTTATGTGCAGTTTTCTGTATTTTCTAATGATTCAGTTTGCTGAGTTTAATGTGCTTGAATGAAGACCCTCCCATGGACCAGTTATTACTAAAAAAAGTAGCTAATCTAGCTAAGTAGTCGGAATCATGGCTTGGCTGCGAAGCTTGCAACTGATCTTTTGCTTTTAAGATCTTTAGGTAGGTTGTTTCCGTACAGAAAATTCACTTCTTCTTTGTTAGCAGGTATAAGAGCCTTAAGCCTTATGTTTTTTTAATGAAAATTTGTTGTTTTGCAACCTCATTGAAGCTTCTTTTAGTTCACTTAAGCTGAATTTTACGCATGATGGAATTGTTCTTTGCTTGTCGCATCTCTTTGCCAGCTTAAAGTGGCGTCTATGGTCCTTACAGTGACCTCAATCGGTAATTAAACCGTATACATAATTGGAAAGAAGTTTTTGCAATAATGTAACTTTAACTTTGTTTGAAGGAAATCTTACGTACGCGTAGGTTTATAACAGGTGTTATGCATGTTCAACTTGACAACACAAAGCAAACTTAATCTGCGCGAAACGATGAAGTTTAAAAAACTATGCTTTCTTTGAAAACCATCTTGGGGAAGATTTACTAGATAAAGATTAACTCTTTTTCTGCCCGCATATCAACGCCAAAACGTCTTCATTGAGGATTTTGTTTATTTTAGTGATCTGCGAAGCTAGAAATGTCCGATAAAGCGTGGGTTTTAAAACATCAGCTCGAGTGCGACAAAGTTCAGTGATTTCAAACACATTGTGGGCAAACTTGAATTTCTTTGAGCAGATTATTATTCAAAGACATTTTGTTTTTGTGTCCACGGTGGAGCTCCGAACCTTATATATCCAGGAACTTCCCTATATGAACACATTTTGTGAATGCATCTTGAAATATATCGGACTCACGCACGCACATTTTCAGTACAACTCAAGGAAATTAGTAAATGTCGTTACAGTCCGTTTTACTATGATGTATTCTTCGAGAAAATTAAATCATAAGAAGAAGGTTATAACCACAGCTTTCAACTTTTGAAGACAAATTGCCTGTTCTTCCCAGGTTTATGGTTTATGGTTTATGAAAAACTCTGTCTTGAATTTCCCGCTTTTTTTCACCTGACCAACATTGACGTCACAAGCTGTTTTTTCTGACAATTTTTCCGACCGCTCTACGAAGATAAGGGCCAAAAAACAGCAATTTTTAATTGCGAATCTCTCGGAGATACGTGCTTCAATTGAGCTGAAACTTCATAGTATGTTTATTTGGTTCATATTAAACACATTTCACTAGAATTGAACTAAAATAAAAAAGGTCAAAATTTTGGTTCATTTGACCTTTAAACTCAACTAAAATTTTTAATCGATGCGATGAAAACTTCACAACAAAGCTGTCTCGAATTTGAGCGTGTTTCCTAAAATATTTGCTTGAATTTAGCATCAGCTTGACCAGAAAGTCAATAACACAATGCTAACTGATAAAATTACATTTCAAACAGACTTTCTCTTCTATAAAAAACACACAAAATGTACCTTAAATCTTCGCTCGCTCGATTTCCTTTCAGCAGATTCTAGCCGCAAGGAAAACAGTGATTAATTCATCCAGGGCAAATTTGTCGCTTGATCTTTTGTCTTTTTTCCTTCAAAACGACAGCTTAGTATTTTCTTCAACTTCCACTTTTCATCTGTGCATTTCATCAGTGTATTTTACCGTCAGGAGAGGAGATTTGATTTTACCGCGCCAGCTCAGTATCTTGGCGTGCACCCACGGGCAAATGGCAGTGGCTAACTAACCAATCAGAGCGCGCGATTTACTTCTGTTATGTTATAATATCAGTGTGGTGCCGTGAGTTAAACCTCAAAGGCCAGTAAAAAGGAGGAGCGATTTTTTCAGTCTTTTGTTTACTGAGAAGAGGCGGGTTGATTTTATTTCTCTATGGTTTACTGCGCTTTTCAGTACATGAATAATAAGTGATTTTAATTCTAATAAGTCAATCCGTGTTTTAACGAATAACCTGAGATCAGGCCCAATTTGAGCGGTTCTCATACATTCTCTCTCTGAAATTTTTTTCGTTTCGTCTTGCCCGCCGGAATGTAATTTTCAAAGCCAAACGAAAATAGAGCCTGATCTCAGGTTATCTAACGAACGGCTGTAAAATATAAACTTCATTTGCATGTAGATTCAAAGTTCTCTAGCGCGAAATTTGAATGTAGCCATCTCGGAAACAGAATAACCAGTATATAAAAAATCACAACCAAAGCGCATGCGATCAAACAAACTGAATTGTAAGTTCTCAGGCGCTTCTATTCGAGCCTATATTTTAGTTCCTTACAGCAATATTAACGAGCAAGAAGAGCATATTTTGCGTAAAAGTTGCTGCCACTAGGCTAATCCCGAAATAGAACACAAGGATGCAACTAGTAAACTCGTCTGTTCAGCACTTACCTCACACTACCGTACCGTCGTATGTTTCGTCCTGACTACTGTAAAACTCTTACCCACCCCCTGGGTTGAAATTGCTCCTTACTTCCGTCGCGCCGAAAATTCAAATATTATCGGAAAAAAAATTATCGGAAATGTTGAAATTTCCCGCGCTTGAAAGTTGTTGTTTTACGTTGATAGTTTTTATCCTTACAAGGCAAGAAACGATCAAAAATAACAATACAGAACAATACCTATTGTTCTCGAATTCAGGTCGCTTTTCTTGATACGTTAAGATATTGTACAAGTAGTTCACTCAAATGGATTTTCATAGTAACAGTAGACAACTCCATCGTTCTCAAGTTTCAAAATCTCCGCGTCATCGTAATCTAGAAGATGAGTTAATACTTCAGTGGTGTGTTCACCTAAGATGGGGGGTGGAGAGGGGACGCCTTGGCAGGTTTGACCGTTATACTCGACAGCAGGCCCTATAAAAACACAAAAAGGCAACGAAAAAGTCTCAAGAATAACAGACTATCTTCTCGACGGCCTTTAAGTATCCTGCGAGCAGACCCTCTTGTGTAATTTCGGGAAAAAATTGGCGGCCGTAAGCGTTTAGTATAAGTGTGCCTGCTCGCAGGCTAACCTTAATGTAATAACTATGGCCTTGAAAGGGGTTTAATAATTTCTTTTTATAAGAAACAATATTAAGCATATAGCCGGCTTAAATAACACTGTCCTGTTAAACAACAAAATTTCATTTATTGTAAGTATTATTAGTACTACAAAACATCCAAGTTTTTCTTTTTTTCTAGTATTCTGCGTTCGCAAAATAAGTTTTCCAGTTTTCATCCTCTCCCTCTTGCTTTTTTGGTGAGGAGAGCCCCGGAGCGGTAACTTGGTAATAACGAACCTACGTTATTGGAAAACAGCGGCGCGACTTTAGACTAGTTACCAGTGACTAACGTCCCAGTGGACATCATTATCTTGAGACGATACATCCTACCTGGTACTCTTATTCTGCCGGCCGTCGGGTGATCCAACTCCTGAACCATTCCTTTGTACTTCACCTGTAAAACGTTCCAAGGGCGTTCATTACAGACTTTTAGATTCGAAGAAGGGAACGACAACGCTGACGGGATTTGGCTTCATTTTTTTTTTTGCGTATTCTCAAAAAATATACACCTCGTAAAGCTTCATTTCACTCTTTTTCACCAGAATAATTAGCACGGTTCTTTTTATTAAGGGAGATTATTTGTTAAGCCCTCTCCCGACTGCAAATTTATAAAACTTCTATTTTAATAACTTCTTTAGGCCACTGCGGGCATTCTCGCTAAAAGCCGTACTACAATGACGACGGCTATCACGTTTTCCCGCCAAAATGACGCTGGTTCACGCGCGCGCAATACTTACTACGCTTTTCAAAAACACGCGCGAACTCTAAAATTCAAAAGCCGCCTTCACTCATAATTAACAGTCATAATTACGATCACAAGCAATGAACCTTGAAACACAGAAACACACAACACGGATTGAAATCCACCAATCACAGATCACAAACCGTGACCTTTTGAACCCGTTTAAGCAAAGCTCTGTTTCCTAAGAGGTCCGTTAAGATCATTGACGGCAGCGAAAAACGCAAATGTCAGTTGGTTTTTGAACTTCAAAGTTCGCATGTTTATGAAAAGCGCAGTAAAGGTCTCTATTACACAACAAAACTTACCTGTGGGTCCTCAAACACCTGTTTTATGCTATTAATAGGTCCACAAGGTATCCCAGATCCCTCAAATGCCTCGGCCCAGTCCTTTGTGGATCTTTTTTCAAAACTGCATTGGAGAAATGACAAATATTACGACGCCTTCTAGTAACTGCAGTTGGCGAACATAAACTATTTACGGCAGATTATATTTGATATATAAATTCAATTTCGCTCTTCTTAAAAGATTTTCTGGGTACCAGCGAAAGGCTCTCACAAGAAGTTTTTTTTTTTAAGGAAAGGATTAACAAGTATCGTCACCTAAAGTCTCCCTTTGATCGTTGACAAAGGACTAATCCATTTAATATACAGCCCCCGAAACTGTTGACGAAATTTTCTGAAGGGGTATTAAAAAAAAATGGAATTTCGCTGGTACCAAGACCAGTTGTTCTAACGGGAAGAAACAGAAAATCAAAAATGTCTCAGCCTATAAGACACCTCAGAGACATTTTCGAGGGTAAAAAGGTTTATCAGCGCAGTTTTTCTGAGTGCTTTGGGGAAAATGAGCATTTTTCTTGGAGCCAGGAAAATTTCAAAGTAATTCGTTAATGCAGGAGGCGGAGGGGGTGTATATAAAATGGTTTGCCCCAAAAGTAAACATCTTTAAGCAACTCACCATTCCTCTAAAATTAACAGTAGCTCCTTTCGATTTTCTACCCTTGCAGCGTTTGTACTGTACCGCGGGTCATCTGCCAGATTGCCTAAATCTAATAACTAAAACAGCAACCAAATCACAACCGGATTTAAGTGGTTTTAAACAGAGAGCCTGTATATATGTTGTGGTTCAATTGTGTGACAATCACTGATTTCTGAGCGATTCTTTCCTAAATAACGCGTGAACATAGTAACAAAACAAATCAAATACAAAATAGCAAGAAAACCGACGTGTCGATGTCATCATGACCTCCTTATGAATAACAAAATCGTTGTTGACAAAAACATACTTAAACTTTGAAAACGTTGCCCAAATGATCAAGTTTAACTCCATTTATTTTCTATCCGTCCTTAAAGATCTTAAACAAATGTACTGTTTAACCATACTGTATGTGTAACAAAACCAGCCCTCTATGCCTTAACTACTCAGCTTCTGCTAAATATTTCAGTAAAGGTACTAAGTCTTGGTGATCCTGCCACGAAAAACAAACAAAAAACATACAACTTACGTCACAAAGTCTTCTAAAGAAACCATCATTGCCAGCACCAACTAAGAAGTGTCCATCATTCGTTTTAAAAGCCTACGAAGAGAGAACAAAGTATATTCGAACTCTCTCTTGGGATCAAAGTTAAGTGGCCAACGAAGCGAGAGATGGAGAAGTGAAGGATTCGCACTGGGGTTACCTATCACTAATTAATGGCCGCACTATAAGACAGCATTTGCTATTGCTATTTGCGTTACAGTTTGTCTAAAATTGAGATAAACGCTGGTCAATTTTTTTTTTGTACAAACGTTGTTAAATTCAACACAAAGTGTTACACAACATCTTTACTGTTGATTACTTGGTAATTAATTGAGATACCAAGGCTACTGTTTGCACGTAAAACGTACCTACGTTCTTACCTGATATGGTACAATGCTATGATGTGCAGTACCATAACGCCCTGTTTCAAATCCAGCATTAAGGTAACTTGTTGCTACATGAGACAGCATAGCGACCTGAAAATAAGGTTTAAGAAAACGTTGGTGTTAGGGATATGAAATGGGTTAGCTTCTAAAAAATTCAATCAGGTGCTACGACGGTGCGTTGGTTAAGCGAATTGACTCGCCTTCAAATAAGATAACGTTTTGGAGCTGTCGGCATTACAGCCGATGATGATGATAGTGATGATGACGATGATGACGTTGAGAGGAGGATCATGAGGATCATGAGGCGATCAGGATGATGATGACGACAGTGATGACGTTGATGATGATAATGATGATGATGACGACAATGATGACGTTGATGATGATGATAAGCGGATGATGATAACGATGATGATCACGTTTTGAATATCAGCCCCTAATCAGAAAGTGACTGGAGCTAACACGTTGCCTAGGATTGATGTGAAAGAAAACACCGCACTTACCATAAATATGGCATTGTTTTCCAAAGGTTTTAGACTGGTTATACCAGCACATAAAAAAGAAAAAACTTAAAAATACATTGGTCGAACTATTTAGTGGTTACTCCTGCGGTGGGGACTCTTACATGAAAATGACGGCGATAGTCGTCGTTGAGCTGGTGGTAGAAATTGCATCTTTTGGACGCACTTTAATATACCCTGCATACAGAGGCTACATTTTCGCTGTGTGAGCTGTTGTACGCAAAAGCTACTTTTCACACGCCAGCTCACACAGCGAAAATGTAGCCCCTGCTAGCAGGGTAACTTTAATAAGGAGTTCCGGACGGAAGCTAGAGATTTTTACCCATAAAAATTGAGTTGGGTTGGGTTGGGTTGTGCGCAAAGAAATTCCTAAATATAAGTAACAAATGCCGTCATACTGTGTTGAAGTACTAAGACCCAATTCGTCTCCCTAAAGGGTCAAATAAAATCTGAGCCGTGCTCAAATTGGTCTCCTTTAGGGGTTTAATTCTAATGTTCCGACGAGCGTCCTCGGTTTCCCCCCTTATCCTAGTGGTTACTTTCCTTGAGCGGCTATTCTTAGCCTACGTGTAGCCGCACCCTCCCCCGTCTGTTCTTTATTTGTCGGGGGGAGGATGCGGTTACACGTAGGCTAGGCTATTATCTGCTTTTGCTGCAAACCTTTAATTTTCTGGCAAATTTTCAGGGCTAGTTGCCTTTTAGCATTTTATGGGATTAAGAGATATGAAGACCTGTGATGCTAGCAGTGAACAGTCGATTTTCTGACCCCGTCCTGTTTTTTGTCTTTGTATCAGTGCTGCCATGATGGCTCCTTGTGCGTGTAATCCGGTTGTGAGGTCTGTTACTGCGATGCCAACCTTACATGGATTTCCATCCTGCAAGCATAAGAAGTGCTTCAGTCAATTCCTAGTTTTTTTTAAATTAAAGTTGATAAAGTGGATTGGAGGATAGGTACATTGCGTACAAGGAAGATGAAATTTGCCACTTTGTCTACTTTCAAGCTATTCCAAAGGACCCAGTGCACACCAATATACCGCAACATATGGGATCTACGAGAGATCTGATCAGAAAAACAACACCGAATGAACATAAATCTGTAAAACAGATTGTACAACACAAAAATTACCTTTGCAAGTCATAAAAGACGACATCGCCAATATTTTGGAAATACGATGATCTTTGCAGATTTGTGTTCATTTAAAAATATGTCCAGTGAATTGAATCTTAGTTTTATCCTAAATATAATTATGACAGTGTTAAGCAATTCTTTCTTTGCTAATAGGTTAATTTACTCGCTTTCGGTCCATGGTTCAAGTTCTGGAAAAGTCATGTTATAATTTTCATTTTTTCTTTTTTTGGCTTTCTACACCCCCCCCCCCTCACCCATTCCCCCCCCCTGTTTCCTACTTCCTCGAACTTCTGGTTGGTTCTATGTGACAACCTTGTTCCCAGGCCCCTTTCTGTTCCTCCCTCGCGGAAGAGATAGGACCCTGGGAACAAGGTTTCCAGTACCTAAAATGTTCAATGTCCTTGTTCTATGTACCTCAGGGCCTGTTATGTGTGTTAGTCCGCCTATCCCTGAAACCACCACATCATATCCAGGTTGCTGTTCATAAGGTCCTCCAGTGCCATATCCAGTTATGGAGCAATATATCAGCGATGGAACAGATGTTTTTAGACTGTCATATCCTAAGCCAAACTTGTCTAGTTTTCCTGGAAGGTAGTTTTCTACTAAAATATCACATTTCTGAGCTAGCTGTTGAATAAAAAAAGTCAGTAAGGTAAAAATAAGGTACAAGCAAAACCCTTTAAATCCTAAGATCAAAATTCAAATTCTCATTTGTTATCCCACCTCTATTAACCAGCCAGTAATCAAAGTGACAAATACTATTGCGGCCAACTCTATCAGGTGGCTGTAGCTACCTTTTGGCCATACCACAGGGATACCCAATGAATATTTTCTGTTAATTATCTGTTTGGAGCAGCAAATATTGCCTAGAATTTTCTATTATCTGAAAACGGCTGAAGATGTGTAGATGATAGTTCAATAGGCATTTACGTACAATTTTCGAAGCTAATCTAATAAATTCCCTACAATTCTCAAAAGTTTAATTTTGCACATTTCACTCCCCAGGTTAGGCTATTTTTTGTAGAAGAAAGGAAACTTGAAATTTTCAGAAACAAAAATGTGTTGGACTGGGGAATTGAAAAAATTTTCACTTTTGTAATACATCTGATTGCATCTAAAATGTTTTGAAAAATAATACTAAAGCCCTTGTAATTTTGAAAGACTCAAGTTCCCCTAGAAAGACTGAACAAGTACAAATAATAAAGCGCCGCTTAGAATGCATTTCTAGATATCTAAAAGCACTCTGGATAGCCTAAAAATGGTTTTCAATGTATTTAGAAGGAAACCGTCGTTGGGTGCCCCTGGTACACGATTAGAGTTCTCATTATTGTTTAATCACCGCTATGAAGTGGCCATCAAGCCCTCTTTATAGTTTGGCTTAATTTCAAAAATGTGAAGAAAGAAAATAAAGTCTGAGATATAAAAAAGTGATGCCTGATTGTGGACCAGTAATACTGCTCCCATTGCATGTTTGTTTCGAAATAAAGTGATGTTTCTGCTAAAGATTACGCTAATCTATGACAAACCTCTGTTGAGAAGCCAACCTTAAAAGAGCCACTTGCCAGTACCCTGAGGGTGGCCCCCCGGGGGGGGGGGGGGTACTCCCATATATGGGCTATATAGGTACGTGCCGCGGAATAGGGTATGGTTTTTGAGGTTCTCGGTCCCTAGTAGGGTATCTTTTTTTACCCTTTTTTGTTTCTGTGTCCCTGGTGTGGTCCTTAGATAGGGTAGCTTAATTATATTATCTAATACTGGAGTGTGAAAACGCCCGCCTAAACGAACGGTTTTTTTAAAACTAGGCTTATTCTAGTATTTTATGCTTGATGCTATACATCCAATGTTACAGAGAAGAAATAAAGTTTTCCTTTTCATGCTATTAATAATTTTGTTTTTTCCTTGAATAGGCTGTCATTTTTTGGGTTTGGGCCTTAAAAAGGGTATCAGTTTTCACTTTCTTACCCCCCCCCCCCCCCCGGGGGGGTGGCCAGTGAGGTTCAACTGTAATCATAAAGGTTGAAGTCATTTCAACATACCTTCTTGACAATTTCTGCACCTTTAGGGTCTTTGATGTTAATGGAAATACTCTGAAATTCACAGTTATTATAAAATAGGAAATATTAAAATACTAGACCTTAAATCATAATATCATTTTCCTTTGTCTTCAACCTGAACAAACTGATTTTGGACTGCAATCTGAAGAAATATGGTCAAAATGTCTGGCTGGAAGTAATTACCTTTTTATTTCTATTAACGGAAAGAAAATATGTGCTTTCATTTCCACAATAAGGTGGAGCCCAGGACCTTGAGTCATCTCCACCATCTACATAACAGCAAAAGAAACAAAAAATGCTTTAGACTTTGTGACATTACCAAAAAGAAGGATATTCTGACTCATTTTCATAAACTACCAGTATAATGTAAATTATGTACTATTGTGAGCGATTTAATGGTTACCATGTGGTTTTCACTGATCTGGCTGGAATATACACCTCTATCACATTACCTAAAACATACCTCTACAATTTACTTAGTAAATTTTAGTGAATATGAAGATGTCAGTTCCCTGTAGGAGGTGTGAAGTTCTTAAAAAGGTCAAGATCTTCCCCTTATATCTGACGGAAAATGATGTACTGGTCAAGAAATGCACAGTGGTCTGCCCTGGGAAATTAAGACTGTTTGAGAGTATCGAAGTTCACCATTTAAATAGTACTTATGTTGAAACTGATGAATTTAAATACACCAATCAGATAATTATTGCTTGAAAGGTTCAATTGTCGGTTATCAGTTCTTACACATTTGCAACCTGTTCAGGGCATTCAGATTACAAAGCGTAGGTGAAAAAGTAAGGCAAGCAAAAAAGAATGATGGCCTGTGAAGAGCGGCAAGTAACAGTGGCATTTATTTGCTCTGACTCCTCAGTCTCCCATCATTTTTTTTTTTTTGCTCACTCTAAAAAAAAAAATTCTGGAAATTAAATCAGCGTGTTACTCACAAAAAACTTGGAATGACTAGTATGTCATGTATATTACCTGGATTTTCAACTTTAATAATTTCTGCCCCTAGATCACCAAGAAGCATTGTTGCAAATGGTCCTGCAAGAACTCTTTATGGACAAAAACGTTACTGCATTAATATTATTTTTAAATAATTGTGTTCTTGGTACCTTCTTTAATTACTTCACTACTTCATTAAGAACAAAGCAGATCTACACTATTTACCTATAATTTTCCAAATATCACACATGTACAATGTCATATGTTTTCAAATAATGTCTTCATTTCGTTCTTTATTACTGAAGGATAGTCCCTGCGGATCTCATACAACTAAAACATATCCTTCACTGTTTGATTCCCTGCCTACAATGTATTTTTTGTATTTACCCAACAACTTGAAATCTTAATGACAGTCCTGCCTAAGCATAATGATGAGCATCCCTGTCATTTTAATATGGGAGATCCCCTTTGAGGGTTGGGGAGGGGAGGTTTCTGGAAGTTGACCCAGGAGCTCCTCAACTGCATTCCAAGGTCCTCTCGTATTCATCCTCAGTCTCTCCCTCACTCCACGGGACAAGTAAGAGAGGACCTGGCAAGGTGGTTGCGAGCTCCTGGGAACAAATCTGGGAGTAGCCTTCCAGACACCTCTGTCCTATCCTCTTAGACGTACCTGGACATGTCCAAGACTCTTATTCCAGATAGAGGACCAGATACCATTGATCTTCTACCTAAAGAGCAGTTTACACAGTACTGTGACACAAATAATTGATTTGCAAAATGAGATCTTACAACTCTTTAATACCTATCAAACGAAAAGAGTGATTTAAAAGGTTAAAGGCTGAGAACACATTCTAAGATTAATAGGCTGCAGTCGTGTACAACTGGACGAACCCTGAAAAGAAATTTAACACTTACCAGCAATCCGTCTGTAGAAACAGCTGTCGAATGGTAAAACGAAACGAAACAATCTGAAAGAATTCATCCTGAACTTTAGTACGTACAGTGCTCCGATCTTTCCAAAACACAAACCATGTGTTTAGTTTGTGTTCTGATACATGCCCAAACTGCTGTTCTAAAAACGTCCGCTGAACTGTACTGCAGTTTCAGTAACACAAAATTACAAAATGGCGACGGCGGAGGTCCTCACGACGATTATAAGAAGAAACAGGCCAGGAACGAAAGCTGCGGTTCGTCTTTCTTATTTCTATCACTAAAAAATCTTAGGTTTTTCATTTGTCTGTCAAACGTGTCATTAGGGCGATTAACTTCGCTAGATTTACCAAGAAGAAACTTGTTCAATGATAGAGATGTGAGCCTGGTGAAGAGGAGAATGATGTTTTTTTAGTCAGTGACATACACTTACAAAACAATGAAACTATTTGCGTAGAATTTTCACGGAAAAAGAGTTTAGTTCCCAGAGGAGAGGGAAACGCTTATGTCCTGTGTCCACCAGCATGGCCACCATGATGTCAGCTGCAAATGAGTCATTCACATTGGATTACAAAAAAACAATCTCTTGCTGACAGAAATCTGAGAACTGAAATAGAGGGTTATGCTTCCCTATGAAATAATGCACTGATCATCACTGGCGAAAAGAAGCATAGAAAGTCTTAAAGTGGTGAATTCTGTGATGTGGGTATATCTCATGTTCATTTTACTTTCAAGCACTACCACATAATCAGCAGCCATGTCAAAACCATCACAACTTTATCCTTAGTCTCCCTCATAGCCGTTGTTAATGTTGTCACACAACGACACTTAAAACAGCTGCAAGGGAGACTACTCGATCCCTGGTCGTCATGTACTTTAAAGTATGGCTCGCAGTAAAGCTTGTGATGACTGTTTCTTTTCAACAGGACATGTACGGGTGGCCTGATGAACCTTTTGAGGAGATGGATAGTACATTAGCTGTCCAGCAGGTGACCAAAGAGCTGTGAATTACTTTTTTATTTCCACAATCCACAAAGGGCAGTTTACTCGCAGAGGCTTCTTTTCTTGGTATTCAGTGGGCTAGGGAAAAAGAGATGTTGTCCACCTAATGCCAGAAAAAAGAACCCTCTGCTAGCATGGAACACAAAAAGGGCATGAAACTTTGCTTGTACAGTGGTGCAGTGTATTGCTAACCTATCTGTTTGTTGATTAAGTCTTACAGTATGGTGTGACTGTTTAAAAGAAACCACATCTCCAGTTCACCCATTTTAACTGTCATTCTCTAAGCTCAATATTACTGTAAATGATCTATAATTAGATGCCCACTCTCAAATAAGCATCTCTCGCAGACCAAAGTAGTGAGGTCAACCTTAAAATCCTGTGTGTTCATGTCAGCTACCTTACGTGTATTATATTTGTAACCTGCTTTATCAAATAAAATGGTTATGATAATGATGATGTCAATGAATTTGGTTATGAATCTATTCACTGACATTTTACCTATGACAGAAATGTATCACTTTCATCTGTTCCAGTTTTTTTTTTTTTGTTTTTGTCTGTTTATCTTTACAAATTCAATTTATTTTGACAGTGACTGCTTTGCAAAGTTTAATGCCCTTAAATCAGTTGCTTGATCAAAAATGCAAGAATATTATAAGGCCGTGCAAGATACTTTGTCATCCCTCTCTTCTTTATTCCCACCTACTTGTTGTATTTACCCGGCAACTTGAAATCTTAGTGACAGCCCTTCATTTTTGTTATTGTTTTAGTATATTCAGCAACAGATCAGAGCAGATTTCACCAATATAGATGCCATCTTAGAATCACCAGAAGGACAAGATGAGGGAGTGTGGAAATATGAGCATCTCAGACAGTTTTGCATGGAACTCAATGGACTAGCTGTCAAACTTCAGGTAATTAATAATAATTAATCGTTGTTATTAGTAACCTAAGCAATGCTAGTAGAAAGTGGGGAATTTAACTCTTTAAGCCCCAATATCCAAATACAAATTTGCAAGACTGATTTCTGTACATTCGCTTAATGAATTAGTTGGGAGAATTTGTTTGAAGATCAAAGTGTTTTCCATGAAGTTATTGCTTTATATATTCTCACATCATTTTCTCTTGATTATGTATTGATATCATTAGGAAAAAAAATTGATTTTCATCACTCACGGGACTTTTAACCCTTTAAAAAGGGTTAACAGTAAGGAAAAATGTTTGGCACTATTTTCCTTTTTGTTCCCTTTTCAAAAGTACGTGTATTCAGGGATTACAGTCTTAGCAACTTGGGAAAATCCACCAACTTCATCCCTTAGTTAAAATCGTGTTTACTACATTGCATCACATCACGTGTCGTAGTGTGAAAGATCAGAGTCATCCTATATACATGTAGCAAGTACTCTTTCATATTTACAGCTTGCAAAAGCATTTTACAATGATAAATTCTCACCTGTCACAACAATATTTGATAATTATTATATTGAAAATGCTAATTGAAAGTTGCATCTGCCATAAATGGAGTTTGCAGTGATTCTTCAGAAATTTGAGTCATTTTCTGCAGGTTAATTAAGTTTATCATGTAGCATTTTTATGTTCATGAACATGTATGTTCAATCTGTAGCAGTTTTAGAAACCACCATTGTTTGTGTGTTTTTTTTCTTTAGACTGACTGTACTCCTGCAACTTGTACTCAAATGACAGCCACAGAGCAGTGGATATTTCTGTGTGCTGCACACAAGACTCCCAGAGAAGTAAACCCTACTGTATTATGTTATTTCTAATGTACATTATAGACATTTTTTGTAGACAGAGGTTTCCATGTTTGCAAATTCATTTACGTCATTTTATAGTTTGCTTGAGCTTGAAGGCTTTACAGTTTACACACAGATCTACATGTAAAACACATTGCATCACAGCTACTTGTGCCAAAGAGCTAGTCATATAATAAGACCAGTCTCTAATACTTTTTCATCCAACTTAAAATTGTGTATGCTACGACTTGTTTTTATAGAAATAGAGTTGAGATTTTTCCATCCAGTAAAAGACATCTGTAGTAAAGGACAGTCATTAGGGTTTTAAGTAGCTGTTCTGTCAGCGAAAGTAGCTGATTTTACTGTAGTAGCCAGCTACAGTACTTACAGCTACACTTACAGCCTTGTTGTCATCCGCTATCCTAATCTCCAGGTTGCTATTATGTATGCATTGCATGTTTGTAGCCAGAATTCGTTTGGACTTCCACGAAAAATGAATGGGGTCAATGTACAAAATGCAATTTGATCACCCACATTTGGACCTTCTGTCACTCGTAATCTGATCACATGTGTTCTGACCATTTGTCACATGAAACTCATGCAAAGCATAGTGCTGGCGCAAAAGTGTTTTGAGATTTGATCCTTGTCGCCTGTATTCCATAACCTTTGGTTATTACTAATGAGAAATTATCCAATCAGTATGTGTTATCTCAAGTCACACCTTTAAGGGACGGACCATTAGAAAAGTTATGGGGGGGGGAATTTTCGAGCGGCAGGAATTTTTTTTCGTTATCAAATTCCTTGTATGAATTTTTTTTAGTCCAGAGCATGAATATTTTTTAGGATTAATTGGCATGCATGAATTTTTTAAATTTAATTTTCCCTTGCACGAATATTTTTTTTCTACTTCGCCCCCACCCCCCCCCCATAAGTCTTCTAATGGTCTGTCCCTAATTGGACAATATTACAGTTGTACATATTAAATTTAAACTTTGATTGCAATTTACTTTTACTTTTGTCCTCCCCGCTTCTTACACTGACATTGTCCATCACAGACAAACATACAGGCAAATTCTTGTCTCACCCACCCTGAGAAAACGGTTGCACCACAAACTGATTCTAAGAGACAATCATAGTTACACAATGGACACAGTTATGGTCTCTTTTGTTTACAGTGTCCAGCTATCGACTACACAAGGCATACTCTGGATGGAGCAGCATCACTACTGAACAGCAACAAATATTTTCCCAGTAGGTTAGTATACGTTTACAGTGTGGAAAAAAGTCAAATTCGTATAACCTTTCCAGGATACAAATTGCATGTAACTGATAGCCTTGCTTGTGTCGAAACTTTGTCCCAAGAAAGTTTGAGACATGCAGGACAAAACGTATTCTTTTCTAAAAGAATCTTGGCTACATATATACAGTACGGTCACACAAAATTTCATGTAAGACTTCATATAATGTCCTAAATCATGGGTCAATTTTGTGGGCGGGGTGGTAGGAAGGGGCGGGGGGGTGTTGACATTCCGGAGGATAGTGCAAAGGAGAAAGTCTCCAGATTTTAGATCTCCAGAGGTTAGCATCTCTGCTTACTATCTTTTCTTTTTTCTTTTCTTAGTTTGCTGGTAATAAATTCCCTTTTAAATAAAAGAGCAACCACAACTCCAAATTTCAGTCAAAAGACAAAATCATATGAAACCTCGTTGTCTCTTTATCCACACTTTTACTTGGAGATTTTTGTTTTTCGGCATTTTGCAAAATAGAATTTACAAACGTTGTCGAATAGTGACTTCGATCACTATTGCAACCAATCTCTGTGGGAGCTGTAACCACGGAAACAGCAGCTGCGTAACAATGAACCTTGTTTCTCTTTCTAGAGTGAGCATCAAAGAATCATCAGTAGCCAAACTAGGATCAGTTTGCAGGCGTGTCTACAGAATTTTTTCACATGCATATTTTCACCATCGTAGCATTTATGATGAATTTGAGGTAAGTTTTGCAATGAGATTCAGATAAAGTTTTAACTTTTTTCTACCACTGTCTTGAGCTCATTAAAAAACTTATAAAGAAAAAACAAAAGAAATTTAAAATGTTTAATGAGTGTCTTTATATCTGATAAAGACACGGCTAAACGAAAGTCCAATTTTTTAGACCAAAATAATCCCAAATCTTGATATTAGTTCAAGAATGAGTTGACCTATATCTGAGATTTTAAAGCCGTTCAAAAAACTCGCAGTGATGTATTATTAGGTATAAAAACTCGAGGCGAAGGCGGAGTTTTTAAACCTGATAATACACTCCTGCTCGATTTGTAAACAGCACTTAATGCATAAGGTTTTAGGCCAGTTCTCACGCTAAAATTTTAGTGCGTTGTTTTCAAAGGTTCTTGTCGTGGTTAAGCGTGAGAAGGAACTAATTAAATTTGTCTCACTCGTGAGACAGCCTCCTTTATGCAGCGGTTCTTGAGGTCAAAAAAAATTGTGCATACTCGAGTCTAGGTAGCTATTGAATGAACACTGAAAAGCAGTTAACGAGGAGCAACATGGCATTGGTTCTTAGAGCATTTATTTCACGTTCATCATTTTAACTCTCTCGCAATTTCGCCTTTTAAGAAACTACTTTAATTTACCAATACATTGAAAATGCACTGTATATACCGCCGAGGCCCTACAGTGGTAAGTCAATTGGCCGCAGAAGGACTAGCTTAGTCAGTAGAGCGAGAGGTCGCTAGCCTCCAATGAAGACATTCTTAAGGGTACGTCACACGTTCCTGTGGGGCAGGAACGCGTGACGAACCTCTAAGAACGTCTGCTAGGAGGTCGCAGGCTCGGGTCAAAAACCATGGTCTAAAACATATCTGAGAAATGAAGGCCTTTTTTCCCGGCAATTGGCTAGCCTTCTTCACGTGTTCGGATGACCACGTAAAATGTTAATTGCGTATTTTTTTTTTTTTGACATGACTTTGCACGGTCAAACGAAAGCCTGCTTTTTTTCTTTTGCAGAATGAAACTCTTCTGTGCAAGAGGTTCACAGCCTACGTGTTGAAGTATGACCTCATGGCGAAAGAGAACCTTATTGTGCCCATGGACGAAGCTGCACCCTCACCCCCTCCCCCTGAGGGTCCTAAAGATGATGGACCAATGGACAGTGAAACATGAATGACTTAACAGGATTATTAAACAAAATATCATGGATGGTATTTACATTCTAATTGCCAGGAGCGACTCTGTGAAATTTTACAGAAATACAAGTTAAATCACAAGGATTGCTCTTTGGGATTTTTTCATCAGCTTAAAAGTTGGAACATCTTTTTTCATCATAATAGACAACGTCACAGCAAAGTATTGTTCAATAGCTTTTATTTGAAAAGTTACGCTGTAGGATTTTTGATATTTACTGAAAAGCTAGAACCATCTTGTACAGGGTAATAACACTACCACAGGAAAGAAATGCTCCGTAGCTTTCTTTTGAATGGTCGCACTTTAGGATATCGTCCTCTTAAACAAAGGTTAGAACAACTTTGTATAGTATATAAATAGTGCGGCTGGAAAGTCACTTTAGGATTTCAACCACAGACACAAAAGTAAGAACCACCTTGTACAGCATAATAAACAGTACCACAGGAAAGTACTGCTCCGTAGCTTTTATTTGAAGAGTCACACTTTAGGATTTCATCCACAGACACAAAAGTATAGGTTAGTAAACACTGAGTATACCAGGACGATAACCCTTTTTCCCGCCATTTCAACACTCTCGCAGATCACTTCTGATATACTCTGTTCTGTATCGCAGAGATCCCCGGGGGGAACTCGACCAATATTTGGGTATAAGTGAGCCGCTTAGAGCTTGAAACCCTGACCTTGTTTAGGACAGCACCCCCAATTTTATTACCCTGTTTAGGCACAGGTAGCCAAAGCTCGAAATATGAGCATCGGCGAGCATCGGCATTGTTGCGTAACATTCAAAATATAAGGATTTGTATGGGAAAAAAACCTATCGTTTCTGTAACCTACGAAAGTGAAAGGATTTGAATAAAAAACAGCTTACCTTACTTAAAATGTGTGTTACATCTCTCCTGTGTGGTCCACGGGCCGATTTATGGCCGTTTTATGGGTTTTTATGTAAACGGTTTTCTCTCTATATAAAGGTTTACCTTTATATAGAGAGACTTTTTTTAAAGCCATTTATTGGCAATTGCAAAAGAGAAAGTTCATGTTACAGTCAGTGGTTTTGTATACTTAGAGTGCAAACAAATTTCATCCTGGCACAGATGTCATTTGTTATCAATATACACCACGTATTGCAATTACCAGTGCGTCCCAAGGATAAGATCCAGAAGGAAGAAGTATCACATGCAATGTAACACATGTGAGGCCTCATACGTTGGGGAAACAGATTAACAATTAGTTCATGCGTCAGCGTGAGTATGTCGAGATATTAAGCACGCAGGAAGAATCCACTCTCCACAGAGTGGAAAGTTTTCAATGCGCTGTGATCCGGAATGGCGTGGACGCTAAATCTGGATATTTTTTATCTAGTGGGGACGTGCAATTTGTGCATTAAAAAATATAAGGCTACGTGCGGACGGGGGCTGAATAACAGTCACGTATAGCCTCGAAAAAACTGGCAATCACAGATTTTGCTGTTTGATTTTTTAAATAATGTATTACACCGGAGAATAAACTATCTTTCTAGAGCTGTGTGGCAAATAAGTAAACAACTAACGGAGACGAATAATCTTCTCATTTCATTAAACTTTAAAGTTTCAAGGCACTTGTAAGACCATGCCGATAAAACTTAGGTTTCCCTGAATCGTTTTCTCTTGAAACTATTGGGGTGGCGAATGGCTTTTCAAAAAATGAGATCCTAGCTGAATTTTAGTCGATTTTTAAGTCTAGAAGTCTGGGAATTTTTTCGGGACTACTTGGGTTCTTTAGTCAATTTCTTGGTCCTCTCCAGATCTATCATGTGTCCAGGGTGATCTACGTGAATGTGCGGGAGACCTCAATGATCTCTTATAACATAGCTAGAACATTCACCTTATCAAATTCAATAGCGCGAGCGTACTTCATGTTCCCATTGAGCACGCTAACGACGTCAATAAACTATACCTAGAGTTTTTGTGGGCTTAGCAATCCTCCCAAGTGCATCCGTCGCTCAACAGTACACGATGAGGCGTTAACCATATGTTTTATAAAAAGAACACTTTTCATGACTTTTGAATTTTTCAACCGATAGCAGGGAAAAGAAGTGTGTGTTGTTGTTGTTGTTGTCATCTTCTGGAGCTGTGCGGGCTGTGGCGTGTGCAAATCATTCTTTGCAAAGTTTTTTCTTTCAAAAAGAATTTTTGGGTGAATTAATAGTTTTCCGGAAGCTCAATATGAATTTTACACTCTCTGTTTAATGTTATCTTAAGCGACTTGAGTAAACTTTCTCTCAGTTTCAAGAAGTGGACTCGTATACCGGATACACCGCATACGTGTGGACGAAAGCCGAATCCGCAAATTAAGAAAAAGTTGCGGATTGAAAAATATCTGGATACGTCAGTACCTGACGTCTGTCCTGAAACGTCGAGTTGGACATCGAGTTCGAGTTTAAGTTAGACTTCGAGTTGGATTTTTTTTTTTAATTAGACAAGAGTGGCAGTGACCAAAATGCGGATTTCTTGCCTCTTGCTACCTATTGAATCCGGGCGCTACAAGAAGATACCCAGAGTTGAGAGACTTTGCCCCCTTTGTAATAGATCCGAAATCGGTGATGAATTCGACTATTTGTTGAAATGTACTCACTCATCACTTTTTCATATAAGAGGTATCTTCCTGGAGAGCCTATACTCGATAAACAGTAATTTTACGAATATGTCTTACAAGGCGCTATTTTTATATATCATGTCTATGTGCGATGAAAACATCATCAATCTTAGTGCCTCTTATATTGAAAATATTCTAAATTATTGTTAAGCCGAACTCTAATTTAACTTTCTTAGCATACGAGTAGCGTAGAAGCCGTACATAGCCAAGTAATTTTTCTTTTTATGTTAATATTCAATGTATAGTCGTTGTTCCTTTCTTTCTTACTTAACTTTTATTTTACTTTGTTTCATTTGTAAGTATATTGATTGTTTTGGTACTGAAATCTTCATGTCAAAGATAAAGTCAATAAAGTTTAATCAGACAACAACTCTTGCGTGACTCTAAGGATTTCGCAGGAAGAATGAGACTAAGATACATTTATCACGGGTAGGACAAGGAACCTCACCGTTTTCACGTTAAATCAACGTGGATACCACCAATTCAGCCGTCAGTAGCTCTTGAAAACTATTTAGAAGAGGTGAAAGTGCAGCTTTCAGAGGTGAATTTTACAAAGCCCAATAATAATCTCCCGCCTAAAGAACGTGAGACAATTAAAGCCCTAAAAAGAAACAAAGAAATTAATCTTAAGAAGGCGGATAAAGGCACAACTACTGTGGTTTTGAACAAACATTATAAGATAAATGAAGGTCAAACTCAAGTGACTTAACAATGAAGACCATCACTGAGAACTTGAAAAGCCGATGGTAGTTGAGACTGACCGCAAAGTTAGGCAACTCGTTAACGAACTCCACCCAAAAACCACATAGGACATGACTAGAGAATGGCTTTGTGATATACCAAGCCCGCCTCTTAGACGATAAATCATTGTTATTATTATTATTATTTTTTGGTAACTCGACGTACAACTCGAAGTTTAACTCGAAAGCTAACTAGAACTCGAATTCCAACTCGAACATCTACGACTCCTAATAGGCAATATTATTTCTACTGTTTTAAGGAGTCTGATTTTAACATGTTTCGACCTCACCAACTTTGGTCGCTATTAGCCCCGGCCACCCCGGCCTAACCCTATTGAACCCTACCCAGATTCGAGACATGTCGGTTAATGTCACTTTAAACGCTTAGCTCTGCATCGATCTGGGAATTGTTGCTGTAACCTTTTCAAAGAAAGAAGGTTCTGGCATTAGCACTTGATGACCACTTACAAAACAATTTTCAAGTAGGCAATCTCACAGGAGAAATTGAGACTACTAGCTTTGAATGATAACTTAGAAAATTACACGCTTTTACGATTTACGTACACCGATTTTATGTTCTGTGTTCAGCCATTTGTACCTGTATGTAGATGACAGATCAAAGGAGTGTTTGATATAATAGACGCAAAAATTTATGTGCGTCCTTTAAGGCATTTACAATAATTATGGACGTGATGCGGAAAAATTGCAGATATTGTTCAAATTGATCCGCTTAGATAACGGAAACGTGCTGTGCATGTATGATCCGTTCTTTAACCACGCTTTGCTAACCAGGACTATAAAAAGGCCTCACTATTACACATTTATTTACTAATCAGTGATCTACAGCGACACCACCCGGGAAGGTTGCCGTGTAGCTTCGTGTAACCCTTTGAGGTAAAGTATTCCAATTCAGTTTTGTCGCTTTTGACTTTGATATTCAGAAAAAAATTCTGTTTTATTGAAAAGTTAAGCCAGTCGTGACGGCGTCTACTTTTTGTCTCTTGATTTTTTTTCTTTCTTTTGTTTCATTGTCCTGTTTGATTCTGAAATGCGTATTTCGATCAAAGCGTACAGTAAAACTCTGCAACTAAGAACATGAGCATGAATTCAAAGGTACATAGTTCTAGAAAAAGCAAGGTTTGGACGGTTAAAAGCCAAAATGAAATGCACTTGCCACAAACAAACAAATCTTAGCGACCTATAAGCCTTGACTCGTCTGCGAAGTGAGATACACTGACAAATGTTCTTTTATCTCGATTTTCGCTTTTATTTTGAAGTTACTGGTCCAAAGTGCTTCACCAGTGTCTGCAGGCCGCTATAATCCACGCGTGATCCGCGCGCTGCACTTGCGACAAAAATTTAAATACCTTCGCTAAGCCCGGGAGTAGTCAATCAATAAAAATCAGTATCGGCAAAAATCGGTAGCAATCAAGTGATTTTTATCAATTGATAACGGAAATCGGTGAAAATCGTTAAACTAAATTGCTGTGTCAAATGGATATTATCGATTTTTCATGATTTTATCGATTTATAACGGAAGTCCGCCGTTGTCGTTTTTTGGCATGAGATAGCTGAGAAAACATATCCACGAATATCAACTGCTCAACAAACATGAAAATGAGAAATGTGGAAACTATCACACACACAAAGTCCTCTCTAAAACTCTTCGTTTGCGGTACATAATAACAAAAACGGTTCGGTTTTACAATTACATTCAGTTCTCGCAGGCAAGTATCACGAGAAATACAACCTTAGTAAACTGATTTCCTCTCCTGATTTTCAGAGATCCCCTCGAGTCATTCAAAGATTTCCCTGGATAGATTTTCACCGTTTCCGTTACCAATCGATAAAAATCACTTGATGGCTGACGATTTTTATCGATTTTGATTTTTATCTATTGGCTACTCCGGGATTTAACTAAACGTGGAACTACACCGACGTTATTTTGAAAGGGCGGCAGGTCTAAATCGTGAAAAACTGGGCGCCTACAAACCAGAAGACGATATTAAACCTGGTTTTGAAGAAAAGATAAGATTTTTCAGATTTTTTTAAAAGAATTTTTTAAAAAGTGATAACTGTTTGATCCTTCGACGCTCAACTGCAACTCAATTGTCAACAAATTTACTGTTTGCATGAAATCAGTTTTCATTTTTGAATGAACAGATGAACAGATACATCTTCTGATATAAATCGATGAAATCGGTAAAAATCAAGGTAAATCGATAAAAGAAACGATTGTGTCATCGATTTCTACCGATTGAGCGATACGATCGATATCAATCAAATTAGATTCACCGATTTTTATCGATTTATTGATTGATAAATCGGTACCTATTTCTATCGATTGACTACTCCGGGCGTTGGTAGTGTGACATAAGGGAAATCCATGATTTTAGGCCTCCTCCACACATATCCGGGTATTGAATCCGCTACTTTTTCTTTGCGGATACGGCTTATGTCCACACGTAACCTGTGAATCCGGCAGGCGAGTCCTGTGTTCTGCATTCGGTGTTCCGCATTCAGATTACTTTGACAAGATTTCTGAATCAGCTGACTGGATGAGTATTGCACATCAATTTCTCAGATATTCGTATCACACCTTCTTCTACTATTAGTCTAAGACTGCGGTTATTCCCAGTTTAACAAATACGAAAGCGAAAAATAAAAACAACTTACCTCCTCAAAAAAAGAGAGAGAGAATCGTACAACTCTTACCAAAGCCTTGTACTTATCAATCGTGCCAAATACCGCCTCCGTGACGCTTTGCGCAGCACTATAATGCTGTCACCTTGTACGCCTCGTTTGCTCGTTGGCAATAATGTTGCATACTTTGTTTTCTTTCAGTTTTGCTGAAAATCATTTCGTCGTCAAAATAGACAGAAAGATGACTCCGTTATTTCTAGTTCTCCTTAATCTTTTGGCTGTTGGCCATGCAACAAGTAAGTTCAACAGACGCAATGTTTAATTAACGAGTTAGAGTGTTTTATGACGCTCAAAATGCGAGGTGCGGGCGCCCATTTTATTATTAAAGCGTGATAAAACACGAACTCTAAGACAGTCCTCGTTCCCAGCGTTCACTCTGAAAACTTCCAGTTTTAATGATTGTGAAACATTTACGTAATAGTAATGATGATAATAATACTAATAACAATAATAATAATAATGAAATGCTTCAGTTTAATGATGATGATGATATTTATAATAATAATTAAAAATAATAATAACCTTTTTATTGACAACAAAGCTAACTATTAAAACCTATTTACAATTAATGTCGCTGAAGAGAAAAGTATTCGGTCAAAGCACTATTTACGAGTCATTTCATTTCATAGTCTCCTGTTCATTTCGATTAAAAAAAAATTCAATTCAATTTAAAAAATGTAATAATAATAATAATAAGGTTGCAGGATGTGTCATGTACCGGGAACTGGCTACCAGTTGAACCAATGAGAATGAGATGTTGTAGTTAATTTATTATCTTCATTAGCATACATTACCATGCCCAAAAACAAAAGAAAAACAAAACTTACCTGAGATAAAAAATTAACTACAACATATACATTATAGTAATGATAAAAATCTTTTTTTTACAGAGAACTGTTGGGAACATTTGCCGGAGGGCACATGCCGATACATAAATGATCCCTGCCCAGCAGGTTCTGAAGATTGCTCTAAGAGTTATGCTTGTCCTGTGTCAACCAACAAATGCTGTTGCCCGTCGTCTGTGACGCCAACTGCGACGACGTCTGTGACGACGTCTGTTACGCCGTCCGTGCCGCCGTCTGTGTCGACCGCCCCGCCGACACCTAAACCAAGTTTGTATTATGTTCGCCAATTTCTTTAATATATAGATTTAGCCAGAATTATTGAAGTGCATAAATTTTGCTTCACAAATAGATTTTTTAGAAAAACGTCCACTCGATAAATGCGTTGCTCAAGTACTCAGCATCATTCACTATTCAAGCTTTTCACGGGATCATTTTTGGCTGAAATTCAGGGGTAGACCCAGAAAATTCAGAAAGGGGTGGCCGGGACACTTGCCCACTTGTCATCTGTAGAGATACTTTGTATTTTTCTGACAATTCTATAACAGTAATACAAAATTTCAAAGAAAAAGGGCGGCCTCGGCCCCTCGGCTCCTCGGCCCACTCCTAAATCCGCCCTTGAAATTGGGGATCATTTGCGGTTTTGTGCCCGGCTTTTTCGCAAGCAAAACGTCACTAGTTACTAACATATAACCACCACGATAAGTGATGATTAGGGACCAGTCATAATTTAAGTTGGAGGGGGAGGGGGGGGGGGGGGTGGAGGAGAAATTGGGGGGCCTTCAATTTTTTTTGGATGGAATATGGGGGGCCTTAAAATGCCAAAAGATGACCTTGGGGGGGGGGGTCTTCAAGTTTCTTTTAAGTAGCATCCCTACTGAGCAGCATGATGCTTGAGTATTAAGGGACCTGATTTTGATTCAGTTTTACACAAATTCCTATATTGTATAATACTAAAACAATTTAATCAGCATTTTGACAAAAAGATCTAATGCTCAAATAGTAGGTGCATCAACACAACATCCATTATTGTGTAACACTGAAACAATTTCATCGGCATTTAAACAAATGATTACATGCATAAAGTCATGTTATGCAATCTCACTATCCTTTGTAGATGAGGTTGATGTGGACTCACTGTCACTGTCACTGTGTCACTGTCAAGTTTTTTGCTATTAGAGCATGTACTGCTCATATAAAAAGCAGTAAGCTTTGGCTGATTATCTTCTTTCTTCCTTGAAGCGGTCCTGTCGGCCTCTAACCTTTCGATGGCTTGTCTTATCTCAATTATAACACAATCACTGATATATCCTTGCTCTATAAGCTGTTTGAGAGGCTCTAGGTGAAATCTCTTTCTCAGTTTAGTGTGAAGTGCTTCTCTGTTGTTAGTTGGCACATTCGGAAGTGACAGTGAGTAAGAACGGTAAAGTAAAGAAAATGTTATTTGTTTTTACCATTTGGGTATTATGTAAGAAAGGGGGGCCCTTAAATCTTTTAACATGATTGAAGGGGGGGGGGGGTACCTAAAAAACATGGGTGCTTTTAGTAGGGGTCTGGAAATAATTTGGGATAAAAAACAATTTCTCCTCCACCCCCTCCTCCAACTTAAATTATGACTGGTCCCTTAGCACTTCTGTCGTGCCAGTGAGAAAGCCATCTAAAGGGCTTTTCTGGCCCTGCGTGGCGGGTGCAAAATAGGGGAGGGGAGGGAGGGGAAAGAGTGAGAGGGCAAACAGGTTTCTTCTCCCACCTCACCCTCATACTTAGCGTCTTCGTTCCACTTGACCAGCGGTCGGCCAGCATGCGCAGTAAGGGACGAAGACTCGAGGTACGAGATTGCTCCCACCTTTTTTCGAGGCCTGCCACGCATGCTCAGACTAGGGATCTTAATCTTCAAAATAGCTCATCGTCAGTGAGAATAAAAAATTTACGGATGGTATCCATCGACACAATCCCCCGTTTTCCCTTCCTCTTCTACCTCGCAAGCAGAGGCTTAAATTCTTCTTCTTGATAGAGGGTTCTATCTCAATCGCGTCAAGCCTTTGAAGTCGCTGCAGTAGCTTGAACTTCTAGACTAGTCAATCTTGTCTTCTCTGGATAAAACGCTTGCAGCGTACGGCTTTTAGGCCTAATTTCAAAACTGTATCTTAACAACGTGCAGCGGATCTATGCTTAAAGAAGATCTCAACCGATTCATGCAGAGTCTTTCTCGAGGTACGCGTGTGTTTTTCGTTCGTGGTTCGTAATTAAAGGAAGAGGTCGAACACTGCAGGAGGGGCACTTTGAATTTCAAGTGACGGGAATGATCGAAGGATTTTTTTGGGTTTGAAATTTTCGCTTCAGGGATTTTTTGGGGGTAGAAAAATTTGGCGAGTATATTTTTGGGCGGCTTTATTCAAGTACAGGTTTTTTTTGGAGCGGGTGCGGGAGGGTATTCAAAACAATATGAAGATTCGTGTTAGTGCCCGTGTATCGCGGCCGCGTAGTTCTGCCCAAAAAAGTACATCCAAACTTGTCAAGGCTGGGAAATTCGACATCGGATTTTTTTGGGGCTAATTTTTGAACTGTTTGGTCCATTCGATCATCCCCGGTCCTTAAAACCCGGAGTACCTTCCCTAGGGTCGAACTAAAAAACGATCGGGGAGGGGCCATAGAAAGAAACCAGGGAAAAAACTCGCTTCTTTTTTCCGTCTCGCCCCGCTCCCCTTCCCACCGTTTTCTCGTTAGTCCTCTGTTTATCTTTCGCACGGCTTTGGCTCTTACTTTTCGAACCACAAATAAAAAAAACAGACCAAAAATCGCCTGATACGCAGGTTAGCGAAAGAAACTCCGCTCTGCTAGTGGGATATTTCACTTTCTACGCCAGGAGGATAATGATGATAATACTAATAATAATTATTATTTTAAATTTTTTAATAATAATAATAATAATAATAATAATAATAATAATTTTGTTGATAACAATGCTAACTATCCTATTGACAACAATTTCGCTTAAAAATACTATTCCGTCAAAACACTATTTACAATTCCTTTCGATTAAAAAGCACTTAGTTTTGATAAGAAAAAAAAACTTAATCATATCAAATTATTAATTATTCATTTCATAATAATAATAATAATAATAATAATAATAATAATAATAATAATAATAATAATAATTTATTCTTCACAGAGTACTGTTGGGAACATTCGTTGGACGCCAACTGCGAATTCAAATATGATCCATGCCCACGGAATCTTACAGATTGCTCTCAAGACTTCGTTTGTCCTTTGTCAACCAACAAATGCTGCTGCCCATAGAGACAAGTGTGTAACACCCCTTGTTATATATTCCACCACGCGGTAGACTGTTTGCCATAAGCAAATGAAACCTGGTGTTGGACTCGCATGTAGAATTGTATGAATGCCGAGTCACCTGAACAACAGAAAATAAAAGGTGTAAATAATAGAAATTCTGTTGTTTTTTATTTTGACTCGAACAATATTTTGATCTGCGTATTGAGGGTTAGGGTTAGGGTTAGGATTAGGGTTATGGTTTTAGTACAGGTGTTTGAGGCTTTTTGAAAAACAAGGCTTTTGACCAGAGTTCCCGGTTGGTTTGAGATAACAGCAGTCTCTCCACGCCACTTGCCGAAAGGAACGTTTCGCCAGGAAGGACATCTGAGCGTCAGCGACAGAAATTTCATTCTGATGGCGAAAAGAATAAATAATCGGTAGTCATGGCGTCCCAAATGTAAATTTGTTCGATTTTTTGATTGGAGAGACGGCGCGCTGTATTAGCGGGCTAAGAAAGGTCTTTCTAACTTGAATGCCGAGACTAAAGGCCTGACTTACTGATCATGGTCAGTCTTGTGACGAATTGTACGCAATGGGACCGTATGCTTTTTTTTGGGAGGGGGGGGGGGGGGCATTTTTTCACGCCTGTGCAGCCTCCCAAAACCTGTCTCGTATCCAGACGTCTCTCTCTCGATGTAAAATTTGCGCGCCACGCACGGCGAGAAGGTGAGGACATCTCTCTTCTTTCTCCTTCAAACCAAACATTTCCGCTCGAGTTAATGCGCGAAAGCTGGAACTAGAGCAAAAAAAGAGTTTTTTCCCCTCTCTCTGCAAGTTTTCGCGTAATAACTCGAGCGGAAATGCCTGGTACGCAGTCTATCGTATGGTCCCTTGCGCTTCGTCACCAGTTAGTCGCGTTTTGCGCTCGCCTCTGTGTAGCCTGTGCCAGGCTCTCAGATAGTATAGTGGGGACGTATTAAAACGAGCAAAGCGGTTAGAGCCCTGGAAATGTAATCCAGAGGCCCTGAGTTGAATCCCCGCCTTAACAACCGGTAGTCCCGATTTCAAATCCTCGGTCATACTTGCTTGGGATTCTTAGCCTTGTTGCCTACATTTCAGTTATTTGTTCCTATCTTTATTTGTGCGCCACAATGAAAACTACTACTTTACCCTTTGGACTCTAATTTAAATTTTTGTGTTTTTTGTGTATTCAATTGGTGTTTTCCGAAAAAGGTAGGGAAATCTGTCATTTTGTTTCTGACTACCCACCGCGACCTATCCCCCTTTCGCCACCAACTCGGGACCTGGGGCTAAAAATAAGAGGCCGTTGTTTGGGAGTAGCGTGACTGTCTACAAACGGTCCAAGCCAAACTCACGTTACGAGGAAAGGGTGTAAAGTAATCACGCGTCACCTATGGTATGTAAATTACTTGTGGACTGACGAAGCTATTTGGGCAATACGACATGATCGCCAATATTATACAGAATATTTTAAAGTCGATATTGGAGCACATTTAATAGAGCTTTATTTAATAAAGACCAATAAAAGGTAAATTTTGTACATATGTAGAAAAAAGGTCTTGTTGCGAGAAAGAAGAAACACTTTTAAAGAGTAGGGACCACGGGTTTTCGTCTAAGTATTACGCTGAAACACAAACCAAAAATACACAGACCGAGTCCGATACAATAAGGAGCTCTCGGAAGCTATACTCATGATGATAGATTTGTATCTTTCTGCCATCTTGAGGCCGGAATTGTTATCTCTTACAAGTGCACTTTCAATGGAAGTATTTAATTGGCAATAATATTTCCACTGTTTTAAGGAGTCTGAATTCAACACGTTTCCACCTCACCAACTTTGGTCACTATTAGCCCCGGCCTAACCCTAACCTGACACAGATCCGAAACCTGTCGGTTAATGTCACTTTAAACGCTTAGCTGTGCATCGATTTCGGAATTGTTGCTGTAACCTTTTAAAATCAAGATGGTTCTCCCATCAGCACTTGATGACCGCTTACAAAAAAAATTAATCAAGCAGGCAATCTCACAGGAATAATTGAGCCTACTAGCTTTGAATGATAACTTGAAAAACTAAACGCTTTTACGACTTAGGTACACCGATTTTATTTCGTGTGTTCAGCCATTTGTTGTACCTGTATGTAGATGACAGATCAAAAGAGTGTTTGATATAATAGCTGCGAAAATTTATGTGCGTCCTTTAAGCGTTTTCAGAACTATAATAATGGACGTGATCCGGAAATATTGCAGATATTGTTCAAATTGACCCGCTTCGAAAACTGAAACGTGTTGTATGTTCCTTTCTTTAACCACTCCTTGCTAACCAGGATAAACATTACTAAACAGTGATCTACAACGATTCCACCCGGGAAGGTTGCCGTGTAGCTTCGTGTAGCCCTTTGAGGTAAAGTGTTCCAATTCAGTTTTCTCGCTTTTGACTTTGATATTCAGGACAAATTCTGTTTTATTGAAAAGAACTGAAGTAATATCAAAGCGTTATTCATACAACTTACATTTTTTTAGTCACTACTCAGTCCTTTTCCCCCGCCAGAACAAGTTTAAATTCGACAAATGATTTTGGAAAGGACAAACAATGAAAACATCCCTGCTCAGTTAAGCCAGTCGTGAGGTAGCCTGAATTTCATCCGATTCTTTCTAGTCGTTTTCTCCTATCAGCGAAGACGTTACCGAGGGAGTAATAACGACTCGAAGTAATCGGATGAAATTCAGGCTATAAATCTCCGTGACTAAGAACCTGGTTTAATGCAAGGTAAAATTGTTATTGAATACAATTACAAACTAAATGCAGTTCTTCTTTTTATGTTCATCTTTACATAGCGTCTTATTTGGTGTGCAGATTTTAAATGAGGATTGACAAGCTGAACCTCTAAATACTCTTAGCTGTATTGTTTTTTTTTTCCTTCAGAAAATAGGAACCTATTTAAGAAAGTAAATAGCCTAAACTTGTGCCAACTACCATTTATATAAGAACCTGTTTAGGTTAACTTGGAAAAATCCAGGTTCTTAGTCGCGGGGTTTTACTGTAATATGCATTTTTACGGTCGCCGGATGAAAACAAAACAAAACAAAACAAAAAGGCAACTTCGCATGCAAATTCTACGGTTGGGATTCAACGGCCGATCGATGCACGGATTTGATCCATCGGCGGGGAAAGAACCAATCAATTATGGGTTTGCCTCGGTTTCGTTTGAACTCAAAGGTACAGATCTCTGACTAATTTTACTGACACTAAGGTGATTAGCACAAGCATGCGCATACAAAATAGGAACATGAGCAGCAACATCATCTATAAAGTGTTTGTTGAAAATGTTAGCTATTTCCATGTTGTCAGTAATCAACCATCCTTCCTCCAAAAGTTGTATACGTTGTTTTTGAGTACCTTTGGAAGGTAATAAAGGCTTGAATTTTTTTTCCAGAATTCACCAGGGTGGGCACATTCAGCAGAAGCCTGAATGAAATAGGATTTCGTAGACGTTTTAGGGCGGCAGCGAGGTTTCTCTGCTTCTTTAAATTGTTCTCAATTACCATCAGATTTATTTTCCCTTAAATTTCCTGAAAAGGATGTTACGCCTTGAAATTGCAAAGTAGATCTCAAGAGTAATCCAGGGCAGCTGATCGTCTCCGATGTACTTCTTTTTAAATGGCAAGTGCTGATCAACAGCGTTAATAAATAGATGATGCCAGTGGTCATGAATATCATCAATGTAATCATAGATGTAGGCTGAGTCCCAGGGGATGTTACTAAGATCAGCTAGATAGCAATCTTTTTCGAATCCCTTCATACTTCGATATTCAAAGAGCTTTGCTGGAAGTAGAGCAATTGCAGTTTTCTGCCGAGCAATTTTCTACATATTTATAAAGCTCTCTTGAATAGACTTAATTCTGATAAATTTGACACTTTCTCAAGTAATTTTTATCAGCATCATAGCTCATATAATATTCTATTCGCCTGGCAAAATACCTATAAGCTTAAACTCGATAGATGGTCCAACGGGCGTTGTTGTCGGTTAAGAATTCACACGGTGGCTAGCGGTTTGCAATTTCAGTGCCAAAGGACAAGGACGATATGCCAGAAAAACAAAGAGGCATGATATTATCTTTTCAATCATTGAATTATTTCCCTTACTGATTCGCTTCTCGCCTCTGAAATATTTTACTTTGTGAAAAATGCATTGCAATTATCCGCTGACCACCACGCAATGTGACCGCTTTGCAAGTTGTGAGAACATCGATTCTGGGTCCCAGACTTCTCTCTTCCTCCACGCTGGTTCCGACCTTGCGATCGGTCCAAACCAAAGTCTCCAGGGAATCTACACCTTACATTTACACTTTTACAGCTCGATCGCTTTCGATCGAGAATTTTTCTGACTCCAGCAATACTTTGCGCGGCACTAGCTATGCCGCTTCGCAAGCGGAGCGACCTCGCTACGCTTGCTCGTTGACTATTTAAGAATGTTGCATACTTCGTTTTCTTTCAGTTTTGTTGAAAATCATTTCGTCGTCAAAAAAGACTAGATGATGGTTCCGTTATTTCTCGTGCTTCTTAGTCTTTTGGCTGTTGGCCATGCAACAAGTAAGTTCAATAGATATAATCAGGTTGGAGTGTTTTATGACGTATGATAAAACACGAACTGGAAGACATCCTCATTCCCAGCGTTCAGTCTGAGAACGTCCAGTTTTAATGACTGTGATACATTTACATATGCATAATAATAATAATGATAATGATGATGATGATGATGATGATAATAATCTATTTTTTACAGAGTACTGTTGGGAAAATTCGCCGGAGGCCGCCTGCTATTATAAACAAGATCCCTGCCCAAAAGGTCTTAAAGATTGCTCTAGAAACTTTGTTTGTCAGGTGTCAACCAACAAATGCTGTTGCCCAAAGTCTGGCCCGTCGTCTGTGCCGCCGTCTGTGTCGACTGCCCTGCCAACAACTAAGCCAAGTTTGTATTATGTTAGCCAATTCCTTTAATACCTTACTTGTATTAAAATTCGCGTCGTACCCATTTTCGCTCAGCTTTAAATTCGTGCGATTTAATTTCGCGCACCTTGTTAAGACTTATTCGCGCAGTTTTAAATTCGCGCAAGTAATTTTCCGTGTTCTTTCTTTTTGGTTTGTTTAATAGAGCTATCAACAATAAACGCATTTATAATGAGTGTTTTTTATCAACAAATACTACAATATTTGTCAAAACTTAATCAAAAAGCGATTAGGTGGCCCTAAGAAAATGCTTTCAAAATTATGTAAATTATGTAAATCAACTGATTTGCATTACTAACAATGAGTGTCTCATATTACACGACAAAGCTTTTCGGGGGATAATAGTTCGCGCAGTACTAAAATTGACGCACCCAGCGCTGTCCGAATTCTAGTACTGCGCGAATTTTAATACAAGTAAGGTATATAGATTTAGCCAGGGCTAAAAGCGAGGTACTCGTCAATATACTTATAGTTTACTCAAACAAAAAATAAAATAGTGTAATACTAAACGGCGACAATGAGAACGGCAAAAAAATCAAAGATTTAATTAGCAAAAAACAACTTTGCACTTGCAGCACACTTTTTTGGGACATTTCTTTACCATTGTTTTGCTCCATTACAACTTGAAACTTTCTAGTTTATACACGTTTTGTTGAGGAAATGTCATATGTATTCCTGTTCGTTTTTTTTTTTACTGGCACTCATTTTCACCTTGGAGGCGGCTAGCATTTGTCATTTTTTGACCGACGCTATAAAATTTTCCTGTTTTCCCTTCAACGAAATTCGTCACCTTTGTATTTTATCTTTCGCTTTAGCTATTTCCTCTGTTACTCATCTCAGTGTAGACAATAAGATTTGGTCAAAAAAACAAAAAGAAGAAGACAGACTTGGCTTTGCTGTTGTGTTTTTTCTCGAAAAGTCTGGGTGGCCATGCGATTTACCGCCAAAAAGGTGCGGGTGCTAGCTAGAAATGCAAATTTCTTGCCGGCTTTCATGGAAGGGTGGACGTACGTACGTGTACGTGATTTCGTAGTTTTGAGTTAAACTGACACTATACGAAGCCGAAATAAGTTTCACTCAATAAGTGCGTTGCTCAAGTACTCAGCATCATCCACTATCCAAACTTTTTACTGGATCATTTTTGGTTGAAATTCATAGGCGGATCCAGAAAATTCAGAAAGGGGTGGTAGGGACACTTGCCCACTTGCCAGCTATAGCCTCGTCCCCCTCGGCCCACCCCTCAAAACCCCCCTTAAAATTAGGAATCATTTGCGATCCATTTTGGGAATAATTTGCAGTACTGTGCCCGACTTTTTTCGCAAGCAAAACTTAACAAGTTACTAATATAATACATAGATTTAGTCCTGGGGGCTAACAGCGAAGCTCTGGTTAATATCTATAGTTTAGTAACAGTTAATATGAAATCGGAGCAACGAAAACGGTAAAAAAGTCAGTGAGTCTAATTAGCGAAAAAAATGAAACAACTCTGCATGTGCAGCACAATTTTTTGTACATTTCTTTGCCTTTGTTTTTCACGATCACAACGTGAAACTTCCAGAAACGTCTTAGTTTCGTTTTATGAAGGAAATGTTGTATGTGTACCTGTCGCCTGTTCGCCTTTTTTTTACGCTCCCGCTCATTTTCACTTTGGTGGCTGCTAGCATTTCTCACTTTTTCACCGCCGCTATAAGTGTTTCATGTTTTTCTTTCCACGAAATTTGTCTCCTTTTTTTATATCCTGCTCTAGCTCTTTCTCTGTTCTCCACGTTAATGTAGACATAAAAACAAAGAATCGGCTTTGTTGTTGTTGTTATTGTTTATCTCTAAAAGTCGGGGTTGCTATGCGATTTATCCCCGAAACAATCGGGTTCTTGAAATGCAAAATTTTACCCCGGCTTACGTAAGTGGGGTGGACGTACGTGCGAACGATTTTCTCAGAACCAAAATTTCTTGGATGCATGGATAACCTAGTTTTCTTACCCATGGTGCTCCGCTGCGCGAGAGCTCCGCTTCAACCACCACAATAAATGACAATGTTCAATAAAATTGGTAATTCTGTCTGAAAAATCAATAGTTTCGGGCCACCGGAGTAAAGTGCCCATGAGAAAGCCATCTCAAGGGCTTTTCTGGCCCTGCGTGAGGTGTAAAAAAGTGGAGGGGAGGGAGAGACGTATGAAAGAGCAACACCCCTCTCTTTACCCCTTCTTCTTCCACCCTTTTCAAGGCCTGCCACGCATGCTCCGGCCAGGGCTGTTAATCTCCAAAATAGCTTATCTTCCTCTTCTACAAAATAATAAATAACAATATTCACCGAAGTGGAGGTGGCTGAACAGGCACCACTAGCCATCGATACTAATAATAACAATAATAAATAATAATAATAATAATAATAATAATAATAATAATAATAATAATAATAATAATAATAATAACAATAATAATAATAATTACAATAATTTTAATAATAATTTATTCTTTACAGAGTACTGTTGGAAAAACCCGCCGAAGCCAACTGCCATACGGCAGGCCAACTGCTATTCCAAAAATGATTCCTGCCCACCGGGTCTTAAAGATTGCTCTGATGAATTCGTTTGTCCTTTGTCAAGCAACAAATGCTGCTGCTCGTCGTCTGTGCCGCCGTCTGTGTCAACCGCCCCGCCGACACCTAAGCCAAGTTTGTATCATCTTTGCCAATTCCTTTACTATATAGATTTAGCCAGGGCTAGAAGCAAGGCACTCGTCAATATACTTATAGTTTACTCAAACAAAAAATAAAATAGTGTAATGCTAAACGGCGACAACAATGAGAAAGGCAAAAAAAACAAAAATGAAAGGTCTAATTAGCAAAAAACAACTTTGCACTTGCAGCACACTTTTTGGTACATTTCGTTGCATTGTTTTGCACGACTACAACGTGAAACTTCCTGGTTTATACACGTTTTATTGAGGAAATGTCATATGTATTCCTGGTTCACTTTTTTTGCTCTATAGGCATGTGAGGCCCCACGAGCTTCGCACGAAAATATCAGGCCGGCGCTTCGTGCCTTGCAAAACCGATTTTGAGGAAAAAAAAGCGACTGTTTTGCAGTCTTAGGAGCGAGGAGAGACGGCTGTATTCGCAGGCTAAGAAAAGTAGGCTAGAGTCCTGACCTACTGATCATGGTCAGTGTTGTGTTGTGAGACTGTATGGAGGAGGCCTTTCTCCACCTTTGTGCAGCCTCCCAAAACCTGCCTCGAATCCAGACGTCTCTCTCTCGATGAAAATTTTTCGCGCCAAGGAAGGCGGGAAGGAGAAAACGTCTCTCTTCTTTCTCCTTTCCTACGGTTAGCCTTCGTAGCAAACGCTTCTGCTCGAGTTAATGTGCCAAAGTTGGAACCAGAGGAAAATAAAATTTTGGGCTCTCTCTCTCTACAAGTTTTCGCGCAAAAAACTTGAGTGGAAACGCTTGGTACGCAGGCTATTCTATGATCCCTTGCGTCTCGTCACCAGTCACTCTCGTTTTGCGCTAGCTTCTGGGCAAAAAACGAATCGGCGCGCGAGGAGGGAGGCGGTCCCAAAACAGTTCCATAATTACAACATCAACACAGGGTCGAGCACAAACTCAAAATGTTCCCTGTATCAATTCGATCTTTATTTACTTGCTTTGTTTCCCTACTTCTAGCAGACAAAGAGATAAAGTATGCATGCATGGCAATGGTTTGGTAAAAGCCCCCAAAACGCAGTGTTACTAGATTGCATGACTAGACCGACTCTAATTTAGCAATTTTTTAATTTAGTGATGTTAAACACTTGCGCTGCTTTTTTCATGCCTCTCCCTTTCGCACTGTTCCGCACATCCCCAGTCGCTCGAGACTGGGCTTTGTTTCTCTCGCGTGTTTTAGTCGACGGACTAAGAAAAAAAAGAAGGGTAACAGAGAGACTGCTTGGAGCGTTTCTTGTTTAATTAGCTGGGGAAATTCGAAATCTCGTCTTCAGATCCTCCGTTAGGAGGCAGGGAAGCCAGGCGGTTAGAGCCCTGGACTTGTAATCGAGAGGCCCTGACCACCGGTAGTCCCGATTTCAGATCCTCGGTCATACTTGCTTGGGATTCTTAGTCTTCTTGACTACATTTAAGTTATTTGTTCCTATCTCTATAATTACTTGTGCGCCACAATGAAAACTGCTGCGTTATCAGTAATAGTACTGACCCTAAAAAGTTGTTTTTTCTTTGACCATTGGAGAAAATAAATAAGCTGAGACGTCTTTTGCTGGACAAAACATAAGCAATGTCTGCATGTCTTGAATTATTGCATACTTGACAATTAGTTTGTTGCTTTGTTGCAATTTTGTTAATTTAATGTTGATATTAAATACGGACAACAATCTCTACAAAAAGATGTCGTGATAACAGGCAAATTGAAATAACAAATTCTACCCGTTTGGGCTTAGATTCCCGTCCGTTTGGTGAGTATTGCTGCGACTTTCAAGGTGTATGTGTTTCCTTATAGATACCAGCTCTTTTTTGTTCGGGGTCTCTTGTTTTCTCGTCTCGCTTGGTAGTCTGGCCAACTGGATCAAGCTTGGTGAGTGGTTTTCGCCTCTTATCCGTTTTCTCTTCTGAGTGGATACGAGCGTCCGTCATTTTTGGTCTTGCCTTCATCGGGGCTTAACTTTTAGGTACGTTTTTTACCTTTTTCTTGTCTTTTTTCTATTTATTTTTTCTAGTTAGCTAATTGTTTTTCGCTTTGCTGTAACTAGCTTTTGCTTTGTTTTGTGAGTTTTTGTGTCTTTGGGACACCAATTACTTGGTCCTTTTGCAATTAGCCTTTTTACGCTAACTGCATATTTTTTCTTACAACAAGAACGCGCTTACAGCGGCGTCCACGTCTCGCCTGCTTGGAGATTAGATCGAGAAATAAGGAGGCGATTAATTCTACAAGAAACATGATTTACTCGCTAAAGGTTTTTTACTTCCTACTGTATCGACGTCGGTACTTTTTATTTGTTTCTGAATTGATTTAGTACGCCTGTTAGCGACAACCAAAAATACCTCTCCGGCAGCAGGCTATACGCGTGTATAAATACACGAAAATTCAAGGGCCTCGATTCCAGAGAAATTACATCATTGCCAGATATCGCAAAAGTGATTTACATGGCACGTCATTTCAATCAACAACGAGCTTTATTTGCATGACCATACAAACACATACAGTATTGCAAAAGCTATGTTTAGGAATCAAAATTACAACATAGGGCAATTACGTTACTTTGATAATAATTTGTCACGAACATCAAAACAAGCTGAAATATATTTTATGAATTGTATATTGATAAAGTATTTAGAAGAGTTCATCAGTTCATTGATCAAACCGTTTATACTTAACTGGGTAATATTTGGAATCAGAGTCTTGACTTTATAGTAAAATTTATTCCTAATCCTAGAGTATGTAGGACATTGAAAAAGAAAGTGAACTTCGTCTTCTGTTACATTGCATCCACAAAAAGGGCAATGCCTATTATCCTTCGTAGTTTGATTGTATCTGCCTATTTCTATCATTAGTTTGTGATTGCTTATTCGTAGTTTTACTAGAGCCCTTCTCCCAGCTGTTCCTCTTGCTAAGTCTAAGTAACTAGAGGAGGTATGATCGGTTTTAAAAGATCTATAAAATTCAAGTTTTTGAGAATGTTGAAGGGTGTTTTGCCAATATGAGATATATTCCTGTTTCATTGAACTTACATAGCGTTTTACCATGGCTATATCTAATAAATCAGGGTTAAAGTCAGGAAGCTTGAAGTATTCTGACATATTCATTAAATGAGAGTGGAAGCTATTTTTGCCATTACAGTGTAAGTCGAATGACATTAAAAACGCTTGTTTGACGAGAGATTCATCATCTTTAGACTGTATATACAAAATGTATTTGAGAATTTTTTGATTGATTGTGACATTTAAAGGAAAACGACCAAGCTCTGCTCTACAAGCTATATTAGAAGCTTTGTTGTTTATTACCTCCAAGTATCGTTTACAAAATTGAAGGTGTGCTTTCTCGATTTTTGAGCCGAAAATAAATCGCATGCTCATTACAAGACTCATTTGCATACAGTGAAAGCTTACAACACCCGATCATCGCAATTTTGCTAATTAAGATTCTTCTTTTTTTTTCGACCACTCAATACTGTTCACTTGCACCAAAGTAATCAACGCTTTCAAGCGATAGAATTGGTGGACCGACACATTTCGGAAAAACTCTAAATTTAATCTTTCCTAGGCTTTCTTCTCAAAACATGCGTGGCTTCGATCACGCAACGATTCTTAGTCCCAGTTTCCACGGTCTTCGTAAGAAACGCCTGGCACAATGACCTGCCTTTTGTGTCCTAAATTACGAAAAGAAAATTCCCGGGGGGGTTCCAGAAAAATTGGGAGGGGGTGTGCGGCACGCCTCCTGAAACCCTTACCCTATTTCAGAACAGAAATCTGTGATTTTCCCTACACTATTTCAGACCCGGTCAAAAAATTTGATACCCTGTTTCAGACCTGAAGCCCTGGAGCCCGGCGCGTGACCGGAGCGGGTGACAAGCTGTTACGGCACGTACACGGTGGTTGGTGTAAACATTTTAAAGGGGAATGGTCTTATCGCCAAATGATGAAGAAGTAGCTAATTCTTCTAAAAAACATACCCAATTCAAGACTAGAGTGCACAAACCATACCCTATTTCAGACCAAACAAGAATGGCCGAAAGGCGATTTTTAACTGGGCTGCCAAGGGGCTATTTTTTCTGAGGGGAGGGGGCGGCTATACACACTCAGGCTACTATAAAACCTTGTCGCCGACCATTGTGTGAGACAGAATCTCATGTGAAACTGAAACATAAACTCATTCAGAACATTGTACCTTTTTGAAAGACTTTCGTCACAAAAAAACAAGTACCATTTTAAAGTGGGGGCTGTATAATAACTAAACAAGTTAGTCATTAATTCTAAGCAGGAAACGATTTGCATTATTTTCACGCACCCCTCCCCGAATCCCTCTGTCTTCCAAAATATAGGGTGACAGTATAACGTGACTAATTTGACGTAACCGGAAATTCCAAAAATAATTGTCGTTCTACGAGTATAAAATGCGACAGGGTCAGCTACTCGCCACTGGGCTAATTTACACTAGACAGAAATATTGTATTGGATGAAACCCAGAAGTTTACTAAAACAGACAGCCAACTGGCCATTGATCCGGATCCAGGGGCCTCACTGACTGCACGGAGACTTTAAATAGACGATCCTAATTTGCGGTCTACAGTCTACATGAAAACGCACTATTTTTTTCCACAAGATAAAAAATATTCAGTTTTAAGATTTTCCTCTTGGTATTTTTCTCTAACTTAAAGCAATAACATCCTTTGAATTTTGTGACCTAAAAAAGTTTAAAGGTTTCTCGCTCGCATGTTGCTTTCATCAGCATGCACTTTAAACAATGTAAATAGATGAAAAGATCGATAACATAATTTTTTTACCTGATACCGATATGAGTTAAAAATTCGCTCGAGTTCGCTATTTGTCTCACGACACCCATGACTAACTTTTCTTCATGGCAGATAACTATGCCGCTTTATAACTCCTCCAAAGTTTTTGTGCCAGCTAAACAATATGGAAACACTATTCACAGTCCTTGGATATTAAAAAGACTGAAGGTAACACACAATGTGTCCTTGTTTACCTGTGATCACATCTCCAAGCGAATTAACTCTCTCTTTTCAAGCGATTCATTTCAATCACAATAATTGACCCTTATATTAATTAAACCCTATGGTTCATTCATAATAAAACTGTTTTTGCCCCTCACATTTACTGTCTTCGTTCGTATTCAAAACACCTTTAGAAAAATAAAGGTCGTGTAAGTCACGTGTATTATGTTTCGAGATAAATGGATTATACTCTTTTTTAAGTTCGCATTTGGCGGTGACTTTAGTTTACATCTCCCTAAAATGGTGCAAGAAACATCAAGAAACATCACGCAAGCTGAAAATCTACAAAGGCATGTTTTTTGAAACTTGCTAATGCTGACATCAATACATCTGATATATCTTGCTTGCTGAACGGACGAAAACACAGAATTGTGATCACAAGATCATGTACAAATTTAATGATAAAAGCTTAGCAAGATACAGATACAAACAAAAGCAAACCCCCTGAAACCTCGACCTGGGCTACACTTGTATGCTCTACTCAGTCACCAAACCTTGTCAGTAATAGCTCCTATTTCCTCAAGGCGGTCTTTGTGAAGCTCCCGGATGGGATGTCCCGGTGAAGCTTTGAACTTGTGTGCTAAATTCTCAGAGTTCCTATTTTTGTCCGTGTCTTCTTTATGGTTAGTATCCGAAATTTAGACCTCCAAAGTGGCGTGTGTTGCATTAAAAAGAAGGAAATATTTAAAGGAAAAGCCAGTCTTCTAACATGGCAAAATTGTCACGTCCCTCGCTCATGGACGTGCGTAACATCAGGATTCATCTGACATTCATCGGCAACTGCTTTGTTCGCTTCACTGAGTACGACAGCTTACAATCAAGTCTTCAGCCATAGTGTCGTCAACTGGTGAAATACTTTGCTCATAAATTGTGCTTATTAATTGCTCATGTACTACATCGATCGATAATTCTCTCTTTAAGTTCACGTAGCCTGTGAACGGCAGGATTCTCCTCGCTTATCGCCGCTGAGGGACGTTTCGCGAGGAGGGACGACGTTCATCCTCGCGAAACGTCCTTCAGCGGCGATGAGCGAGGAGAAACGTCTGCCGTTCGCAGTCTAGAGTTCACGAAGCGGCCCCAGCGTTCCAAACCTGACGGATTTTTCTGAGTTTCCCAGCGCCAACATCATCAACTGACTTAAACTCGAACAATAAAGAAAATTATAGAATGACTCCTATGGTCGAATCGCTTCGAACAACGCAAATAGCCTTCTTCAGGTTCGCACGCCTTCTGGGTTTCTGGGAGGGGTGGGAGGGGGGGGGGGGCGGAGACGAGGTACAAAGAGTAGTCGTGCAAGGGTCCGTGCAAGGGAAAATCCTATGAAACCACTTGTGAGAACATCGTTTCTCGGTACCAGACCCTCGTGTCTTCCCTCCCCCGGGAGGCCGTTTTTCTGCACCGACGACCGAAAACCGAATTTATGACTGGGCCGCACAGGTAGCCCAGTAAATGGTCGAAATTGATACCCTATTCCAGACCAAAACGGCTAAAAAAACCATACCCTTTGGCACGGCACATCCCTAAATAGCCTATATAAGGGACTACCCCCCCCCCCCCTCCCGCCGGGGCGAAAAACGCGCTGCAGATTATGAGTCTCGCTGCTACGCAAGCGAGACTAATTAGTGTCTTCCTGCCACTAATTGGTTATTTTTGGTAAGTTAGGGTGCGTTCGATTGGGAAATCCGGATTTAGATTTTAAAATCCGGATTTCGGATTTGCAATCGAACGCGAAATCCGAAAGCGGGTTTCAAAGCTGAAATATAAAAACTCGACTAAAATTTTGCTAGGATCTCATTTTTTGAAAACCATTCACCACCCCAATCGTTTCAAGAGAAAATGGTGCGGGGAAACTTAAGCTTTATGGGCATGGTCTTACAAGTGTAAAATTAATTAATTAATTAATGGAAATATTATTGATCTCCGTTAGTTGTTCACTTATTTGCCACACAGCTCTAGAAAGTTGCGCCGGCGTGATAAAATACAGTGGTAATTCAGTCTGTGATTGGCAATTTTTTCGAGACTACTGTTATTCAGGCCCCATCCAAACGTATCCGGATATTTTTTAATTCGCAAATTTTTCTTCTCGGATTCAAAAATTTCTACGTCCACACGTATCCATATTCAACTCGAATTTGCCCGTCCACACGTATCCGGATCCACTCTCAGTTCGTCAGCTAATTTGTAAAGCGATCTTTGGCTCGTGCGAAAATTTTATCGCCAATCGTCTTCAGTAACTGTTTCACTGTTATTAAAACTGTCCAGCAAGCACTATTTCGCGTTTATCTTGTTTATGGCGTCCAGTTCGTCCGTCCACTTCAAAATGTAAAGCCGCCGTTTGGCATAATTGAAGTGTACGGTAATCATAGCTAGGTTTAACTGCAGAGGCGTTATAAGACTTGAAACTGAAGTCCAAGAAAAGTAAAGAAGCGATAACATTGCGCTCGGCGCCGTCTTGAATATTTACGGTAAAGAACTGGGCTCAATCTTGTGACCCCCCCCCCCCTCCCGCCCCTGGATAAAAAATATCCACACGATTCCGGATTCATACAGCGTATTCAAAAATTTCCACTCTCGAGAGTGGATTCAAAATTTGCGGATTCGTATGCAGCATTCATCGGATACGGCGGACGGAAGCCGTATTCGGAAAGAAAAAGTTGCGGATTCAAAAATATCCTGATACGTGTGGACGGGGAATCAGTCTGCTAATATTCAAAACCAAATTTGATGGAAATTGTTTTGAACATTGGACGTGTCGGAATTCACGCGGATCTATTCTTGTCTTGCTGAAGATGAAATTTTGCAAAGCATCGCATTTTGTGTCAAAACAAATTTGTTTCATGAAATTTCGCGAAGACATCTGAAAATCGCAAACATTTTTACTCGCCAAAGAAGTATAAGAAAATAAAGTATAGTTGGGGCCCAGGCTTCAGGTATATAAACGGTCGAGAATTCGTAGCTGAAGTAAAGTGGAACCGCTATTCAGGGGACACCCTCGAGACCCAAGCAAGTGTCCCTGGAATAGAGGTGTCCCCTGAATGGAGGTTGGGTTGGGGTTTGTTCTACCTCGGAATCTGCTGCAGTTATAATTTCAAGCAGCTAGATAATGTATAAAAGCAAGAGAGAATAATCTCCCTCGAAGAAAAAGTCACGATTAACTTATACATCTCTGCGATGTTGTGTGTGGAATTCGCACAAGTACTTTTACATCAATTTAAGTGAGATTGTTCATGTTTTGAACTTGTCGCCAATGTGACTAGTGTACACTTAAACTTATCAACAAGTGGTCAGTCACTTTGTGAGTGCTAAAGTGTCCCCTGAATGGAGGTTATATCCGGGTTTCGCGACCCAGAAAAAGTGTCTTGTCCCTTCAATAGAGGTAACAAATATAAATATGACTACTACTTTCTAAAATTCCTTTATTTTTTCCTAGAGGTCGACTTGTAGCAAGTCTCAAAGATTACGTTAACAATTCTAGGTGACCCTTGAATAGAGATGTCTCAAAGGAGAGGTTCCACTGTATATTGTGTGGCACGAAATGTTTGAGGCAGTTTATTTTTGCGGATTGTCGATTTTTTGTGTTTTGCGGAGACCAATTTTTGCTATTAGGGCAGATTAGTTTTTCTTGCTGGGAATTAATTCTTGCGATTTTCAGAAAGTACCCAGTACCCAGCACTGATAATATATTCGTTTTTATTGAGTACGTGCAAATTATAGAAATACATATTTTCAAACAATACGACGGTGTGCGTACCCTATGTAAAACCAGTAAGTTCATTGTATACCGTTTTGTTTCTGAAAGGAAGAGACAAGTTGTAATTGAACAGACGCGATTTCTTAGTACTGTATTTTTGTCTAGCGAGTATAAGTTAGAGAATGTTTATTCTGGAGTAAATTTTTGCGGGAAAAATGGTTATTTCCGGGAACTTATTAGTCGGGTCGCTGGAAAAATCGCAAAAATTAGAACCCGCAAAAAGTTCGTGCCACACATGTATCCGTAAAAGGCAGGGTAATCTATCATTTCCTTTCTGGTGCCCACTGCGCCCCACCCCACCTCCCCACCGTCACCAACTGGGGCCAAGAATACGAGGCCGTTGATAGCAAGAAGCGTGACTAACCACAAACGGCCCAAGCCAAACTCACGTTACGAGGAAAGGGTGTAAAGTAATCACGCGTCACCTATGGTATGTAAATTACTTGTGGACTGAAGAAGCTATTTGGGCAATACAACATTGATCGCCAATATTATACAGGATATTTTAAAGTCGATATTGGAGCACATTTAATAGAGTTTTATTTAATAAAGACCAATAAAAGGTAACGTTTGCACATATGAAGAAAAAAGGTCATGTTGCGAGAAAGAAGAAACACTTTTAAGAGTAGCGACCATGAGTTTTCGTCTCAGTGTTACGCTGAAATGCAAACAAAAAAAAAACACAGGCCGAGTCCGGTACAATAAGGAGCTCTTGAAAGCTATGCTAATCATGATGATAGATTTGTATCTTTTTGCCATCTTGAGGCAGATCTAGAATTTTTATCTCTTACAAATGCACTTTCAAAGAAAGTATTTAATAGGCAATATTATTTCTACTGTTTTAAGGAGTCTGAGTTAAACATGTTTCCACCTCACCAACGTTTACTCGTTATTAGTGCCCGGCCTAACCCTAACCCTACACAGATCCGAAACCTTTCGGTTAATGTCACTTTAAATGCTTAGCTGTGCATCGATTTCGGAATTGTTGCTGTAAACTTTTTCAAATCACTTTTTTTCAAAGCACTTGATGACCACTTACAAAAAAATTTAATCACGCAGGCAATCTCACAGGAGTAATTGAGACTACTAGCTTTGAATGATAACTTGGAAAATTAGATGCTTTTACGATTTACGTTCACTGAGTTTATGTCGTGTGTTCAGCCATTTGTTGTGCCTGTAAGGCGTAGTCAACAGTTCAAAAGAGTGTTTGATGTAATAGATGCGAAAATTTATGTGCGTCCTTTAAGCGTTTACTATAATTATGAACGTGATCCGGAAATATTGCAGATATTGTTCAAATTGACCCGCTTAGATGACTGAAACGTGCTGCATGATCCGTTCTTTAACCACGCCTTGCTAACCAGGATAAAAAAGGCTTCGTAAACATTGCTAATCATTGATCTACAGCGACACCGCCCGGGAAGGTTGCCGTGTAGCTCCGTGTAGCCCTTTGAGGTAAAGTATTCCAGTTCAGTTTTCTAGCTTTAGTTTGACTTTGATATTCAGAAAAAATTCTGTTTTATTGAAAAGAAAGTAATATCAAAGCGTTATTCATACAATTTACGTTTTTTTAGTCACCATTCAGTCCTTTTGCCCCGCTAGAACAAGTTTAAATTCAACAATATGATTTAGGAAAGCATAAACAATCAGAAAACATGAAAACAATGAAAACATCCCCTGCTCAGTTAAGCCAGTCGTGGGGACTCCTACTTTTTCTCTCTTGTCTCCTTCTTCTATCTTTTGTTTCATTGTCTTATTTGATTTTTAAATGTGTATTTAAAAGCATACAATAAAACCCCGCAACTACATGAACATCATAATTCAAAGGTACAGATTTCTGGGAAAAGCAAGGTTTGGACGGTTAAAAGCCGAAATGAAATGCACTTCCCACAAACAAAAAAATCTAAGCGACCTAAGCAGTGAACTCGTCTGCGAAGTGAGATGCACTGACAAATGTTCTTTTATCTCGATTTTCACTTTTATTTTGAAGCTACTGGAACAAATTTCTTCACCCGTGTCTGCGGGCCGCCTGATCCACGCGCAATCCGCGCGCTGCACTTGCGACAAAAATTAATTATAAACCTTCGCTATACGCGAGAAATAAATAAATTCACATGGTACTTAGGCCTCCTCCACACGTATCCGGATATTTTTTTAATCCCCTAATTTTTCTTTGCGGATACGGCTTCACACGGCGTAGTGTAGCCAGTGAATCCGGGCATACGAATAGGCGTTCTGCGTTCGGCGTTCCGCATTCAAATTACTTTGACTAGATTTGTGGATCAGCTGTTTGGATGAGTATTGTCAAGAACCATAACTCTTGGTATTGTACATCATTTCTCTCAGATATTCGTATCACACCTTCATCAAATACTCTTAGTCTGAGACTGCAATTATTCACAGTTTAACAAACACAAAGATTTAAAGCGAAAAATGAAAACAACTTACCTACTCAAAAGAAAAAAAAGAAAAAAAAAAAAAAAAAAGAATCGCACAACTCTTTCCAAACCCTTGTACTTATCGTCAATAGTGCACGAAATATCGCCTTCTGATTGGCTAAAATTGGTGACACCATATTGGCTCTAGTCGGTTCACAAGTGATAGTTCCGGCCTTGTGATTGGCCCAAACCAAAGTCTCTAGGAAGTCTACACCTTACATTACACTTTTACCCTTTTGCAGTACGAACGAGAATTTTTCTACCTACAGCAATACTTCGCGCAATACTATAATGCTGCGACCTTGCACTCCTTGCTGGCTCGATCGTTGGCAATAATGTTGCATACTTTGTTTTCTTTCAGTTTTGTTGAAAATCATTTCGTCGTCAAAACAGACAGGAAGATGACTCCGTTATTTCTTGTTCTTCTTAGTCTTTTGGCTGTTGGCCATGCAACAAGTAAGTTCAACAGATGCAATGTTTAATTGAGGTGCGGGCGAATATTTTTTTAAGCGTGATAAAACACGAACTCCAAGACAACCTCTTACCAGCGTTCTCTCTGAAAACTTCCAGTTTCAATGATTGTAAAAAATTTACATACTACTACTACTACTACCACTACCACTACCACTACCACTACTACTACTACTACTACTACTACTACTACTACTACTACTACTACTACTACTACTACTACTACTACTACTACTACTACTACTACTACTACTACTACTACTACTACTACTACTACTACTACTACTGCTACTGCTACTGCTACTGCTACTGCTACTGCTACTGCTACTGCTACTGCTACTGCTACTGCTACTGCTACTGCTACTGCTACTGCTACTGCTACTGCTACTGCTACTGCTACTGCTACTGCTACTGCTACTGCTACTGCTACTGCTACTGCTACTGCTACTGCTGCTACTGCTGCTACTGCTGCTACTGCTACTACTGCTACTACTGCTACTACTGCTACTACTGCTACTACTGCTACTACTGCTACTACTGCTACTACTGCTACTACTGCTACTACTGCTACTACTACTACTACTACTACTACTAAAGTTGCTAAAGTTGCAGGATGTGACCTGTACCGGGAAATTGCTACCAGTTGAACAGTGAGAGTATATACATCATAATAATTAATCTATTTTTTACAGAGCCGTTCTGTTGGGAACATTCGGCGGATGCCAACTGCTATTTCCTACATGATCCCTGTCCACCAGGTCTTGAAGATTGCCGGAAGAGTTATGTTTGTCCGGTGTCAACCAACAAATGCTGTTGCCCGAAGTCTGGGCCGCCGTCTGTGCCGCCGACTGGGCCGACCCCCCCGCCGACATCTAAACCAAGTTTGTATTATGTTTGCCAGTTCCTTCAATATATAGATTTAGTATATACTAAAACACTGTTTTTCGGGCGCTCTGATTGGCTACTCAATCAGTGAATATCCTGCACTATTCACTGATTCACCTCCAGTTCCTCCGAGCGAGCGACGCCAAACTCGCGTAGGTTGTGAGCAAAATGCTTTCCCGGTTTGCTGCCGTAACAAACTAAGAAATTTCACAACTAATCAAGCAAGCTATTTCTGAAATACATGAAGAAGGTGACGAAGTTCGGTTTGGAAGTTTTAACAGGTAAAGCTTTGTCTTTTTGACTTGAATAGTCATCGATAAAACCGGTAAAATAGTTTTTTGTTTACAAATGTAAATCAAGCTTAAGTCTTGCGTTACTTTATTTAGTTGACTTGTTCATAAATAAGCTTAAAACTAAATTTAATAATCTTTTTTACAGAATTATTTTAAATACAAACAGAATTCACAACTCCTTTTGAAGAAACTTCCCCGCAAGAGCTAAACAAACGCCTTCAAAAGTTTTATTTGACGCTAAGAAAAAGCGACGGCCGCGGCCGTTCGGTCATCGCGCGCCAAAATTGTAATCGTTGGCAACAGTAAATGAGCTAAAAATCATCATTTTGTGCTCAATTATCTCACTGTTTTAGTATATACTAAAACAATTATTCACCTCAGTGTCGGTGGCTAGTATTGGATATTTACCTCGCCGCTTCGCGGCCTCAGTAAATATCTAATACTAGCCACCTCCACTTCGGTGAATAATTGTTATTTAGCCAGAAGAAGTATAGAACTGCATAAATTTTGCTTCACAAATAGATTTTTTTGCAGAAACATCCACTCGATAAATGCGTTGCTCAAGTACTCAGCATCATTCACTACCCAAGCTTTTCACGGGATCATTTTTGGTTGAAATTCAGGGGCGGGTCCAGAAAAGTTAGAAAGGGGTGCCGTGACACTTGCCCGCTTGTCATCTATACAGATACATTCTATTTTTCAGACAATTCTATAACAATGAGACAAATTTCAAAGAAAAAGGGGTGGCCGTGGCCCCCACGGCCCCTCGGCCCACTCCTAAATCCGCCCTTGAAATTGGGGATCATTTGCGGTACTGTTTCCGGCTTTTTCGCAAGCAAAACGTAACAAGTTACTAAGATACAACAACCACAATAAGTGATAATGTTCAATTAAATTAGCACCTCTGTCTGAAAAACTCAACAGTTTTGGACCACCAGAGTAACGTGCCCGTGAGAAAGCCATCTCAAGGGCTTTTCTGGCCCTGCGTGGCGGGTGCAAAAAAGGGGAGGGGAGGGAGTTGAAAGCGTGAGAGGGTAAAAAGGTTTCTTCTCTTGAAAAAGGTTTCTTCTTTGATTCAAGTACGGTTTTTTTAGGGGTATTTAAAACAATCTGAAGATTCGTGTCAGTGCTCGCGTGCGTATCTCGGCCGCGTAGTTCTGCGAAAAAAGTACATCCAAACTGGTCAAGGCTCGGAAATTCAGCATCGGATTTTTTTGGGGGTAATTTTTGGTCCAGGGACTTTTTTGGGTTTCGATGTTTGGCCCAATTCGATCATCCCCGTCACTTGATACCCGAACTAGAAAACGATGTGGGTGGGGCTAGAGAAAGAAGCCAGGGAGAACTAGCTGCTTTTTTCCTCTCACCTCCGCCCCCTTCCCCACCGTTTTCTTGTTGGACCTGTGTTTACTTTTCGCACGGCTTTGGCTCTTACTTTACAGGCGCGAAGCTAGGATAAATACTGACCGATTTTCTAAACGAGCGCCAAAGGCACAAGCTTCTAGCGGGATCCGGGGGAGGGCTCCCCAGGAAATAATTTGGATTTTTACTCCTCAAAGTCCCCTTTCCTGGGTTTCCGAGTCATTCAGACAAGATATTAGCCAGATTTCAACTTAGAAGGTGTTTTTATTATTTTGGGTCTGATACGCAGGCTAGCTAAAGGCTAGGATATTCCACTTTCTACGCCCGGAGGATAATAAGTAATGTTTACAGGACTGAGTGGAGACCAATTCGGTCTGTAATCATACGAGTGATTACGAAAATCGGACGACCGCGTAGCGGGAGTCCGATTTGTTTAATCACGAGTATGATTACAGACCGAATTGGACGACTCGAAGTTCTGTTACCAACTAATCATAACTTTAACAAAATTTGTGATATATAAGGCTCTTTTTTAAAATCAAAACACAAGAAATACCAAGATTTTTTTTTGTTACCGGTGGAAAAAAGCCATTTAAGCGGTGCGTGATGGCGCGTATTGTCCAATTACTTAGGCATGTCGCAATCAAGGCAGTTGATAGCCAATCAGATTCGAAAATTTTGTCATAGTTATGAATATAATAATAATAATAATAATAATAATAATAATAATAATAATAATAATAATAATAATAATAATAATAATAATAATAATAATAATAATAAGGAAGGTAGCTGAGAGCAATGCACATGTATTGGCTGGATGTTCCTCCCTGGCACAAACCAAGTACCTATACAGGCATAATGCAGCTTTGAAGATTCTGTTTTTTGAGCTCCTGCGAGAGCATGGGTTAATAGAAGAGGTTCCACCATGGTACTCACCGGTGATGCCAAAACCAGCCTACCAGAACACCACGAGTGAGGCGTTTTGGGATATTACCATCTATGCAGAGCACAACGAAGTTAGAGCAAATCGGATCGACGCGCGACTTGTCAGCCACGAGAGGAAAGAAGTCTGCACAATTGAAGTGAGCTGCCCATGGAATGAGAGTAGAGCTAAGAAAGATGAGGAAAAGACACTCAAGTATGGGCCCATGATGTGGGAGCTGAAGCAGAGATACAATGGTTACAGGGTTGAACAGTACAACGTAATAATTGACGTACTGGGTGGTTACTCTAAACACCTAGAGAAGTCGGTAAGGAAGCTACTTGGAGCGAGAGCACGGAGCGTACTTGAGCGGATGCAGAAGTCGGTCATCTCAAACACTTTAAACATTGCCAGAACATTTAAGATAAATACTTAGTTAGGGCGCTAAGGACTCCAGTTTTTAGGTTTTTGTTTTTTCTCTAGAAATCTAGAAACACAAGCTTGCTGATGTTTTTACTTAGATTTTTTAGAACATTAGAATTTGATATTATTATAAATAAGCTTTTAGTAGAGATAATCACATTATGATGGCCTCGTTTAGGTATATAAGAGATAATGAGAGTGTAAAAACTGAATAATTTTCTTAATAGGCCTCTATTAGAGATAATCATATCATCATGTCTTAGCGTAGGTTTTACAGAGTATCAGAATTTAATAATATTCTAAATTGGCTTTTTAAGTAGAGAGATTCATATTATTATGTATTTAGGATCGTATTAGGTTTCGTATCGACCTTTTTTTACTTCTAAGTATAGCTCCTCAAGTGGTGTAGGTTACGCTATGCGCCCTATACTACTCATAATGTGGACAGCATTCCAAAGTTTCATACTGCGACATAATAATAATAATAATAATAATAATTTATTCTTTACAGAGTACTGTTGGGAACATCCTTCGAACAAGGCCAACTGCTATTACCACCTTGAGCCATGCCCATGGGGTCTTAAAGATTGCTCTAAGAACTACGCTTGTCCGGTGTCAACCAACAAATGCTGCTGCCCATAGCCAAGTGTGTAACCTCACGCGGTAGATTGTTTGCCAGAAGCAAATGAAACCGGTGATGAACTCGCATGTAGAATTGTATGAATGCCGAGTCAGCTGAACAATAGAAAATAAAAGGTGTTAAAAAATAATGTGCAGTAGAAATTCTGTTGTTTGTTACTTTGAGTAATATCTTGATCAGCATCCTGGGGGTTATAGTAGAGATTTTTGAGGCTTTTTTAAAAACAAGGCTTTTGACCAGAATTCCCTAGCTTGAAAAAACAGCAGTCTCTCTTCGTTCCTCACCGTTAGGGACGTTTCGCCAGGAGGGACATCTGCGCGTCAGCGACAAAAATTCCATTCTGATGACCTAAATCAATGTTAGTATATTAATCATAATATATCCGGTAGTCATGTGGTCCCCAATGAAAATTTGTTCGATTTTTGGATTCTCCTGGTCGATTATGGTAAAGTTTTGTGTTCTCCTGAGAACGAGTTCCAGAAAAACGCAAATTCTTCTTCTACATTCCACGAATATTGACTTTTTTCTAGTACAGTCGAACCTCCATGTGCGACCACCTCCCATAAACGGCCGCCAATCCAAACACCAAAACTTTCCCAGTCAAAGCCTTACAGTTAGAACCTCTAGTAAACGACCACCTCCTGTAAGCGACCGCAACCACTTTTTGGGCCTGACGGTTAATGATTTTCCATGGTTTTTGACCTATTGTAAGCGACCACTGGATGCATTCTCTGATCTCTATTTTCGCTGTGTGCACTATGTTACTTTGAATATACTAAAAACTTTAGTGGCAACATAAAACTACACATATCCTAATTAACACATTGCATGCAACAAATTATCTTCCACTAAGCAGATGTGCCTGGACCTGCTCTCGGAAGAGGCTGTCTGTGGTTCGATTCTTGTCAACGACCGCCTCCCCGTAAGCGACCACTCAGTCTTTGCATTTTGCCAGGGTGGTCGCTTACGGTAGGTTTGACTATACATTCATTGCATTCACATTTTGACCTTTGTCTTTTGTCTGTCGTTCGTCAAAACATTTTTAAACAACCACGTCGACCGATCAGACTTCTGACTTCCTGACCAGATTCTGGGCAGATTTTACGTCATCAGTATGGAAAAATTGCTTTTCTGGTTTACTTCGATGCTCTACACAGGTAGCCCAAGCTCGAAATATAACATTCAAAATATAAGGATTTGTGTGGGGAAAAAAACCTATAAAAGCCCATAAAACTGACATAAAACGGCCATAAATCGGCCCGTGTACCACACAGGAGAGATGTAACACACATTATAAGTAAGGTAAGCTTTTTTTTATTGAAATCCTTTCATTTTCGTTGGTTACAGAAACGATAGGTTTTTTTTCCCATACAAATCCTTATATTTTGAATGTTACGCAACAATGCCGATGTTCGTCGATGCTCATATTTCGAGCTTGGGCTACCTGTGTGCTCTATGGCGATTACTTAATCTCAGCGATTTAGAGATCGAGGCGGTGGATTGTCAAATATCATTTGCTTAAACCTCGTGAAAGATAGACAAATTCTTCTTGTCCTTTTCAACCTTGTTTTCAGATTTTTCGTGAACATGTAAAAGTATATCCCAGCAAAACTTACTACTGAAAGCACTGTTTTGGAACACCCTGTTCGTTCTTGGATCTTTGATTTCGCATCCAAAGGGGGGAACACAGATGAAATTGAGTTTTAATAATCATGCTCTGTAAACTCTCAGATTCATTTTACAAGAACCCTCCCAATTTGGAAGATGATTTTAGTCTGATAATTTGTCGATGCTGATTTGTTTCTATACGCAAAATTGGCACAATAAACAATTTTAATCTTATGTTTTACATTATTATACATAATTTCTTGAAACGTAACTGCAAGCGCCTTCCGCCCGGCGCTTACGCGTTTCTCTCGTCTTCTGTTCATGTTCCTTTAAATACTGTTTTTAACCGAACAAGATAAAATATTGCCATAGGATGGGTTAACGTTTGCTCAGAAAGAAAAAGATCGGACACTAAGCAAGATTGAAACGGATTTCTAGATGTATCCGACGCGTACGTTTGATTTCCGGTCGAGGTTAGCCTCCCCGTAGACGTCCTTTGGGGTTCGTTTGTCACACATTTATTTCTCCCCCACGGAGGGAGAAATGAATGCGTGACAAACGAACCCCAAAGGACGTCTGCGGGGAGGCTAGGTTGAAGTAAACGCTTTTCAAAACTGGAAAAAGTAGTGTCCAGGTCAGCGCGGTCCCAAAAGTATGCAGATGACTCAACCCTTGTCGCACCAGTATGGAAAGTAGGCAGTGATACGTCAAGTGGTTTAGTGGAGAGGTTTTTTGACCTGGGCGAACTGTAATTCCATGAGCTGTAACCCTAACAAGTGTAAAGAACTTGTCATAAAGAAGAAAGGGAACTCCACATTCTATCCTGTTGTACGTAAAACACCACAACACGCCACTCTTGATTTATTAGGTTTGACCTTTCAGAGTGACTGTAAATTTTTTGCATACGCAAAAGCTAAACTGTGCAAGGCCAACAAATGTCTACACGTGCTGAGAGTATGTAGAAAAGAGCGCTACAACCAGACAGAAATTGACTATCTCCTCTATAGTATTGCTCTTCCTAACCTACGGACTACCTGTTTATGGTGGCTCCACAGATGAAATTAATGTCCTTCAGCAATTTTTAGACAGATGCTATAAGTTGCGCTTTATATCTACACAGTTAAATATTAGATCATTACTGCAAAAACAAGATAAAGCGATTTTTGAAAAAGTTAAACAGCGTGATAACCACCCTGTGAAGGTTTTCTTACCTCAAGAAAAGAACAATTTCACCTACAACCTCAGACGTAAAAGCTGCCAAAAGCCCAAGATAACGTTATAAGAACACATTTGTAAATAGATTAATTCTTAAATACAGCCTTTTATGATATTTTGTGTCAGATGTGACGTTAGGTTTTTAGGGTGTTCTTCGTCTTTAACTCTCACAAAATGCGCGGCGTTGCGCTCGGTAAATAGAAGGATAATCGACGGGGCGATTCGAAATACCTGAAGGACTGAATGGGACTAAAGCTTGGTAGAACACTTCGTTGGGCTGCGTGGCCAACGTCACAAACTACGCCAGGGGTACAGGGTCGTTGGTAACTTGTCCGTAGAGCAAAGCAGAAATGAATTCAACAAGATTGGAACTCTGCAAGCATGTTTAATCTTCTCATGTAGTTAACTCGTTGACAACCCATTGCAAGTAATTCAACATTGCTCTGTGTCTTAAAGAGAGGTAATTTAGCGAGGTAACTTGAAGAGGTAATTCGCAGAAGTAATTCAACGCTCTTGACAAGAGGTAATCCAAATTGTACAGTGTACAAGCTCGCTTATATGTGGTCTGGCTGTGCTAATACTGTTCAAATATTATGTTGGGCAAGTCTTTCATCTAAAATTACATTCACAACAGAATGAACAACAAACATCCTCCCAGTTAAAAACGTGCTCGTACAAAGGATGGTAAGCAGCTGAGAACACTTCAATTGCTCTAGATTATTGTGCTGAATATGACTAATATCCTGATTCTAGATTGTGTTTACACTAAGTTCGTTAGGGACGGAAATTTCAAGAAACTAATGTTTAAGCAGCTTTCGTTTTCCCATCTAAGGTTGATTACGATCGGAACTTCTTTACTTATGAATCTTGGTAAAACAAATTGTAACACGGCTGAATAAACACTCATCTTTGCAGTTTTTCTGCGATTTTAAAGACATTCAACATCATATTCGAAATGCTGAAATGTTAACTCTGATAAAACTGAATTCCGTTCTAAAGATAACATTGAAATATCGGCTGTGACACAGATATATGTATCCAGTTTTTCACATTCTTAATCTATTAATTCTGCGGTAATTTATCTGAACTTTTAATCTTTTTTATCCTGTAACATTAGATATATATTTTTATCTAATGAGCAAGAAAGACATTTATTAATAAATTATTTATTATAAAGTAATTTATGGATGAGTTTTTTTTGGGAGAATCCAAAAACGGATTGTGATCTCAGATCATGTGGATTCTTCACTACCAAAAAAACGGAAAATCCAAAAATTAAGGATCATTTACCATGACAACGGCATGTCCTCGTGCTCCTTGTGGGGAAAAAAAACAACAACAACAACACACCGATCCTCACGGCGAAGAGAAGAAAAAAAAAAGCAAACATGGAATGACTGTAACTTGGGTTCGGTTTGAATGTCGTGCATGTACGGCATCGGTTGTGTACCATTTTTGTTCGGAAAACCGATTGTCAAAAATACTTTTTTCAAATCCTTTCCCAAAAAACGCTCAGATTGTTAATCTCAAACTTCGGATTGGATTTGATCCGAAGAATCCACCCAGAGTGTTGATTTTATGGATTCATGATCCGTTTTTGGATTTGCCCCCCAAAACGCAAAATCCGTTTTTGGATTCGGAAATTCGGATTTGGATTTTCCCCCAAAAAAGGACCCATATATGTCAAGGCATGTTACTCACATGATAACTCGCTAGGTCAGGCTGTACCAGGTGGTGTCATGGTTAAGTAAGTATTTAAGATTTATTCGCCGAAGGCGAAGTTAATATTGTTGAATAATCCCCGAGACGAAGTCGAGGGGATTATTTAACAATATTAACTGAGCCTGAGGTGAATAATTGTGTTAGTATATTCACACGAAGTGATCTCAACAGAATCAGTAAGGAAAACATCAAAAAACGATTAGTTTGATTGACAGGTGAATTCATGCGTGAACACGAAGCCGTAAACAGTGGATGCGCAAAAGTTAGATCTTTACAGTATCTTCAAACATGGCAAATAATAGTTTAAATCTTTTTGTATCGAGTTTTGTAAGCTTTAGCGTCAACGGTTTAAAAGAAAACGCCGAAAATTTAAATTACTACCCAATTCTGAGAAGAAAAGTATTTGTTTCTGTCAACTCACAGTGAATAAGAAAGTTTTCTTTGTCGCTTCTTGCAAATGCTGTCAACAACGCCTACGATCAAGGTGAGCGTTGTTTAACTCCAAAGGTCTTTGCTGGCACGTACAATTTTCGAAAATATTTGCCTTCCTCTTTTCTCCATAAACTAACTTCTATTTATAGGCAAAATTGGTCTTGCGAGAAAATCCCGAAATCACAAAACAGAGACAAAGCGACCTCGTTTTCCTCTGTAGAGGTAAACATAGCTTCGAGCGTACAAAAAGTCAGCTACAGTAAACCACTTCACAATAAATCACGCTGTTTAAACACCATGAAGTCTTTTTTTGCCTTCAAAGTCATCAGCACTTGGATATTCGTGTATTTTCAAAAAGGCTTTACTATGAAACTTTGGCAAAACACCCAGTTCACGACAGCGATTTTGTTCTACTTTATATTCACCACCTAGCGCGGTGAATATAACGTCATAGTCCGAGATAGCTAACCAATCAGATTGCTTGAATTACCAAGATCACTGAGTGTGTATATACTAAATTGAGATATTTACTCCAGTAATGCTTCCTTCTCTGCCTCGTCGTCAACTCGGCCAGATCGCGAGCAAAATCTTTTCAGGCAAGTACTTCCTTTGCGTATATTCTCTTTTCTTTTTTTCTTAAGGGGGGAGTCTGGTTACATTTTGAGCCCAAATTTGTCACAGATTGTAAAGCACATAAAACACCAGCTATTTTATGTATCTTCATAGAATTTTTCATGCAAATAGACCAGCCCACAGTCTAATGTGGCATATGGTTTACATCCCATGATAAGCAAATTTATGGTTAATTATTAACCAAGTTCTTCATGGAGGCTTTTTTCCACCAATTTCATGCCCCCATACTTTTTTTTCTTTTCTATTTTTCTATTTATTTTTCTTTTCTATTTATTTATATAAAGTAACCATGATATTTCTCACAATAACACTACACACACTCTCCTACAAACCTATTGAGCGATTTCGGTTTTCAGCAAATTGTGTTGCCATAGCAACGGCATAATTTTGTAAAAAGTTCAACCTGGAATATCATCAACTGTATTCATCAAAAATAAAAAAGCCTCAATAGGTTTGTAGAACAGCCTTTCATAAGTAACTGAGCCAAATTTGGTAGAAAACGGATAAAACCAAAGAATAAAAATCTAAGGGGGCATAAAAAAACTCCGCGAAAATGCCTTTTTGAGAAAAATGCAGCTTAAAATTTGGCAAGCAAAATCAGCAGTGTAACATTCACTAAAGGAAGCTACCACTAGTAAATTAGTAAAAGGAGGCCTCATTGCAGTATCAGCACATCATTTTCTAGATATAAATCACGATTTCTATCTCTTTTTTCTCTTTCTTGCTGGTTCTGTGGCAACAGTCAGTTCATTGAAAGCACCGGCACCATATGTTGTGCCCTCCTTTTGTCGCTGTTGTTCCTCGTCTCTTTGCTTTGCTTGTCTGCGAGCAACTCTGTATTTTTTATGCTGATCCTGGATACTTTTTTCAGCCTTTATAATTCGCTCAGAGTCTCTTCTGCTGCTTTCTTTTCTGGTGTGAGCCCCAACAGCTAACCCAGCCCTTACCATGCCATTTGTGCTTTGGGCACCTAATCCACACTAATGAATTCACAGACTCATTTGCATTTTTGGGTATAAAGCCTGGAAGACAACGTGCCAAACCCCATTTCGCTGGCAGCATAAACCACTCGGCGATTTACATCCTTCCCTTGCACAGTTCTAGGGCCGTTGTCTAAGGAATTATGTTCACCAGTACCCAGAAATTCTGTCAGACCGCAGTCATCACAAATAGCATATATGCTGCTGCTGAGGCCAAATCGGCTTGTGCTTATTTCTCGAAGTTCTAGATGGCCTACAACAACAACAATAAAGAACATAACTAAGTGATGACGACGCGGGACGACAACAGCAACAATAGAAGCACGTTTTATAATATATACTATGAGAATTGCGAAAGTAAAAATAACTGAAAATGATGATCTCACCGGAAGCACATTGCGAATTTGAATGAATCCTTCTTGCAAATTCTTTGAGACTATCCATGGACACAAGACGGTATCCTTCTGGTATCTCACCTTTTGGATCTATACTTTCATCGGAAGAGCTTTCTGTGTATTCAGCACCAATTTTTCTCAGAGAAGCCGAAGCAGCAGGCGGTGGAATCTGTTTACTCACAACATCATCTTCACCGACAAACGCGATTTCAGTAGCAGCGTTTCTCGCCAGTTCCATGGGCACTTTCTTTTGTTTTTGGACTCCCTTGAATTTTGATATCTTTTTTTGACAATTCTTTTTCAGTACGGACTGTTTTCGTCCGATTTTTCCTCCTTTTGGCATCGCGTTGTGCGAGAGATTCACATGGAGTCAATACGAAGAGCGAAATAACAGCGTGCTATGCAGCCGGGCCTTCCAAGTTTGGAAATACTGAACAGGGATGGTCTTGGAAGGGACTACAGGGACAAACGAACCATTGGACTTCATATCAGTGCAAAAACCCCTCCAAAATGCATTTGTTTGAAACGGTTGCCATGGAAACGGAAAACAACTTTGTATACACTACGAAAGATTGAACTTTTTTTTCATTTTATGGATAATTTCTGATGTTGAAAGTGTTAATATTTCAAAGTTGAATAGTTTTTCTGTCTAAAAACGAATAAAACAAAAAAATGACCGAGTTCATAATTTAACTCAAAATTTCAACCAGACTCCCCCCTTAATACCGCCAATCGTGTTTTAATTAATCCTAGGTCACTCTTTCATTCGCCGTCTGAACGATTTTCTTAGCCGCAATTTTAAATTAGTTCGACTGTGAGGTATATAGAAAAGGCTGGAATTTCTTGTATTATAAGAATGTATCTGGCTTGCAGGAGTAAATATATCACGAAAATAATTTGGAAGTAAGCCTCTTTTGAAAAGATACATAAATTTACCTATTTGGTATAAATAAATGTCCGAGAATTTTAAAATCTCCTGCTCTTTAAAAAGAACACCGGTATGAGCATCAAAAGAAACTTTAGATATTATTCTGGTTATCTTCTTTTGCAGAATAATAATCCGAATTAAATTAGACTGATATGTCGATCCCCACACTGAAAGACAATAAGTTAAGTAAGGGTAAACTAGACTATTGTACAACGAGCGCAAGGAAGTTTTGGGAAGGCAAAAACTTGACTTATAAATAATACCTATTGATTTTGATATTTTTCTAGAAACGATAAGAATGTGAGGCCTCCATGAGAAATGCTCATCGAGGATAACACCTAAAAATACTGTTTCTTTCACAAGTTCAATAACATTGTTGTCACTGAATAGATATATCGAGTTTTTGCTTCCTTTGCCGTGGTCTAAAAATCATAAAATTTGATTTTTTAAAGTTAATGGACAGTTTATTTGCTTGACACCATTGGGTTAATTTAAGCATTTCAGAATTCAAGATTTCAGGAAGCAAGTTAAAATCTTTGTGGGAGAAAAATATGTTTGTGTCATCAGCAAAAAGAATAAAGTCCACGACCTTTGACACGTTACACGGATCATTTATATAGAGTAGAAAGAGCAGGGGGCCTAGTATAGAGCCCTGAGGTACCCCGCACTTTATTTCGCAAGACTCTGAACTTTAAATTCCACACATTGTTGTCTATTGCTTAGATAGCTTTTGAACCATCTAAGTGCAGTGCCACGAACACCATAATGCTCTGATTTTGAAATTAAAATGTTATGATCAACGGTGTCAAAGGCTTTAGACAAGTCTATAAAAATACCAACTGTGCATTCCTTATTTTCAATAGCGGAAGAGATTTTGTCATATAAACAAGCAAGAGCATAAGCAGTGGAGTGTTGCTTGCGAAAACCATACTGATTGTCAGAGAGAATGTTATGATTATTAAGAAACCTTAAAAGATGATTGTACATTACTCTCTCTAGGATTTTAGAGAATGCTGGTAAAAACAGACACTGGTCGGTAGTTTGTAAATATATCCTGCTCACCAGATTTAAATTAAGGAATAACTCGAGAAATTTTAATTGTTTTGGTACAATGCCAGAGGTGATGGATAAGTTAATTATGCATGCAAGAGGTGAAATAATTATATCAATAGATTCTTTAATTAAGTTCATAGAAATGTTGTCATAACCTACAGCAGTACCTGAACGACAAGTACTGCACATTTCAATAATTTATTGCTCATTTACAGCATCTAGAAATATTGAACTGACTAGTTTTGGGGGTAAAAAAGAATTATGCGACTTTTCTGATACAGGAATTTTGCTAGCCAAATTGGGGCCAATGTTAGTAAAATATTTGCAAAAGAAATTAGCTATTTCCTTTGGATTGGAAATTTCTCGAGAATCTGCCCTAAATATAGATGGCAAACCACGCTTTCCTTTATTTGTATTAAGGATTTCATTTAGAGCTTTCCAAGTGGCCTTGACATTTGATTTTAGTTTTTCAATTTGTTTTTCATAATATAAACGCTTAGCAACTCGAAGAGAATGAGTAAGTTTGTTTCTGTACGACTTATCTGCATTTTCATTGGAAGAGTTAGGGTTATTAAGGAAAGACTGATATGACATATTTTTCTACCTTATGGATTTAGCAAGACCTTTAGTAAACCAAGGCTTACGAAGATTGAACCGTTTGGCTTTCATTTTTCTGAGTGGAAAACATTTATCGTAAATGGTAGTATACTTTCCGACAAAGAGTTCATAAGCCCAAGAAGGATCATTTAAACCAAGCATTTCAGCCCAGTTTATCTTACCTAACTCATCTTTAAATGCACTTAGATTATGCGCATTTTTTTCACCAAAAAATACGTATTTATCCTTATCACTAGTATTATTATTATACAAAATAAATGAAAATATCGGTAAATGGTCAGATATGTCATTGAGAAAAAGACCGCTTATTGAGGGACGAAGTGGATCGTTCGTGAAAATGTTATCTATTAACAAAGCTTTGTTCGCTGTCCTCAACCTTTTGTGGCTTCACTTCCGATTAAGAGCAGTTCTCGGCCTTCCATTATACAATTTAACCTTTGAAATAAACAAACAAAATGTTTAGCTTATATCCTATCATATCAAGCTTATATATGAAAACAGAAACTCAAGCCACGGTTTATAGGGTATTGATGCATTAGCTACATGCTAGAAGGCCTAAATGTAATAAACCACCCTAAATGTAATAAAGTCCTAAATGTAATAACATTTTGTCGTAAATGTAATAACAGTTTGCCCTGAATGTAATAAACTCTTAAGTTGCCAATTACAGTAATTACTCGAATAAGTCTCGCCCTCAAATAAGCGCCGCATTTGAAGGGGGGTGGGGAGTTAATTAGCGCCGCGGCGCTTATTCGTGTAAATAAGGTACTAAACGGCATTACTATGGTGACCGCTCTCAAATAAGCGCCGCATTTTTGGATTCAAAAGTTAATAAGCGCCGCGGCGCTAAATTTGCGTAAATTCGGTACTTTTCCTTATGCACTGTGAAACTTAACGTTTACAAATAAATTGCTTGTAAACGACAAAGTAACAGTATTTTTCTAAAAAAGCAATATTTAAGCAACTGGAAAACTTTTTTCCTGTGTTTGCATAGCCTGATATAAACACTCGAGGGGTTGGGCCGGAGAATCAGTCGACACAGTTATGCTAACCCGAGACGAAGTCATGAATTCTCCCAACCCCTCGAGTGTTTATATCAGGCTATGCAAACACAGGAAAAAAGTTTTCTATTGCTTCTATAAAATAACTTTCCGAGAAAAAAGAATAACTATTTCTTTAGGTTACTGATTAAAAGAGAAATTCTTACCAGTCGCGAAGTCTTGCACACGAAGCTTATTGTACGTGTAATCGGTTCTTGTTTTGCAATAAAGATGCTTTCCAAAAAGGGGCTTTTCTCCATTAAAATGTCAGCTTAAGCGAAGAAAAACTGGTACAGCATGTTCGTAAAGATTTCCAAGTTTCATCCGACGAGGGAATGGGTGAATAAAGTAAATTTGTCGAGTTTTCAACTCAAAAACATTTTAAAATTCGTGCTTGTGTGATTAGCGTGCGAAGAGCAAAACATCTTGACTCCACACATCTCTACATACTCTCATGCAAACACATCTCTCGGCCAATCAGAGTGCGCGCGTACTATTTTAGTTATTTATAAACGTTGTTATCAGCTGTGCAGTAGTCTTTAGGGCCAGTTTACATTGAGGTGGGGGACCCCAGATAGTTAAGGTAACATGCGGCGGGTGTAGAAGGCCTAAATGTAATAAACGACCCTAAATGTAATCAAGTCCTAAATGTAATAACATTTTGTCCTAAATGTAATCAAGTCCTAAATGTAATAACATTTTGTCCAAAGTGTAATAAAGTCCTAAATGTAATAGTAATTTGCCCTAAATGTAATAAACTCTTAAGCTGCCAATAACAGTAATTGCTGGAATAAGCGCCGCCTCAAATATGCGCCGCACGGGGGGGGGGGGGGGGGGTTAATTAACGCCGCGGCGCTTATTGTTGTAAATACGGTACTAAGCGGTATTGCGATGGTATTAAGCTCAGCTCTCAAATAAGCGCCGTATTTTTGGAGAAAATAGTTAATAAGCGTCGCGGCGCTAATTCGCGTAAATTCGGTACAAATTTCCTTATGCACTGTGAAACTTAACGTTTACAAATAAATTTCTTGTAAACGGCAAAGTAACAGTATTTTTCTAAAAAAGATATATTTAAGCAGTAGAACACTTTTTTCCTGTGTTTGAACAGCCTAATATAAACACTCGAGGGGTTGGCAGCACAGGAAAAAAGTTTTCTATTGGTTTTATGAAATAACTTTCTCGAAAAAAAAGAAAAACTCTTTGTTTAGGTTACTGATTAAAAGAGAAATTCTTACCAGTCGCGAAGTCTTGTTAGCGAAGCTTAAAGTACGTGTAATAAGTTCTTGTATTGCAATAAAGTTGCAACCTCGTCCCCAGGGCGCATTTTCGTGGCTTTGGCCAGGGAAAAGTGCCCTAGGGACGAGGTTGATAAAGGTGCTTTCCAAAAAAAGGTTTTTCTCGCTTAAAATGTCAGCTAAAGCGAAAGAAAAAATTGGCACAGCATGTTTGTAAAGATTTTCCAAGTTTCATCCGACGAGGGAATGGGTAAATAAATTATATTTGTCGAGTTTTCAACTCAAAAACATTTTAAAATTCGTGCTTGTGTGATTACCACGTGAAGAGCAAAACATCTTGACTCCACACATGTTTACATACTGTCATGCAAACACATCTCTCGGCCAATCAGAGCGCGCGTTGTTATCAGTTGTGCAGTAGTCTTTAGGGCCTGTTTACATGGAGGTGGGGGACGGCCAGGTAGGTGAGGTAACATGCGGCGGGTCACCCAACCTATCATGTAAACGTGATCAAATTAAAATGAGAGATTATGTGGACAGGCGGGTTACCCACCAAAGCAGTTTACCTCACCTACCACCTCCTTGTTAACAGGCCCTTAGACCTCTCGTTTTTTGTTCTTAATATTTTAGCTGATTAGATCTCTTTTCTAGAGATCCAACGTTGACAAGCAACAGGATCTTCGTTCACGGTTTTCGCAGTAAATTTCTTTAACAAAAATGAAGTATAAAACACTTTTTAAGGCTTACAAGTTTTTTTTATATTCTGTCCTTTTACAAGCAATTTATAAGGAAAGTGTATAAGGAAATGTACCGAAGCTTATTAAATTTTATTCTCCAAAAATGCGGTGCTTATTTGAGGACGGCGCTTAAAACCATAGTAATACCTCTTAACACTGTATTTACGCGAATAAGTGCTAGAGCGCTTTAATATTAAATCCCTCCCCCCCCCAAAATGCGGCGCTTATTTGAGAAATTACTGTAATTTGCAACTTAAGAGTTTATTACATTTAGGACAAAATCTTATTACATTTAGGACTTTATTACATTTAGGGTCGTTAATTACATTTAGGCCTTCTACAGCGGGTTACCCCACCTATCATGTAAACGTGATCAAATTAAAATGAGAGATTATGTGGACAGGCTGGTTACCCATCAAAGCGGGTTACCTCACCTACCTGGGGTCCCCCACCTCCATGCTGAAACAAGCCCTTAGACTTCTGCTTTTTGTTCTTAATATTTTAGTTGATTAGATCTCTTTTCTAGAGATTCAACGTTGACAAGCAACAGGATCTTCGTCCACGGTTTTTGCAGTAAATTTCTGAAAATGAAGATGAAAAATTGTGAATGTCAAGGTTCACAGTGCATAAGGAAGTGTACCGAAGCTTATTAAATTTCTTCTCCAAAAATGCAGCGCTTATTTGAGGACGGTGCTTATTTGAGTAATTACTGTAATTTACAACTTAAGAGTTTATTACATTTAGGTCAAAATGTTATTACATTTAGGACTTCATTACATTTATGCCTTCTGCATTCACGCATTCAGCGAACTTCCTTCCACATGGTTGTGTATAAAGATCAAAAGCATGGATTACATTGCAAATTAAATGAATAAACATTAACGCACGTAAATTTTAATCACGTAAATAAAATAGAGGCAAGATAAAAATTGCTGAGCTCAAACGAGAAGTTGAGCCAGGTTCAACTTTTACGCTGTCGAGTGACCTTTCATGCATTGCGTCTATTTTATTTCCGATCGTAAATTTTACGCACTTACGCACGTAAAAATAACGCGACACTGGAAATCAACCCTTACGCTAGAGCGTGGTCTAGTCGTACAAACGTGAACCTCAAACCGCAAACCTGATGGCAAGGCCCTGATCACGTGACTTCTTGACCTTTGCGGTTTGCGGGAAATGCCGCAAAAACCTCAATCTTAAGCTCTCTATTTACACTTTTACAGCTCGATCGCTTTCGATCGAGAATTTTTCTGACTCCAGCAATACTTCGCGCTGCACTATGATGCTGCCGCTTCGCAAGCGGAGCGACCTCGCTCCGCCTGCTCGTTGACAATTCAATAATGTTGCATACTTCGCTTTCTTTCAGTTTTGTTGACAAGATGATGGATCCGTTATTTCTTGTGCTTCTTAATCTTTTGGCTGTTGGCCATGCAACAAGTAAGTTCAATAGATGCAACTAGTAGGTGTAATTAGCAAAAAAACAAAAAACAAACAACTCTGCACGTGCAGCACACTTTGTCCGCGTGGATATCTGATTAACTCTCGAAACGCTCGGGTGCTTGAAATGCAAAATTTCACCCCGGCCTACATGAGTGGGTTGGACGTACGTGCAGACGATTTTCTCAGAACCAAAATTTCTTGGATACTCTTCTGCGTGCGCTTCGCGCTCGAGAGAGCTCCGCTATAACCACCACAATAAATGACAATGTTTAATAAAACTGCTACTTCTGTCTGAAAATCAACAGCTTCGGACCACCGGAGTAACGTGCCCATGAGAAAGCAATCTCAAGGGCTTTTCTGGCCCTGCGTGGCGGGTGCAAAAACGGGGAGGGGAGGGGAGGGGGTGAAGTATGAAAGGGCAATACCACGCATGCTCAGGCCAGGGCTCCTAATCTCCAAAATAGCTTATCGTTAGTAAGAATTAGAATTTACAGGTGGTATTCACCAACACAATCCCCCGTTTTTCCTTTCTCTTCTACAAAATAATAAATAACAATTATTCACCGAAGTGGAGGTGGCTAGTGATGAAAGTTACCGAGGCCGCGATGCGGCGAGCTAAATAATCACCACTAGCCACCGACACTGAAGTGAATGATTGTTTTAGTATATACTAAAACAGTGAGATAATTGAGCACAAAAAATGATGATTTTTAATTCATTTACTGTTGCCAACGATTACAAAATTGGCGCTCGATGACCGAACGGCCGCGGTCGTCGCTTTATCTTACCGACAAATAAAACTTTTGAAGGCGTTTGTTTAGCTCTTGCGGGGAAGTTTCTTCAAAAGGAGTTGTGAATTGGTTTTTGTATTTAAAATCATTCTGTAAAAAAGATTATTAAATTTAGTTTTAAGCTTATTTATGAACAAGTCAACTAAATAAAGTAACGCAAGACTTAAGATTAATTTGCATTTGTAAACAAAAAACTTTTTCACCGGTTTTTATCTATAAATTCAAGTAAAAAAGACAAAGCTTTACCTGTTAAAAGTTTTAAACCGAACTTCGTCACCTTCCTCATGTATTTCGGGAACAGCTTGCTTCGATTAGTTGTGGAATTATGGCAGCAAACCGGGAAGGCATTTTGTTCGCAACTTACGCGAGTTTGGCGTCGCTCGCTCGGAGGAACTGGAGTTGAATCATTGAATAGTGCGGGATATTCACTGAGTAGAAGTAGCCAATCAGAGGGCGCGAAAAACGCTATCCACTGTTTTAGTTTATACTTAATAACAATTTTCACCGAAGTGGAGGTGGCTAAAATATCCACCACTAGCCACTGACACTAATAATAATAATAATAATAATAATAATAATAATAATAATAATAATAATAATAATAATAATAATAATAATGGAAACTTTATTTGTGTTTTTGAATGTACAATTGTAAATCTTGCTACGTATAGGCAATTTACAAATGCTGCTTGAGATTGGATTATTAAAAAGAAAAAAAAAAACAAAAACAAACAAAAAAAAACAAAAAACAACAAAACAAAAACAAAAACAAAACAAAAGCCAAAAAAAAAAAAATCAAAATTGCATTAAGTCTGGGCTATCCCAGTTCCTATTTCTACAACAAAAGATGTAATATGTTGCTGTAATGTCTATATTCATCATTTTCTTGATTATATGACGTTGCTGCTTTTTGTCAATGCCAAAACCATTTATCATGCCTAATAATAATAATAATAATAATAATAATAATAATAATAATAATAATAATAATAATAATAAGGATGGTGGCAAGTAGGGAGGTTGTGCTTTGAAGTAGCTCCATAATTCTATTTCATAGCCTTGCCCAAACGAAAGCAAGCCAAGCTCGAAGCGTCTAGGCATATTCTTAAGTACTTCTGAGTACTTTGCATCTTGTTTATCTAACAAGGAGACGACTGAGGGCGGATTTATACTATTAAAAGTTGAAAGTGAAGTACGCTAAACCGATACAAATAGTGGCAAGGAAAGTTATTCCGTATCAGATGGGAAGATGAGAGACTAAGCATAACCAGTTGCTTTGCATGGTTAAAAGGTTGGGCTACATGCCCTACACATACCATCGCGGGCATGTATGAATTGTATGAGCGGTTGTTACCTACGAAGCTCTACACAAAGGAGAAGACACAAACCTCCACCGACGGCGAAGTCCTATACAGGTTTTGTGGGAAGGTAGCTGAAAGCGTTGCACATGTATTGGCTGGATGTTCCTCCCTGGCACAAACCAAGTACCTATACAGGCATAATGCAGCTTTGAAGATTCTGTTTTTTGAGCTCCTGCGAGAGCATGGGTTAATAGAAGAGGTTCCACCATGGTACTCACCGGTGATGCCAAAACCAGCCTACCAGAACACCACGAGTGAGGCGTTTTGGGATATTACCATCTATGCATAGCACAACGAAGTTAGAGCAAATCGGATCGACGCGCGACTTGTCAGCCACGAGAGGAAAGAAGTCTGCACAATTGAAGTGAGCAGCCCATGGATTGAGAATAGAGCTAAGAAAGATGAGGAAAAGACACTCAAGTATGGGCCCATGATGTGGGAGCTGAAGCAGTGATACAATGGTTACAGGGTTGAACAGTACAACGTAATAATTGACGTACTGGGTGGTTACTCTAAACACCTAGAGAAGTCGGTGAGGAAGCTACTTGGAGCGAGAGCACGGAGCGTACTTGAGCGGATGCAGAAGTCGGTCACTTCAAACACTTTAAACATTGCCAGAACATTTAAGATAAATACTTAGTTAGGGCGCTAAGGACTCCAGTTTTTAGGTTTTTGTTTTTTCTCTAGAAATCTAGAAACACAAGCTTGCTGATGTTTTTACTTAGATTTTTTAGAGCATTAGAGTTTGATATTATTCTAAATAAGCTTTTAGTAGAGATAATCACATTATGATGGCCTCGGTTAGGTATATAAAAGATAATGAGATTGTAAAAACTGAATAATTTTCTAAATAGACCTCTATTAGAGATAATCATATCATCATGTCTTAGCGTAGGTTTTACAGAGTATCAGAATTTAATAATATTCTAAATTGGCTTTTTAAGTAGAGAGATTCATATCATTATGTATATTAGGATCGTATTAGGTTTCGTACCGACCTTTTTTTACTTCTAAGTATAGCTTCTCAAGTGGTGTAGGTTACGCTATGCGCCCTATACTACTCATAATGTGGACAGCATTCCAAAGTTTTATACTGTGACATAATAATAACAATATTTTCTTTAGAGAGTACTGTTGGGAAATCGAGCCGACGCCAAATGCTGTAGAGCAGGCTAGCTGCTATTCAAAAGTTGATCCTTGCCCACCGGCTCTTAAAGATTGCTCTGATGAATTTGCTTGTCCTTTTTCGACCAACAAATGCTGTTGCCCCTCGTCTGTGCCGCCGTCTGTGTCGACCGCCCCGCCGACACCTAAGCCAAGTTTGTATTATGTTCGCCAATAAACCATTTTACCGATACGGCTACCATATTGAATTTATTAAATTTAAGGAGTATTATGGGATGCCCAGGGGGCACTCGCTCAGTATTCAAGCGCGCTTTTCGGGCAAAAAGAAAACTTCACTGTATATTTATTTCGGGAAAAAGGCGATCATTATTAAATCCAAACACGGCACAACGATCTTTTTTTCCCCATTACAATCTTTTTCTAGGAAAACTTGGCCCGAAAATTGCGCGTAAATACTGATTGAGTATACTGGATTGTGCTCATGCCCCCTGGGCATCCCATAATACTCCTTAAATCTAATTAATTCAATATGGCCGCCGTATCGGTAAAAGGTCTATTCCTTTAACATATGGATTTAGCCAGGGCTAAAAGCGAAGCACTTGTCAATATACTTATGGTTTACTCAAACAAAAAATAAAACAGTGTAATACTAAACGGGAACAACAATGAGAATGGCAAAAAATCAAAAGGTCTAATTTAGCAAAAAGAAAACAACTTTGCACTTGCAGCACACTATTTTTGTACATTTTTTTACCATTGTTTTGCACTATTACAGGGCGAAACTTCCTAGTTTATACACGTTTTATTGAGGAAATGTCATATGTATTCCTGTTCATTTTTTTTTTCACTGGCACTCATTTTCACCTTGGAGGCGGCTAGCATGTGTCATTTTCACAGCGCCTCTATAAAAGTTTCCTGTTTTCCTTCCAACGAAATTCGTCACCTTTGTATTTTATCTTTCGCTTTAGCTCTTTCTTTTGTTACCCACCTCAGTGTAGACATTAGGATTTAGTCCAAAAAAAAAGACACTACATACATACATACATACATACTTTATTTGTCATGTAGGTCAGTGAAAAAAGGCAGCTAAAGAGCTGATGTGGACTCCGATTTGCTGTCGTTTTTTCTCTCGAAAAGTCTGGGTGGCCATGCGATTTACCGCCAAAAACGCGCGGGTGCTAGAAATGCGAATTTCTTGCCGGCTCTCATGAAGGGGTGGACGTACGTCTGTCCGTACGTACGTGTACGTGATTTTGAGAGAACAAGTTTTTTTACCCATGGGGCTCCGCTCGATAGTTTCCTCTATTATCTCCTTAAAATTGTTTACAAATTCGCAGTTTGGAGTTAGATACACTAGACGGAGCCGATATAAATTTCACTCGCTAAATGCGTTGCTCAAGCACTCAGCATCATTCACTATCCAGACTTTTTACGGGATTATTTTTTGTTGAAATTCATAGACGGATCCAGAAAATTCAGAAATTGGTGGTCGGGACGCTTGCTCACTTGCCAGCTATATCCTCGTCCCCCTCGGCCCACCACTAAATCCCTCCGTGATGTGGGGATTGTTTGCGGTCCATTTTGGGCATAATTTGCGGTACTGTGCCCGCCTTTTTCGCAAGCAAAACGCAACAAGTTACTAATATAATATATAGATTTAGCCAGGGCTAACATCGAAGCTCTCTTTAATGTATATTGTTTATTCAAACTTAATATAAAATCGGGGAAACGAAAACGATGAAAAAACCAGTAGGTCTAATTAGCGAAAAAAAAAAAAAAATGAAAGAACTCTACACGTGCAGTACAATTTTTTGTACATTTCCTTACCTTTGTTTTCCACGACTACAACGTGAAACTTCCAGAAACTTCCTAGTATCGTTTCATAGAGGAAATGTTGTATGCCGTGTACCTGTTCACCTTTTTTTTTTTTCGCTGCTGCTCATTTTCACTTTGGTTGCCGCTAGCATTTCTGACTTTTTCACCGCCGCTATAAATCTTTCATGTTTTTCTTCCAACAAAATTTGACTCCTCTTTTATCTCCTGCTCTAGCTCTTTCTCTGTTATCTACGCTAATATAGACATAAAAATTAACAATCGCTTTTGTTGTTGTTGTTCTTTATCTCTAAAAGTTCGGGCGGCTATGCGATTTATCCCTGAAACGCCCCGGTCCTTGCAATGCAAAATTTCAACCCGGCTTACATGAGTGGGGTGGACGCACGTGCCGACGATTTTCTCAGAACCCAAATTTCTTGGATGCATAGTTAACCGAAATTTTTATACCCATGGTGCTCCGCTTCGCGCGCGCGAGAGCTCCGCTATAACCACCACAATAAATGACAATTTTCAATAAAATTGGTACTTCCGTCTGAAAAATCGACAGTTTCGGACCACCGGAGTAACGTGCCCATGAGAAAGCAATCTCAAGGGCTTTTCTAGCACTGCGTGGCGGGTGTAAAAAAGGGGAGGGGAGAGGAGGGGAGGGAGAGAAGTGTGAAAGGGCAATACCCCTCTCTTTACCCCTTCTTCTCTCACCCTTTTCGAGGCCTGTCACGCATGCTCAGGCCAGGGCTCCTAATCTCCAAAACAGCTTATCGTCAGTAGGAATTAGAATTTACAGGTGATATTCACCGACACAATCCCCCGTTCTTCCCTCCTCTTCTACAAAATAATAAATAACAATATTCACTGAAGTAGAGGTGGCTAAACATCCACCACTAGCACCACTAGCCACCGGCACTAATAATAATAATAATAATAATTAGTTAATGATGATGATGATGATGATGATAATAATAATAATAATAATTTTTTCTTTACAGAGTACTGTTATGAAAACGAGCCGAAGCCAGATGTTATACGACAGGCTGACTGCTATTCAAAAGTTGATCCTTGCCCACCGGGTCTTAAAGATTGCTCCGATGAATTCGTTTGTCCTTTGTCAACCAACAAATGCTGCTGCCCATAGTAACAAGTGTGTAACACCCCTTGTTATTCCACCACGCGGTAGATTGTTTGCCAGAAGCAAGTGAAACCTTGTGTTGGACTTGCATGTAGAATTGTATGAATGCCTAGTGGCTGAAAAATAGATAATAAATGGTGTTGGAAAATAATGTGCCGTAGAGATTTTGTTGTTTGTTAATTTTGACTCAAATAATATCTTAATCAGCGTCTCGTGGGTTCTAGTAGAGATTTTTGAGGCTTTTAAAAAAACAAGGCCTTTGACCAGAATTCTCAAGCCTGCGAACACAGCAGTTTCTGCTTGCTTCTCGCCGCTGGAACGTTTCGCCAAGAGGAACGTCTACGCCTCAACGACAGAAATTCCATACTGATGACGTAAATCAATGTTTACGTAATAAATCCGGGGTCCAAAATGAAAATGTGTTCGATTTTTGGATTCTTCTGGTCGATTCTGGTAAAGTTTTGTGTTCCTCTGCGAACGAGCTCCAGCAAAACTTTAATGCTACTTCGGCTATATTCCACGAATATTGACCTTTTTGTAGTAGATTCATCGCATTTACATTTAGACCTTTGTCTTTTGTCTGTTGTTTGTAAACAATAGCTTAAACTACATAACTACCACGTCGACCAATCAGAGCTCCTGACCAGATTCAGGACAGATTTTACGTCATCAGTATGGAATTTCTGTCGCTGAGGCGCAGATTTCTCTCCTGGCGAAACGTCCCAAGCAGAGAGGGACGAGGAGAGAATGCGGTTTTTACAGGCTTAGAATTCCCCCTCTTCAAAATATGAACCTGCTTCTCACGAACTGCTCGGCCTGCAACACCAACGTAGATCGCAAGCAAATACTTGGAATGAAAGAAAACTGCGATTATTTTTTTTTAAGTTTTCCGAGGTACAAGACGAGAGTGTCACATGTTAACCATTTTTTTTCTTTTTTTACAGTTCAGTCCTTTTTTGACTGTTTATTCATGGATCCGTGACTAGATCTAACCAAGCAAATAAAAATTTTTAAACTTTTAATGTTCAAAGTATTTCGTGACAACACGGGTGAAATTTTTTCTTTTTGTGCGAGGTTGTTGAAATTAGTGTGATGATCTCTTGCCGTAATTTTTACATATCAACATGTTTGGTTAAACTGTTGATTAGTCCTACCAAGATGCATTTCGAACCGTGTTTAACCTCCTCCTGGTGTTGGGAAATCCATATATTTTTTCTTGCTTTGTCAATAGATATGCCGGAAAGGAGCCATGGACCCGCTCAGCAAACTGAGAAAAGTTTAGCCTGCGAATACAGTCTTCTCTCCTCGCTCCTTGCTGCTAGAGATTTTTCGTGAAACATCCTTAGCAGCAGGGAGCGAGTAGACTGCAAAACAGCTGAAAACAGCCCGTATTTTTGCCTAGGTTAAGAACGCGCACGCGAGAAGTCAAGGGAAAAGACTGGAGTGAGGGCAAAAACGGAGAGTGAAGTTGAGACGCAAAAAATACGTTTATATTCTCTCGCCACACATGCCCTATGGGCACGTGAGGCCCCACACACTTCGCGCGAAAGTATTAGGCCGGCGCTTCGTACCTTAGTTTTGCAGTCTTAGGAGCAACGAGAGACTTCTGTATTTGCAGGCTAAGAAAAGTCTTTCTAAATTAAATGCCGAGGCGAGAGTCCTGACCTACTGATCATGATCAGTGTTGTGTTGTGGGACTGTATAGGGGAGGCCTTTTTCCACTTCTGTGCAGCCTCCCAGAACATGCCTCGAATCCAGGCGTCTCTCTCTCGATGAAAATTTGCGCGCCACGCAAGGCAGGAAGGACAAAACGTCTCTCTCCTTTCTCCTTCCTATGGTTAGCCTACGTAGCAAACGTTTCCGCTCGAGTTAATGCGCGAAAACTGGAAACAGAGCAAAAAAAAAAACATTTTTTTCTTTCTTCCTCTCTCTGCAAGTTTTCGCGCAATAACTCGAGCGGAAACGCTTGCTAGGCGGTCTATCCTATGGTCCCTTGCGCTTCGTTACTAGTCACTCACGTTTCGCGCTGACCCGTGTGCGAAAAACGAAGCGGCACTCGAGGAGGGAGGCAGTCCAAAATAGTTCCATAATCACAACATCAACCCAGGGTCGCGCACAAGCTCAAAACGTTCTCTGTATCAATTCGATCTTTTACTTGTTTTTGCTCCCCTACTTCTAGCAGAGAAAGAGATAAAGTATGCATGCATAGCATTGGTTTGGTAAAAGCCCCCAAAACGTTGTGTTACTAGACTGCATGACTAGGCCAACTCTAATTTAGTGATGTGAAACACTTGCCCTGCTTTTTTCATGCCTCCCCCTTTCGCACTGTTTTGCGCACTCCATTCTCGCGAGACTGGGCATTTTTTTTTCTCTCGCGCGTTTTGGTCGACAGACTAAGAAAAAAAGTTCGATATGGGAGGGATTGCTTTGAGCGTTTCTTGCTTAATTAGGCCGGAAAATTCGAAATCTCGTCTTCAAATCCTCCTTTAGGAGGAAGGGAAGCCGGGCAATTAGAGCAATGGAATTGTAATCGGACAAGAACCATAATAGGACTATTATGGCTCTTGAATCGGGAAACTGCCCAACTCCCCCTCCCCTAACCCATTATTTTTCTCGTTGTTGAAATTTGTCTCATTATGTAATGATTTACGTAATAATTTGTTATCAAATCTTGATGATGACACTTGATTGACTATAGTAATCATTGCATTGCATTATCATTGTTATGATTTGTTTGTTTGTTTGTTTGTTTTTTGATGTTAAAGCTTTTGCAATACTGTAACTACATAATTATAGTCATGCAAATAAAGCTTATGTTGTTGTTGTTGCCCAAAGTGAGAATTAAGTGTTAATGTTAGTTTAGGGGAGGGGTAGGCGGGCAGTTTCCCAGAAAGCTAAATTGATCCTTGTAATCCAGAGGCCCTGAGTTCAATCCATGCCCTAGCCGCCGGTAGTCACGAGTTCAATCCCCGTCCTAGCCACCCGTAGTCCCGAGTTCAATTTCCGCCCTAACCGCCGGTAGTCCCCAGTTCAATCCCCGCCCTAGCCGCCCATAGTCCCGAGCTCAATTTCCGCTCTAGACGCCGGTAGTCCCCAGTTCAATCCCCGCCCTAGCCGCCCGTAGTCCCGAGTTCAATTTCCGCCCTAACCGCCGGTAGTCCCCAGTTCAATCTCCGCCCTAGCCGCCGGTAGTCCGGAGTTCAATTTCCGCCCTAACCGCAGGTTGTCCGCGATTTCAAATCCTCGGCGAAGCTTACTTGAGATTCTTAGCCTTGTTAATGACTACATTTCAATTATTTGTTCTTATCCTCATCTGTGCGCCACAGTGAAAACTACACTGGGTTATCAGTTGTCCATTGGAGAAAATAAATAAGAGACGTCTTCTGCTGGATAAAACATAAGCAATGTCCGCATGTCTTGAATTATTGCATACTAGACAATTAGTTTGTTGCTTAAGGGCAATTTTTTTAAATTTAATGTTGGTATTAAATACGGACAACAAGCTCTACAAAAAGACGTCCTGTTAACAAAAAAATTACAATAAAAAACTTCTTCCAACCTCGTCCCCAGGAAAGAAAAAAGGGAAACATTCTGAGGATGAAGTTTGTTACGATCTTAATTTATATTGCTTCGACTGATAAAACTGAAATGAAATAAAAAATTGTGTTACGACTGAGAAAGAATACAGTTAAGCCGGATGCGAAATCAGCTAGTGTTACACTTTCCATATCTCTAATTGGGTCTCAAGCCCTGCTAAACAGTTATACTCCTTCATGTAGTTCTTACTTATCAATCCTTCCCCTTAGTTACTTTGAATTTAACACTGAAAAACAAAGAAGGAGTTTCTTTTGTAAGCAAGTCTTTAAGCAGTTTTATCTTGTGGTCTTTCAATGGCATTATTTTCTCTGGGTTCTTTTGCAACTTCTGGAATGATCGACGTTGACTTGGAGTCGTCTTCAGTGTCGTGCTTCTTCTTGTTCGCTTGCCTCATCTGGTTCCTTTTCCATCTCGATGTTAACAACGCGAACAGGCACATCCCTACTCGCCGCTTACGATTTTATTTTTCCTGTCAGAATCTGTGTTTGGCGTCTAAATGAAAGTCCCGGCCTGAAATAAAACAAAACAGCAGATTCCCAATTTATTTAAGTAAATATCATTGTGTTACGTGCCATTAAAGTAGTGTGCGGGGGAGGGGGAGGGAATGGAGAACGGTAACATGTGCGCTTAAGCCCACCAAACTGGTTTTTGGTTTTCGGCCATAATCGAAAAACGAAAATAAATTGGACTATTTAATCTGCAAATTGGTTGCTTTCGTTCCTCTAAGACAACTTTTTTTCCCCTTTAAATGGGCCTAAGTCATTGTACTTCTAGTTTCTCCTTAAGAGGATCACGCTGTCGTCATTGTCAAAGAAGCTTGGCGCTATCAGTCAAACCTTGCCTCTCACGCAGGCTTCACTGTCCTGTTTTAGAAAACGAGTGGGGAAATAGGGAAGAACGGGGAGTCCGCTCCTCGCGGTCAGTGCAATCGCTGCTATAGTAGACTGCAAAACAGTCGGGTTTTTTTCTCAAAATCAGTGAAGGAATCGGTTAAGTGTGGCGTAAGAGTCTTAAGCGCGAAGCGCGCGAGCCTTACACGCCTGTAAGGCGTTTGTCGTGCTCTCTGTTTTCAGCTTCGTTCCAGACCTTTCCTTTGACTGCTCGCGCGTACTTGAATACGCAAAAATATGGACTGTTTTGCAGTCTACTGCAATAGGAGCCTGCGCCTTTTCCGAGTTCCAAAAACTCTCGCTTTCAAAACTTGGCTAAGTGCGAAAATGAGTTTTATTTGCATGAGGATAACAAATCATTTTCGAATCAATGGCTTCGCACTTAGCCTCGCTTTACTGACAGGCTTTGTATAACCTTTGCTTTTCATTTCTCCTCGGTATTACAGTCAATTCAAGAGAAATAGAAGACAATCCTTACGCAAAATTTTGGGGGCCAAACAAGGTTTATTATTGGGATGTGCAAATGGCAAATGGCCTGTTGCATGCCGAGGAGGCTAAGTCAAATCATAGATAATAGAAAGATGGTCAACCGTTCTCGACGCTCGAGTGATCAGTTCGTGTCGGTTTTCCTTAATTTTTATAAATAGGCTCTAGAAATAGCTAGAACTGTCCCATATACCATTAAATTGACAATTTTGTCGTTAAAATATGCGCTGATAAGTGCGTGACGTAAAATTTTTTCTTTTCTTTAAATCCTGCAATCTTTCTAGTAGAACTGAATAATAAAATTTACAAGAAACTGACTTGTTTGCACATAACTAAAAATAGAGCAAACGCTGGCTTGCTAACAAATTTTTCTTAAAACACGTCCATTATCATAAAAGCAACAGGGAAGTGATTGATATTTTTCGAGTGGCGAAAACAAAGCAATTTTAACTTAGAAAATGATCGTTAATCAGAACCGGAGACTAGAATTTCCTTGTAATGTATGCAAGAAACGCTGTGTGTACTCAAGTGTTTCTTTTCAATTTACAGAATAATTACCTCCTTGTGTTGTTTTTGTTTTTATTTGTCTCATTTAACTCGTTCTATAAACTAGAAATTGTCCTTGTGTAATTAGTCTACTGAAGAAGCACTTGTTCTTTTTTTGGCAGGGTAAAGTGCAAAGGCAAAGCCTAATTTATATAACGCTGCCGATTTACACGAAACTACAAAAGCCCCAGCAATTGCTTTACAACTATCTCACCTCTATCACAAGCGTAGTCTGCTCTACAGCCGTTTTTGCGTTGTATGATTGTAGTTGAAAATTCAAAGTTCAAGGCGTCACTCAGCCGAAAACTGGCAGCACTGATTGCCTGAGCTTGAACCGAAATCTTGCTTCCGTGAATATCGGATGCAATTGACTATAAGGATATATTCCAATTCATGAGTGGCCCAGAAAAAACAGTTGTCATTGTTACTTTAATTTCCATATTCAAGACAATGGGATATTTCAGGAAAACAAGGGCAGCCTTGGTTACCAAAAACATGGTGTCACCTCTAACAACCGATTTCCGCTGCTTTTACACATGAATCAATTTTTTTGAATCGGCTGGGCAAATCTTCCCTACAAGTTTTCGTTTTCAGATTATTTACAGGGCCTTTTTTGTCCTTGTAAGAGCATGCTCAGGAATTTTTGCAGTTCGGATGAGGAAATCATCTAAGTATTGTTGTTTCTTCTCTAGGAACAGTATGAGAAGAAAAAAAAAGCTTAGTAATATATAGATGTGCATATTTCGCTTACACTTTAGTCTAACTTCATTGCTACCATAAAACATAATGTCCCAGGAATGGTGAAAGGAAAAACCGTTAGGGGAGCGCGACACTTGCAGTTAGATAAAAAAGTAATAATAAAAATAATAATAGCTTTTGTTGATGATCATTCTTAACTATCAAATTACCAAAAAAAAGTCATAAATGTCTTTAAAGAAACAGACGTTTCGGGTGTCAAGGAAGTACAGGGCCCGTGGAGCAGTTAAAGTGCGGGGACACCTCTTTCGAAGTGGGGTGGGGTTGGGGGCGGGGGGGGGGGGCAAATTTAGGCAGTTCTTTCCTTATGGCTGTTTAGAACAGCCAGGTATACTGGACCTTTCTTGAGTCATTGTTGAGCGGAGTCATGCTCCTGACGCCGCTGAAAAGTACCTTTTCCCTGCTGCGCCTGCTTGCACATGCAGGATCCACCAGTAGAAGCTTGCAGACTGTAGGTTCCTGTAACCCCTTCATTTTGTCTAGTGTAATCAAAATACGTCAGAGACCACATCATTAGCCCGATATAATTCGTTTTAAGAAACCGTAGTTCCTGGAGTAGTATTCAGAACTTTAATCAAAAAGGATTTTATTCCACATCGTTGCAAATGCTACATAGCCTTGCTGGTTTGAAAACGCAGAAGTCTAGCACCAAGTGCAGTTTTGGGGAGATAGGCGTTTGATAGGCGTTTTGAGGCTTACTATGCATCAAACAGATGGGATCGAAACGGACCAATAATAAATTTAGATGCTGTAAGATTCTTGTTCCAACAAAGATACTATTTATATGAAAATGTATATTACAGTGGAACTTCTATAACGAATTCTTTGGTTTAACGAAATATTTTCAGTTTTACTTCAATAATAGCTCTTGGTAAAATATAAGGCAATATGAAAAACAACCTCGATGTAAGGTAACGAACCTCGTTATAACGAACGTATTTTGCCAGTCCCTTGACCCTTCGTTATATCGAGTTTCCACTGTACTTAATTTTATTTATTTGTTAAAAAGTGGGGGGAGCGGGGGGGGGGGGGGGGGCTGCCCCCCCAGCCCCTCTCCCTGCGCGGGCCCTGAAGTAGTTATATATCATAAAAATGTTCAATTTATGAATGGTGAACAAAAAAACCGTAAGAGATGTGTGAAACTTGATTAGATAGCTTATCAACGAGATGAGTGCTGGCCTAGAATATTTTTCTAGCTGTGTCTCAGCCTCATGTAAGTGATCCCCTATAGGAGGGTCTCAATGGGGTGGTGGCATTTACGGTTATCGGCTAAAATTTTGGCTATTTTACGGCTATCGGCTAATTTTTTTCAGTTACGGTTAACAAAAAAGTTAAAAATTAACTTCTTTTGTTTGAAAAAGTTAAATATTAATTAACCTGTATTTTTTGTATCTTTAAAGCAAAATAAAGGTCTTAAGATCATCTCAGGATGTGAAACAAGCTATTCTTTTGAAAAATTTTTGATAGATCGTACTTTTTATAAAGCATCCCACTTCTAATATTATTTTACTCGTAGAAACGTCAATAGTCGATTTAAAAATAATCTTTGTGAAAAGGCAAAGCACACACGTGAACGCCCAACTCACGGGCCGGGGCGCGACATTCATTACAACAGAAATGGCCGTTTTCACACTAGAGACGGATTATTCGTGTGAGACGGGTTATCCGTTTGATGATTCGCGTCAGATAGGTAAATACGTTTTAATTTGAAAACGAAGTAGTTTTAATTTTGAATGAACAATCCGCCTGACTTTATTCTTCAATTTCGACGGACAGTTTGAAGACGGGATAATATATACGTTCCAGATAGCCTGTGTACAACCGCCCCCTCCCCTCAGAAAAAAATCGAAGAAGGGATGTCTGTCGGGAAGGGAGCGACTGTACACAGGCTAGTCTCAGACGGATAATCCGTTTCTAGCTCTGGTGTAAAATAACAAAATAACAAAATTCCCGTGTCCAGTGTTTTTAATGATAGCGAAGGACTGTACGGAACCACTGTCAGCCGTCCCCTTGTCCGTAGGCCTCATTATTGCGCACGGCTAATGCGTTTCGGGTCTCCTGGTCCGAGCGAGTTCGCCACCGAAATGCCTTGACCGAGATTGCGTGGGAAGACGCCGTACAGGGACTAGGCATGGCAATGTCTACCGTAGCGTCAGAGAAAAACACGGAAATGTTGTTTATCGGCAACGTGTTTTACAAACAGTAAGATCTCTGCGTGTTGTTTCACTAGTGTTTCGAGGGCACGACCTTCTGAAAATCGCAAATATTAATCCCCAGCAAGAAGCCACACTTTCGCTACGAAACAAAAAATTAGTTCCCCGAGAGAGCGACGGAAATGGAACCAGGGTCTTGGTCAACACCTAAAAGGCGCTTTACCTAACGTGCGTACAGAGCCACGCTAGCCGGGAAATAAAAAACGCAACCATAAGTGAGTTTAGTACCTTCCTTTAAAGTAGCAAATCTAGGGGACACTTTCTTTTACGGTTAACTCTTTTTTACCCTATTTACGGCTAACGGTTAAAATTTTTCAATTTTTACGGCTATCGACTAATTTTTTGGCCGTTTTACGCCTATCGGTTAACCCCATTGAGACCCTCCTATAGCCTGCGTAGCAGGCGTGGAAATCGCGCTTTTCTCCCAACCTCGTTCCCAGGGTTCTCTCCTACCCGCCTTACGGAGCGTTCTTTGTCACAGCGTTTTGGGCATCCCCGCGTTTTGGGCATCCCCATTCCCAAATCCCTAGCGTTTTGGGCATCCCCTTCTCATGTTACTGCAGCGTTTTGGGCATCCCCCGGTACCCTCCCAGGCTGCCCAAATCCCTAGTGTTTTGGGAAAATCGAAAACGTTTTAGAGATGGATTCCGCTAAATATAGAAATCTTTTCCAGTATCTTATAAAGAAGGTTTATCCAGAAGGCTTTACAAAGCAAGACATAACAAACCTGCGAAAATTTGCCAAAAGGTTCGAGTATGCCTCAAACTTAGAGTCCTTGTTCTACGTGGCCAAGGAGAAGGATGGCACAGCGCTTCGACGACTTGTTATCACCGAGGAAGAGAAAGCGAGGGTCTTCGAAGAGTGCCACTCTGCTCCTTTTCCTGGACACGCCGTCCGCGATAATCCTCTTAGGAAAATCAAAGAGCCGTTTTACTGGTCTGACTACTACAAGAACACGATGGAAATGGTTAGTTAAAAATTTTATTTATTTGCTAATGCACCCTCTTGATCGTGGTTTTTAAAATGCCCGCGTTGATAATCGAAAACATACGTTAAGTTTCTTCTGTTTTCAGTGTTCTTTGAAAGAGTGAGGCATGATTGCATCTTTTGGTAGGTTGTCAAATGGCACTGTAAACCGGAGTCCTTCTTATAGCTCCCGTTTGTTATTATTTTATGTGAAGCCAAAGATCAGAAGTTATATTTCTGAAGGATCAAGATGACAGATTTTCTGTCAGTTGACCCAAGATCAAGATATGTCACGCCGGTTGTCACGCCTGCTACATCAGAAATTATTTCTTGTGTGCGCCAAGCACAACATCTCTTCTAGTGACCATCATTGGAGCGTCCATTTTAGTCTTGTGTCAACTACATTTTCAGTTGTTTTGTTCGTTCGTTTGTTTGTTTGTTTTGTTTTCACTCGTAGTTGTTTTCTTCTCCTTAGATAAAGCGGTTTGACCGGTGCCACAGAAGTGAAGGCCTGCGACGTTTTGCACCCTGTGAAGGTTGTTCCCAAGATGTGTTACTTGGTAGGAATTGATTTGATAGAAGCCCCTACTACATCTCAAAACGGCAACAGATTTCTTCTGTCCCGTAGGTACAAGAAGCCTCTGTACGTATAAATTGTGTGACAGCCTTTCGTGTGTCAAGTAGCGCTGCGGGGTTAAGTTGTACAGGCCTCAAATGTCATGCATACTATGAATTCAAAACCACAAAACGCAGTTTTATTCATGTTTGTCTTTTGATTACTTTGTTTAGTATTCTTGTTTTTGTCTGTTTGGAATCAGACGATCGCAGCTGCCGGTGATTGCGGCATTGCTCGCTTGTAAACAGTTCTATTAAATAGAATTGAAGCTTTGCAAACAATGAAGTGTTGTACAGCGAAGCGATGTTATGCGCTTGTAAATTTCAGTTTTGTCATGTTTTGAGCCAACCTTTACTGCCTATGGGTTTTTTTCTGCGCAAGAAACCCGGCGAAAAGCGTCAGACGATATAATTCTAACTTGCATCTACACTATTCAGCCGTAAATTCGTGATTGACAATCCCGACTGTTCCGCAGTCTGAAATAATTTAGGCAACGTCGAAGCGATCAGAGTTTTGGGCATCCCCCACCAGGGATGCCCAAAACGCTAGGGATATGGGAATGGGGATGCCCAAAACGCGGGGATGCCCATATCACTGTTACACCCTCTCTCCCCCGGTAGGGCAGGTTAGAGAGAACCCTGGGAACAAGGTTCCTTTTCTTCTTCCCTCTTTCCCCTCCTCTTTTTGCGCCTACCACGCAGGCTAGATCCTCTAATGGTCAAGACTCTCTTGATAACAAAGTAATCAGTGAACGCCAACCGCAAACTTTTAGTCTTGTGTTCAGGGACAGATCGGACCATTAGAACAGTGAAGGGGGTGGGGGTGGGGAGCTGGGAAGTTTCTGCTTTTCATGTTTATTTGGTGTGGTTCGCCACCTGTGCATGTTTTTCTTTTCATTTCTTTTTTTCTTTTTCTGAGCGTCAATGTATTTTTTGTGGCTGTTCTGGCTGTATGAAGTTTTTCACGAGAAACTTTTACGCATGGATTTAGTGGTCTATCCCTTAGGTTTTGTCTGCCTAGACACGAGAGCGCCCGTTGGCCGAGAGGGCTTGGCGCTCTTAAATCACGACTCCACTCCTGAATATTTACTTCCTGCTCAATGGGTCCTACGTATTCACTTCCGCTATGTTACGACACCGCACCAAAGAGCAGAACATCCGATGAGTGACGCTCCATTTCCTAGGGAGGTGAAAGCTTTGTCAGCCCTTGCTTTTATGCTGTGACTAGAACCATTGGCTGCACACAAGGGCTTTGATGCGTGACAGGAGCGCTCCTGTGCGTGATAAAAATTTTGGGTGCTGAGGTTTTGTTTTCGTTCAGTCGTATTTCCAACCTCGTCCCCAGGGCTTTTCCCTTAAAAATGGGTGGGGCGGGAAAAGGCCCTGGCATCGGCTGGTCACGTGTCCCCTCGTACACCCTAAAAACCTGGGTGTAATAAATTAGCGCTATGTGAAAAGCTAAAATTATGCGTAACCTCACAGCGCGCGATCTTGGGCGGCCTTTTATATCTCTTGACGATTAACGAAAAGTTTTACAAGGTTTCCTTTTTGTCACAGATACTGGCTATGGTAATTTTTTGCTTTCCTCCGATTTCTATGAAGGGGACGGCGAGCGGTAACATTTGTAAAACTTCCTTTATAGAGCGATATAAATGACAAACAAGCTATCGTACATGCATAAAGTTTGTACCGGAAAAGTTCGTTTTTCGCGACTTCTTTTGATATTTTATTTTATTTCTTGCGAAGTAGACCGCCATACACAACCTAGTTCCATTCACCTTAACTCTCAGCCATATCATCATAGCGATACGCATTGGTTTAGACTTATCTTGTATGACTGTATTTTTAAAAAATTCATTGACCTCTGCGAGACTTGACCGAAACCGGAAACCGCGCATGAATAGTCTCTGGCACCCTGGGTATCAAACGACTGGTAACAAAGAAAGACTTGGGTCAGGAGCCCATCAAATTTGATGGGCTCCTGCTTGGGTCCATTTAAAATTGACATAGCTGTAGTTGATTCCAATCGATCGGTCAATCTTCCCTTTAATATAAGGAAAATCCTTTGTACTTATCCTCGGAAGAGAAAATATATAAGAGATCTTCAAATGTTTCAGATCGGCGATCTGTCATCATTCCTGGCTGGAGGGCTGACTTGCATCCGGCGCGGAGATTTGTTTGTTTCATGGTCGGGTTAGAAGACCAGATTCCATAAAGCATTTTGATGAACAATTCTATTTCAATTAAGTTCAATTTGTTTAAATTCACTGCAGATCCTGGAGGCAAAGGCCCGCATTTTTGTTTGACATTGGACAAAATCACTTTCCGCTTGATGATCGTATAGTAATTCCACAGTCACGATGAATTTCAGTCGAAGTACTACCCGATAACAGCTTGTCTCAACTCTGAAGCATTTGACATATTTTGTACGTGACAACGTAGAGCCGGTACGCCCTTTCATAAACTTGTAGCATTTGAATAATACGCAATTAAATGGATCTTAAGCTTTTGAATCGCACAGACGCGAAAATATTGTCATACAGTTCGCGAGATTATTATTTTCCATTGTTGCTCCGTTCGACTTCTGTAAGCGCAAAACCAGCGGGTTGCATATAAATTAGCTTCTCAGGAATATTTAGGCTGTACACGTGACCAGCCGATGCCAGGGCCTTTTCCCGCCCCACCCATTTTTTAAGGGAAAAGCCCTGGGGACGAGGTTGTCGTATTTCAGGTCTGACTTTTTTTTGTCTTTCAGTTTTATTGAATTTTTTATTCAAATCAATAAATTAAATAAAATTAAAACAAACAAACAAAATCAAATACAAAAAAGCACAGAACTCAACATTGACAAAATACATGCAAACCACTAAAAAAGCAAAAAAAAAAAAAAAAATTATAAACAGTATTTGGCGCCAAGCCAACACATGACATATTTGTTGCATTGCGAAAATCAATGTCGCAATGACCGCGCAACATAGCATACTATTATTGGAACGATGACGCTATAGAAACTGAAACCCGCGAGGGAATCACATGAGACGGATACAACGATATCATTGGCCGATTGGAACTTGCTTTGCAAGTATAAGACATCGCTGCGACATAGTGTGCCAATATTTGCCCAACGAGGTTCTTGCGAGGCCTACAAGAGAAGTGATGAACACAGTAAACACCGCATCCTTTGGAGCTTTTCTCTGGAAGTTTCAGGTAAATTTTTCGTTAATACTTACCACAGGTTGTCCTCTTCACACAAGTTGTGAAGAACGCTTTTTTATTTTAATTCCGCTCTTTTGTGTGACGGCTATTTTGTTTTAAATTTGTCCTTTCACTTGCATGACTGCGTTCGTGGCTTGTTTCTGGCCATTGTTCGCCAGTGTTGGTCTGATAAAGCTAATTTCGAATTCTTCGCGGCAGGAGCGCTTTCTCAAATCGTTGGTATGCTCAGCACTTATCAAATCGAACGCTACGATTATGCTGGTCTTTAATTTTGCCCAGCATATAACGAAAATTAACCAAATTTCGCTCAGCTGCGGTCTTCTTTTAACATCCAGCTGTCGGTTCATGCGCGTAAACGTCTTCGTGAGGTTGTGGTAGTTTTTCAACCCGACAGCTGATCGTTGAGTTGAGTGCGTATCGTCTGTTAAAAAACTCTAGGAACCCAGCAAAAGGCTACCCGCCATGTATGAAGTTAAGTTTTTATGCTAAGATGCGCTCGTTCCAATAGACCTTGTCACGGTTTTCGACGGGTTCGCCATCTTGACGAGTAGGCAAACGCGTGAAAAATAACAGTGTTTGTATGAGCATCTAATGTCGAATAATTTCCGTAGAACGGCTGTTCTGACAAAAATATGATTTGTAAACTAAAGCTTCTCTCCTAAGAATTCTACTGAAAAAAATTGAAGGCGTTGCATGCATTAGAAGACCTAGAACCACTTTTTAAAATTTTCTATACATTTGTCTGTAAGAGAGTCCCGGGAAATAATTCTGTGGAAAATCTAAACCAAGCCTCTGGAGACATCTAAGCTCAGGTACGTCCCCCCAAAGTTTTTAGGACAATCCTTTGCTTTGTAGCTTTAGTTTACAATTGATATTTTTTTTAGAACAGCCTTTTTACGGAAATTATTCGACATTAGATTCTCAGACAAACACTGTAATTTCTCACACGTTTTCCTACTCGTCAAGATGGCGTCGAAAACCATGACAAGGTCTATTCGAATCTGATCTTGAGAGACCTTTCCTTTTACGACCTACCCTGGGTACCAGAGGTTTTTCTCGCGTGCGGCGGGAATTTTCGGTGTTGGCCGAAGGCCGACACGTCTTCGGACGTAGGCCGAAGCCACGAGCGGCGAAGCCGCGAGAAAAACCTCTGGCACGGAGCGGTGCTTTTTACTGTCCCCGTTGACCTTTGAGCTTTTTTATCGGATGACATTTACGCCAATCAGATTGAAAGTCTCCGACTGTGATCATGTGGGCCGGCACGTGAAGAAATGTCCAAAGAACCACATTATCCTTAGAAAGACAAGTTGCTTTAAGAGCAATCATGACTTGGTCAAATCGAAGTTCTCCATAATTGGTGTAGCTTCAGTTTTAGCTGCAATCCATTCTCCGAGATTTGGATCTGAAAATCACTATCCGTGAGAATTTAACATCGTGCTAAAAGCGCTAACGAGCTGGGCCCAGCGTGACAAAACATTGCAGGAAACCGTCACTTTCACGGACAAAAAGAAAACTGCTTATAATTATTCAGATCCAGGAGGCACTTTGGAGAAATTAAACAACCTAAAACCCTCATTTAGCCGCATTGAAGAGCTTGACATTTCAAAAGGGGTCAACGAAAATGCTCTTGCATCAAAGGGCAAATCATACGCCGACCAGACACAATAACTGCAGAAAATCAATATGCGTGTCACGACCTCTCAGTATGAAACAATCGGCAAAAACCAAATTTCCTCAGTTGAAACGTTTTTCTCCAGAGCATGATCTACCCATCACGGGAAAAAATTCATTGGAACAAGCAGCATTTTGGCATGAGGTAAAAGTCGTGTGTGACCTTCTGACCCCTCTTTTATACTAAGAATACATGTTTTCTTTTTATATTCCTAATCCATCAATACAAACTATTTCAAAACATGTTGTAATCGTTTGAAATAGGAAATTAGTAAAGCTTAAACCGTATTGCTGTAAAAGCTGAATTGGTGATAATAGCTTAATTGCGTTGAATAAAATTAAATACTCCTCTTGTTCGCTCTTAGCTTTTAACTTGTCTACACCGTCAAACCCTTCTAGTACATTGCTTATCATGCTCTTTCAAACTTTTCAAAGCTGCTATCACAACACTTCTCGCGAGTACAACAACAGCAAAGTTGGAAATATTCTTTCACGTGCTGGTCTATTCTTGTCAACCAATTGTAGCGTCTGTTAGATTCAAAGTCCCTCAGGTGGTCGTTAGTAGCCAATCAGCCGTCTTGTCCAAAATCTGGACCAACTGATTTAACCGTGTTAACGATTGGATCGGCGCCATCAAAGCAATAGCGCTCTGCTCCAGAGGCTTTTCGCGCGGGGTCACTATAAAGACTTGACAGAAACCGGAAACCGCGCTAGAAAAGTCTCTGGCACCCAGGGTATTTACGACCTTGATGTTTTACAAAATTAGCTGTGATTGTTGATAGGTCTGTGTGCTGTTATTATGCACGTGTCATCCGCCTCCCCCTGGGGTAGGATCCCGGGCTTAACAATTTCCTCCAGGAATGGGGGAATTAAACAGTGCCATGTCCCCTGGTTCAAGTGCTTCTCAATGGAAAATCCCCCTGATACCTTCCTTTTACAACAGGGTCTGGAAGGGTATTTTCGGGATTCGGGATTTGACCAAAATACGGTGCGGGAATCGTGAAAACGATAAATATGTTGACGGGATCTGGGATTTGACTGTTCCCCGGGAAGTGGGACTCGCCAAAAATTGGGCACGGGATGCGGGATTTATGTTTGTGTGTCTGTTGGGAATGCCGGAAACCTTTAAAAACACGCGTAAATCCAAAATATCAATCGAAAGGATCAACCTACATCTTACATTTATTAGCTTTTGTAGAAATTAGACTTTTTAATGTATTTTTCTGAGGAAAAAAAGCGGTATTCGGGAAACTGATGAAAAATGTGGGGGATGCAGGATTCTCGCGTAAAAGGGGCGGGAATGTGGGATCAGGACTCCCCCTTCCAGACCCTGTTACTATTGGGATTCACTTGACTGAAGGGACTTTTTACGGTGGTTGTAACCTGTATAGCTGGTTTAACTTGTTGCACACTTCTGCTATCAAAGACCGCAAATCAAAGCACCCGTGGAATGAATTTCATATGAGGAAAATGGGGAAATTCCTTTGTCATTCCACTGGCCTTGATAGATGCAGATTAAATTTACTCATCAGTCATGGATTTTAGGCTTGATGAAGCAATATGATCATATCTCTATTACTCAAAAAATCAGTATGTTTTGAAAAGGAACATCCTAAGACAGATTCACGGGGGTAAAGACTGAGTTTATGCCTGTGAACTGCTTGATCTAACCTGTATGAAAATCCCATTGCCAACATGTCATGTGCTAATCCATTCCTAGTTCGCAAGAAAGGCATCTCCTCTTATCTGTACAAATTTGGCGGCTCGAAAAAGCTTGCACTTCCCCTTTCATTTTCTTGAAATTCATGGGCTGGAGAAAGCAATAAATCCCTGTTGCATACCGGCCCTTGGTTACTGTCCACGATTTTACAAATTTTTAATTCCCCCACCCCTTTCCTTTTAGCTTTAAACAATGTTGGAAATTTCCCCCATCCAGAGGCAAAGAAACCTGTCCATTCCCTTGTTTTCCCCTACTTGTTATTCCACTATTATGTCATTTTACCATATGAGGTCAAGAGAATGCGCAACATATGAGGCCGTAATACACTGTAGTTCCTGGCTTAACCGGTTTACAACAGGGCGAATACTGGCAGATGCAAAAAGAGCAACTATGGCTGAACTGTACAATGTTTTGTATACTCTTACCAGAAAATGGACGCCAAAATAACATTGTTTTTTTTGCAGTAGAATAATTAACCTCTCATTCAATGGTTTGGCATATAATATGCACAAACATTTTGTTCATTGTTAACATCATTCCCGCAGACGGAATCAGGATTTTCTGAATACTCTTACCAAAAAAATAGAAGCCAACTGCAAAATAACAATTTTTTTTGTAGTGGAATAATAAACCTCTTATTGGATGGTTTAGCATATAGTACAGGTGGACGTTTTGCTCATTGCTCGTATTTTTCCTCGCCCCTGCGGGGCTCGGAAAAAAAAATACTGCGCAACTTGCAAAATATCTACATGGCCTCTACACGTATTATATGCTAAGCCATCGGATAAGGTGTATATTCCCCTGGCTGGTGCGGGGTCCTACCCTAGGGGAAAGATGATGACAAGTGCATTACTAAACTGCTGTAGAAGTTACATCAGTAAATGAGGCATTGCTGCTGTACAGTCTGTTATAGGCACATATAACATGCATGAACTATTGTGAATGCTTCAGTGTAACTAACCTTTACTGTAATTGAGACTGGCTTATTTATTGAAAGTATCAAGAAGTTGAGAATTGAGTATGAAACCAGCTGTACCTACAGTAGCTTCTTTCAGAGCAGCACAATCACAAAAACATATGTCTTGATCTTTAGTTTGAAAAAGATTTTTTATCTTACAGGGCCCAAAATAATTTTTTGGGAGGTGACCAGACACGTTGACCAGCCAAAGAAATTTTTGCTCGGTCAAGTCTCGTTTGTGACCTGTCCAGTTAAAGAAATTAACTTATCAAGCAAAAAACGTTTACATGACATTGCTTTGTTTAGTTCTGCATCGTCAAACACATAAGCAGTGTTCGGTAAACAAGACTGGTGTGGGAATTTTTTGGCCGGTCAAGTCGCCATTCTGGCTGGACATTGTCCTTTGAACAGCTGTTATTTTGGGCACTGACCTGACCAGCTGCTGTTTGGTAATAAAATTAATCTTAATTCTTCCCCTAAAGCTTACAGAAAGACCAGGCTTGACAGAGTGACAAAAATGTAGCTTACTTCCCATCAGCCCATCAGTATATTATCCCTTCTCTTTGAAAATTCTGAATTTCTAATTTTTTTATCTGTCTCCTTGCTAGATTTTTAATGATATGGAATTTTATGAGAAAGAATCAGTCCATGGAAAATGCCCCGCTTTCAAAGATGGCTGTCCTTATTCTAAGCTTGCTCAAGACATCTTCATGGAAGAAATCAAGAAATGTCCTGAATTTAAAGAGGGATGCCCATTCAAAAACATGGACAACATCAAGGAGATGTTGGAGGAGCTATCCAAGATGCCGGAATCAAAACATCATACAGGTCCAGCACACGAGCAGTTATTAAGCTTACTGAAGGCCATTCATTCCGAATCAAAAAGTTTGGAAGAAAAAGTTGGAGAGTGTCCTGTTTTCAAGACAAAGGAAGGCTGTCCATTTAAGGATGCCAGCAAAGAAGGGAAGCCTCTGATAGAGCCACCTAGTGATGTCCTGGAAAATCAGACAGTCACTGACATCAGTAAGTTGAAAGAGAAGTGTCCTGCTTTCAAAGAAGGATGTCCATTTGCCAAGATGGATAATGAATCCCTTTTAGAAGAGATCAAGAAATGCCCTGAGTTCAAAGAGGGGTGTGCATTCAAGGATGCAACATCGGTGGAAGAAATCCACAGCAAACTATCGCAGATGCCGAGTGGTGAGAAGGACTGTCACCATAAAGAAGCTCTGATGCAGACCATGAAAGTTATTCACAGTGTAGGCCATGAGAAAGCTGATGGGTGTCCACTTCTCCAAAAGGATGGGTGCCCATTTAAAAGTGTTGAGAGTGATGGGAAGGCCATTATAAACCCCCCAGAGTCAGTTCTTCCAACAGAAGAAGTAAAAGCAGAGCAGGTTAAACCCTCAATCCATTCTGTTGGTCTAACAGATTTGAAAGAAACCTGCCCTGCATTTGAATCTGGATGTCCATTTGCCAAGGGTGGAAGGAAAGACTTTGGAAAAGACCTGAAGGAATGTCCCGAGTTCAAAAGTGGCTGTCCTTACAAGGATAGTTCAGATGTTGGGGATCTTTATCAAAGGCTTGCTAGTCTTCCTCAGTTTTCAGTCAAAGAATCTCATGGGGCTAAGTTGTTAGACATTTTCAAGCATGTTCATGAAGTGTCGCAATCTCTGAAAGATGAGCTTGGGGAGTGTCCAGTGTTTGTGACTGATGAGGGATGTCCATTCAAGACAGTGTGCAGTGACGGCAAACCCTTGATTGACAAGCTCGATGATCAGCGGTGGACCAAGATCCTACAAACCTCCCTAGAAGATGTCATTCACGATGTCAGTGAAGAAATTGATAAAACTGAGCCATCAATGCATCTTTCCAAGGAGCTCAAAAAAGGCACAAAGAGAGTGCATAGAGAAGCAGAGAATGTGCACTTTGTTAAAGAATTTGCCAAAGGAAGAATTGAAAGACAGTGGTACAAGGAACTCCTTGCTGATCTCTATTTTGTGTACAGGTTAGTTCTTTTCATTAAGTCTTTGTATTATTTCAATTGTCTGTGTGTCATGCTGCCTATTAGATGAACCCTTTTATACCACTACCTGAGAAATTTCTGCAATTTGATTGGCTTAGAGCAGTGGTATTTCCTCTTAATTTGAAATACCTGCATGTGAAAATTACAAACCTTTTGTTGGTAGTAAGTACTGTATAAACAAATAATAGCATGATTTGTATGTGATATTTGGCATAAATACCGCTTGTGATATTTCAAAATTGTCTCAAATTTCACTCGCCTGACGGCTCGTGAAATTAGTATAACAATTTCAAAATATCACTCGTGGTATTTATGCCAAATATCACTACAAATCATGCTATTACCTATACTAATACCTTGGGTGGCAAATTACTCCTTAATTTTGGTGCGAAATTGCAGCGTTAATTTAGAATTTCACTTGTGAATTACAAAATTACTATGGCAACGTTCTCTGCATTTACATGTCAGTGCCAAGATGGTGTCGAAGTTTTAAAATATTATGAATGAAGATGTCAGGGCATTTGGAAAACCTAAACACACAAAAGAGCACTCTTGTTGAAAAATTCAGAACTTGTGAACTCAAGCCAAAATTTATGCTCTAAACTTCTCGGTGTTTGTGGAGTTCTCAATACGATAAACAAGTAAAAAAACCAAGATTGTTAGTGTAATTTGTCATCCATGATATTACCGGTAATACGTAATTAAATGGTATTGATTGTTGAACAAATTCTCCTCATCGGTAACAAAACAGTGCGAAAAACTGGAGAATACACATACTGACATGTATACTTGTCAGCCTTACTGAGGCCTTGATGTATTGACCGGGCGATAGTGAGGTCAATACATCCAGGCCGAGGTCTGAGATTTCGCTGTAATTACCGAAAAGACTAGGTTAATAAGTTTTTTATTATATGGCATTTAATCGTTGTGGACCTGAGCCTGTGATCAAGTAAAACCAACAACTGGTCAGCAGATAACTTAAAAAAAATGTCACCTCAATGAGTTTTACACTCAAGCTCACAATACACTCAGGTGACACTGGGCAGTGGATACACTTTTTGACAGCTGTCAATCGACCATAACATAAATGTCCATAAGAATGTCCACTAGCAAGTTAAACACAGATTGTATATACCTTGGACACCTAGCTAATAATGCCTGGTCATTATAAGAAAACAGCTAATCAGAGCACATGTACTAATGTAGCCATATAATATGTTCACAGTGTATACTGTATAATTCTGAGGGCCAAGTGGCTGGAAAAATGTATTAATTATCTACCCACTGTCCTGTGGTATGTCCCTGTATAGGATATACAAAGTTCCCACCCACACCCTAGCATGCATCCCAGACGTGATCTAACCCCAATTAGTGACTTCTGCGAAGCAGAGCCGGGATCCTTGTTCTGGGCCTCCAAAAGACTCCTTGATCTACCAGAAGTGCTTTTCGAATTTCCCCTTTAACCTTATTGGTAAATTAATTAATAGCTTTTTTGATCGGCCAATCATGGTGCCTACTCAAATCCTGGTACACAGGTAGGGGCCTAGAACAAAGGTTTAGGTGCTGTTTTGCAGACATACTTAACCAGAGGTTTAGTTTTTACTTGGGACAGGCTATATACCCCCTTACTCCCACTGATTAACATTGCAAAAAAGTTGCTTTCGTTTAAGGCATTGTCCCACAGTCTTGATGTACCTCATAAAATAAAACCATCATTGTATCCTGTGGCAGATACCTATGTACAGTTGAACCTTGGCCACCTTGGGGGCAGAAGAAAGTGGCCATTGTAAAGAGGTGGCCGTTGTAGAGAGGTTTTAAACAAGAGTCAATGTATGAATTTTTTGTCCGCCGGGTCGAAAAAAAGTGGCCATTGTAGAGAGGTGGCTATTAGCAGAAGTTCGGCTGTAGCTCAATAATAATTATGCTAGATAACTGGATATGTTGACTGACTGTTGCCCTCAATTTTGTTTCCCTCTTTAGCTTGCATGCACATTATAAAATGTTTTGTTCAATAAAAATATTAGACAAAAAACAATTCAGCAGCTGTTTAATGTAATTAAAAAGTAATTCAGGTTACCTCTGATGTACATATTTTTGATTGGTTGGTTCATGACTTTTTTTTTCTAAAAAATTAATTTTAATGCAAGAAAAGTTTTCTTGTCATCATTGGGCCTATTTTAGTAACTGTTGTCACATCAATCTTCTGGGTCTTTTTGTTCTTCTGTTCTCAGAGCTCTTGAAGAAGAGAGTGAAAAACACAAGGACCATGAGCTGTTCAAGGCTGTTCATTTTCCAAATGAGCTTGGTCGCCTTCAGAGCTTGGAAGAGGATATGGAATTTTATTTTGGATCAGAGTGGAGACAAGTTCCCATGTCTGATGCCACCAAATCCTATGTGAACAGAATCCATGAAGTCGCAGACAAAGATCCATCCCTACTCATAGCTCATCATTACACCAGGTACCTTGGTGATCTGTCCGGTGGGCAAATCCTCCGTAAAATGGCAATTAAAGCAATGGACCTTCCAAGCACAGGCGAAGGGGTAAAATTTTATGTATTTGAGAACATTCCTGATGCAAAGAAGTTCAAGATGATGTACAGGTCTTGCCTCGATGGACTGCACATTGATAAAATGAAAGCGGATGAAATTGTCAAAGAAGCGAATTATGTCTTCCTGCTAAACATCTACCTGTTTCAAGAGATCGACACTCTGGCTGGCTTTGAAGAAGAGCAACCCAAGAAGAAAAAGTTGACGATTGAGGAGATTCACAGTGCTGTTGAAGAGACTGGTAAAGAAACTTCTGGAGTCTGTCCTTTTGCAACCATGGCCAAGAAAGAAGCACCAGCAAACAGAGCAGGTTCAAAGCAAGAAGGGCGTGGCATTAATCCAGTGCTGTTGGCATTGTTTATTGCCTTTGCAGCCATTGTAATAGGGTTGTTTTTTCAGAAAATGAGCTAAAAAGACATAATTTGACAATGCTTTACAGCGTATTAAGTTACATATGTGTAACATTAAGGGTGGATTCGTTTGCAGATAAAGAGGCACTTAAATTTAAACAGGTTTGGTTTTAATTTTCAGAAAACGAGCTGAAAGGTCAGAAGTAGAATGCAGATGTTGCTATCTGTGCATAGCTTGCGACGCAGACGTGACTTAACCTTGGTTATTAACGTCTGCGAAGCAGCGACGAGATCCTTGTTCTGGACACCCAATGGACTCAACGAATTACAAGAAGAGCGTTTTGAATTTCCTTTCATCTTGATTGGCAAATCGACAATGACATTTTTAACAGGCCAATCATGGCACGTACTCAAATCCTGGTACACAGCCGGGGGACCAGAACAAAGATTTCACGACGTTGTTTCGCAGACGGACTTGACCAGAGTTTAGTTTCGTCTGCGGTGCGGGGTATTGGTACATTGTTGTTTTTAGAATTAAAATTCATACTGTAATTATGCTTTACTGTGTATTAAGTTACATTGATTTCACATTAAGGGTGGATTCATTTTCAGGTAAAGAGACAATTGAATGTAGAGCTATATTGTTGGTTTTTGCCATAAATTTCTTGCGTGGTGTCATGTAGGATTTTTATGACCGCTTTAAAATTGTTTATTTCCGTGTTAAATGTAATAACAAAATTATGATCTTGAAGCAGTACAATAATATAATTTCTATTTTATGAAACAAATTTTTGAATATAATGAATATACTAGTAACATATAAGATAAATTTATTATGTAAGGTAAGAAGTTGTGTTTTGTTAAAACCATACACAATGTATGAAAACTTTATATTTCATTTTAAAGAATAAAACATGGTTAAATTTGCTGCAAGTATGAACCTCGTTTGAAAGACAAATGAACAAATAATGGAAGATGTGTACCTGAATTTATTATTTGTTAGCCTGTGCCAGGCTCTCGGTCACTTTGGACGAGCGAAAAAAGTGACTTTTTTCTCGATCCGTTCTCCCCAACATCTTGGGGCCCTGAACAGGCTAAGGTAGTAGGGAGGTCACAAAATCAAGCTAGCAAACGTAAGACGCGCGTGATCTGGGGAAGAGGGCGGTGGTGAGGTTAAAGAGAGACCACTACCTTCTCTTTCTCCAACCGCGGCGCGGTTTTCATATCCGTTTTACGATCTCACATTACTATCTTAAGCCTGGGACAGGCTAGTTATTTGTCTGATAGCACAGAAAGTAGAATTCTCCCACCCATGCTTGTTTAGGGGAGTCGTATCTCCTCCTGTCCCAGAGAAAATAAGATTCCCTTCTACGTGAGAGGCTAAAAAGTAGCTATACATGCAATGGCCCTTCTACTTGCAACGGAGTTCCTCAAATAATAGGTTCGTATTCGTGACAAGCGGGACGTCGTATCGAATGTTTCCTGAGTTAGTATCAGTTAAACTATCTCTCATTGTTAACAATGGGAGTCATATTAGATAATTGTAGGTTTTGTTTCAAGTTCCGCTAAGCTAAGTTTATATGAAAAGGGAAAAGAAGACCATTTTATTTCTACATTTGACCTCTCCCAGCTGGTAACTCATAGGTGATTCTTTATTGTATCTGCGACAGTGTTTCGAAAACTCCCGTGGGGGGGAGGATCAACCAATATTTGGGTAAAGGTTAGCCGCTGAGGGTTTGAAAACCTGGCCCTAATTAGGACAAAAAATTCCTAAAATACATACCGTACAATTCCGGAAATATGTCCCGGGGCATATATTTTTCAAAGACGCTTTTGAGGGGCTTATATTCAGAGGGGCTTATGTACGGAGGGAAATTTGCGTTTCAAAATCGATTAGGCTAGCTTATAGTTGGAAGGAAATTTACAGTTTTTGCTTTGTTTTACTTTGTATTTGAGGGCAATTTCCAAGTACAAGCCCCCTGGGGGCTTATTTTCGGAGGGTCGATTTCACGGAAGGCTTTTTATGTTGAGTTTGGGGGGCTTATACACCCTGTTTAGGAAAACTCCCTCAATTTTATTACCCTCTTTAAGACAAAGAACAAAATGCACGCCGTCTTGTTTTGGTAATTGCAGTAGAGCAAATTTAAGTTATAGTATATACGTAATTGTTTTTGTATACTCGGAGTACAAACAAATTTCATCTAACAAATCAAATCAATTGTGCAGGCAATATCCTGTTTATAATTAGGACAGACTCGCTCGAAATTATATACCCTGTAAAATATAATAGGACAGAGAGGTAAAAAAACATGCACTGTCCAGCGGCACATCCTCGTATAGGCCATATAAGGGAGTACCCCCCCCCCCCACCCCCTGGAGAACACTGTATGCAACACAAGGAAGAGAAGATAATTTGATAATTACTTCATGTGTTCATGCTGGGGATGCAAGTTTTCAAGCAATAATTTTCTCGCGGCCTTGGTTTTTATCAACCGTGGGATTTTGAACTGAACTGGTGACGTCATAGGATTGGCTTCCATGAAATGTTGCATCAGGAGATCAAATGTCCCTTGTTTCACTCGGTACAGGAAAACAGGCGACTCTTCACCATTCTTTCGAAAATCGTGGTGAGAACTGTTGTAGTTGCAAAGAGCCTCTTCAAGCTGTAAAACAAGGGGAATAACTGTATGAAAACGTGCGCAAATGACAGTGTTCTACAAATTGAATGGAGGAATATTCAGAGAGAAATTAAAATAAAAGTTGGCGGTCAGAAATTTGCTTTTTGCACGTAAAAAGGGCTAAAAGAAGAGTGAAGACAAATTTTGAAAAAAAATGGGAAAAAGAAAGAAGAAACGGTAGAAAAAAAAAAGGAAAGACGAAAAATGCGTCGCCTACTTTTTACGCGTTCCCAAGTATTGAGAACCGTAGGACGAAATCTTATTGGTTTTGTTTTGGATAGTTGTCTCGGTAATGATAGCCTTTGTTTCAAGCGTTTCCGTGCAAGTTCGTCGAGAAAGTTGGGACGAGAGCAAACATTTTTTTCCAATCGATTCAACTTTCGGCAATAACTCGATCGGAAACGCTTGCTACACACAGGCTACGGTAGGAATACGGTTTGACTTTAGTAAAACTAAATAAACGTATTTTTTTAAAAGCGTTTTTCTCATGAGTTTCGAAAGAAGTTGAAATTAGCTGAGAAATCTCTTGCCGCGGCTCAGCCAATCACAACTAACTAACACCAAAACTAACGGCCGTAACTGGTATCTTACTCGCACGAATCAGTTCTGACGTGCCTGTCTTGATGTATAATAAAGAGCTCAATCAAGGCCGATTGGAGCGACACATATCAACCGGACGTATGGTCTAAAAGAAGGCAAAACGTCTACTTCCGGTTGACGAGCGTCGCAAAAAACGCCTTTGCTTTATACACTTCGTAGTGACAAGTGCCAGGTCATGAATTGTAAGTTTCAGCTCCACGTCCGCTGTATGGCTATGGATGGCATTCGTCTAAACATAGCGACTACTCAAGAGATCATTATAGGACAGAGAGGGAGTCTAAGGGTGTTGGCTGTGATATCTCAATCACAAAAAAGTTATTTTTAGAAACTACGCGCAATATGTGGAAATAGTTTCTGGTGAACTGGTTGACTTCTGGAAGACTCGCTTTCATGATTCAGTGCTTTCCTCATTTCTTTTGAAATTGTTAAGAATCGAACTAACGGATAAAGTTCGGTAATTTCATGTGAAAAAGAGATTTTAAACGATTTAGACTGGAGAGAATGATACAAGTATTACAAGTATCAGCTGAAAATCTAGCGTAGAAAAGTATCATTTTTTACACTAAAAAACACACTCACGATTTAACACTGACAATTTTTGTTGTTAGAGTGAACTACAGTAGAACCCCGGTAACTCGAACTCTGAAGGGAAACAAAAAACAGTTCGAGTTAGCGAGAATTCGAGTAGTTATTGAGGTCGATTAAAACTGTAACAATTTGCCATGTTAAAACTAATTGAAAGTGCAGTGAATTGATAGTGCAGTGAAAATTTAACTTATTTCATACGAAACGGTAACAATTAATTTGATAAGGTATCTTTTATGATAAAACGTTATCTGTTCGTTGCACCAATAAAAATCAGATTCCTGTAGTGTTGACGAGTGTTAGTTTTATTGTTTTTACCCTAATACAACAAGACGAGCTAATGGGATGGCATTCGACTGGAATTACAAGAACCAGAATTCGAGTTACGGGATAAATTTCATTTTTGATCAATGGAAAGGAAATTTAGTTCGAGTTAACGGGGAATTCGAGTTATCCGAGTTCGAGTTAACCGAGTAAAATTGACTGAAACATGGAGCAAAATCCAAGGAAAATCGGACTTAGTTCGAGTTAGCGGGGAATTCGAGTTATCGGGGTTCCACTGTATTTGCTTTTCTTTTATCATTTTCTTTTGTTTTTGTCCAAGAAGCGCTATATCCGTCCAAATAATGGCTCGTTATTACACTGTGATATTTGGTTATCAATGAAGTTATCTTCTTTGACCACGAGTACGCGAGAACCCAGCCACTCAGCTAGGCTCTATAGTATAGGGGAGGGTGGGGCCCAAGGGAGCAGCGTAGCAGCGAGACGAGCGGACTTGTGAAAGCCAACGTAACTTGCGGCACAAAACTCTAACACGAAAATAGGCTTTGATAGGTCGTGCTCGAAAAGTAGCATAATATGCCACTTGCAGTGCTCGGATATTTCTAAAATTATGCCAATAATTATGCTAGTTTTTGTAAATTATGCTCATTTCAGCAAAATATGCAGGAATTATGCTTCCACGTTTTCATCTCAAATTTGGTAAGAGTACCTCAATAGCTATGCAAAAATCAAGTAAATGGCAAACACATTTACCCTACTTATAGCTAGGAACTTTAAGAGTGCATTATTCATTCTCTGAAAACTATAAGAACTCAAGCAAAAAACCAGCAAACGGACGCCATCTTGTTGTGGGTAGGCGAGCAAGTCAGGTACGTGCATGCGTTGAGTCCTGTCGGACCGTGGTCCTGTGAATGTGACAATAAGCAGATAAAAAAAAAACTTCTTAAATTTGCCCGTACCAAATATCATGGGTGAAAAAAAATTGGTTGCATGATCAATAAATGACAATTTTGTGCTGCAAAACTAGGCAAAAGTGCAAATTATGATGGCAGCGCTTTTTACGGAACTACATGAAAATTATGTTCATAAAGACGAATTATGCCGAAATTATGCCAGCACAATCTACCAAAGCCTAGTGGGGGCGCGAGGAAGCGGCGTAGCAGCGAGACCAGCGGACTTCCAAAAGACAACGTAACTTCCGGCACAAAACTCTGACGATAGCCTACGCGCTAAAGCCATCCACTCGAATCTGTACAGTTTACTATACCTTTTCTTGGAGTAAACACGTTTCTTCTTTTGTCAAGAAACCGCTCAGCTCTACAAACACGATATGGAAAGGAACCTGCTCTGGTCCTTTCTTGGTTCCAGTCTCTGAGGAGATGCCATCAAATAGCAGACTTCCTGCGCATGTGTAGTCAACCAGTTTAATTTCTTTGAAACTTTCAACAGATTCACACAATGCGTCGTAGACCATTTTCTCAGTCATATGACAAGGAAGAACCGTGCCTCTACGGTACTGGAATTCCAAGACAGGAGATTTGTAGTGGAAGCGTGCGACTCTCACCACATCTCCCATTCTGTATCGGTAAAGACCACCTGGCGTAGTTATAACCAGCTCGTAGAGAGAGTTTACATCAAGGTCTTCGGCTAAACAAGTCTATGAAGGAAAAAAAGGAGGAAAATCCTTTATTAAAGGCATTTGGAAAACCTTCAACAACGGCAAGGTATACATTTTAGACAAATAGTGAGTCCGGTGCAGCCATTTATAGACGGATATATACCGGGATTTTGGAAACCCGGGTCAGCAAACAAATCAACTCATTCTACTACTTGGCAATTTAAAACAATGAAACATCATTTAAAGGCCGATTAAAAGCCTTTATCTGACGCCGGGCGGTAAGTTAGTGGTTACTAGAAGCATTTCAACGAGTCCAATTTAAAATGACGCAAATGTTATAACATGTCAATCCTTAGCGGAGAGAGTGCGGCAAAAGCGTGATATGGTCAGTTAGTCTCTGGATAATCGGTTCACTGATCATGTGTCTGCTTTAAGTTTGTCATGCCAAATTCTTTAAATGTGCCATGCCGATTGGCCAATAAAAGGATTCTCCTCACCCATTTGCTGGGCTACGAGGCCGTGTCAGGGCGATGTGGTCTTGAATTCTCTTCTTAGGGCTAGCTAAAGTCTCAAGCTGCCTCTGTCATGTAGAGCCTTAAAGCAGCTAGAGTTGGCCAAGTTTAGAGTTTCCTTTGATAGACTTGAATATTTCTTTGCTAATCAGGCCAGAAACCAAGAATAGACTCACCTTAGAAGGCTTGTGTGTGAGAGCTGATTTTCTTTACAAATATTTACTCTATTTAAGTCAAGTTAAGATATGTGGCCTAGAGTTGCTAGCTGGTGCGGTTTCCATATATTGGGCTAGATATATCTAAGTGGATTTGGAAAAATCGGATTATAGAGAGCAAAGTCCAAGAATCAAGAACTCAACCTCCCACTACAACCTACAACCTACAACCTTCATTGACTTGACATACATATTTGTTCAATAGTGCTGACCACTCATCATTAGTCAATCACTCCTCTCCCCCGTGCTGTACAATTGACACCATAGAGCAGTGATTTGGCTGGGATAGCCCGTAGGCAAAATTCCTTGACTTTGTACTGCTGCTCTCTAACTTGTCAAAGTGTCGAAAGTCTCCCCCTACTTTGGTCCAGAGCTCCCATCCACCCACCAACTGTTAGGTCTGTCCCTGGGCTATCTGCCGGTATTGGGCTTCGCGGCAGCCCCCTCTATTTTTGCCCGCTACCCTGGCTTGACACTTAGAAGGCACCTTTTAGCAAATTCACACAAATATATATACACATATACTATATTGAAACAATTTCCATTGACTCGAGTGCAAGGTTGGCTTGTATTGGCTAAGTTCCAGTTCTGTGGCTTTTCATTGTGAAAGTGAAGTACACAACTTGCGGGAACAACGCAGAAAAGCCTTTAGACCAAACCGAGGCCCGAAGGGCCGAAAAAATTTTTTGGAGACTACTCCCCCTTTTCTCAGGGTTTGGATAACCACCCCCCTCTAAAGTAATGTCACTTATTTTCATGATGGACTGTGGTCATGAAGAGTTAAAAATAGGAGAAAAAATGCCGCCACTCCGATGCTATCCTTCTCATGGTGACACTGAAAAAGTATATAAAGTAACTAATCTAATCGCGACTAATCAATATGGACATAATTTCCAACGAAAACTTACCTTGGCTTGTTCTTCATGGCAATTTTCAACAGGTACAAATTCAAAAAAGGCGGCAGACAGCACAGGTAGATACATCGGCTCATCTTTTGGCCATAAATTGACACCAATGATCGATTCAGAACTTATGTATAAAGAAGAGTACATAGGCACATCACCTGTGTATTTTTCTCGCAGTCTCTTTGCATACAACTCTTGTCGCCCTAAATAACGAGGGAGGAAAAAAACATTGGCAAACACAAATTTCCTTAAAATCGCATCATTTTTTAAAAGTCGGATTTGTAACGAGGATCTGGAAATAAAGCGAGTGAATACTGAGCAATGACAGTGCTTTTGGGTGCGTTCTTTGCTTGTGGCGAGCGAATAATGATTCGTAGCATCCTGGTGTCCACTTTTTATTTTTTTTTTATTTGATGATGATGAAAACATCACACTTTGCTACTATACCTGTAGTCCTACCCCTTATAATCCTTAAGTTTGGCCAGATTCTTTTATGCTATTCCATCAAATCCTGCCTGGAATTCTTTTCGTAATTCTTCAGCTCGCTTCTTGTCAGGTTTAAGATACGTTTCCAGCTCACTGAAACAACACCATAGTAAAACAATAATTAAAGTTCCCCCATCACGTGTTGATCCTCCTTTTTTCACGCGGTGATTAAAGAGGCAAATTGGTCGCCGCTCGGTGCACCATAATGCGTCTCTGTTTACAAACGCAGGCATTTTTATTCCTCTTTCGGTGTTTTCGAAGGCAAGCAGTACAACAAGGAAACAAATACAGCGCTAAATTATGTTTGAAAAACAATGCCCTCTCAAAAGCAAGCAGGTCATTTGGTAACAACTAATGTTAAGGAGAAGGACTAAAGGATCCCATTTCTTCGACACAGAGACTTGTCGTCCTTACGCCGTCGTCACTCGATCCAATCCCAAATCAATAAATCAGTGGCGGTTCCAGGAGAGGGGCCCAGAAGGACCGGGCCTCCTCTTATTTTTAGACCAAACTGAGGCCCGAAGGGGCGAAGAAAAATTTTTTGAGACTGGCCTCCCACTTATCTCAGGGTCTGGATGACCGGGCTCCCCGTTATCTGAAGGTATGGAATTGCCTGAAACTCTAATAAACTTAGCAAGCTTAGGGCTCAAACGTGATTACTTTCAACATAATTTTTACCTTCTTGTCTTAGCATCCAATTCTAGATCGGAGTCCAAACTTCCTTCTTCAATGTCCTTCACCAGACGTTGCCAGTTTTTCTCTAGTTCCAGAAAACCTCTATATGTGTACACGGCCAAGTACGAAAATATAGTTCCGATGTTACGATCCTTTAAACCAAATAGCAAGTGAACATAGTACGACGCGTGGCTTTCCAAAATGTGAAAGCCGGGGGCTGGGGTCGAGTACCGTGCCAACTCAGATACGCTTGGTGTGTTATTGGTTATAGCACTTTTAAGAATTCCGCCTTCAGTTATCTCTATGTTTCTACTTTGTCTAAAGAATCCCAGAGTTTTCTGAAGATTAAAAGTCTGCAATTTAAGGAATAAAATTGTAATGTCAGGTTGGATACACTAGCTACATAACCTGGAGGTGCACTGTAAGACCAATCGAATCACAAGGCTCTTGAATTAGCGCATTTGATGAAATAAGTGCGCGACAGCCTATCTAAAGTTCTTCCGAAAGAGGGGGTGCATATTCAAAGGAAGGCGCTTAATCAAAGGGGTCCCTTAGTAAGACTTACGATTTGCGGCCTTTAAAAACGGCGTGGTAATATGACAAAGATAAACACAGTGGATAATTCACACAAAAGAGCTGCAAACACTCGAAGAGAGACGAAACTCCAGGCTGGAACTGAACGGACAAGAAGGTGTTTTCCTTTGTTTGCGCTGGATAGTCACATTTTAATCAACAATTAATGAACGAGGCTGAATATCTTATGAAGAATTATGGAGATCGAGGAGGGTGTTATCCGAGATCTCCATAATTCTTCATATGATATGAAAGCCGAAGTCAATAATTGTTTTATTATTCATCCAAAATAATTCCTAGTTTAAAATATAGCTAAAACAAGCTTTCCTGCATCGATGTTAAGTCTATCTTCGATAGTTTACGTTTACGTTTGTCCAGCTCCGCAAATATTCTCCAAATAGCAGATGTCGCCCTCCTAGTTGTCTTCTTGCTGTTTTTGCTATGTTTTTAGCCATTGTTTCGCCTAGCTCCAGCTGTAGTTCTTACTCTTGAAACGAGTGAAGTGTCGGCCATTTTAGTTTTTACAACGAAAACAACTCAATCTCGTCCCCAGGTCTTCTCGGTTAGCGGTGCATTAACCTGCAGAAGGCTGCATTTTTGACGTCATTTCCTCGTTAAACACAAAATTCTTCCAAATTTGGTCATCAGTAACCGGTTATGGTAGTTAAAAGTAGGGTTGTGCAGGAAGGGGTGAATTATGCGTGTGCTTTTAGCCAATCAGAATTGGGGAAATATTTCCAATGAATAATAAGAAATGTTAAGAAATTCTAAAGGTGAGTAAAGGAAAAGATTTTCCTTTAGATACATTTACTTTGATATCTTAATAATATTAAAGAAAGCACCCAGAGAAAGGGTACTCTTAGGAATTCTTAGTGGGGTTGTACCGCCCTGTTCTCGACCCTATTTCAGACCACCATGGGCATAATTCATATCCTCTTTCAGACCAAAACTATACCCTTAGGGGTGGCACACATATAGATCGTACATAACATTAAGGGACTCACCTCCACTGGGGAGAAAGCGATGGGTACTGGGTATGAGAGGAGCGCTCATTTGCTAGTTTGGTCAAGGGACAGGCGCTTATTCAAGTAGGGGTCCCTTTTCGCCAATAACAGCAAACCTTTTTCATCTACCTGAGGATGTGCAGAATACATAGCACTCGACAGTGCGGCTACTGCAATACGGATTGGTTTCTCCTGACTCTGAACACGAGGTATCATACTTGGGGAGCCTGTGGTTCCTGACGTCACGGCCAGTTTGCTCGTCTTCTCTTTTGTCAACACCCCATCTTCACCTTTAGCGATCCTGTCTTCATACGTTAAAATCGAAGCAAAGATTTAAGTCATTTTCAAGGGAAATTCAAGAAGTCCTAATGCGCTGAGGGGATCCAGACTGTTTGGTACCGTTTCTAAGGAAACAGCCACTTATTTTGGATGATTAATAGATGTTAGTCAGTTGACTCTTGACTCTTGAGAACTCGAACCCTCGCTAACTAGAAGTCGATTCCCCCTAGATTTCCTTCATACATTTTTAATTATACCCTCGGTAACTCGACCCTCGATAACTCGAACCTCCCGCTTAGTCGAAGTAATTTTTGTTTCCCTTCAGATGATTTCTATACAATTTTACCCTCGATAACTCGAACCATGTTTTAAGTGCGTGACAAGTCGGAAAAAAAATCATGTACTGAAGTCCGAAACATTGAATTTATTTCGAAACAGCCGTGTCACTCAGCCCACTTAAGGCATGACTGTATATGCATATTTAGGTAAAATGCTATCTACACGGTTTGCTTCTATCAATGATCCTGAAAATTGAACTACAACTGTAGCTTAATGGCCTTAGCAATATAAGACATTTTAGAAGCTCAAATTTTCGTCACGTGACTGATAATTGGGAATTCAGTAACGGTCAAAATATTTACTCTAAAATGGAGAAAGGATAATGAAAGAGCAACAAGTTCTTTTAGGTACATTTCAGAGGCTATTAAAAAGGTTCTGAAAAATTCGTCTTGTATGTATGTTTACGTTATATAGGAATCGGTAAATAAAGGGAAAAGGGTCACTTGACTTATTAATTAGTTGAATAGCTAATAGGATAAATAACATTTCCAATCATACAAGCCAGATTTACGATTTACACTGTTTATGTAACATTTTGGTAGTGTCTTTCCTAAGATTTACGTTTGCAACCCTCCCCAGTTTAGCGACGTCATAGACGAAGCAATATCACGTGTTATTTGAAATCACGTTTCACATGTTTTTTTCGTTGAACCACATTTGTAGTTCACTTTTCAGGAACACTGATGGAAGCAAAACAAATTCTTATTTTTAGTTATTTGCTTCGAACTCCCGATAACTCAGCCTTTTTTCGATTTCCGTAGAAGGTTCGAGTTATCGGGAGTCGACTGTAAAAGTAAATTCTCGTTACACTTAGAAATTACTTTACTTTACTTTGTTGAATTCGTCCATGTTGTTAATTAATACGTACATAAAAAATATAGGAAAATATAAAATACGTTAGATAGAAAAAAATGAATAAAGAAATATTATAATGCGACAGGTCAATGAGTAAATAAATATTATAATGCGACAGGACAATGTCTTTGTTGTAATCTTGCCCCCAAAACCAAATAGAGTAAAACCATAAATGGCCGTCTCTCAGAAAGGTATAGGTGTGCGATTTTGTTTTGTCATAGATTTGACAAAGGACCAAAAGCGTTTAGTGTTATTAAGCAGAGATTCGTTCAGTTCGGACTTCTTGAAAGTTTAACTATTTAAGCCGCAATAGTGCCCGACATTAATTTTCTCCTAACAATGTCCATGTGTTGCCAAGAGAAATGGTTATGAGAGTTAATGAAATGATCACCTAAGAGAAAATGCCTTGATCTTCTACCAAATTCTCTCAACTTATTGTTTAAGGAAATGTATGGAGATCAGTTTGGAGAATTTGTATGTGGATATTGGGGCTTAAAGGGTTAACCATGCAGCGCCCTCAGCATTCATGGTGTCAAAAAACAGCCACCTAATTCAGGCGCGTATCTAGGATAAATACTGATCGAATTCCTGAACGACCGCCGAAGGCGGAAGCTTCTAGGAGAGTCCGGGCGTCAGCTCCCCCGGGACTTTTGGATTGTAACTCCCTTAAGTCCCCTTTCCTGGGATTCTGAGTCATTCAGACAGGGTATTGGCCAGTTCCATTTTCCTCGGATGAAGCCTTGCAACTTGGAAAGTTTTTTTCTTTATTAAAAATACAGTCGACTCTCGATAACTCGAACCTTCAAGGGAAATGGAAAAACGTTCGAGTTATCGGGAGTTCGAGTTACCGGGAGTTCGAAGAAAATAGCCGAGAGAAAGGCAAAAAACAGTTTTTATTGCACAATGAACATTTTAATCACCATTAATAGTAGAAATGTCAAGTGAAAATTAAAAGATACTTTTAGATTATAAATCAGAACGTAACGTAACAAAACATAGCCTAAATTGAGCATGCGTTTTACTGTTTTGAGAAGAAAAGCTGCTTCACGTTTGCTTGTGACAATCAACATCAGCCTCCACTAGTAAACTATACTCCACAACACGTCAATAGGAAATCTAAAATTCAATGTTTCGGACGCCAGTAGACGGCTTTTTTCCCGACTTTTTAAGGGGTCAAAACATGGTTCGAGTTATCGAGGGTAAAATTATATAGAAAATGACCTGAAGGGAAACATAGATTGGTTCGAGTTAGCGGGAGTTCGAGTTATCGAGGGTTCGAGTTACCGAGGGTAAAATTACAGTGAATGTATGACGGAAATCCAGGGGAAATCGATTTTGGTTCGAGTTAGCGCCTGTAATTCTCCCAGTTTTACTGGCCGTGCCTGCTCTATCCATCTCTAATAAGTCGTTAGCCATTCGCGTTAGCGATTATGTTTTTCCAATCTGTGAACGTGACGATTTACGGGTCAAACCTTTGAACGAAAGGTATAAACACGCAGAATAATAACAATATTAATTATAATCTTCTTGTTACTTCTTTTTCTCCATTATTGTGATCCTTTATTATTTTGCTTTTAGCTATGGCGTCAGTTTATAGATGTTTGAATTGTAAAGGACTTTTTTTCTATTGAGTCATTCCCTAAAAAGGTCAGTGTGTTGCTGATGAATTATTGTAATCGGCCGCTATATTGTAATGGCATGGAAATGTAAATAGATTGAATTGAATTGGAAGTGTATCTCGTGTGCTGATCTCCAAATCGTGACAGTTTGAAGAAAGGGATCAGTAAATGCTGTAAATAGAGTACTAAAGTGTGACGTCATAAAACATGAAATTTCTGAAATTATGGGATTTTTCAGGATATTCTGAAAGAACAATGTCCAAGAGGCCTACTCGCCAAAAATGAGCATTGTGGGGCAAATTGTCTCTGAGATCGTAGCCCAGTTATGCTTACAAAACTCCATACAAACCCTTCTAAATTTTTCTTGGGTCGACCCAAAAAAAAGTTAGAAGGGTTTGTATGGAGTTTTCTGAGTATAACTGGGCTACGATCTCTGAGACAATTTAGGGGGGGGGAGCACTGCCAATGTTCACACCTTGTAGCAATCAATATCGCAATTGACTCAAGACCCTTCTGGGCAGAACTTACCAGTTTAGGTAAGATAAGGGAGCGCCCGCCGGAAATTTAGGACTAAATAGAGTTAGCGTGTTAAATGTGCATGGCTTACCAACATATTCCTTGTAAGAAGCCTTGGTCGTCAGTGGAAAAACATTCATGAAGTCTTTACTGCTCTGTATGCTTTCAAAGTTGTACTCTCGCCCAAAAACAGTGTTACGATTGCTGCTTATTATCTCCAACAGAAACTTTTCCTGTACTTTGCGACAGTCGTTTGCCTCCCGATCAAAGCGTTTCCTCATCCGCCCTCCGAAAATCCACAAAACCATTATAACCAGATAATTCTGAACCTGACTTCGCAAATTGTGAGATTTTGATCTGTGTTGGCTAAAAATGTGGACACATGCGGAAATCATGATGCATGCCAAGAAAATAAATATCGCTGCGAAGAGAAAAGCAGTTAATTTACGTGGCAGCGCTGCTAAGAACAGTGGAACCAAGATGAATCCACAGACTTTGACAAAAGTCACTGCAGCCATTTCTGACGGTTTATTAACCGTATGCCAGTTTCAGAAGTAAGGTGCTCCCTAAAATGTGCGTGCCTCGATATGTTGTTGTGGATGCTAATGATTCAACTCTGACATCTGTGTGAAAGAACAAAAAGCGATTACTAATATCCCTAACATGAGATGCAAGTCACGCAACACTAACACCACTACACAACAGGCAAAGATGATTACATTATAAAATACCCAATCCACTACCACAAGAAACAATCGAACATTTGCAGTAATGATTTTTACAACCCCGAAATGATTCTGCCCCCGAACTGATTCCCAGTCTTCCATATGGGCAGCCCTAAAATAACGAATCATGGAAACGCAATAACGGAAAAGGAATCTGGAATCAAACAGGATTGCTCTTTCTTCCATTCTCTGATCTGTATTTACACCTAAAAAAATGAAAACATTGGTGTCCAGAATTTCTGTTTAGGTCAACAACTTTTCTTACCCGATTAAAGATCGTATACCGCTTATCGAATAACGAAAGAATGTAAGAAACAAAAGCACTATTGTCGTTCAAAAATGCAACTTTAGCAATAGTCAAAGTTTGATACGGAATCCATTTTTCATTCAAGCTGAAGAAGTAAAGAAGGGTTATTATTGTCTGATATTATTTTCAGAAAAAAAAAAACGTTAAGGTCGTGATGTAAGATTTTTTAGGAACTTTCCCCAGCAAGTTCAAACATGCCTTTAATATGATTTCCGCTTGATTTTTTTTAACCAATTAAAATTTTATATCGTGATAATTTTTTTATCCTGTGATAATTTTGTTATTCCCGTGATATTTCTTGTCTCGTGACAATTTAGACTATTATCCTGTGATAATATTTTATCTCGTGATAAAAACCTGCGCTGTCACATGACTTGGTCAAGCAAAGATGGCCTCCCTTACGCGGCCCCGCGATCAGGTGATTTGCGCGAAAGTCGGCGGACTAAAATACAGCCAATGACAGAGCTCACGGGCGTGTTCTGAAACGACTTAAGGTTAGCCTGCGAAAGGCGGAAAGCGATTCGTTCCATTCTCGTGTCCTCCTTCATTCTCTTATCTGATAGAGACAAAAGCCTTAACTATTTTCTAGCATACTTGTAGTTACGCAGAGTATAATCCTTAAGTTTGGCCAGATTCTTGATGCTATTCCATCAAATCCTGCCTGGAATTCTTTTCCTTTTCAGCTCACTGAAACAGCACCACAGTCAGTGTTAACAATATATTACTCTTTATCGTTCTCGTGTTTTCATTGTTATTTCCTGATTTAGTGTTATTGAGCGCACTAACTAACCGACACTAGAGTGCTTACCATTTGCACAAACCGCCCTGGTGGAAATCTGGTGCAAAAACATAAAACTATAAAATTTGACAAGGTGAATAAACGGCATGCTGCGAAGTATATTCAAGTCAGCTGAAAGACTGAAAGAGTGTGAAATTGCATCCCATACTTTCTTGGCTGTTCTAGTACCAGTTGTTCTGATTAAAAACTTCGCTCGAGGTATGTACGCTAACACAAGGCAACAAAGAGCGAAGACCTTTCCTTCAGAAGGCGTGGTTGACGGAAGTATCGAGTTCCTTTCCCCTACCATGTCCCTTACTTAGGTTGAGTCTTTAAAGAACAGCTAGAGCATTGCTTTTAGCTGGCCTTTCAACTGAGTACGAAGTAGGAAAGAGAACGAGTAATAAAAAATGCTAAATGTCCCTCATATGGGAGAAAATGCCCCTGATGTAGGAGATGAGGATCAATTTAGGTTTCAACTGCCCACCTACCCCTCCCCTAAGCTAACATTTTGCCCTAAGTGAGAAACATGTGTTAATGCCGTGTTAGCTTAGGGGAGGGGAAGGTGGGCAGTTTCCCAGAAATCTAAGTTGATCCGGAGATGACAATGATATTTGGTTTCACAACTGAACAAACATATCTGGCTAGTGGTCTCAATATCTTGGATTAACAAAATGCATTACTAGCAAAAAGACCACCTATACAGATCTCATGGTCACGACCATCAAGGTTACTAAATTTACAATGTAAAACAAAACAAATTAAACATGCCGACTTATCCCAGTTTCAAGTGCGTCTAGTGTTAAGAGTTATATATGAGTTTCACCTCATAATATTGGCTAAGAGACAAAAGAAATGAGCTCTCAGTATGCAAACACACAACAATTTGACACTTCCAGTCAATATCGAAGGAATGAATTTATGTCCTCACCATTTTTTTCATACGAGATACAACAGGCCTCGGATGGAAAGGCGTTACCAGTATTCTTAGGCCAATTTTATGCCATGCATCTATTTCATGTCAGTTTGACTGATCGCGACCTGTTTTGAAATAACGTTGATAAAGTTTAGACAGTTCAGCTGACAGTTCGCAGGATTTGTGATATTCCACGAGTGCGCAAACACGTGCTTAAGTAGGTAGCTGGTCAAATAATTATTTTAATAATAATTTGCCCCGAAATGCCAGTTTTTGGTAAGTAGGCCTCTTGGATGTTGTTCTTTCAGAATATCCTGACAAATCCCATAATTTCACAAATTTATTTTTTATGACGTCACACTTTAGAACTCTATGGACTCAACGAATTACAAGAAGAGCGTTTGAATTTCCTTTCATCTTGATTGGCAAATGGACAATGACATTTTTAACAGGCCAATCACAGCGTGTACTCAATTAAACCCTGGTACACAAGTGGGGGCCCAGAACGAGGATTGCGACACTGTTTCGCAGACGGACTTAACCAGGGTTTAGTTTCGTCTGTGGCGCAGGGTATCGGTACATTGTTGTTTTAGAATTAAAATTCGGACAGTAATAATACTTTACAGTGTATTAAGTTACATTGATTTAACATTAAGGGTGGACTCATTTTCAGGTAAAGAGTCAATTGAATGTAGAACTATGTTGTTGGTTTTTGCCTTACGTTTCTTGTATGGTGCCATGTAGAATTTTTATGACCGCTTTAAAATTGTTCATTTGGTGCTTAATGTAATAACAAAATCATGATCTTGAGGCGCTACGTTAATGTAATTTCTATTTTATAAAACATATTTTTGAATTAATGATATATTTTTAAAAATTATAACTAGTAATATATGAGATAAATTTATGATATATTATGTAAGTTAAGAAGTTGTGTTTTGTAAACACCATATACAATGTATGAAAACTTTGTGTTTCATTTCAAAGAATAAAAAGCGGTATAATTTACTGCAAGTTTGAACCTGGTTTGAAAGACAAGTGAACAAATAATGGAAGATGTGTACCTGAATTTGTTATTTGTTAGCCTGTGCCAGGCTCTCGGTCAGTGTGGACGCGCGAAAAAAGTGACTTTTTTCTCGATCCCTTCTCCCCACCATCTTGGCCGGCGCTGAACAGGCTAAGACAGTAGGGAGGTCACGAAAACAAGCTAGCAAATGTAATAAGACGCGCGTGATCTGAGGAGGAGGGCGGTGGTGGGGAAAGAAGGAGAGAGAAGCAAGGTTAAGTTAGAGAGAGACCACTACCTCCTCTCTCCCCAACCGCTGCGCATTTTTCATATCAGTTTTACGATCTCACATTACTATCTTGGAGCCTGGGACAGGTTAGTTATTTGTCTGATAGAGTAGGGAGTAGAATTCTCCCACGCACCCGTGTTGAGGGGAGTCGTATCTCCTCCTGTCCCAGAGAAAATAAAATTCCCTTCTGTGTGGGAGGCTAAAAAAGTAGCTATACATACAATGGCCCTTCTACTTGCAGCGGAGTTCCTCAAATAATAGGTTGGTATTCGTGACACGCTGGACGTCGTATCAAATGTTTCCTGAGTTATTATCAATTAAACTATCCCTCATTTTTTACAATGGGAGCTATATTAGATAATTGTAGATTTTATGTTAAGTTCAGCTAAGCTACGTTTATGTGAAAAGGGAAAAGAAGACCTCTCCCAAAGTAGCTCAAAGAAATTCTTAATTGTATCAACAATAGTGATTGTCTAGTTGAGTACTTTGTTTCGAAAACTCTCGGCGTGGGGTGGCGGGGGAGGGGGTTTGGGAGGGGGACTCAACCAATTTTTGGGTAAAGGTTAGCCGCTGAGGGTTTGAAACCCTGACTCTGTTTAGGACAAGAAATTCCTAACATACATACCATGTTTAGGACAACACCCTCAATGTTATTAGCCTGTTCAGGACAAAGGACAAAATGTACGCCGTTTTGCAGGTTTTGGCAATTGCAATAGAGCAAATTGACGTTATGGTCATTGCTTTTGTATACTTGGTGCATTCATTAATGAGCTGGGTGAGTTACAGTAACCTCATAAATGGACTGTTAGTGGCTATCACTCGCGCCCTTGTATGCTGACTTCCAAGAGCACTGTTAACAAGATAACATGTAACGTGAAGGGGACACGTCTGTTGTCAACTAGTCCATGACATTTCATTCATTCATTCATTCATAAATCAGCCCTAGGATGGTGCCAAATAAGGCATGCATATTAAGAATATAAAATTGATTAAAATTATAAGAATTAGTTCTTTTAATTAATACATGTGCTCATGATGGGGATGCAAGTTTTCAAGCAATAGTTTTCCCACAGCCCTGTCTTTTATTAACCGCGGAATTTTGAACTGAATTGGTGACGTCATAGGGTTGGCTTCCATGAGATGCTTCATCAGAATATCAAACGTCCCCTCTTTCACTCGGTACAGCCGAGTGAAAGACTCTTCGCCACTTTTTCGAAAATCGCGGTGGCCACTGTTGTGGTTGCAAAGGGCCTCTTCAAGCTGTAAAACAAGAAGAAGAAACTTTGGTGATTTCTGTTCTAGTAAAAATGAACTATATATTTGTCTTTTTTAACTCTGTTTTGTTTTTTTTTTTCGCCGGATTGGCATTATCTGTTTAATTATACTTCTTCACCGTAATAGTTGGCTATATTTGAATGGATTCCGATGTTTTTAAACCCAAATACAGAAGTGAATTGCTTCCCCCCCCAGCCTACTAACTGGCTTTCTTGGACGCAAGCGTACTCGAGCCAGAGTAGTTGCCGCCAGATGAGCTAGCGGGCACGCGAACCACGCGCAAAAGCCAACTCGGAATCCGACAAGAAACTTCAACACGAAAGCCTGCTTGTAGGCTAAGAACTTCTCGATATGACTAAGCGTACCTTGTCTTGAAGTAGACATGTCTCGTCTGTTTTCAAGACGCCACTCAGCTCTACAAAGACTATATGGAAATGACCCTGTCCTGATTCTTTGGTTCCATCCTTCAATAGGCCATCAAATAACACACTTTCTGCGCATGTGTAGTCCACCAACTTAATCTTTCCGTTGAAACCTTCAATAGATTCTTTCAATGCGTCGTAGACCATTTTCTCAGTCATATGACAGAATAGAAGCGTGCCTCTACGGTACTGGAATTCCAAAACAGGAGATTTGTAGTGGAACCGTGCAACTCTCACCACATCCCCCATTCTGTATCGGTAAAGACCACCCGGCGTAGTTAAAACTAGCTCATAGAGAGAGTTTACTTCGAGGTCTTCGGGTAAACGAGTCTAAAGAGGCAAATTAAAAATGAAAAATGTACTTAGAAAGGCGCGCAAACTGTCAAGGCATAAAAGTTATCTTCTTATAAATAGTAACCTGGAATAGACTATGGTGGGTCAAAAGTATGTTCCGGTCCGCTATACACAGATAATTATATTGAAAACCCTTTGTCCCTTGGCCTAGTGCAAGGATAGCTTGAGTTGTCAATCTTTTATCGACCATTGCGACTGGGAGGGGAAGAAGGATTAGGCCTGATAACATTCAGTGTTCACGGTGTGTGTATTGGCAAAGCGTAGATGGCTGGGTATACGCCAAGTTATTATTATTATTATTTTGCTACTTTTAAAGACTGAGGAGATCAAGCTGAGGAGCTCTACGTGATGGTCCCTAGGAACGACATTTGCTACCAGCTATTCCCAGCAACCCAACTTAATCTATCAGGAAGCTACTGATCGTTGTGACGTCACGATGACGACAAGCACAAACACTGGCAACCTCCAGCTAAACGGTGGACCGACTTACAACAGCTAAAAGAGACCTTATCCTGATTCTCCTTCAGAACCCCCACGCCGTAACCAAATAAAACGTGTCCAACAAGCAGTACGGTATTGTTGTCACCTACGTCCACCGAAAAAAAGGCATCTGTGCAGGTAGAAGCCCGATCGCATGGATCGGCGTAGTGGCCCATGCCGAAAGGCATGGGCCACTATCCATCGTCTCTCCGAACGTAGCCGCAAACCTAAGTCATATATGTCTAGTCACCGTAAACTCTATCGCCTGGGTCCTCGTTGAAACGTTAGATGAAAGAACAAAGTGAAGAGGAACTAGAAATATTGAAGGTGCACAAAGTTATATAAAGTGGAACCTCGACATAACGATGGGCCAAGGGACTGGCAAAACGTGTTCGCTACAACGAGGTTTCGTTTTATCGAGGTCCTTTCCATATATTTTACTATCAGTGGGGTAAATCAAATCTTTCGTTATACCGAGGACTTCGTTGTATAGAGGTTCGTTACATCGCGATCGAGATTCCACTGTATCTCACTGTCACACTGAACTGCAGCCTGACGTTTACAAGAACGTAGCTGAGAAAGCCTCTAAACGGATCCGTATAATCAAGAAGATAACAGGAGTACCACCCTCTGGACCTCGGTCCTAACCCTGGTATATTCCGCCGCTGAATATGCTTCTGCTGTGTGGTCCTACAGTAACTAAACGCCGCTGATGCTTTACTCAATTTCACTAAGTGTGATAATACCCGTAGTCTTAGGAATCCCCGTTTTAATTGCGAGCAGCCTTATAAGCGTTATAACCAGGTACGAAAGCTGTCAGAAAAGAAATTAAAGCTAAGGAGGATAGTCTGGTCTCTCCAGCCCAGGACGCATCTCAAGGCCGAGTATTTCGCTGCCAAAGTGTCAGCGCTCCACACGCAGGGTCCATATCTTGCTACTTCTAAGGTTTGGCAGAGATGGTAAGAAAGATGGAGTAAATCCCACACCCATCTCCATACCTTTATCAAGTCCCCCTCTACTATCAGCGTCATTGTCCACCAACTTAGCCACAAGGCCTGGACACCTCTCAATCGCTTTCTTACTGGATGGGGTTGGACGCGATCCTTCCTAAGATGGTTGACGCTAATGGTGACGGTAATTGCCAGTTTGGCTCCCTGCAGACCGTCACACACCTTCTTTCAAGACGACGAACCGAGACGAAGCAGCTTCCCTACTCACATCCAACAAATTTGCAGGTGCAACACAGGAATAATATAATAGGGGTAAAAAAATGCTGCAGTTGCGAGGGTCCCTCTCCATCCCTACCATTATATGAGACTTGAAATTGAATTTGACATCAGTGATGTTGACAAGGAGAACCAATAACTATTTTTGCGTTCTATTTTACAAGTTACTTTACAGTGACATGGCTTATACTTGCAACTCATCTCATCCAAAGAAGAGGGTAGGCAACAACGACTAATCTTGACATAATCAGTTCAACGACAACCTACCTTTGGCTGTGCTTCATGGCAATTTTCAAAAGGAACAAATTCAAAAAAGGCAGCTGACAGTAGAGGAAGATACGTCGGCTCATCTTTTGGCCATAAATTGACACCAATGACTGATTCAGTACTCGAGTAAAGCGCAGAGTACATAGGCACACCACCTGTATATTTTTCTCGCAGTCTCTTGGCATACAATTCTTGTGGCCCTGAATAAAGAGGTAAGAGAAAACGTTGTCATGGCATCAATTTAAAGCATGGTTCCCTACGAGGAACTGGAAATGATGGGAATAAAGTAAATGAAAAATATGGGCAATGACAGAGCTCATGGGCGTGTTCTAAAACGACTTAAGGTTTGCCTGCGACGGGCTAGAAGTGATCCGTTCTATCCTCGTGTCCCCTTTTATTCTCTTATCTGAGAGAGACAAAAGTCTTCACAATTTTCTACCATACCTGTAGTTACGCAAAGTATAATCCTTAAGTTTGGCCAGATTCTTGATGCTATTCCGTCAAATCCTGCCTGGAATTCTTTTCGTAATTCTTCAGCTCGTTTCTTGTCGGGTTCAAGACACATTCTCAGCTCACTGAAACAGCACCACAGTCAGTGTTAACAATATGTATTACTCTCTATCGTTCACGAGTTTTCATCGTTTTTTCCCGATTTAGTGTTATTGAGCGAACTAACCGTCACTAGAGTGCTTACCATTTGCACAAACCACCCGGGTGGAAATCAGGTGCTTATACATAAAGCTATAAAATTTGACGTGGTGGGTAAACAACCCGCTACCAAGTATATCCAAATCAGCTGAAAGACTGAACGAGTGGCAAAATTGCATCGCTTCAAATCACATCCCATAATTTCTGAAGCTTCCCACACGTACCCTAGATCTCTTTATTTCGATTCGTTTGTTGTCCTCGTACCAGTCGTCCTGATTAAAGGTTTTGCGGTGACAGGTATGTGCGCTAACACAAGGCAACACATAGCTAAGACCTTTCCTTTAGAACGAGTGGCTGACGGAAGGATCGAATTTCTCTTCCCTACCATGTTCCTAACTTAGGTCGAGTCTTTAAAGAACAGCTAGAGCATTGCTTTTGGCTGGCTTTTCAACTGACTACGATGTAGGAAAGAGAACAAGTGGCAAAAAAAGCTATTATATGGCCCTCATATAGGAGAAAATGCCCCTTATGCAGGAGATGATAATAATATTTGGTTACACTTCACAACTGAACAGACATATCCCAGGTAGTGGTCTCAATATTTTGGATTTAAAAAGGACATTACTCGCAAAAAGACCGCCTATATAGATCTCATGGTCAGCACGATCAAGGTTACTAATTAAAATTTGCAATGTAACACAAAACAAACATACCGACTTATCACAATCTTAAGTGCGTCTAGAGTTATAAGCAACACCAAAATGGCTAGAGTTTCACCTCATAATGTTGGCAAAGAGACAAAAGAGATCGGCTCTCAGTATGTAAAAACACAATTTGGCACTTCCAGTTAATATGGAAGGAATGAATTTAACTCCTTACCTTTTTTTCATACGAGATACAACAGGTCTCGGATGGAAAGGCCTTACCAGTACTCTTAGGCCAATTTGAGGCTATGCATTTATTTCAGTTTGACTGATCACGATCTGTTTTGATATAATGTTGGTAAACTTTTAACAGTTCACGGGATTTGTACCACCTCGTTCCCAAGGTCCCCTCCTACTCGTGTGAACGAGGTTGTGGATTTGTAATATTCCGTGAGTGCGCTTGCGCAAACACGTGCTTAAGTAGGTAGCTCTAGCTGGTCAGTAATTACGGAAGGTCACAGAGCTACTGGGCTACGAAATGGACTTTAAAATTCGCTACGGAAAGGTGCTACTACGGCGACAGGAGAAAATTAAAATTAAAATCACTTCCGACGACGTCGCTACCCTAGTACCAGTACGGCTTTCCCGACTTTCCCGCCGGCCGTAGCCTTGTTTTCTGGTACGACAAAGTACGTGAGTATTAACTTACATTTTGTCGTACTAGAAAACAAGGCTCAGCCCTTGGGAGCAGCTTTGGTGGTGACGTCAACGGAAGTGATTTTGACGTCATGTCGCCGTAGTAGCACCTGCCCGTAGCGAATCTTAAGGTCCCTATTGTTTTAGTCTGCACTCCCAAATGGTTGAGCATGTCGGTGGCGCAAAAGTAAAATTACAGTAAAATGTGAGAATCAAAATTCATATTCACATGAAATCCACCCGAAGACACCGTGCTCAATAACGCCTTTTTTTTTGTTGTTGAAAACACATATTTTTATACGTCTTAGCTTTGGATCCAGACTATCGAAAATGTAGGTTTTCAAAAATGTTCTGGACAGTGAAAACCTCTCAAAAAAGTAACGGTCTATTGCTTTGGTATAGATGAGCAAAAACAAAGAGGTTGCAACGCAAAAGAGGAGAGTACCGCTGGTGCTATTGAAATAAGGTCACTGAGTCCGCGCATCTGAAAACAGCCTGGTAACAGTGCGTTCGTCTTTCAGAACTTTTCAAATAAACTTTGGTTGAACTAACTTCGTTAAACATTTCCCCATCTATTCGCTCTTGCTTTTCCGTTGCTAGACATTGAACTGTCTTTGACTGATTGAGAGTTATTTTGGCGCAAAGGAATAGATAAATGGCCTTAAAGCCTATTACGCTGTGGGGTATACATGTAATTCTTACCTTCTTGTCTTAGTATCCAATTCTAGATCGGAGTCCAAACTTCCTTCTTCAATATCCTTCACAAGACGTTGCCAGTTTTTCTCTAGTTCAAGGAAACCTCTATACGTGTACGCGGCCAAGTTTGAAAATAAAGTTCCGATGTTACGATCCTTTAAACCAAATAGTAAGTGAACATAGTACGACGCGTGGCTTTCCAAAATGTGAAAGCCAGGCCCTGGCGTTGAGAATATTGCCAACTGGGATCCGGTTGGTGTAACATTGCTAATACCACCTTTAGGAATTCCGCCTTCAGTCGTCTCTATGTTTCTACCTGGTCTGTAGAATCCCAGAGTTTTCTGAAGATTAAATGTCTGCAATTTAGAGAATAATGTCAGGTTCGTTACAATACAAAACCTGGAGGTCCACTTTTAGACCAATAGATCGCAAACAAATCACAAGGCGCTGAATTAGCTGCCAACCTCGTCCCCAGGGATTTTCCCTTAAAAAATTGGCCCCACCCATTTCTTAAGGGAAAAGCCCTGGAGACGACTTTGAATTAGCTAGGACACAAATGATTGAGATTAGCAAAACAAACAACCCTCCACGTGCAGCACAATTTTTGTACACTTCTGGTCTTTGAGGTGACTGCAACACTACTAGAACATTACCTTTTATCGAGAACGAAAACAGACGACGAAGAATTTATCTTTCTCTTTTTGGACTTGAAAATTTTCCTTACGAATTTAACTGCAGGAGAGTTAACCTTCATTTTACAAAATGAGCGAGTTGGGAGAGTAATCGCACTCAAGTTTCAAATGTTTAAGTGACGCTTTCGCTTTCATCGCCGTCGTGGTATCTTTAACTTCCCTCTGTTGTCAATACACTTACTTATATAGAGAGGTACCCCCCTTCCCGCTAGTGTTGACGAGAAAGAGCGTTTTTCTTGAAGTGCGGTAATACGTGTACCTTCTTCACTTACCTCAGGAAACGCCGAATACATCGCACTCGAGAGTGCGGCTCTTGCCATAAAGAATAAATACGCTTGACTCTGAACACGAGGTATCATACTTGGGGAGCCTGTGGTTCCTGACGTCACGGCCAGTTTACTTGTCTTTTCTTTTGTCAACACCGCATCTTCACCCTTAGCGATCCTGTCTTGTTAAGAGAAATCGCAAGCAAA